>CM062524.1:21225395-21867657 GCA_031439595.1 Pterocarpus santalinus | reverse complement strand
TCCACATCCTCTTTCAATCATCGTTTTAGCCTATGATATGAAATTATTATTTGTTGTTTCAAGATTTTAATAATTAGTACACCTTTTATGTGTGAACCTTTCACACTAATATATTGAATTTTTCATGATGATTCTGTATCAGGCATACAACTTAAGAGTTACAACTAGAACGCAGTGATGAACATATGGTTGGATGGCCGATGTAGTCAATACGGCTCTCTGGAGATGAAGAGAAGGGCTAACAAAGGTATCATGCCGCTATTCTTCTGGGAGAATCTAGGCGTTCAAAGCAGCATAGTCTGCAGTTGTGCATAATGTCAATTAGAAATGCTCATAAATTGCATGAAAACTCATTATGGAATGTGTCATAAATATTTTTGGATATATAATACTTTGATACTTTTGGTGATGAAGAAGCATGAAAAAAATGCGAAGCGGAAGTGCCTTTTTGCGTTCAACTAGAAATGGCCATCAACGTGACATAAAGTTTGGTCCTCGAGTTTGGTATATATTATACATATTCTCTCACTAAAGCGAATAGTACTATGAGAATTAAGTGAGATGGATAAAGGAATAAGATCTAGCGAAAATCAAGGGAAGGTGCGAAAATTTGATGTGTTCGTGGGCACTCCAATGCCAATTTAGTGAGCTGGTGTCAACAAGAAAATAATTATAAGTATATTGTAATTGTTCTTTATAGATATACCTAGATTGATAAATAGATTAGATAGGCAAGATGGGATAATATTATTTTTTTTGAAATCAATTGTGTGGCTTGGAGAATTGGGTACTTGAGGAATCAAGATTTGCTCTGCAAAAGTGCCACATGGTTTTGTCAAAGTTAGTATGACTTTTGTTAATCTGTTTCAGCTTTTTTCTCTTTCTATAACTCCCGCTAGATTTTCCTAACCTTTAGGTGTTAGGGTGATGTAATTTGATTGACTGCAAGTTATGCCATTTATAGATTTTTAAATTTAAGTTTCTTTTTTCAATTAATTGAGTTATTATTAGTGTTCTTAATGCTTTCAGTGATTTGCTGCCCATTAGATTGAATCTTTGGTTCTATCATGATAGTCAATTGACAAATCATCACTATATAAAAATAGTCACCATAAGTAGTTGCCATAGAATTTTGTATTGGTGCACTCCTTAAATTCTGTGTGATTATGAATTTATCATATACTTGAAATCCTATAGCATGTATTAAAGTAAGATTAAGGGATTAATTTATCTAATAATTATTAAGAGGATTATTGTAATTGCCAAAAGGAATTGAACTTAAGTGATTAGTTTCGAAAGTAATATTGGATTTATCAATTTGAATGGAATTAGGATTTAGATTATGATTTGGTAATGCATAATTTGGGAGATTAAGGGAAATCAATACACCAACACCAAACCTTTTATTGATTGTTCTTCCTTTTTATCCATGTGTTTTATTCTTTTCATAATTTATTTTATTTAATTTTGTTTATTATTTAGTTTTACTCTTAAGGTATAGTTGGTATGGGAGTAAAAATGATGGGGAAGAAAATTTCATGATGAGCTCTATATGTAACTTTATACATGAAGTTCTTACATGAAATTTTCTCCTTCATTTTTATCCCTAAGGGTGTGTTTGGTCAAGGGGTAAAATGGGGAAAATTTTCCATGAATGAGCTCCATATGTAAATTTATATATGAGATACCCTAAATCTTAATATTTTGTCACCCAAATAGTAATTCTTTGAATGAATTGGTAATTGGTTATTCAATCTGTAGGGAATGTTACTCATTTATTCTTTATGTTACTTGCTCACATAGTATAATTGCCAAAACTCTTTTATAGAAAAGATTAACAAATTCCCTTTTTCTTTTCACAATATTCATTAAATTCTCTATATGTGAATTTGCCTCATCTGCCAGATCTTAGAGCTTTGGTTACATAACGACTCTCCTTTTCTACACAAGCTTTGAAAATTTTTAATGTGACAAAAGCTTCAAATTTTTGCTTTAGAAAATAAACCCAAATCTTTTCTACTAAAATCACCAATAAAATTTTGAAATACTTATTTTTATTGAACGAGGTAGAATTGATTGGGCTACACAAATCAATATGAACAAGTTACAAGTGGCTCAATTGCTCTTGTATTGCTTCCTTTCTCAAAGCTATCTCTTACATGTTTACCAAGGAGACATGCTTTTTATAATTTATAGGGATGATTAATGAAGAACATCCCATTCACCATCTTCTTTTCTCCCGTCAAAGCTTCAAGTGTCTCAAACTTCAAGTAGGTAGATCACATATGCTAACACTATGCTTCCTCTCCCACATTGGCCTTCAAATGCCTTGCTTCAATTGTATTGAGATTTAATAAGAATATTTCATTTCTTGTCATAAACACCTTCGCAATCAAGTTAACATTTTCATCACAAGTCCAAAGATAACAATCTTTCATAGGATTTCATATGCCTTCTCAACAAGTTGTCCTAGACTCAAAATATTACTTTTAATTTTTATAAACTTTTAACTTAATTTTGTTTTAAGTAGTCAATATGTTTTTCTTAATTAGTATATTATGGAACTTTAATTTAGTTTATGTGCAATTTAAAACCGAGGGCTAAATTTTAAGTTTCATTAATCTCTTGGATTAAATCATGAAAATGGGTTGTAGAAGTTTATTGGTCTACCAACTTTCGGGGGTCAATTCATGAAAAAGTGTTGCACAAGTTTACTAGTCTACCAACTTCCGAGGTTAAATTCATGACCGATCTTGGAGGTTAAATCGAGACTGATCTCTGAGGTTAATTCTTGAAAAAGTGTTGCACAAGTTTACTGTTCTACTGACTTCCAAGGTTAAATCTATCTTTGTAAGTTGAAAGCTCTGCATTTATTTTTATCTTATGGAGGTTGCAAGCATTAACAAATTTTATGCAAATCTTGGTTTTTATTTCCCTTGCCACTAATCCACCTAAAATTTTATGAGGAGTTCAAATCTAATATGCAAGATTTTAAACTCATCCTCCCTCACAATTAACCAAGCATGGCCAAAACCATGCCTTTCCGTTATAATCATATTTTTATTTTTCTTCTTGATTACAAATCCATTAATTCATTGTTTTTGTTTTAGAGACTTTTTAACCAATTAAATCTTTTAGAAACAATAAAGAAAATTTTAAACTAGGGTTAAGAAAATTGGACTGAATATCAAACTAGTCAAGATACTAGTTAAAAGGTTAAGAGGTATAACCAGTTCAATTTGGGGATTTGACCGATACACACACATACACACACAACACACACACACATGATTAGTTAGAAAGCAAAAAACTATATTAAGTCATTAGCATGACATAACCAATACAAAATAACATTTACTATGAAGCACTTTATCAAACATCTCAAATGCAAATTCAGGTACTTTAATTTTCACTTATATTTCTTTTGAGAAGTACTGATAAATAGCATAACAACTATTTTCAAATTTTCATTTTTAAATTAATTTGAGAGTATATAGTAAATAAGCATATCCAAAAAATCAAGATTCTAAAAGAAACTAGCTTTGTTTTGATTGAACTTCTTGTTTTTTTTTTTGGAAAAAAAATGATAATGTTTTAACCAAATTTTTTTTAAAAAAAATAACCAAATTGGTCAATCAATTTAACTGGTCTAGTTTGCATCGGTTCGCTGGTTTTGTACAATTCTAGTCGATCACTTACCGATTTTTAGGACAAGCTGTTTAAAGGAGATGGTCAGATCAACTTGACATTCGGTTCCTCAATAACCTCGGTCTGATCGGCCAATCTAGTCCAGATTTCTTAACCATGTTTTAAATTGATTAAATCTTTTAAAAATATAATGGAAATAATTTTGATGGATTGAAATCAGTTAAAAGACAAGAACATGTGATTTTAAACCATAAACAAGCTTTTGACAAGGTTGGTACTCAACCACGGAAAGATTAGAATTTCTACACTTGTGCCATGAAAACTCAAGAACAAACAAAGTAGAGGTAAGAATCCTATCTTAGGAAATGATCTAACAAAAACTTGAGCTATACATGCACAAAATTCCTTCATAAGGAGTCATACACCAAAAACAATCATAAAGTTCAAATAGAATATACAAGTCCAGTCCACTATACATGAACTAACAAGGAAGATGTAGAAAAAAATATGACCCATATCACATGTCTAGACCTTGCTTACATTTCATGAGCTCTATACAAAATATTAGCCATCCATGGCTATACAAAATTATTTCAAAAGAAAAAATAGGCCCTTTAATTTGGAGTGGGCTCACTAAAAGAGATTAACAAGAGGCCTATAGGGCAGAGGAGTAGGACCTCGCCTCTATACCTAAATCCAAATAGAGAAGAAAGCCATGGAGTGAGTTATGCAACCCAAGAAGGAATAATATGCTTATAGTTTGGCTAGAGACAAGTTTGTAGCAAAAAGGAATCGTGAAAGTAGTAATACATAAAGGTGCACAAATCGTTACATATCATAAGTGACTGGATTTAAGATCATAAACCAAGCTTAAAGGAGTTCTCTAATCTAGAGTTAACTTCCTAACTAGGTGGCCTGATAGCCTCAACCTAGCAGATCATATCAATCCCACGATAGAGCATTTCCGCCGACGATCGTAGCATGCTTAAACCTTCCGGACATGTCGACCAAACATACTGAGCGAGCAACCACCGTGTTAGCTAAGCTCTCTAAGGTGCACCAAGTCTACTTACTATTGTTAATGAACAGCCTGGCAAAGTTTCCTCCCTTTCTAAAAACCTTTAGTTATTCATAAAATCACTTTCTATCATACTTTTCCATGCTTTGTCATAAGTAATTATTTTTTAATCTCAAATCATATAAATTCTCATCAATAGCTTCAAGAACGAAACGAAATGTTAAAAGAAATTCCATGAATTCATCGGATAAGAGAAAATATAGCTATTATGCCTTGTCTTGTGCCTATAAAGCTTAACAACATTATGATACAACGTTTCAGTTAATGATCATGTGTTTTAAAAGCGTAAATGCTTTGAGGCAATTTGTTAACATTTTCAAAGACAAATGGCTTACATAAACATACATATACATAAGTTTATTTAACCAATTTAACCATAAGTACATCATTCACTTAGAATTAAGACCCAAAGATAGGGATTTAATTAGGTGGTGCCTCCGAACCAATGGGAAGATCCTTGCAAGTGTCCAAAGTTACAAAAGATACCAATTTAATATTAATAAGTTTTTAGAAACTAAAATATAACTCAAACCAACTCTTAATTGCAATAACCCCCAAAATAGGAACCTTGACCTCAATCCCCCCTCTAGTTTGTTTCAACTTCAAATCTATGGAGAATTAGCTAATCCATAGCAACGAGAAGGTCATAAGCTCAAGAATATACCATAGGATGTTAAAGAAGGGAATAGAACAAGTGGAGGGTGGTGATTCTCCTTCCTCCTTCACTTTCTCTCACTAAAACGAGAAAAAAACATAGATATAAGGATGGAGAGATGATGATGAGGGGGTGGAAGAGAGGTATTTGTGGTTGATTTTGAGGGAGAAAGTTGATGAGTTTATGGATTTGATAGAGAGGAACAAAACCTAAATAGAGAGGCAAGAAGGAGAGAGATTTAAGAAAGAAATGAAAGAGGGGTCGAAACCCTAAATCTTATCCTTGCAATGGGCATCTGTGTGCCCAACCACCTAAAGCCAATTTCTGTCAGTACAGTTGGCACCTAGGCGCCCACAAATTAGTGCCTAAGAGCTCGCACCCTTTTTTCAAAAGAAGAAGCAAATTTAAGTCTCACTCACACTTCTAAGCATATTTCCACTCCAATAACTTCCAAATACTTAGGAATATTAATCTAAAAAGATCATTCAAAGATCCATAATTGACACAAATTTAAAACTTATATCACACAAAATCTTAAGGCAACACAGGGAAGGAGTAGACAATGGTTAATTTAAATATCAAGGACATGCTCGCTTTTAATTTACATCTTTGTTGGCAGTTTTTTGGGTACAATGTTGGCAATTTTGAAGAATAGGAATAAAGAATTTGCTGGAAAAGTTGAACATCTTGCACAAAAATCTTGAAGAATTGACCATCGTAAATATAATTTTTTTTCTTTTTGAAATTATCATACGAAACAAAGTTTGTGACGTAGGTCAATGAGCGTTGATATCAATCACGGGTATGATGTGATTCTCATTCTTTTATAGCCAAGTATCGTACCATCATTAGAGTTCAGGGTATATCGTTAACCATACATTTTTTTAACATATGTTATAATAAATAGTTTCAAAGTTATAAATTTTCTATTCCATTTATTACATATAACTTTTCCATCAATGCTATTTGTCACAGAAAGAAATTTCGTGCAAATAGTTTAAATGGTTGTTTTAGCCAATCATAAAAGAGATGAAAATAAAAAGGAGAGAGAAAAGAGATTAGAAAAAGAGAGATTTAATACTTTCTTCCTCAAGTAGTTAAAAGAATTCATTAAAAAATTAAAATTATTCACTATATTAACATTATTAGGTTTTATGAAAGAATATCATATACAGAGATTAAATTATTATGAAAATATTCATGTATTAAAAAAATAATAAATGTTTTCCTAATTACTTAAAATTGAAAATTACTAAATTATAAATTGCATTCAATGTCGCAGAAATTCAAAATGCATTTAGCACTTTTTTATATATTAAATTGGGAGGATATATATATTTATTGTTTAACAATAGAATACTCATCAATATTTATTATATAATATTTTCAGTTATTTAATAAAAGCGTTTATATATTCTTTTCATAATTTATCATCCTAAAACTTAATTAAGAATGTATAAAATAAAAATAAATGCATTCAACTTAGGTAGATTATAAGAAGAAATGATTTAGAAGGTTTTCAATCATAATAATTTATATCTTGCTAATAAATTCTAAGTTTTTATATATTTTTTAAAATTTTTTTCTTAATTATCATCCTTAAACTTAATAAAGAAAGTATAAAATAAAAATAAATAAATTCAACTTAGAAACATTATAACTTATAAGGAGGATTGATTCAGAAGGTTTTAAATTCTATTAATTGATATCTTCATAATAAATTCTCCAGATAATCTCTTAATTATGGAAAGATGAATTTTTTGAATACCTTTCTATTTTTTAAAATATTAAATATATTTATTTTTATAAAATTTATTTCAATATATTTAATACATACCAAATTACTCAACCAAATAAGCTTTACTTTTTAAAAATAAAAATAAAAAGTTTTAAAAGTCTAAAACTTAATAAATATTGTCGAGTGTAAAAATTAAACAATACATTTGACAAAAATTATAAATATTAAATGAAACTATTAAAATGTGACAAAAAATAAAAGTACCAAATGCTTTATAAGTTTTTGAAATATTAAATGTAATTTTTTTTTATGAAATATGTATTTTCAAGACACTAAAAACATGCCGAATTAACTACATATGAAAATTAATTTAGGTTTAAGAATTGTCAACCAGATAATCTTCATTATTGGGGTTTTTTTTTTTTGAAATAACACAATAAAATACTTTTACATCGAAAAAGAAGATTGATTTTTATTTTTATTGTTTTGGCAAAACTTACGATATGAATATTCTAGAATCACATATCCCTAGGTGAACTTGTTGTATTTAAATGAAACTATCTCTCCTAGTGGTAGCCCAAACTCAAATTCAAGTTCTCAAAAGTAAAATATCTGGTATCTTTTGAGAGCTGTGATTATTTGCAATGGTTTTTGCTGAATGTTTTCCAAGCCAGTGCTCCTAACTTGACGACAGGCAGCACCACCATGTCTAAGTCATACATGCAAAACTACTATAAGCTGTAGCAAATGAATGCAAGACGAAAGAAATTATTGCAAACATTTTTAACGTGCAAGCAGACACTATACTACAGTATTGTTTTTGCATAACCATGGTCGATCATAGTGGTGCTCTGGGTAATAAGTTAGGAAGGCTGGCTATCATCTAAATCAAAATTACTGTTACTTCCTCAATGTCCAATCTTAACTAGGTTCTTTTTTCTCGCTTAGCATTTAAGGTTTGCAATATACCTTAATGTTTGAATTATTGAGATTTCCCTTTTCTTTAGGACACATTGACAACTTATGGTCATGCAACTCATGCTGCAATACGCTTTGCCGTTGAGGAGGCCGAGGAGGTTGTTTAATTGAAGGTTTTGTCGCGAACAGTTTCTAATAGTTTAAAATTAGAAAAATATGAATCAAAATTGCAATTATTTAATATAAAATAGTTGTCATTATTTCAAAAATCAGGTCTTAAATACAATTGTTAATTATACATATGCATTTATTGGATGAATGATTGATATGTTTCCGAATCTTCCTTACAATAGTAACAATACGTACACTAAGATTTGTTTTTTTTTTTTTTTTGGTGTTGTTATCTATCTACCAAGATATCTCTGTTTTCACCCAAGGGTATTCTTGAAAAGAGTTAATGTGTATTCTCAGTAAGATTTTGTTCTATTTAGGTTGTAGGCGCTGCTATCTTCTATATGGTGCTTTCTGGACCAAAAGTAAAGGCAAGAAAGGAAGAATAATGCCAATGAATAGTGAACGCAAAAAGGAAAAACCAAAGAATATACAGGAGCTATAGTTTGTCTTTTAGCCGTTCTGTTAGCTGTGGGCTGTCCATTGTGAGGCTAGAATGTGGAATGCTTTCCAGAGAGCAAAGCGTCTTTGATCTTGGATCCACATGCATGCTTTGTCTTGGGATATTGTGTATGTTGATCATTTTAATTTAATAAAAAAATGCAACTTAATTTTATATTTCTTATATAGACTTGTATAATTTCACCTACTTATTTTATTTCTTTTGTTTTAATTTTCATCCTTTGTAGGGAATGAGAAGCAGTAGCCAAGAGTCAAATTTATTTTAAATATCATGGACGTGCTTGCTTTTTAATTACATCATTGTGAGAATTCTTTTGGGTACGTTGCCGGTAACTTTAAAGACTAGGAATAAGAGTTTGCCAGAGAAGTTGAATGTCATCTGGCGGAAAATCTTGAAGAATTGACCATCGTAGATATCATTTTTTAAAATTATTATAGCAAACAAATAGGTTGTCATGCAGGTCAATGGGTTAATATCAACCGATCGAGTATCATGTGATTCCCATTCTTTTTGGATCAAGTATCATATCATTGTTACGATTAAGGATATATCATTATCCACACAATTTTTAACAAACGTTAATAAATACTTGCAAAATAATAAATTTTCTTTTCCATATATTACATGTATAGCTTTTTTAGCAATTCTACTTGTCATGCAAAAAATTTCATGGTTGTTTTAGCTGTTCAGAAAGGAAATGAAAATCAAAGATAGAGAGAGAATAGAGAGATTGGATGGAAATCACGGGTGGGTGGCCAATTAGTCTTACCTGATTAAAATTGTGAAGTTAGTTGTAAAACTAAACTGAATTAGTTGTAATGTAGCTATAATTAGTTAGTTAGGTAACTTATAAGTTAGTGTACTTCAGTTAGTCAATATGGGACTAACATTTGTGTATAAGGACCTCTCACTACTTATCATATTGACTTGAGTATATAGGATATACATTTTTACACACAGAACTCATATTCCTTTCTCTATTTTCTTTCTACCTTCTCTATTTTGTGATGGTATCAAAGCCATTTTCACAACACATGCCCAAGTGTGGTAGTTCTTGCCATTCAAGACGGTAGGGACCAATGGTGTCCCAAAGCCTCACTTGGGGTGAACAAAATAAGGACTTGAAGGGTCCATTGCAGGAGTAGGATTCGAATTTGCCATAATCAAACCAAGAATTAGGGCTAGGGCACAAATCGATATGAAAGAGGATTATATAATCAATTGAACCAAGCGAGGACGAAGCAATCGAAGCAACCTAGCAAAATACAAGCAAGAACCACAAGAATGACCGAGGATCGAACGATGAGCGAACAAAGCAAATCAAAAGGGTAAATTAGAAGAACAAGAACAACATCAACGACGGAACCAAGAAGACGAATAGCGATTGCGTAGTAGAGCCTCCAAAGGCACTGATACCGTCACAAAACAGTGTCTTGCAGCAGCCAAGTATTGGTTTTTGCATTAGTTAGATGTCAATACGACATTTCTACATGGGTATATTGAGGAAAAGGTTGCATGTGTACTCCCCCAGGTCTAGAAACATATGACCAAACTACAAAAATCTTTTTATGGGTTAAAAGAAGCAAGGTAACAATGGATTGGTAAATTGACTCAAGTTCTCTTTTCCTTAGGTTACCAACAATCCAAGTTTGATTACTCACTATTTACCAAACATGATCACACCAGCTTCACTGCTATACTGGTTTACGTTGATGATTTGGTGCTAGCTAGCAACTACCTTTTCTCAAATTCACCATGAACTCGCTACTTGATGCCAAGTTTAAAATTAAGGACTTTAACTTGAAGTATTTCTTGGGCATGGAGGTAGCTAGAACTTCCAAAGGAGTTGCTTTATACCAACGCAAATACACACTTGATTTGCCCCAAGACACTAGTTTATTAGAGTTAAACCAATAAGCATGCTTGTGGAGTATACCTTGAAGCTATCCAAAGATTCAGGTGATCCTTTGCTTGATCATTTTGCCTATCACAGTTTAGTTGGCAAGCTCCTCTATCTAACCAAAACAAGACTTGATATCTCCTCTGCAGTAGGAAAGTTAAGTTAGTTTCGGACTGGCCCTACTTCAATCCCTCATTAAGTAGCCATTCGAAGTTCTAAAATACCTAAATTTGCCCCCTGCTATTAGCCTATTCTTTGATGCTAATTCTGGATCTAAAATTAAAAGATTTCTTTGACTCTGACTAGGGTACTTGCCTTGATATAAGGAGATTTGTTACTAGTTTTTGTTTTTTACTTGACCCTTCCCTAGTTTCTTGGAAGAGTCAGAAGCAAACTACCATTTCCCGTTCTTCCTCAGAAGTAGAATACTGAGCTTTAGCACATTCTACTTGTGAAGTCCAGTGGCTATTGTATCTTCTGAATCTGGTCTTCCATGAATGATCCAAATACATAGAAATTGACTGTCAGTTGGTTCACAAGAAACTTCAAGCTAGTATTACCCATCTTCTTCTAGTTTCCACTTCTTCTTAGCTTGCAGACATCCTTACTTGCCCCAGGTCCATTTGACTTGCTCAAATCCAAGCTGGGTATGATAAACGTTCATACTCTAGCTTATGCATTCAAAGGAGGGGTCTTACCTAATTCTAATTTTGAAGTTAGCTGTAAAACTGAACTCAATTAGTTGTAATGTAGCTATAATTAGTTAGATAGATAACTTATAAGTTAGTGAACTTCAGTTAGTCAATATGGGACTAACACTTGTATATAAGGACCTCTCACTATTGTTCATATTGGCTTGAATATACAGGATATACACTTTTACACATAGAACTCATATTCTTTTCTCTGTTTACCTTCTACCTTCTTTGTTTTGTGAATTAGCAATGTTCGTATAACAGTTATGCAGATACCTTACATATGAAAAAGTAACCTATAACTTTGTCATCTCATGTTGTATTTTTCAATACATGTTACATTGTGCTTTCTCGAAAAAAGATAATATTTAAATTATCTGACAACTTTATTAAAATAAATTTTTTATTAACTGTAAATTAATTTTTTATTAACTATATATTTATTAAAGTTATTTTAATGAAAAAAATATAAAATATAAAATAATTATAAATTTTTTGGAAAATTTTATCATGTATAAAAATTACATTTTTATTGAAACATATTTCTTAACAAGTGAATTTTAATGTCCTCAATTATTTTTGCCATTTATAATACTTTTATATTTGTTATATCTAAATAGTTTAACAACTTTTGATTCTAACAAAATATACTTTTACAATTATATCCAATATAAAACAGCTCATACTTCTGCTTTGGTTTTTATTTCTAATTCTGCTTTTGTTAAAATAATTTTTTTAAAAAACATTATCTAAACGAGCCTAAATTGTTAAGACTGCAACATTACAAAATGACGGTGATATGAAATTACGATGTTGAGATTTTGTCATATATTAATTCTAATAAAAAGTAAAAATATTTCAGTTAAATTAAAAACATTATCTCAATCTTTTTAATGGTATTTTATTAAGTTAGTCATTTAATAATAAATTTTATTAATTTAATCTTTAAATTTAAAATTTTCAATTTTTTCATCTCTCATACGTTTGAGTTTAACAATATTAACTTTAAAACTTACGTAAAGTTAAAAGGTGGCATGAAAATCGTCTCATCTATCTATGGCAATTTAATTTAACCCAATTCCCCTCCTCCCCCATCCGCCCCGCAATCATTCGCTCTTTCCCGAATCCATTCCAGCGCTGTCCCTTGAACGATTTGTATCAATTTTTTCAGTGGAAGATATCAACATGTGTATTGGAGTGCATATATTGAATTTAATAGAAATGCTAATGCATTGCAGAAACTACACATGACATCTAGTGTGGATAAATTTGAATGCATAGAGGGAAGAAAAATAATACAAAAATCTTAAATTAAAAACAATGATTCGTAAAAGATTTAATTGATAGAGAGTATACTATTTTAAGGCACTGATAGAGAAATATAGAAAGGGGAAAGGGTGGTATAGTGATCTTTTTGAAAAAAAAAAAAAAAAACAAAAAGATAGAAAAACTTAAGGATAGCTTGGTAAAGAGAATGGCTTCTTATTTATGCAGCTTCTTAGTAGCTTCTCAAAATAAGTAAAATCCTGATTATTTTTGTTCTGAAATATTATTTAAATTTGAATATGGATATCCTTATCTTTATCCTGATTCTGTTAAAATTTGATTAGATAGAATTTGTTATTTGATCATATTTTGTATATCTCACCCTTTGAATATAAATAATCTTTTGGGTCTCCATATATGACACCCCTTAAGAATATCAATAACGCTCTCTCTCTTTTTTCTTTATTCTCTTTTACCATTATTTTTATAACAATTTTCTAATTATGCTTTTTTTAGAAGCACAAATAAATATAAAAATTGATTATGCAATTTTAGTGACTGTAGAAGCCAAGGTATAAAAATTGATTCATTGTAAATTCTCCAAATAATATCTTAATTATTGAAAGATAAATGTATTGAATGCTTCCTATTTTTAAAATATTAAATATATATATATATATATATATATATATATATATATATTTATTAAAATTATTTTTAATATATTGAATACATACCAAATTAACTCATTCAAATATCACTTTAGATTCTCAACCAGATAAGCTTTACTTTTAAAAGAAAAATAGAAATTTTGACAAAGTCTAAAAGTAACTAAACCTCATTAATTATAATAAGTAATAAGTATATTTGACAAAAAAAAAAAGGATTAAATGGAATTATTAAATTGAAACAAAAAATAAAGATAAAATGCTTTTAAAATTTTGAAACACTAAATGTTATTATATTTTATTAAATATGTATTTTCAATATATTGAATACATACTGAATTAATTCAAAACAAAAACAAAAAATTTAAAAATTTTAAAACTAATTAAATCTCATCAATAATTGTAATAATTAGTTACTATATTTGACAAAATATGAATTAAATGTGAGAAAGCATGTTAGGAAGCAATTTTAAAACTATAAAATAAAAGAGCATATGTTAAAATATTAAAATAATTTTAAAAGTCTGAAACTAATTAAATGTCATCAATTATGATAATTAGTTACTATATTTGGCAAAATATGAATTAAATGTGAAAAAGCATGTTAGGAAAGAAATTTTAAACTCTAAAATAAAAGAGTATATGTTAAAAATATTAAAATAATGTTAGTATCTTTAACCACGTAAATTTGTAGATTAATTATGATTAAATTGTAATTTCATGAAAATGATTTAAATTGCAAAAATAAATATTACGTGATTCAATCAGACGATTCATGTGATTTTTAAAACGTACTCACAACGTGCATGCACATTAACATAGGATACTTTCTCAGCATGTTCCCAGTTTCTCTACATGTACGGATAAGATTTAACATTTTTGTTAAGTTATAAAATATTTTTAAATGCTCAATCATACTAATGCTTATATGGAATAATAGTTAACTTTGACGATTCAATGAATACTATAATGTCCACGTAATTTCGTGATTCAAAACAATATTCTCTTCCTAGTTGTGGCATAGTAGCAATCGTCTATAAATACGTTGGTTCTATAAGAAGGACATGCACTGTTAACGTAATCGCACACAGCATGCAATAAACACTGAACAGTGAAGTGAGACTGAGGGACAATAGTAAAGCTATTCAGAATGGTGGTGCTGCCTGTAGTCAAGCTTGGAATGCTCTGCAAACAAATTGTGAACAGCCTCAGGAGAGAAGCTGTTTGCCAACCCTTGTTTCATCAACTCATGTATTAACATTGTCCACATCCTCTTTCAATCATCGTTTTAGCCTATGATATGAAATTATTTGTTTTTCCAAGATTTTAATAATTAGTACACCTTTATGTGAACTTCACACTAATATATTGAATTTTTCATGATGATTCTGTATCAGGCATACAACAGAGTTACAACTAGAACGCAGTGATGAACATATGGTTGGATGGCCGATGTAGCAATACGGCCTCTAGATGAAGAGAAGGCTAACAAAATTGCCGCTATTCTTCTGGGAGAACTAGGCGTTCAAAGCAATAGTCTGCAGTTGTGCATAATGTCATTAGAAATGCTCATAAATTGCATGAAAATCATTATGGAATGTGTCATAAATATTTTTGGACATACATGAAAAAATGCTGCAAGTGCCTTTTGGTCAACTAGAAATGGCCATCAACGTGACATAAAGTTTGGTCCTCGAGTTTGGTATATATTATACATATTCCTCACTAAAGGAATAGTACTATGGAATTATGAGATGGATAAAGGAATAAGATCTAGCGAAAATCAAGGGAAGGTGCGAAAATTTGATGTGTTCGTGGGCACCCAAGTGCCAAAGAGCTGGTGTCAACAGAAATAATTATAAGTATATTGTAATTGTTGCTTTATAGATATACCTAGATTGATAAATAGATAGGCAATGGGATAATATTATTTTTTGAAATCATTGTGTGGCTTGGAGAATTGGGTACTTGAGGAATCAGGATTTGCTCTGCAAAGTGCCACATGGTTTTGTCAGTTAGTATGACTTTTTAATTGTTTCAGTTTTTTTCTCTTTCTATGACTTGCTAGATTTCTTTAGGTGTTAGGGTGATGTAATTTGATTGACCAAGTTATGCATTTATGATTTTTTAAATTTAAGTTTCTTTTTCAATTAATTGAGTTATTATTAGTGTTCTTAATGCTTTCGTGGATTTGCTGCCCATTGATTGATCTTTGGTTCTATGTAGTCAATTGACAAATCATCACTATATAAAAATAGTCACCATAGTAGTTGCCATAAATTGGACAGAATTAAATTTGTGTGATTATGAATTCATATACTGAAACCTTAGCATATATTAAATAAGATTAAGGGATTAATTTATCTAATAATTCTTAAGAGGATTATTGTACCAAGGAATTGAACTATGATTAGTTTCGAGTAATTTGATTATCAATTTAATGGAATTAGGATTTAGATTATGATTTGGTAATGCATAATTTGGGAGATTAAGAGAAATCAATACACCAACACCAAACCTTTTTATTGATTGTTCTTCCTTTTTATCCATGTGTTTTATTCTTTTCATAATTTATTTTATTTAATTTTGTTTATTATTTAGTTTTACTCTTAAGGTATATTTGGTATGGGAGTAAAAATAAGGGGGGATGAAAATTTCATGGATGAGCTCCATATGTATCTTTATACATGCAGTTCTTCCATGAAATTTTCTCCTTCATTTTTATCCCTAAGGGTGTGTTTGGTCAAGGGGTAAAAATGGGGAAAAATTTTCCATCAATGAGCTCCATATATAAATTTATACATGAGATACCCTAAATCTTAATATTTTGTCGTCCAAATAGTAATTCTTTTGAACGAATTGGTAATTGGTTATTCAATCTGTGGGGCAATGTTACTCATTTATTCTCTATGTTACTTGCTCACATAGTATAATTGCCAGAACTCTTTTATAGAAAAGATTAACAAATTCCCAATTTCTTTTCACAATATTCATTAAATTCTCTATATGTGAATTTGCCTCATCTGCCAAATCTTAGAGCTTGGTTACATAACGACTCTCCTTTTCTACACAAGCTTTGAAAATTTTTAATGTGACAAAAGCTTCAAATTTTTGCTTTAGAAAATAAACCCAAATCTTCCTACTAAAATCACCAATAAAATTTTGAAATACTTATTTTTTATTGAATGAGGTAGAATTGATTGGGCTACACAAATCAATATGAACAAGTTACAGTGGCTCAATTGCTCTTGTATTGTTTCCTTTCGAAAGCTATCTCTTACATGTTTACCAAGGAGACATGCTTTTTATAATTTATAGGGATGATTAATGAAGAACATCCCATTCACCATCTTCTTTTCTCTCGTCAAAGCTTCAAGTGTCTCAAACTTCAAGTAGGTAGATCACATATGCTAACACTATGCTTCCTCTCCCACATTGGCCTTCAAATGCCTTGCTTCAATTGTATTGAGATTTAATAAGAATATTTCATTTCTTGTCATAGACACCTTCGCAATCAAGTCAACATTTTCATCACAAGTCCAAAGATAACAATCTTTCATAGGATTTCATATGCCTTCTCAACAAGTTGTCCTAGACTCAAAATATTACTTTTAATTTTTATAAACTTTTAACTTAATTTTGTTTTAAGTAGTCAATATGTTTTTCTTAATTAGTATATTATGGAACTTTAATTTAGTTTATGTGCAATTTAAAACCGAGGGCTAAATTTTAAGCTTCATTAATCTCTTGGATTAAATCATGAAAATGGGTTGTATAAGTTTATTGGTCTACCAACTTTCGGGGGTCAATTCATGAAAAAGTGTTGCACAAGTTTACTGTTCTACTGACTTCCAAGTTTAAATCTATCTTTGTAAGTTGAAAGCTCTGCATTTATTTTTATCTTATGGAGGTTGCAAGCATTAACAAATTTTATGCAAATCTTGGTTTTTATTTCCCTTGCCACTAATCCACCTAAAATTTTATGAGGAGTTCAAATCTAATATGCAAAATTTTAAACTCATCCTCCCTCACAATTAACCAAGCATGGCCAAAACCATGCCTTTCCGTTATAATCATATTTTTATTTTTCTTCTTGATTACAAATCCATTAATTCATTGTTTTAGAGACTTTTAACCAATTGAATCCTTTAGAAACAATAAAGAAAAATTTTAAACTAGGGTTAAGAAAATTGGACCGAATATCAAACTAGTCAAGATACTAGTTAAAAGGTTAAGAGGTATAACCAGTTCAATTGGGGATTTGACCGATACACACACACACACACACACACACACAACACACACACACATGATAAGTTAGAAAGCAAAAAACTATATTAAGTCATTAGCATGACATAACCAATACAAAATAACATTTACTATGAAGCACTTTATCAAACATCTCAAATGCAAATTCAGGTACTTTAATTTTCACTTATATTTCTTTTGAGAAGTACTGATAAATAGCATAACAACTATTTTCAAATTTTCATTTTTAAATTAATTTGAGAGTATATAGTAAATAAGCATATCCAAAAAATCAAGATTCTAAAAGAATCTAGCTTTGTTTTGATTGAACTTCTTATTTTTATTTTTTTTTGGAAAAAAAGTGATAATGTTTTAACCAAATTTTTTTTTTAAAAAAAATAACCAAATTGGTCAATCAATTTAACTGGTCTAGTTTGCATCGGTTCGCTGGTTTTGTCCAGTTCTAGTCGATCACTTACCGATTTTTAGGACAAGCTGTTTAAAGGAGATGGTCGGATGAACTTGAGGTCCGGTTCCCAGTCGAACCTGTCCGATCGGCCAATCTAGTCCAGATTTCTTAACTATGTTTTAAATTGATTAAATCTTTTAAAAATATAATGGAAATAATTTTGATGGATTGAAATCAGTTAAAAGACAAGAACATGTGATTTTAAACCATAAACAAGCATTTGACAAGGTTGGTACTCAACCACGGAAAGACTTGAATTTCTACACTTGTGCCATGAAAACTCAAGAACAAACAAAGAGAGGGTAAGAATCCTATCTTAGGAAATGATCTAACAAAAACTTGGAGCTATACATGCACAAAATTCCTTCATAAGGAGTCATACACCAAAAAAAAAACAATCATAAAGTTCAAATAGAATATACAAGTCCAGTCCACTATACATGAACTAACAAGGAAGATATAGAAAAAATATGACCCATATCACATGTCTAGACCTTGCTTACATTTCATGAGCTCTATACAAAATATTAGCCATCCATGGCTATACAAAATTATTTCAAAAAGAAAAAATAGGCCCCTTTAATTTGAGTGGGCTCACTAAAAGAGATTAACAAGAGGCCTACAGGGCAGAAGGAGTAGGACTCGTCTCTATAGCTAAATCTGAAATAGAGAAGAAAGCCACGGAGTGAGTTATGCAACTCAGTAAGGAATAATATGCTTATAGTTTGGCTGAGACAAGTTTGTAGCAAAAAGGAATCAGAAAGTAGTAATAGATAAAAGTGCACAAATCGTTACATATCATAAGTGACTGGATTTAAGATCATAAACCAAGCTTAAAGGAGTTCTCTAATCTAGAGTTAACTTCCTAACTAGGTGGCCCGATAGCCTGAACCTAGCAGTATCATATCAATCCCACGATAGAGCGACCCCGACAGCCTAACTGTAGCATGCTTAAACCTTCTGGACATGTCGGCCAAACATGCTGAGCGAGCAACCACCCTGTTAGCTAAGCTCTCTAAGGTGCACCAAGTCTACTTACTATCGTTAGTGAACAGTTCTTGGCAAAGTTTCCTCCCTTTCTAAAAACCTTTAGTTATTCATAAAAATCACTTTCTATCATACTTTTCCATGCTTTGTCATAAGTAATTATTTTTTAATCTCAAATCATATAAATTCTCATCAATAGCTTCAAGAACGAAACGAAATGTTAAAAGAAATTCCATGAATTCGTCGGATAAGAGAAAATATAGCTATTATGCCTTGTCTTGTGCCTATAAAGCTTAACAACATTATGATACAAGGTTCAGGCTAATGATCATGTGTTTTAAAAGCATAAATGCTTGAGGCAATTTGTTAACATTTTCAAAGACAAATGGCGACATAAACATACATATACATAAGTTTATTTGACCAATTTAACCATAAGTACATCATTCACTTAGAATTAAGACCCAAAGATAGGGATTTAATTAGGTGGTGCCTCCGAACCAATGGGAAGATCCTTGCAAGTGTCCAAAGTTACAAAAGATACCAATTTAATATTAATAAGTTTTTAGAAACTAAAATATAACTCAAACCAACTCTTAATTGCAATAACCCCCAAAATAGGAACCCTTGACCTCAATCCCCCCTCTAGTTTGTTTCAACTTCAAATCTATGGAGAATTAGCTAATCCATAGCAACGAGAAGGTGATAAGCTCAAGAATATACCATAGGATGTTAAAGAAGGGAATAGAACAAGTGGAGGGTGGTGATTCTCCTTCCTCCTTCACTTTCTCTCTAAAACGAGAAAAAAACATAGATATAAGGATGGAGAGATGATGATGAGGGGGTGGAAGAGAGGTATTTGTGGTTGATTTTGAGGGAGAAAGTTGATGAGTTTATGGATTTGATAGAGAGGAACAAAACCTAAATAGAGAGGCAAGAAGGAGAGAGATTTAAGAAAGAAATGAAAGAGGGGTCGAAACCCTAAATCTTATCCTTGCAATGGGCATCTATGCGCCTAACCACCTAAAGCCAATTTCTGTCAATACAGTTGGCACCTAGGCGCCCACAGCTAGTGCCTAAGACCTAGCACCCTTTTTTTTCAAAAAAAGAAGAAGCAAATTTAAGTCTCACTCACACTTCTAAGCATATTTCCACTCCAATAACTTCCAAATACTTAGGAATATTAATCTAAAAAGATCATTCAAAGATCCATAATTGACACAAATTTAAAACTTATATCACACAAAATCTTAAGGCAACACAGGGAAGGAGTAGAAAATGGTTAATTTAAATATCAAGGACATGCTCGCTTTTAATTTACATCTTTGTTGGCAGTTTCTCGGGTACAATGTTGGCAATTTTGAAGAATAGGAATAAAGAATTTGCTGGAGAAGTTGAACATCTTGCACAAAAATCTTGAAGAATTGACCATCGTAAATATAATTTTTTTTTCTTTTTGAAATTATCATACAAAACAAAGTTTGTGACGTAGGTCAATGAGTTGATATCAATCACGGGTATGATGTGATTCTCATTCTTTTATAGCCAAGTATCGTACCATCATTAGAGTTCAGGGTATATCGTTAACCATACATTTTTTTAACATATGTTATAATAAATAGTTTCATTCCATTTATTACATATAACTTTTCCATCAATGCTATTTGTCACAGAAAGAAATTTCATGCAAATAGTTTAAATGGTTGTTTTAGCCAATCGTAGAACAGATGAAAATAAAAAGGAGAGAGAAAAGAGATTAGAAAAAGAGAGATTTAATACTTTCTTCCTCAAGTAGTTAAAAGAATTCATTAAAAAATTAAAATTATTCACTATATTAACATTATTAAGTTTTATGAAAGAATATCATATACAGAGATTAAATTATTATGAAAATATTCATGTATTAAAAAAATAATAAATGTTTTCCTAATTACTTAAAATTAAAAATTACTAAATTATAAATTGCATTCAATGTCGCAGAAATTCAAAATGCATTTAGCACTTTTTTATATATTAAATTGGGAGGATATATATATTTATTGTTTAACAATAGAATACTCATCAATATTTATTATATAATATTTTCAGTTATTTAATAAAAGCGTTTATATATTCTTTTCATAATTTATCATCCTAAAACTTAATTAAGAATGTATAAAATAAAAATAAATGCATTCAACTTAGGTAGATTATAAGGAGAAATGATTTAGAAGGTTTTCAATCATAATAATTTATATCTTGCTAATAAATTCTAAGTTTTTATATATTTTTTAAAATTTTTTTCTTAATTATCATCCTTAAACTTAATAAAGAAAGTATAAAATAAAAATAAATAAATTCAACTTAGAAACATTATAACTTATAAGGAGGATTGATTCGGAAGGTTTTAAATTCTATTAATTGATATCTTCATAATAAATTCTCCAGATAATCTCTTAATTATGGAAAGATGAATTTTTTGAATACCTTTCTATTTTTTAAAATATTAAATATATTTATTTTTATAAAATTTATTTGAATATATTTAATACATACCAAATTACTCAACCAAATAAGCTTTACTTTTTAAAAATAAAAATAAAAAGTTTTAAAAGTCTAAAACTTAATAAATATTGTCGAGTGTAAAAATTAAACAATACATTTGACAAAAATTATAAATATTAAATGAAACTATTAAAATGTGACAAAAAATAAAAGTACCAAATGCTTTATAAGTTTTTGAAATATTAAATGTAATTTTTTTTTTATGAAATATGTATTTTCAAGACACTAAAAACATGCCGAATTAACTACATATGAAAATTAATTTAGGTTTAAGAATTGTCAACCAGATAATCTTCATTATTGTGGTTTTTTTTTTTTTTTTTTGAAATAACATAATAAAATGCTTTTACATCGAAAAAGAAGATTGATTTTTATTTTTATTGTTTTGGCAAAACTTACGATATGAATATTCTAGAATCACATATCCCTAGGTGAACTTGTTGTATTTAAATGAAACTATCCCTCCTAGTGGTAGCCCAAACTCAAATTCAAGTTCTCAAAAGTAAAATATCTGGTATCTTTTGAGAGTTGTGATCATTTGCAATGGTTTTTGCTGAATGTTTTCCAAGCCAGTGCTCCTAACTTGACGACAGGCAGCACCACCATGTCTAAGTCATACATGCAAAACTACTATAAGCTGTAGCAAATGAATGCAATACGAAAGAAATTATTGCAAACATTTTTAACGTGCAAGCAGACACTATATTACAGTATTGTTTTTGCATAACCATGGTCGATCATAGTGGTGCTCTGGGTAATAAGTTAGGAAGGCTGGCTATCATCTAAATCAAAATTACTGTTACTTCCTCAATGTCCAATCTTAACTAGGTTCTTTTTCTGGCTTAGCATTTAAGGTTTGCAATATACTTTAATGTTTGAATTATTGAGATTTCCCTTTTCTTTAGGACACATTGACAACTTATGGTCATGCAACTCATGCTGCAATACGCTTTGCCGTTGAGGAGGCCGAGGAGGTTGTTTAATTGAAGGTTTTGTCGCGAACAGTTTCTAATAGTTTAAAATTAGAAAAATATGAATCAAAATTGCAATTATTTAATATAAAATAGTTGTCATTATTTCAAAAATCAGGTCTTAAATACAATTGTTAATTATACATATGCATTTATTGGATGAATGATTGATATGTTTCCGAATCTTCCTTACAATAGTAACAATACGTACACTAAGATTTGTTTTTTTTTTTTTTTTGGTGTTGTTATCTATCTACCAAGATATCTCTGTTTTCACCCAAGGGTATTCTTGAAAAGAGTTAATGTGTATTCTCAGTAAGATTTTGTTCTATTTAGGTTGTAGGCGCTGCTATCTTCTATATGGTGCTTTCTGGACCAAAAGTAAAGGCAAGAAAGGAAGAATAATGCCAAATGAATAGTGAACGCAAAAAGGAAAAACCAAAGAATATACAGGAGCTATAGTTTGTCTTTTAGCCGTTCTGTTAGCTGTGGGCTGTCCATTGTGAGGCTAGAATGTGGAATGCTTTCCAGAGAGCAAAGCGTCTTTGATCTTGGATCCACATGCATGCTTTGTCTTGGGATATTGTGTATGTTGATCATTTTAATTTAATAAAAAAATGCAACTTAATTTTATATTTCTTATATAGACTTGTATAATTTCACCTACTTATTTTATTTCTTTTGTTTTAATTTTCATCCATTGTAAGGAATGAGAAGCAGTAGCCAAGAGTCAAAATTATTTTAAATATCATGGACGTGCTTGCTTTTTAATTACATCATTGTGAGAATTTTTTTGGGTACGTTACCGGTTACTTTAAAGACTAGGAATAAGAGTTTGCCAGAGAAGTTGAATGTCATCTGGCAGAAAATCTTGAAGAATTGACCATCGTAAATATCATTTTTTAAAATTATTATAGCAAACAAATAGGTTGTCATGCAGGTCAATGGGTTAATATCAACCGATCGAGTATCGTGTGATTCCCATTCTTTTTGGATCAAGTATCATATCATTGTTACGATTAAGGATATATCATTGTCCACACAGTTTTTAACAAACGTTAATAACTACTTGCAAAATAATAAATGTTCTTTTCCATATATTACATGTATAGCTTTTTTAGCAATTCTACTTGTCATGCAAAAAATTTCATGGTTGTTTTAGCTGTTCAGAAAGGAAATGAAAATCAAAGATAGAGTGAGAATAGAGAGATTGGATGGAAATCACGGGTGGGTGGCCAATTAGTCTTACCTGATTGTAATTGTGAAGTTAGTTGTAAAACTAAACTGAATTAGTTGTAATGTAGCTATAATTAGTTAGTTAGGTAACTTATAAGTTAGTGTACTTCAGTTTGTCAATATGGGACTAACATTTGTGTATAAGGACCTCTCACTACTGTTCATATTGACTTGAGTATATAGGATATACACTTTTACACACACAACTCATATTCTTTTCTCTATTTTCTTTCTACCTTCTCTATTTTGTGATGGTATCAAAGCCATTTTCACAACACATGCCCAAGTGTGGTAGTTCTTGCCATTCAAGACGGTAGGGACCAATGGTGTCCCGAAGCCTCACTTGGGGTGAACAAAATAAGGACTTGAAGGACGAGAAGCAATCGAAGCAACCTAGCAAAAAACAAGCAAGAACCACAAGAAACTGACCGAGGATCGAACGATGAGCGAACAAAGCAAATCAGAAGGGTAAATTAGAAGAACAAGAACAACATCAGCGACGGAACCAAGAAGACGAATAGCGATTGCGTAGCAGAGCCTCCAAAGGCACTGATACTGTCACAAAACAGTGTCTTGCTGCAGCCAAGTATTGGTTTTTGCATTAGTTAGATGTCAATATGACATTTGTACATGGGTATATTGAGGAAAAGGTTTTCATGTGTACTCCCCCAGGTCTAGAAACATATGACCCTCGTTTGGTGTGCAAATTACAAAAATCTTTTTATGGGTTAAAATAAGCAAGCTAACAATGGAATGCTAAATTGACTGAAGTTCTCTTTTCCTCAGGTTACCAACAGTCCAAGTTTGATTACTCACTATTTACCAAACATCATCACACCAGCTTCACTGCTATACTGGTTTACGTTGATGATTTGGTGCTAGCTAGCAACAACCTTTCTGAAATTCAGTCCATGAAATCGCTACTTGATGCCAAGTTCAAAATTAAGGACTTTAACTTGAAGTATTTCTTGGGCATGGAGGTAGCTAGAACTTCCAAAGGAGTTGCTCTATACCAACGCAAATACACACTTGATTTGCCCCAAGACACTAGTTTATTAGGAGTTAAACCAATAAGCATGCTTGTGGAGTATACCTTGAAGCTATCCAAAGATTCAGGTGATCCTTTCCTTGATCATTTTGCCTATCACAGTTTAGTTGGCAAGCTCCTCTATCTAACCAAAACAAGACTTGATATCTCCTCTACAGTAGGAAAGTTAAGTTATTTTCTGGACTGTCCTACTTCAATCCATCATTAAGTAGCCATTCGAGCTCTGAAATACCTAAATTTGCCCGTGCTATTAGCCTATTCTTTGATGCTAATTCTGATCTAAAATTAAAAGATTTCTTTGACTCTGACTAGGATACTTGCCTTGATATAAGGAGATTTGTTACTAGGTTTTGTTTTTTACTTGGCTCTTCCCTAGTTTCTTGGAAGAGTCAGAAGTAAACTACCATTTCCCATTCTTCCTCAGAAGTAGAATACTGAGCTTTGGCACATTCTACTTGTGAAGTCCAGTGGCTATTGTATCTTCTGAATTTGGTCTTCCATGAATGATCCAAACACATAGAAATTGACTGTCAGCTGGTTCGCAAGAAACTTCAAGCTAGTATTGCCCATCTTCTTCTACTTTCCACTTCTTCTTAGCTTGCAGACATCCTTACTTGCCCCAGGTCCATTTGACTTGCTCAAATCCAAGTTGGGTATGATAAACGTTCATACTCTAGCTCACGCGCCCAAAGGGAGGGGTCTTACCTAATTCTAATTGTGAAGTTAGTTGTAAAACTGAACTCAATTAGCTGTAATGTAGCTATAATTAGTTAGATAGATAACTTATAAGTTAGTGTACTTTAGTTAGTCAATATGGGACTAACACTTGTATATAAGGACCTCTCACTATTGTTCATATTGGCTTGAATATACAGGATATACACTTTTACACACAGAACTCATATTCTTTTCTCTGTTTACCTTCTACCTTCTTTGTTTTGTGAATTAGCAATGTTCGTATAACAGTTATGAAGATACCTTACATATGAAAAAGTAACCTATAACTTTGTCATCTCATGTTGTATTTTTCAATACATGTTACATTGTACTTTCTCGAAAAAAGATAATATTTAAATTAGTGCCTTAAAATAGTATACTCGCTATCAATTAAATCTTTTGCGAATCATTGTTTTTAATTTAAGATTTTTGTATTATTTTTCTTCCCTCTATGCATTCAAATTTATCCGCACTAGATGTCATGTGTAGTTTCTGCAGTGCATTAGCATTTCTATTAAATTCAATACATGCACTCCAATACACATGTTGATATCTTCCACTGAAAAAATTGATACAAATCGTTCAAGGGACAGCGCTGGAATGGATTCGGGAAAGAGCGAATGATTGCGAGGCGGATGGGGGAGGAGGGGAATTGGGTTAAATTAAATTGCCATAGATAGATGAGACGATTTTCATGTCACCTTTTAACTTTTTATGTAAGTTTTAAAGTTAATATTGTTAAACTCAAACGTATGAGAGATGAAAAAATTGAAAAATTTAAATTTAAAGATTAAATTAATAAAATTTATTATTAAATGACTAACTTAATAAAATATCATTAAAAAGATTGAGATAATGTTTTTAATTTAACTGAAATATTTTTACTTTTTATTAGAATTAATATATGACAAAATCTCAACATCGTAATTTCATGTCACCGTCATTTTGTAGTGTTGCAGTCTTAACAAGTTAGGCTCGTTTAGACAATGCTTTTTAAAAAAATTATTTTAACAAAAGCAGAATTAGAAATAAAAACCAAAGCAGAAGTATGAGCTGTTTTATATTGGATATAATTGCAAAAGTATATTTTGTTAGAATCAAAAGTTGTTAAACTATTTAGATATAACAAATATAAAAGTATTATAAATGGCAAAAATAATTGAGGACATTAAAATTCACTTGTTAAGAAATATGTTTCAATAAAAATGTAATTTTTATACATGATAAAATTTTCCAAAAAATTTATAATTATTTTATATTTTATATTTTTTTCATTAAAATAACTTTAATAAATATATAGTTAATAAAAAATTAATTTACAGTTAATAAAAAATTTATTTTAATAAAGTTGTCAGATATTCATTGATAGAGAAATATAGAAAGGGGAAAGGGTGGTATAGTGATCTTTTTGAACAAAAAAAAAAAAGATAGAAAAACTTAAGGATAGCTTGGTAAAGAGAATGGTTTCTTATTTATGCAGCTTCTTAGTAGCTTCTCAAAATAAGTAAAATCCTGATTATTTTTGTTCTGAAATATTATTTAAATTTGAATATGAATATCCTTATCTTTATCCTAATTCTGTTAAAATTTGATTAGATGGAATCTATTATTTGTTCATATTTTATATATCTCACCCTTTGGATATAAATAACCTTTTGGATCTT
Source organism: Pterocarpus santalinus (assembly GCA_031439595.1). NCBI lineage: Eukaryota > Viridiplantae > Streptophyta > Magnoliopsida > Fabales > Fabaceae > Pterocarpus > Pterocarpus santalinus. The sequence goes on along the minus strand of CM062524.1, from coordinate 21,840,573 downwards.
CATATATGACACCCCCTTGAGAATATCAATAATGCTCTCTTTCTTTTTTCTTTATTCTCTTTTACCGTTATTTTCATAACAATTTTCTAATTATGCTTTTTTTAGAAGCACAAATAAATATAAAAATTGATTATGCAATTTTGGTGACTGTAGAAGCCAAGGTATAAAAATTGATTCATTGTAAATTCTCCAAATAATCTCTTAATTATTGAAAGATAAATGTATTGAATGCTTCCTATTTTTAAAATATTAAATATATATATATATATATATATATATATATTAAAATTATTTTTAATATATTGAATACATACCAAATTAACTCATTCAAATATCACTTTAGATTCTCAACCAGATAAACTTTACTTTTAAAAGAAAAATAGAAATTTTGACAAAGTCTAAAAGTAACTAAACCTCATTAATTATAATAAGTAATAAGTATATTTGACAAAAAAAAAAGGATTAAATGGAATTATTAAATTGAAACAAAAAATAAAGATAAAATGCTTTTTAAAATTTTGAAACACTAAATGTTATTATATTTTATTAAATATGTATTTTCAATATATTGAATACATACTGAATTAATTCAAAAGAAAAATAAAAATTTTTAAAAATTTTAAAACTAATTAAATCTCATCAATAATTGTAATAATTAGTTACTATATTTGACAAAATATGAATTAAATGTGAGAAAGCATGTTAGGAAGCAATTTTAAAACTATAAAATAAAAGAGTATATGTTAAAAATATTAAAATAATTTTAAAAGTCTGAAACTAATTAAATGTCATCAATTATGATAATTAGTTACTATATTTGACAAAATATGAATTAAATGTGAAAAAGCATGTTAGGAAACAAATTTAAAACTATAAAATAAAAGAGTATATGTTAAAAATATTAAAATAATGTTAGTATATTTAACCACATAGATTTGTAAATTAATTATGATTAAATGGTAATTTCATGAAAATGATTTAAATTGTAAAAATAAATATTACGTGATTCAATCAGACGGTTCATGTGATTTTTAAAACATACTCACAACTTGCATGCACATTAACGTAGTATACTTTCTTAGCATATTCCCAGTTTCTCTACATGTACGGATAAGATTTAACACTTTTGGTAAGTTATAAAATATTTTTAAATGCTTAATCATTTTAAATTGTTGATAAGACTAATGCTTATATGGAATAATAGTTAACTTTGACGATTCAATGAATACTATAATGTCCACGTAATTTCGTGATTCAAAACAATATTCTCTTCCTAGTTGTGGCATAGTAGCAATCGTCTATAAATACGTTGGTTCTATAAGAAGGACATGCACTGTTAACGTAATCGCACACAGCATGCAATAAACACTGAACAGTGAAGTGAGACTGAGGGACAATAGTAAAGCTATTCAGAATGGTGGTGCTGCCTGTAGTCAAGCTTGGAATGCTCTGCAAACAAATTGTGAACAGCCTCAGGAGAGAAGCTGTTTGCCAACCCTTGTTTCATCAACTCATGTATTAACATTGTCCACATCCTCTTTCAATCATCGTTTTAGCCTATGATATGAAATTATTTGTTTTTCCAAGATTTTAATAATTAGTACACCTTTATGTGAACTTCACACTAATATATTGAATTTTTCATGATGATTCTGTATCAGGCATACAACAGAGTTACAACTAGAACGCAGTGATGAACATATGGTTGGATGGCCGATGTAGCAATACGGCCTCTAGATGAAGAGAAGGCTAACAAAATTGCCGCTATTCTTCTGGGAGAACTAGGCGTTCAAAGCAATAGTCTGCAGTTGTGCATAATGTCATTAGAAATGCTCATAAATTGCATGAAAATCATTATGGAATGTGTCATAAATATTTTTGGATATACATGAAAAAAATGCTGCAAGTGCCTTTTGGTCAACTAGAAATGGCCATCAACGTGACATAAAGTTTGGTCCTCGAGTTTGGTATATATTATACATATTCCTCACTAAAGGAATAGTACTATGGAATTATGAGATGGATAAAGGAATAAGATCTAGCGAAAATCAAGGGAAGGTGCGAAAATTTGATGTGTTCGTGGGCACCCAAGTGCCAAAGAGCTGGTGTCAACAGAAATAATTATAAGTATATTGTAATTGTTCCTTTATAGATATACCTAGATTGATAAATAGATAGGCAATGGGATAATATTATTTTTTGAAATCATTGTGTGGCTTGGAGAATTGGGTACTTGAGGAATCAAGATTTGCTCTGCAAAGTGCCACATGGTTTTGTCAGTTAGTAGGACTTTTTAATTGTTTCAATTTTTTTCTCTTTCTATGACTTGCTAGATTTCTTTAGGTGTTAGGGTGATGTAATTTGATTGACCAAGTTATGCATTTATGATTTTTTAAATTTAAGTTTCTTTTTCAATTAATTGAGTTATTATTAGTGTTCTTAATGCTTTCGTGGATTTGTTGCCCATTGATTGATCTTTGGTTCTATGTAGTCAATTGACAAATCATCACTATATAAAAATAGTCACCATAGTAGTTGCCATAAATTGGACAGAATTAAATTTGTGTGATTATGAATTCATATACTGAAACCTTAGCATATATTAAATAAGATTAAGGGATTAATTTATCTAATAATTCTTAAGAGGATTATTGTACCAAGGAATTGAACTATGATTAGTTTCGAGTAATTTGATTATCAATTTAATGGAATTAGGATTTAGATTATGATTTGGTAATGCATAATTTGGGAGATTAAGAGAAATCAATACACCAACACCAAACCTTTTTATTGATTGTTCATCCTTTTTATCCATGTGTTTTATTCTTTTCATAATTTATGTTATTTAATTTTGTTTATTATTTAGTTTTACTCTTAAGGTGTATTTGGTATGGGAGTAAAAATGAGGGGGGGAAGAAAATTTCATGGATGAGCTCCATATGTAACTTTATACATGAAGTTCTTCCATGAAATTTTCTCCTTCATTTTTATCCCTAAGGGTGTGTTTGGTCAAGGGGTAAAAATGGGGGAAAATTTTCCATGAATGAGCTCCATATGTAAATTTATACATGAGATACCCTAAATCTTAATATTTTGTCGCCCAAATAGTAATTCTTTTGAACGAATTGGTAATTGGTTATTCAATCTGCGGGGGAATGTTACTCATTTATTCTCTATGTTACTTGCTCACATAGTATAATTGCCAAAACTCTTTTATAGAAAAGATTAACAAATTCCCTTTTTCTTTTCACAATATTCATTAAATTCTCTATATGTGAATTTGCCTCATCTGCCAAATCTTAGAGCTTTGGTTACATAACGGCTCTCCTTTTCTACACAAGCTTTGAAAATTTTTAATGTGACAAAAGCTTCAAATTTTTGCTTTAGAAAATAAACCCAAATCTTCCTACTAAAATCACCAATAAAATTTTGAAATACTTATTTTTTATTGAACGAGGTAGAATTGATTGGGCTACACAAATCAATATGAACAAGTTACAGTGGCTCAATTGCTCTTGTATTGCTTCCTTTCGAAAGCTATCTCTTACATGTTTACCAAGGAGACATGCTTTATATAATTTATAGGGATGATTAATGAAGAACATCCCATTCACCATCTTCTTTTCTCCCGTCAAAGCTTCAAGTGTCTCAAACTTCAAGTAGGTAGATCACTTATGCTAACACTATGCTTCCTCTCCCTCATTGGCCTTCAAATGCCTTGCTTCAATTGTATTGAGATTTAATAAGAATATTTCATTTCTTGTCATAAACACCTTCGCAATCAAGTTAACATTTTCATCACAAGTCCAAAGATAACAATCTTTGATAGGATTTCATATGCCTTCTCAACAAGTTGTCCTAGACTCAAAATATTACTTTTAATTTTTATATAAACTTTTAACTTAATTTTGTTTTAAGTAGTCAATATGTTTTTCTTAATTAGTATATTATGGAACTTTAATTTAGTTTATGTGCAATTTAAAACCGAGGGCTAAATTTTAAGCTTCATTAATCTCTTGGATTAAATCATGAAAATGGGTTGTATAAGTTTATTGGTCTACCAACTTTCGGGGGTCAATTCATGAAAAAGTGTTGCACAAGTTTACTAGTCTACCAACTTCCGAGGTTAAATTCATGACCGATCTTGGAGGTTAAATCGAGACTGATCTCTGAGGTTAATTCTTGAAAAAGTGTTGCATAAGTTTACTGTTCTACTGACTTCCAAGGTTAAATCTATCTTTGTAAGTTGAAAGCTCTGCATTTATTTTTATCTTATGGAGGTTGCAAGCATTAACAAATTTTATGCAAATCTTGGTTTTTATTTCCCTTGCCACTAATCCACCTAAAATTTTATGAGGAGTTCAAATCTAATATGCAAAATTTTAAACTCATCCTCCCTCACAATTAACCAAGCATGGCCAAAACCATGCCTTTCCGTTATAATCATATTTTTATTTTTCTTCTTGATTACAAATCCATTAATTCATTGTTTTAGAGACTTTTAACCAATTAAATCTTTTAGAAACAATAAAGAAAAATTTTAAACTAGGGTTAAGAAAATTGGACCGAATATCAAACTAGTTAAGATACTAGTTAAAAGGTTAAGAGGTATAACCAGTTCAATTGGGGATTTGACCGATACACACACACACACACACACATGATTAGTTAGAAAGCAAAAAACTATATTAAGTCATTAACACGACATAACCAATACAAAATAACATTTACTATGAAGCACTTTATCAAACATCTCAAATGCAAATTCAGGTACTTTAATTTTCACTTATATTTCTTTTGAGAAGTACTGATAAATAGCATAACAACTATTTTCAAATTTTCATTGTTAAATTAATTTGAGAGTATATAGTAAATAAGCATATCCAAAAAATCAAGATTCTAAAAGAAACTAGCTTTGTTTTGATTGAACTTCTTGTTTTTTTTTTTTGGGAAAAAAAATGATAATGTTTTAACCAAATTTTTTTTAAAAAAAATAACCAAATTGGTCAATCAATTTAACTGGTCTAGTTTGCATCGGTTCGCTGGTTTTGCCCAGTTCTAGTCGATCATTCACCGATTTTTAGGACAAGCTGTTTAAAGGAGATGGTCGGATCAACTTAAGGTCCGGTTCCCAGTCAAACCTATCCGATCGGCCAATCTAGTCCAGATTTCTTAACTATGTTTTAAATTGATTAAATCTTTTAAAAATATAATGGAAATAATTTTGATGGATTGAAATCAGTTAAAAGACAAGAACATGTGATTTTGAACCATAAACAAGCTTTTGACAAGGTTGGTACTCAACCACGGAAAGACTAGAATGTCTACACTTGTGTCATGAAAACTCAAGAACAAACAAAGAGAGGGTAAAAATCCTATCTTAGGAAATGATCTAACAAAAATTTGGAGCTATACATGCACAAAATTCCTTCATAAGGAGTCATACACCAAAAAAAACAATCATAAAGTTCAAATAGAATATACAAGTCCAGTCCACTATACATGAACTAACAAGGAAGATATAGAAAAAATATGACCCATATCACATGTCTAGACCTTGCTTACATTTCATGAGCTCTATACAAAATATTAGCCATCCATGGCTATACAAAATTATTTCAAAAAGAAAAAATAGGCCCCTTTAATTTGAGTGGGCTCACTAAAAGAGATTAACAAGAGGCCTACAGGGCAGGAGGAGTAGGACTCGTCTCTATAGCTAAATCTGAAATAGAAAAGAAAGCCACGGAGTGAGTTATGCGACTCAGTAAGGAATAATATGCTTATAGTTTGGCTGAGACAAGTTTGTAGCAGAAAGGAATCAGAAAGTAGTAATACATAAAGGTGCACAAATCGTTACATATCATAAGTGATTGGATTTAAGATTATAAACCAAGCTTAAAGGAGTTCTCTAATCTAGAGTTAACTTCCTAACCAGGTGGCCCGATAGCCTGAACCTAGTAGTATCATATCAATCCCACGATAGAGCGGCCCCGACAGCCTGACTGTAGCATGCTTAAACCTTCTGGACATGTTGGCCAAACATGCTGAGCGAGCAACCACCCTGTTAGCTAAGCTCTCTAAGGTGCACCAAGTCTACTTACTATCGTTAATGAACAGTTCTTGGCAAAGTTTCCTCCCTTTCTAAAAACCTTTAGTTATTCATAAAATCACTTTCTATCATACTTTTCCATGCTTTGTCATAAGTAATTATTTTTTAATCTCAAATCATATAAATTCTCATCAATAGCTTCAAGAACGAAATGAAATGTTAAAAGAAATTCCATGACTTCATCGGATAAGAGAAAATATAGCTATTATGCCTTGTCTTGTGCCTATAAAGCTTAACAACATTATGATACAAGGTTCAGGCTAATGATCATGTGTTTTAAAAGCATAAATGCTTGAGGCAATTTGTTAACATTTTCAAAGACAAATGGCGACATAAACATACATATACATAAGTTTATTTAACCAATTTAACCATAAGTACATCATTCACTTAGAATTAAGACCCAAAGATAGGGATTTAATTAGGTGGTGCCTCCGAACCAATGGGAAGATCCTTGCAAATGTCCAAAGTTACAAAAGATACCAATTTAATATTAATAAGTTTTTAGAAACTAAAATATAACTCAAACCAACTCTTAATTGCAATAACCCCCAAAATAGGAACCCTTGACCTCAATCCCCCCTCTAGTTTGTTTCAACTTCAAATCTATGGAGAATTAGCTAATCCATAGCAACGAGAAGGTGATAAGCTCAAGAATATACCATAGGATGTTAAAGAAGGGAATAGAACAAGTGGAGGGTGGTGATTCTCCTTCCTCCTTCACTTTCTCTCTCTAAAACGAGAAAAAAACATAGATATAAGGATGGAGAGATGATGATGAGGGGGTGGAAGAGAGGTATTTTGTGGTCGATTTTGAGGGAAAAAGTTGATGAGTTTATGGGTTTGATAGAGGGGAACAACACCTAAATAGAGAGGCAAGAAGGAGAGAGATTTGAGAAAGAAATGAAAGAGGGGTCGAAACCCCAACTCTTATCCTTGCAATGGGCATCTGTGCGCCCAACCACCTAAAGCCAATTTCTGTCAATACAGTTGGTGCCTAGGCGCCCATAGCTAGTGCCTAAGAGCTGGCACCCTTTTTTTTCAAAAAAAAAAAAGAAGCAAATTTAAGTCTCACTCACGCTTCTAAGCATATTTCCACTCCAATAACTTCCAAATACTTAGGAATATTAATCTAAAAAGATCATTCAAAGATCCATAATTGACACAAATTTAAAACTTATATCACACAAAATCTTAAGGCAACACAGGGAAGGAGTAGACAATGGTTAATTTAAATATCAAGGACATGCTCGCTTTTAATTTACATCTTTGTTGGCAGTTTTTTGGGTACAATGTTGGCAATTTTGACGAATAGGAATAAAGAATTTGCTGGAGAAGTTGAACATCTTGCACAAAAATCTTGAAGAATTGACCATCGTAAATATAATTTTTTTTTCTTTTTGAAATTATCATACGAAACAAAGTTTGTGACGTAGGTCAATGAGTTGATATCAATCACGGGTATGATGTGATTCTCATTCTTTTATAGCCAAGTATCGTACCATCATTAGAGTTCAGGGTATATCGTTAACCATACATTTTTTTAACATATGTTATAATAAATAGTTTCAAAGTTATAAATTTTCTATTCCATTTATTACATATAACTTTTCCATCAATGCTATTTGTCACAGAAAGAAATTTCGTGCAAATAGTTTAAATGGTTGTTTTAGCCAATCATAAAAGAGATGAAAATAAAAAGGAGAGAGAAAAGAGATTAGAAAAAAGAGAGATTTAATACTTTCTTCCTCAAGTAGTTAAAAGAATTCATTAAAAAATTAAAATTATTCACTATATTAACATTATTAGGTTTTATGAAAGAATATCATATACAGAGATTAAATTATTATGAAAATATTCATGTATTAAAAAAATAATAAATGTTTTCCTAATTACTTAAAATTGAAAATTACTAAATTATAAATTGCATTCAATGTCGCAGAAATTCAAAATGCATTTAGCACTTTTTTATATATTAAATTGGGAGGATATATATATTTATTTTTTAACAATAGAATACTCATCAATATTTATTATATAATATTTTCAGTTATTTAATAAAAGCGTTTATATATTCTTTTCATAATTTATCATCCTAAAACTTAATTAAGAATGTATAAAACAAAAATAAATGCATTCAACTTAGGTAGATTATAAGGAGAAATGATTTAGAAGGTTTTAAATCATAATAATTTATATCTTGCTAATAAATTCTAAGTTTTTATATATTTTTTAAAAATTTTTTCTTAATTATCATCCTTAAACTTAATAAAGAAAGTATAAAATAAAAATAAATACATTCAACTTAGAAACATTATAACTTATAAGGAGGATTGATTCAGAAGGTTTTAAATTCTATTAATTGATATCTTCATAATAAATTCTCCAGATAATCTCTTAATTATGGAAAGATGAATTTTTTGAATACCTTTCTATTTTTTAAAATATTAAATATATTTATTTTTATAAAATTTATTTCAATATATTTAATACATACCAAATTACTCAACCAAATAAGCTTTACTTTTTAAAAATAAAAATAAAAATTTTTAAAAGTCTAAAACTTAATAAATCTTGTCGAGTGTAAAAATTAAACAATACATTTGACAAAAATTATAAATATTAAATGAAACTATTTAAATGTGACAAAAAATAAAAGTACCAAATGCTTTATAAGTTTTTGAAATATTAAATGTAATTTTTTTTTTATGAAATATGCATTTTCAATACACTAAAAACATGCCGAATTAACTACATATGAAAATTAATTTAGGTTTAAGAATTGTCAACCAGATAATCTTCATTATTGTGGTTTTTTTTTTTTTGAAATAACACAGTAAAATACTTTTACATCGAAAAAGAAGATTGATTTTTATTTTTATTGTTTTGGCAAAACTTACGATATGAATATTCAAGAATCACATATCCCTAGGTGAACTTGTTGTATTTAAATGAAACTATCCCTCCTAGTGGTAGCCCAAACTCAAATTCAAGTTCTCAAAAGTAAAATATCTGGTATCTTTTGAGAGTTGTGATTATTTGCAATGGTTTTTGCTGAATGTTTTCCAAGCCAGTGCTCCTAACTTGACGACAGGCAGCACCACCATGTCTAAGTCATACATGCAAAACTACTATAAGCTGTAGCAAATGAATGCAAGACGAAAGAAATTATTGCAAACATTTTTAACGTGCAAGCAGACACTATACTACAGTATTGTTTTTGCATAACCATGGTCGATCATAGTGGTGCTCTGGGTAATAAGTTAGGAAGGCTGGCTATCATCTAAATCAAAGTTACTGTTACTTCCTCAATGTCCAATCTTAACTAGGTTCTTTTTTCTCGCTTAGCATTTAAGGTTTGCAATATACCTTAATGTTTGAATTATTGAGATTTCCCTTTTCTTTAGGACACATTGACAACTTATGGTTATGCAACTCATGCTGCAATACGCTTTGCCGTTGAGGAGGCCGAGGAGGTTGTTTAATTGAAGGTTTTGTCGCGAACAGTTGCTTGAATAGTTTAAAATTAGAAAAATATGAATCAAAATTGCAATTATTTAATATAAAATAGTTGTCATTATTTCAAAAATCAGTTCTCAAATACAATTGTTAATTATACATATGCATTTATTGGATGAATGATTGATATGTTTCCGAATCTTCCTTACAATAGTAACAATACGTACACTAAGATTTGGTTTTTTTTTTTTTTTGGTGTTGTTATCTATCTACCAAGATATCTCTGTTTTCACCCAAGGGTATTCTTGAAAAGAGTTAATGTGTATTCTCAGTAAGATTTTGTTCTATTTAGGTTGTAGGCGCTGCTATCTTCTATATGGTGCTTTCTAGACCAAAAGTAAAGGCAAGAAAGGAAGAATAATACGAAATGAATAGTGAAAGCAAAAAGGAAAAACCAAAGAATATACAGGAGCTATAGTTTGTCTTTTAGCCGTTCTGTTAGCTGTGGGCTGTCCATTGTGAGGCTAGAATGTGGAATGCTTTCTAGAGAGCAAAGCGTCTTTGATCTTGGATCCAAATGCATGCTTTTTCTTGGGATATTGTGAATGTTGATCATTTTAATTTAATAAAAAAATGCAACTTAATTTTATATTTCTTATATAGACTTGTATAATTTCACCTACTTATTTTGTTTCTTTTGTTTTAATTTTCATCCTTTGTAGGGAATGAGAAGCAGTAGCCAAGAATTAGAATTATTTTAAATATAATGGACGTGCTTGCTTTTTAATTACATCATTGTGAGAATTTTTTTGGGTACGTTGCCGGTAACTTTAAAGACTAGGAATAAGAGTTTGCCAAAGAAGTTGAATGTCATCTGGCAGGAAATCTTGAAGAATTGACCATCGTAAATATCTATTTTTAAAATTATTATAGCAAACAAATAGGTTGTCATGCAGGTCAATGGGTTAATATCAACCGATCGAGTATCATGTGATTCCCATTCTTTTTGGATCAAGTATCATATCATTGTTACGATTAAGGATATATCATTATCCACGCAATTTTTAACAAACGTTAATAAATACTTGCAAAATAATAAATTTTCTTTTCCATATATTACATGTATAGCTTTTTTAGCAATTCTACTTGTCATGCAAAAAATTTCATGGTTGTTTTAGCTGTTCAGAAAGGAAATGAAAATCAAAGATAGTGAGAGAATAGAGAGATTGGATGGAAATCACGGGTGGGTGGCCAATTAGTCTTACCTGATTGTAATTGTGAAGTTAGCTGTAAAACTAAACTGAACTAGTTGTAATGTAGCTATAATTAGTTAGTTAGGTAACTTATAAGTTAGTGTACTTCAGTTAGTCAATATGGGACTAATATTTGTGTATAAGGACCTCTCACTACTGTTCATATTGACTTGAGTATATAGGGTATACACTTTTACACACAGAACTCATATTCTTTTCTCTGTTTTCTTTCTACCTTCTCTATTTTGTGATGGTATCAAAGCCATTTTCACAACACATGCCCAAGTGTGGTAGTTCTTGCCATTCAAGACGGTAGGGACCAATGGTGTCCCCGAAGCCTCGCTTGGGGTGAACAAAATAAGGACTTGAAGGGTCCATTGCAGGAGTAGGATTCGAATTTGCCATAATCAAACCAAGAATCAGGGCTAGGGCACAAATCGAAACGAAAGAGGATTATATAATCAATTGAACCAAGCGAGGACGAGAAGCAATCGAAGCAACCTAGCAAAAAACAAGCAAGAACCACAAGAAACTGACCGAGGATCGAACGATGAGCGAACAAAGCAAATCAGAAGGGTAAATTAGAAGAACAAGAACAACACCAACGACGGAACCAAGAAGACGAATAGCGATTGCGTAGCAGAGCCTCCAAAGGCACTGATACCGTCACAAAACAATGTCTTGCAGCAGCCAAGTGTTGGTTTTTGCATTAGTTAGATGTCAATACGACATTTCTACATGGGTATCTTGAGGAAAAGGTTTACATGTGTACTCCCCCAGGTCTAGAAACACATGACCCTTGCTTGGTGTGCAAACTACAAAAATTTTTTTATGGGTTAAAACAAGCAAGCTGACAATGGAATGCTAAATTGACTGAAGTTCTCTTTTCCTCAAGTTACCAATAGTCCAAGTTTGATTACTCACTATTTACCAAACATGATCACACCAGCTTCACTGCTATACTGGTTTACGTTGATGATTTGGTGCTAGCTAGCAACAACCTTTCTGAAATTCAGTCCATGAATTTGCTACTTGATGCCAAGTTCAAAATTAAGGACTTTAACTTGAAGTATTTCTTGGGCATGGAGGTAGCTAGAACTTCCAAAGGAGTTGCTCTATACCAACGCAAACACACACTTGATTTGCCCCAAGACACTAGTTTATTAGGAGTTAAACCAATAAGCATGCTTGTGGAGTTTAGGTGATCCTTTGCTTGATCGTTTTGCCTATCACAGTTTAGTTGGCAAGCTCCTCTATCTAACCAAAACAAGACTTGATATCTCCTCTGCAGTAGGAAAGTTAAGTTAGTTTCTGGACTGTTCTACTTCAATCCATCATTAAGTAGCCATTCGAGTTCTGAAATACCTAAATTTGCCCCTGCTATTAGCCTATTCTTTGATGCTAATTCTGATCTAAAATTAAAAGATATTCTTTGATGCTAATTCTGAACTAAAATTAAAAGATTTCTCTGACACTGACTAGGGTACTTGCCTTGATATAAGGAGATTTGTTACTAGGTTTTGTTTTTTACTTGGCTCTTCCCTAGTTTCTTAGAAGAGTCAGAAGCAAACTACCATTTCCCGTTCTTCCTCAGAAGTAGAATACTGAGCTTTGGCACATTCTGCTTGTGAAGTCCAGTGGCTATTGTATCTTCTGAATCTGGTCTTCCATGAATGATCCAAACACATAGAAATTGACTGTCAGCTGGTTCGCAAGAAACTTCAAGCTAGTATTACCCATCTTCTTCCAATTTCCACTTCTTCTTAGCTTGTAGACATCCTTACTTGCCCCAGGTCCATTTGACTTGCTCAAATACAAGCTGGGTATGATAAATGTTCATACTCTAGCTTGCGCGCCCAAAGGGAGGGGTCTTACCTAATTCTAATTGTGAAGTTATTTGTAAAACTGAACTCAATTAGTTGTAATGTAGCTATAATTAGTTAGATAGGTAACTTATAAGTTAGTGTACTTCAGTTAGTCAATATGGGACTAACACTTGTATATAAGGACCTCTCACTATTGTTCATATTGGCTTGAATATACAGGATATACACTTTTACACACAGAACTCATATTCTTTTCTCTGTTTACCTTCTACCTTCTTTGTTTTGTGAATTAGCAATGTTTGTATAACAGTTATGAAGATACCTTACATATGAAAAAGTAACCTATAACTTTGTCATCTCATGTTGTATTTTTCAATACATGTTACATTGTACTTTCTCCGAAAAAGATAATATTTAAATTAGTGCCTTAAAATAGTATACTCTCTATCAATTAAATCTTTTACGAATCATTGTTTTTAATTTAAGATTTTTGTATTATTTTTCTTCCCTCTATGCATTCAAATTTATCCGCACTAGATGTCATGTGTAGTTTCTGCAGTGCATTAGCATTTCTATTAAATTCAATATATGCACTCCAATACACATGTTGATATCTTCCACTGAAAAATTTGATACAAATCGTTCAAGGGACAGCGCTGGAATGGATTCGGGAAAGAGCGAATGATTGCGAGGCGGATGGGAGAGGAGGGGAATTGGGTTAAATTAAATTGCCATAGATAGATGAGACGATTTTCATGTCACCTTTTAACTTTTTTCGTAAGTTTTAAAGTTAATATTGTTAAACTCAAACGTTTGAGAGATGAAAAAATTGAAAATTTTAAATTTAAAGATTAAATTAATAAAATTTATTATTAAATGACTAACTTAATAAAATATCATTAAAAAGATTGAGATATGTTTTTAATTTAACTGAAATATTTTTACTTTTTGTTAGAATTAATATATGACAAAATCTCAACATCGTAATTTCATATCACCGTCATTTTGTAATGTTGCAGTCTTAACAAGTTAGGCTCGTTTAGACAATGTTTTTTAGAAAAATTATTTTAACAAAAGCAGAATTAGAAATAAAAACCAAAGCAGAAGTATGAGCTGTTTTACATTGGATATAGTTGTAAAAGTATATTTTGTTAGAATCAAAAGTTGTTAAACTATTTAGATATAACAAATATAAAAATATTATAAATGGCAAAAATAATTGAGGACATTAAAATTCACTTGTTAAGAAATATGTTTCAATAAAAATGTAATTTTTATACATGATAAAATTTTCCAAAAAATTATTTTATATTTTATATATTTTTCATCAAAATAACTTTAATAAATATATAGTTAATAAAAAATTAATTTACAGTTAATAAAAAATTTATTTTAATAAAGTTGTCAGATATTCATTGATAGAGAAATATAGAAAGGGGAAAGGGTGGTATAGTGATCTTTTTGAAAAAAAAAAAAGAAAGATAGAAAAACTTAAGGATAACTTGGCAAAGAGAATGGTATCTTATTTATGCAGCTTCTTAGTAGCTTCTCAAAATAAGTAAAATCCTGATTATTTTTATTGTGAAATATTATTTAAATTTGAATGTGGATATCTTTATCTTTATTCTGATTCTGTTAAAATTTGATTAGATAGAATCTGTTATTTGATCATATTTTGTATATCTCACCCTTTGGTTATAAATAACCTTTTGGGTCTTCATATATAACACCCCTTTGAGAATATCAATAATGGAGTTCTCTCTCTCTTTTTTCTTTTTTCTTTATTCTTTTTTACTATTATTTTCATAACAATTTTCTAATTATGCTTTTTTTAGAAGCACAAATAAATACAAAAATTGATTATGCAATTTTAGTGACTGTAGAAGCCAATGTATAAAAATTGATTCATTGTAAATTCTCCAAATAATCTCTTAATTATTGAAAGATAAATGTATTGAATGCTTCCTATTTTTAAAATATTAAATATATATATATATATATATATATATATATATATATATATATTTATTAAAATTATTTTTAATATATTGAATACATACCAAATTAACTCATTCAAATATCACTTTAGATTCTCAACCAGATAAGCTTTACTTTTAAAAGAAAAGTAGAAATTTTGACAAAGTCTAAAAGTAACTAAACCTCATTAATTATAATAAGTAATAAGTATATTTGACAAAAAAAAAAAATAAGGATTAAATGGAATTATTAAATTGAAACAAAAAATAAAGATAAAATGCTTTTTAAAATTTTGAAACACTAAATGTTATTATATTTTATTAAATATGTATTTTCAATATATTGAATACATACTGAATTAATTCAAAAGAAAAATAAAATATTTAAAAATTTTAAAACTAATTAAATCTCATCAATAATTGTAATAATTACTTGATATATTTGACAAAATATGAATTAAATGTGAGAAAGCATGTTAGGAAGCAATTTTAAAACTATAAAATAAAAGAGCATATGTTAAAATATTAAAATAATTTTAAAAGTATGAAACTATTTAAATGTCATCAATTATGATAATTAGTTACTATATTTGAGAAAATATGAATTAAATGTGAAAAAGCATGTTAGGAAACAAATTTTAAACTCTAAAACAAAAGAGTATATGTTAAAAATATTAAAATAATGTTATTATCTTTAACCACGTAAATTTGTAGATTAATTATGATTAAATTGTAATTTCATGAAAATGATTTAAATTGCAAAAATAAATATTACGTGATTCAATCAGACGATTCATGTGATTTTTAAAACATACTCACAACGTGCATGCACGTTAACATAGGATACTTTCTTAGCATGTTCCCAGTTTCTCTACAGGTACGGATAAGATTTAACACTTTTGTTAAGTTATAAAATATTTTTAAATGCTCAATCATTTTAAATTGTTGATAAGACTAATGCTTATATGGAATAATAGTTAACTTTGACGATTCAATGAATACTATAATGTCCACATAACTTCGTGATTCAAAACAATATTCTCTTCCTAGTTGTGGCATAGTAGCAATCGTCTATAAATACGTTCGTTCTATAAGAAAGACATGCATGTGTTAACGTAATCGCACACAACATGCAATAAACACTAAACAGTGAAGTGAGACTGAGGGACAATAGTAAAGCTATTCAGAATGGTGGTGCTGCCTGTAGTCAAGCTTGGAATGCTCTGCAAACAAATTGTGAACAGCCTCAGGAGAGAAGCTGTTTGCCAACCCTTGTTTCATCAACTCATGTATTAACATTGTCCACATCCTCTTTCAATCATCGTTTTAGCCTATGATATGAAATTATTTGTTTTTCCAAGATTTTAATAATTAGTACACCTTTATGTGAACTTCACACTAACATATTGAATTTTTCGTGATGATTCTGTATCAGGGATACACCAGAGTTACAACTAGAACGCAGTGATGAATTTATGGTTGGATGGCCGATGTAGCAATACGGCCTCTAGATGAAGAGAAGGCTAGCAAAATTGCCGCTAATCTTCTGGGAGAACTAGCGTTCACAGCAATAGTCTGCAGTTGTGCATAATGTCATTAGAAATGCTCATGAATTGTACTAAAATTATTATGGAACGTGTCATAAATATTTTTGGATATACACCAAAAAAAATGCTACAAGCGCCTTTTTGTCAACTAGAAATGGGTATCATCCTGAAATAAAGTTTGGTCCTCGAGTTTGGTATATACTATACAATTCCTCACTAAAGCAATAACACTATGGAATTATGAGATGGATAAAGGATAAAGGGATAAGATCTAGAGAAAATCAAGAGAAGATGCGAAAATTTGAAGTGTTCGTGGGCACCCAAGTGCAAAAGAGCCAGTGCCAACAGAAATAATTAGAAGTATATTGTAATTGTTCCTCTATAGATATACCTAGATTGATAAATTGATAGGCAATGGGATAATATTATTTTTTGAAATCATTGTGCTGCTCGGAGAATTGGGTATTTGAGGAATGAAGATTTGTTCTGCAAAGTGCCACATGGTTTTGTCAGTTAGTATGATTTTTTAATTAATATTGTTTCTATTATTTCTTCTTTCTATGACTTGCTAGATTTCTTTACGTGTTGGAGTGATGTAATTTGATTGAACAAGTCATATATTTTTTATTTCTTAAATTTAAGTTTCTTTTTCAATTAATTGAGTTATTATTAGTATTCTTGATGCTTTCATGGATTTGAGACCCATTGATTAATCTTTGGTTTTATGCAGTCAATTGAGAAATCGCTATATAAAAATAGTCACCATAATAGTTGCGATAAATTGGATAGAATTATAGGGTTGGATCAATTTGTGTGATCTTATGAATTCATGTACTTAAACCTTAGGATAAATTAAATAAGATTAAGGGATTAATTTATCTAATAATTCTTAACTGGATTATTGTACCAAGGAATTGAACTATGATTAGTTTTGAGTAATTCGATTATCAATTTAATTGAATTAGGATTTAGATTATGATTTGGTAATGCATAATTTGGGAGATTAAGAGAAATCAATACCCTAACACCAAACCTTTTTATTGATTGTTCTTCCTTTTTATCCACGTGTTTTATTCTTTTCGTACTTTATTTTATTTAATTTTGTTTATTATTTAGTTTTATTCTTAGGGTGTATTTGGTATGGGAGTAAAAATGAGGGAGGGGGGAAGAAAATTTCATGGATGAGCTCCATGTATAATTTTACGCATGAAACTTTTCCATAAAATTTTCTCCCACATTTTTACCTCTAAGGGTGTATTTGGTTAAGGGGTAAAAATCGGGGAAAATTTTCCATGGATGAGCTCTATATATAAGTTTACACATGAAGCTCATTTATGGAATCCGTGGGGGAATGTTACTCATTTATGCTCTATGTTACTTGTTAACATA
The DNA here is from genome assembly GCA_031439595.1 of Pterocarpus santalinus. Taxonomy (NCBI): domain Eukaryota; kingdom Viridiplantae; phylum Streptophyta; class Magnoliopsida; order Fabales; family Fabaceae; genus Pterocarpus; species Pterocarpus santalinus. The sequence continues at coordinate 21,823,014 of CM062524.1, read as the reverse complement.
GTATAATTGCCAAAACTCTTATAGAAAAGGTTAACAAAATCCTTATTCTTTTCACAATATTCATAAAATTCTCTAGATGTGAATTTGCCTCATCGGCCAAATCTTAGAGCTTTGGTTACATAACCACTCTCCTTTTCTACACGAGCTTTGAAAATTTTAAATATGATAAAAGCTTCAAATTTTTGGTTTAGAAAATTAATAAACCCAAATCTTTCTACTAAAATCATCAATAAAATTTTGAAATACTTATTTTTATTGAATAAGGTAGAATTGATTGGGCCATGCAAATCAATGTGAACAAGTTACAATGGCTCAATTGCTCTTGTATTTCTTCCTTTCAAAAGCTCTCTCTTGCTTGTTTACCAAGGAGACATGCTTCATATAATTGATTGGGATGATTAATGGAGGGCATCCTATTCACCATATTCTTTTCTCCTGTCAAAGCTTTAAGTGTATCAAAATTCAAGTAGCCAGATAACATATGCTTACACTATGCTTCTTCTCCCATATTGGCCTTCAAATACCTTGCTTCAATTGTATTGAGATTTAATAAGAATATTCTATTTCTTGTCATAGATACCTTAGCAATCAAGTTAAAATTTTGATCACAAGTCTAAAGATAACAATCTTTCATAGGATTTCATATGCCTTTTTAACAAGTTGTCCCAAACTCAAAATATTACTTTTAGGTTTGGTGCATAGTAAACATTTGTAGCTAACTTGTGGCTATAATTTTTAAGAGAATTTAAATGGTGCATTTTTCTTGAATTTGGACTTTTGAGATATTTACAAATGAAACATTCCCCCTCATCTTCTCATTAAACTCAGCAAATATCTCTTTGTTGCCACACATGTGATTGCTTGCTTCATTATTCAAGTGCTATGAATGTTATGTCATCTTTTTCATCAACTTTACGTGCCAACAATAATGTTGTCTTTTCTCCTTCTTTATTAATTAAATTAGCTCTCTTTTCAAGACTATTAGTATTCGAAAAAAGAGATTCTTATATGCCCTGAAAGCAAAACTCCCTTCTAACTCTGAACCATTTATTTATCACCATGTTAGCATTGTAGGCCAACATTATTTATTCAAATTAGATTTTTAAAAATATTTGAAAAAAAATAATAGCAGTTAACTAATCCTAATCCGCTATTATCCTCCACTGAAATCCACACCTTCACATCTGTAACTGGTATAAATTTTCTAGTGATGGTCACTAACCACCCCTTGGATCCATTCCCCATTCATGGTCACTAACTTCCCCAACTTGAGGAAACCCCAAATGTTCAAGAACCTCTCGTGTTTCCTTTAATGGATGAACAATGACCTTCGAAGCAAATTTAAAATCATCATATACATTTGACTCATAGTTTTTCCTTCTAAGGAAATTATTTTAGACTTAAACACAAATGGTCCAATGGGAATTTATTGGGTTAAGAGGTGTATACCAATTGACCTTGAGAAAAAAGGGTACAAATTGTTCTATACATCATTATCGTTGGTTTGGACAAGAAATTGTAAACTATAAATGTGTTTTGTGATGGAATTCATTTTGGTGTGGGACTTGAAGCTGAACTGCCACTAGCCACTAACCACAATTTTCCAGTTGTTCGGCAACTTATGGGTTGGTGGCGTACCTAATTCGAGTGCCGAGCTCGGTTAAATTATAATATAAATCGAATTTCACTAAATTGTACTAAAAGTGCAACTCGGGTCGTTTCCCACGGATGGCAATGTTATTTGATCAGGAAATGGGGGCGGTTTAGGATTTAAAAATGAAAGGAATAGAGTATAAATCACTAAATTAAAATAAAATGGGAAGCATCCAACGTAACAACCTCTATCATATAAGCCATGCTCAAGTCATGGAGTTATATTAAAAGGTTCTCACTATGCTAAGAAAAATCTTAAAAATATGGAGAATATAATACATGGCCCTTGAACTACTCATTTTATTGCTGACTAATAATCTTTGATACATAGATAATAAAATAACTACACTTTTAAAAAAAACTGTAATTTACATAGTACACAGCATTTACATCCAACTAGTCGTTAGCTAGCTTCAATAGTCTCTTGGTCTAGCTTATGCCCGATTCTTGCTCAATGAATGGCCCTGTACTCTGCCTCGCACTTGATTTCCATCTTGGGTGCTGGAATATGTACGGAAAAGAGAAACATACAAGTAGGCAGTGAGAACCTAAGGTTCTCAGTAGGTAAACTCAAATTATTACTCATACAGTGCCATCATAAACATTCCAGCCGCTTCGGTTTATTATAAAAATATGAACACATATAAATAAATAGTGGTTCAATTTTAAGTTGAAAACACCTTTCTTGAAGTGGGTTATATTTTAACAACCACTTGCCATATCATATGACAGACATAGAAAAATGGATAGTACAATATGCTTCAACAAGGATCATAATAACATTATGACTTAACTAGATAATTGAAGATGCACATATAGATACGTATACTTGAATGTATGCAAGTGCACTTAATTTAATTTATCTCTTCTTTAACTTGCAATTAACCTTGCCATTCTGTACTTGGTCCCCCGGAGGTGAATGGCCTCTCTAACCCCTAGGTAATAGCCTGCTTTTCAGGTTCGAGTTCGTACCTATACATGAGTAACGGGTTTACTTTCCCCGACCCTCACATCGGTCCATTCCCCTTAAATCTGGTCGAGGGCCGGCCCAAGTCTTAGACAGTACTGCTCTGGCCCATACTAGCTGGGTCTATGCCATGCCTCACGTGGTAGCTTGGTACGTCTTTCTTGCATGTTCTTATTATCTTTTCCTTTTCATATCTTGTCATGCATGCGGACACTTGGTGCATTCATGAGTATGTCTCATACCTTTTATATCATATCATGTTCCAAATATATAATTGCATGAATGATGTACATGAATATGGCATGTAAATGTACTTATATTCAAAACATAAAAATCCATAATATAAGTTCTCATAAATTCCTGCCGAAAATTCGGTAGCATAACGGATCGAGTCCGCTTCCCCATGAATAGTGCCAGACAACCAATACAATCTTTCAAACTTATAATTCAATATGGATCAGCAATTATACATATATTTATAGCATCATTCATCAAGTCCAATTCAAGCATCTATAGGGTTTTCGGTTTACTTCCTCCTATTCTGCCCGATTTTGTTATAATCCACTCTTTGCTCAATTTGACTCATCTAAGTCTAGGTTTTGGATATGTCATAGCCTTATGTGTCTAGTTTCCAACCCTTTTAGTCCCATCTCATTTTGATTTGTATAACTCTAGATACAAACAATTTACCTCAGATTGTCCTATTCTTAGCCAGAATTGGGTTCTTATAAGTAAAAATTCACCAAAAATAGAAAACTAGGTGAATTCATACGAAATTTATATCAAATTAAAGCTATCAGAACAAGCTTTCAAATGGATTAAGTTTCATGTCATTTACATAAGTATATTTTGACTTATGAGTCCCGAAACTTGGCCCTACTAAACTACCCTGGTTCAGCCCAGTTTGAACTTAAGTCAACTTCATTGTTGTGCTTGGAACAAATGGCAACGAATCTGGTTCTAAAATTTTTATAGCATGTTCTCTTACATGTTAGCTTTCAAAAAACCTTGGGTTCACTCAATTTGGAGTTGTTTAGGGTGAGTTATACCCTATCTCAACTCATACTGCCCGAGTAAGAATCCAGATTTCTAGGTTAAAATTCAAAAATTCATAACTAATTTTATACTAATCCAATGGCCTTATATTTTATATGTATAGAAAGCCCTGAATGTTTAGTTTCATATAAAAATATATTCATTCACTTTCTACGGCTGTAGGAGGAGCCGTACACTCCACTAGTACAGATGCTGTAGGGTTTTCTCACAAGACAGATTCTGCCTAGCTCCCTCTTGAGTTCTTTGATAAATTCTTAAACTTAAACCAAGTTTCCTCACCTCAAAACATTAGAAGAACATCAAAGCACCATTATACAAATATGGCATAAGAGGAACATAGCAGCCACATAGTCACATAATACATCAAACAACTAAGGATTTGAGCTACCTACCTTGAAATCCTTGAAGCTATGGAAGCAAGGAGGCCAAGAACCAACTCCTAGCCTTCTTCCTTCATCATGGCAGCAGCTTATTATGAATGTGGGGAGGCTCTATTTGATGCTTAATCATGAAATTGTTGGAGGGGTTTTGTAAAGAAGGAGGTGAGGATCAATTTTCATAAAAGGAGCAAGAGGATTTGAGGTCAAGAGGGCTTCCAATCTTGAGCTTGAAGTTCTTAGTCATGGAGGCAAGGAAAGAAAGGAAGAAGAAGAAGAAGAAGAAATGGGAGAGGGCTGAAGCATGATGGAGGCGCAAAATGAAGGGAGGTGGGTGAGATTTTTTTTCTAAGTTTTATGACCTAGATAAGGATGACTTTGGATATTTAGCTTCAATGGTCATGATTTGGCCAAATCTTCCCATCATAGGGCTGCCATATGGTGCCATCTATGGTGGTGGAGGTGGCTGAATTTCAGTCGTTCAACCTAAGGTTATCGATGTAAAATTCTACTGATTCGGCTCTGGTAGTTTAGAACACCGAATAGTTACCGATTTCCTCCAAACCGGTAAATCGTTACTTAATATTTTGTAAGATATCTACATATTCATTTTAATTTATCTTAAGCCTAATCTCTGTAACTAATATCTAATTAGCTCTTGATTAATATCTAATTAACTTCTAATTGTCCTTACATAACTATTGAAACCGAATAAGTGAATTAACGGAGTAAATTAGACATTTTCGTAAATTCGAAGCCTTTCTGTTTCCTATTTTCTGTAACTAATGGCATTTTTGTAATTTTGAGCAAGTCCAGGGGCACCCCACATCATTTCACACAAGGCTGCTGTAACACCCTCCTAAGCACAGTACTATGCTTAAGTCATAGCACCATACCCTGGAGTCTTTATCGCACTGAAGGACCTCGTCGACAAAGAATCTCACTGGCCCTTGGAAACTTTTAAAATCATCTGAGACAACATGGAAATAGGGTGAGTAATTATAAAATTCTCGCAGAGGGATTCTCTAATCTTCATGCATAGTGTCATCATGATGGTCGCCTCAGGTTTTCGGTTTATTTAAAAGGAAAGGTGAACATCTTTTGCAGTACAATTTTATATTTGAAAAATGTCTTATCCGAAGCAAAGTTCATTTTAATCATACTCTTAGCATTTGGGGAAAACCATAAAATCCATTCAAGTATAATACCATGAATAATATCTGTAGCATAGTAAAACGCACACAACATCACTATGCTAGGAACATAACATCTACATAACTTTACTCATACTTAAATTTATGCTTATACATAAAACTTGCTTTTCTTTCTCATCTTTCTTTTCTTTTGTCATCATGAAATCTTTACGTGCCACATTCCAGAGTATGATCGCCATGTCATACCTCCCATCGAGCGTGATCGCCATGTCACGTTCCTTAGAATATGGGATCTTCCTTTGGTACTTACATTAACTGGGTCAAGCCATGCCTCATGTAAGTTCTGTCCCTATATTCACACTAGCCGGGTCGATGCCATGCCTCATGTGAGTGGGGTACCTGCATGGCTTTAATCTTTAATCTTTATTCTTTAGCTTTTACTTGGCACACCTAGTTGCGTTACGTCGCCGTCCCTAGGGTGCATTTAGCCTTGGTAGCCTGGCCTTGGGTGAGCTCGTCAGCCACCCCGTGACTATCGCCACCAGGACTCACCCACAAGGGGATCCACGTGCCTCTAGTCTTGGAGGGATCGACCCAGTCACGCTCTAGCTAAAGGGATCGATTTTGTCACGTGCCTCTAGCCGGGCGGATGGAGTCTCGGTCACGTGCGGCTCAAAATTGAGGGATCGGCTTCGACCACGTGCCTTCAACATAGAGGATCACATCTGACCACGTGCCTTCAACATAGAGGGATCTCATCTGACCACGTGCCTCCAAGGTAAAGGGATTCATATCTTTATCACTTAACTGCCTTCACAAGGAGGGATTTCAAATAACTGCCTCCAAGTAAAGGATTAACATTCAATACGTTCACGTTCTTTCATTCTCAAACATATTCCAGCATAGTTATACATATGCTACATCACTTACTCTCATATACCTCATAACATAATTACGTCATTCTTAAATATAGGGTTTCTATATACCCCTTTATATTTCAACCCATCCTTACATTTAAACATTCATGACTTCTTAGACTTTTGCCGTAAATCCGGCAGCATAACGGATCAAGTCCGTTTCCCCATGAATAGTGCCAGCCTTTCACGGACAAATTAGTCAAAGCAACACATAATCAACTTAACATACATATAACAATGTCGTTGGCAATCCTCAATTCAAACCTTATATGTTCCACTAACACTTGTAAAATTATCATTGTGGCCATTCGCCAATTCTATTCGGTTCTGCCCGAATCTTGTATAATCCACCTTTATTTCTATTCAACTCATCTAGATCCGAAATTTGGATATGTCATAGCTCTATATGTCTACTTTCTAACCTCTTTAGTCCCATGTCATTCTGATTTACATACTTCAAGATATTCAAATCTTACCTCAACTCGCTCAGTCACTAGCCCGAGTTACACTCCTGGAAGTATAAATTCACTAAAAATAGAAACTAAGCTCAAATCATGCGAAATCGGTCTCATATTAAAGCTAACAGGACAACCTTTCATTTGCCACAAGTTTCTCTCCATTTTCTTAAGTACATCTCGAGATATAAGTCCTGAAAGTTTACTTTTCTGAACTACCCTGTTTTGGCCTAGATTGGACATGGGATAACTTCCTCGAATCACTGGGAACAATTGGGGCCATAACAAACTCGGAATCTTATATTGGGTGTTCCTCTGTGTGTAAGCTTTCTAACAAAAATTGGTTTCACTCGATTTGGAGTTGTATAGGGTGAGTTATACCCTCCTCATGTCACCCTGCTCGGATGAAGATCCTGAACCCTAGGTCAAACTTCAAAAATTCGTATCTCTCTCAATACTAATCCAATAACCTTCTTATATGATATATCTATGGAAAGCCCTGAATGTCTACTTTCATCTAAAAATGGTTTCATCGGATTTGACTGATTGTAGGCGGCGCGTACACTCCGCCGTACGGACTGCCGTGGACTTCCTCACCAAGACAGCATCTCACTTCTCCACTCCTTCTAATCATAATTCTGACTCAAAGTCTTCTATTAATTCAATCATAAATTCATCCAATACATCCAATAGTTCATTAAATACGTAAAGAATAGCACAATCTCATACAATCATAGTGTAAGAAATTCAAGAATAGAGCAGAATCCTACCTCTTTGGAGCAAGACTTGGCTAAGTGCTGAACCTTGGAGTTTGGATGAGCAAAGGCTGGAACTTAGCTTGAGTTTTGGATGTGTGAGCAAGAGAGAAAGAGAGCTGAAGGAGAAGAGAGAAAACAACGAATTATGGTCTGAATCAAAGGAGAAGGATGTGTATATAGGCATGAGTGGGGGTTAACTTGGAAGGTTGTGATTGGCTGAATTTCTGTGGACAAAGTTTAGCTCACGTCTCCTTTTCGTAGTAACTTGCCGCCATACGCTTTAAAATCTAACTCGCTCCAATTCTCGCTTAAGTCGAACTAGTCCTCTTATGATTGAGGTCGAACTCGTGCCGTTTTACCGAAAGCTTGAGCCTGAAGCATGATATCCGGAACTCGTACCATCTTGTTTGTGACTTGGGAAATCGGTTTATGTTGAGACTTGGAAATCAAGGTCGGAGTTCGTAAGAAATGCACGGTGACAATCAATCGATCTCTGAACCCTAGTTCAAAGTCGGGACTTTTGAAATGTCGGAACTGCGTGTGATTCGAATCACATTTCCAAACCAAGTACTTAAACTTCGAAGTCGTGACTATATACAGTGTGCTTGGTGACATCTAGTTATATTTTCCTTGAGACATGAAGTCGGATCTCATGGAATCACGCTCATGTGTCCCATGAGAGGTCCAAGTCGGAAGTCGGAATCCATGCATCTCCATTCAATGACTCAACTTCGTAAACTATTTAGAGATCTGATCCCCTCGCTTGAAACAAAGTCGGATATCGATTCTGTCCGTCGGAGACTAAGGTGAAATCTGAAATCCGACCAGCCACAAGACCTTAAGTTGAAGTCGGAAGTCGGAATGAATCAGTCTTGACGGCGAAGCCGAAATCGGAAATCGGGATGTTACAGCTGCCTCCATGGCCCAATCGACAGAGATTTAAATTTCTACGTTTTCACCGCGTGATTCTGCTCCACTTAAAACCCCATTTTGCTAATTCTACCGATGTGGGGATATAAATATCATTTTATGAAAAGTTCTAAGGTTATTTTGGAAATAATTATTTAGGGTCAAAATGTAATTCCTAAAAATCTTGGGCATTCCTGTAATTAATAAAAGTTTATAAGGACACTTTTGTTATTTCTTAATTTTTAACATACGGCAGTGCCATATTGTCAACGGCAGTGTTACACTATCCTATACTTCCAAGTGTGAGGATCGTCATGGCATAGCGCTACCTAAGAAATTCTCACACTGCTTAAGGGAATTAATTTAAAGTTTCCATCACGTTTGGTTTACTAAAGTGGGGATATTACATCGAATCTAAGAATCAATGGAAAACAATTAACAGATAATCATCGAATTCTAAAATTAATTCAGCAAACTAATTCAGTAATTAACAATAAATCCGAATGAAATCTCAATTCGAACTTAGCATTCACACAAAAACCTTCATACATTTGATCAACACAAAATCAGTTAATGTTCAGAGACCTCTAGAACCTAATGGAGTTGTGTCAATTTCGGGTATCAATGTAATTAATTGTAGAACTCAAACCTGAAATTCTAATTCACACTCTTTCAACAATTGATTACATACATCAACCAAATAATATGCAACCAAACATATTCCCAATCAACAATTTAGAATGAAAAACTTCAATTCAAAAATGAGATAAGAAATAAATGAAAGATTAGATGAAACCGAATTGGTTGCATGCTGAATCCAATTAAACCGGACTCTCAAAAGCATTATTGCTTCCTTGACCCTTAAAGTAGACAGACGTTCAAGCCTCCCTGAATGGAGGAAAATGAATTGTTAAGGTTGGGGGGGGGGGATGAGAGAAGAGAGGAAGAAGAAGTCAAAACCAAAACTTGCTTATTCTCCAAATTCTGTCCAATGAGTTACAAGTTCTAGCCCCTTTCCAAAATCGGCCAACTCCGAATCAAAACTACCAAAAAATATTAAATTGTGATTACTACATTAATCCTCTCTCTCTCCTTTGAATCTGGACACCTTATTTGCTAAATTTTGAATTGTATAAAGAAAGTTATGCTAAAAACATGCAAGTAAGTTCTCTAATCCAGTCAGTAATGTTTGTCCACATTTTTGGCAATGAAAATGCATCAGTTTGGATTTGTGTCTGAAGATCGCTTAAAGCTTTGGATGTCAGCTTCAAAATGCCACTGGAATGGGCTCAATTAGGCTACTATGGACCAAGATATAGTCCAAATACTACACCTGGTTCAAAAACCGTGAATGAATCTCTTTAGCTCACTTCTAGGCCCTGTTTCATCTTCTTATCATCAGAATTGGCATCTGATTGCTTCATAGAAATTGTGGGCGTATCTCTAAGCTTTCCTACAAATCAAGAATCACAATAAAATGAACTTTATACTCAATATATGGCCAAAAAACCAAAATAGTGTCAGAATTAGCTTAATGCTCGAAAAACTAAATCTAGCCCAACCAAAACTCAATAAAACACAAAATGGCCCAAATTAATCTTGTTAAGCACAAAAGAAGATTAATGAACAAAATATGAGAGAAAATAAATATATAAAAATCCAATTAATCAATACCACCACCAAATGGCAAGTTTACCAAAAAATTTGCTCCGGTTACTAGAAAAGCCATTGGAGGAGAAGGTCCAAACTATGAGGTTGTAGTCATTGAAGACGTTGATCTAGATAAGGGTGCCATTAGGCGAGATGAAGCTAGAGGAGCACCAAACACTAATTGAGTGCACGAAATGTGTTGCAATAGATGTCATATTCAAGGGAGTGTGCGGTGCAATTGATTTTCATGGTAGTAATTGATGGGTAAGAAGAGGTGATGGGTATGGTGGAGGATATTAGAGGATTAGGATTAGCTAACCATAGTTAATTTTTTTTTTCAAAAGTTTTTAAAAATCTAACTAAAATAAATAATGTTGGCACACAATGCTTACATGATGGTAAATGAATGGTTCAGAGGGCAGCTTTGCTTTTAGAGCGAGTAAGAATCTCTCATTGCAATGATATTTGAAGCATAGTGGCCACACTTATGACAACTAAAACACCTGATATGAGAATTGTCACACCTCCTCTCAGGGATTCTTGCATAGTTGCCTCTTCCTCTAGTGAATCTTCTTCCACATCTCCTAGTTGAATAATGTGCAATCTCTTCATTGGTTGTGTTGTCATGGTTGCCTCTTCCTCTTCCACCTTAGTCATGATTAATAGGGACCACCAAGCTAGGAGTCCTAATCATGTAGCTAGGACATAAGGGTTGGTTGAAAGGATGCTCTCAAGGGATTGCTTTGAAAAGATCGAGCTAACTATGGAGTCAAAGTAGTTGAATTTAACCACAATTGAAGGACTAGGCTAATTTGGAGTGCTCTTATATAATTTGGGTTAAACATTGTCATCATTAGTTTTCGCCTATTAATTGGAGTTTAGTAGTTATGATATTTTGGGCTTTAATTTTATTACTATTTGCATTTTTAATTAGGATTAGTTATGGTCAAATCTTTTGAGATGGGATTAACTCTTTTGAACTAAGATCAAATCTTTCTAGATTTAAAGATTTTAGGGTTTTCAGTTTTTCATTATCTTTCCTTGTTTATCTTTTAAATAGATAAATTGGCCTATAGACAATTTGGAGTTTTTATGATCAATAAATTTTGTGAGATTTATTCCTTTTTACTCTCATATTTTGTGAGTTCTTCATATTCTTGGTTCTTATTTCATCTATATAAACAACAGATCAAGAATCCTAATCCTTATCCCACGGTCCTTCGTCTTGGGTTGATTGAGGGTTATGAGTAGCATATCCCAATGTTCTTATTCATAGGTTGAGTAAAGGTTGTGGGTGCCGAACAATTCCGAATCTCTTACAGGTGTCACATTCCTACACAAGATTTGCATCATTTTGGTAATCAAAGCTTCGGTTCTACCTATTCTTGTTTTATTTTTATGTTATTTGTTTCCTGGATGTTCATAGTTTGTGCCCTTGTTTTTTTCTTACTTTTCTCGTCTTCAGTAAAGAAAAAAGTTTGCAAAACAAAAGGAAAAAAATTACGTGAAAAAAATAAAAAAAAAAATAGTCACCAAAAAAAAAAAGAAGAAAAAAATCTTTATTTAGTCTCCTATGGTTCTTTGGCAATTTCTTTTACCACCTGCAAAAAAGTGACCAGAACAGTGCCAAAACAACTTTTTGGCCTAGAAATGACCCTTAATTTGTTTTAGCATTTACAATAGCATTAGTCTCATCTAGGGGCTTTTCAGAAAGGCATAATAATAGTCATTCTGATAATAAGAGCAAAAGTTATAGCTATTTGAAGTTGGGTTGATGAATTTGGGATTAGTTTTCATCCATAGCTTGGGTTTTCTTGATTCCTTATTTGTGTGGTTTTATTTGGACCTCAGATATTGATCACTTACATATTATCGAGCGTCTAAGGAATTTTTAAGTTGTAAATGGCAAGAGTGGTGAGAACATTAAAGAGTAAAAGCCATGAAAAGTTGAGTGTAAATACAAGCGATTGAGTGACTATTATACGAGTGTAAACACATGAGGGAGTGACTAGTAAGGCCTTGTTAAATCTATTGGACTAATAATTTTCTACAGATAAAAATGTCAAAGGTAAGAGTTGAAGAGGATGAACAATATGCTATCAAAGTGATATAGAGGCATTTTGAACACCATAGTGCGATCGTGGAGGCAATGAATGAGTGTTTAGCAAGAAATAAGGCATACTTAGACCTTACAAAAGATGAGGATGAACCATCATACATTGAATATGGAGAAAACCAATATAATTGGAGAAGAGGTGGACATAGAATAGAGTAGGGATCCCTAAACAGGCGAGACAATAATCTGAGTAACATAAAGATGGTGATTTCCATACTTTCATGGGAAGAATGATCCAAATGCTTACTTGGAATGGGAGAGAAAAATGGAGCTGATTTTTTACTACTATAATTACTCAGAGGAGAGGAAGGTAAAAGTAGTTGCTATTCAGTTTACTAATTATACGATTATTTGGTGGGATCAGATTACTTTCTGTAGGAGGAAGAATAGGGAGAAACCCATTGATACATGGGATGAGATGAAAAGAATAATGAGGAAGCACTTCATCCTTAGCCACTACTATAGAAAGTTGTACCAACATTTGTAGAACTTGACACAAGGTTTCAAAAATATTGAAGACTACCACATGGAGATGGAGATGACCATGATTAGAGCCGAGGACAAAGAAGCCACCATAGCAAGATTTCTAGCTTGGTTGAACCATAATATTCAAGATCTTGTGGAGTTGCAATACTACATGGAGCTAAAGGACTCGGTACACTTGGCTATGAAGGTTGAGAAGTAGTTATTGTAACACTTTACCAGATAAAATACTATGCTTAAGTCATAATATATTACCTGATAAGTTATTACATGAGATTACCTGATTACGTCACACCCTGATTCAATAATAGTCATACATAGAAAGTTCATTGTTCAATAAACTATTTAATATGTTGGTGAGTTTTGTATCAGAAATAATAAATCAATAAATAAATAGAATCTGCAAAATAAACGGAACTATCTGACTGCATCATATATATATATATATATATATATATATATATATATATATATATATATGCACAATAGATGTCGCTTTTCCAAGTTTATCAAAGACATATCTGGTATAGGGTATAACAATGAGGCCGCTAAAATAAAAATAACACCGACCTGTCACTACAATCAGAACCCTATCTGGTCCCCACAGGACATTTCATGTACCAACCATCTACATATAACATCTAATAAGCTACTGCCTATGGCCCAAAAATGCCAAAAGAGGGCCATTCTATACATATCCTACTATTGCGCTACACATGCACTCTAGATGGATTCCGAGGAAAGGAATCCATTCGCCATACCAGCATCAGCAGGAGTGCAGTCCACGCTCGAGACAGAAGACGAGGAAGACAAGCTTGCTGCCTCCGATGGATCCTCCTCAGATAGTGAGATCAAGGGGATCTGCTGCGGTGGTGAAGCTGGCAGAGCCATGGGAGCTATTGTCTTTGCTGGTCTTCTTTCTTCTTTGCATATAGAGGTGGAAAAGGATGGGCCATGTATAGTAGAATAGCAATATAAGGTACAGCGGGGTTGAAAAGTGGGTGAGTCAGAGGAACAACAAAATCTCTACCAAAGAAGAAATAAAAACGGAGCTGACAGCTATATATATATATATATATATATATATATATAAATATATATATAGTATATATATATATATATATAGTCTAAAAACAAGTTCAGATGGATATGAAACTCATAGAACTCGATGAACAGGACGCTTATTGATGCGTTCTCCATGATCTGAGAATGACACGAAAACATATAGTGGGGTGAGAAATAAAGTTTTCTCGGTAGGAATCCTAAATTTATACATATCTATCATCACTGTCATTTTCAGTTATTTTGATTTTTTCGCAATTTTAAATAGTACAACATAATAACATACACTGAAACAACCTAAATGTTAAATTAGAACAATGAAAATACAGCTAACAGATATATGAATACAACTAAGATAGTAACCATAAATAAATAGTAACATATCATGAGGAATAAATAGATAACTATGACAATCAATTAAGAATTATCATACAGTACATATAAATGTGCAGCTGGGAAATGCATCTTATCTTTGAAGGCTTTCGCCTTTTAAAACTTATTTTTCATCCTTAGTCTCTTGGGAGTTATTGGCCATATACTCCTGGGTAATACTCTACTTTTCAAGATCGAGCTCGTTCCTATAAAGGATTGCCGGGTTTACTTTCCCTAACTTTTCCACTGATCTATTCCCCTTAAACTTATTCAAGGGCTAGCCCAAGTGATATGGAATCCTTTATAATATTCATGCATTGAATGCACACCTAATTTCATTCTTCCAAATATTATGTATTCATGCAAGTAGAACTTACACAACATATGAATTGCTTGCCGAAATTTCGGTAGCATAATTGATCGAGTCTACTTTCCTATGAATAGTGCTAGACTACCAGTAAAATCATTCAAACTTGCAATCCAATATAGAATAGCAATTATATATTCATATATCATTCATCAAATTCAATTCAAACATTATTAGGGTTTTGGGTTTACTTCATCCTATTCTACCTGAATTTTGTATAATCCACCCTTAGTCCAATTCAACTCATTTAAACCTAAATTTTGGATATGTCATATCTCTATTTGTCTAGATTCCAACCCTTTTAGTCACATCTCATTTTGATTTGTATAACTCACGTTATTAATATTTACCCAAACTGCCATATTCTTAGCTAGAATTGCACCCTTATAAACAAAAATTCACTAAAAATGGAAATTTGGGTTAAATCATATGAAATTTATATCAATTTAAATTTAACTGAACAAGCTTTCAAATGAAATAAGTTTCATATCATTTTCATGAATATATTTTGAGATATAAGCCCCATAACTTAACCCTATTGGACTACCCTATTCCAGCCCGGTTTGAACTTAAGGTAAATTCATTGTTGTGCTGGAATAATTGACAATGAATATGTATTGAAATTTTTATGGAATATTTCCTTATATGTTAGCTTTCAAAAAACGATGGGTTCACTCAATTTGGAGTTGTGTAGGGTGAGTTATCCTTCTTAACTCATACTGCCCAAAT
The DNA here is from genome assembly GCA_031439595.1 of Pterocarpus santalinus. Classification (NCBI taxonomy): domain Eukaryota; kingdom Viridiplantae; phylum Streptophyta; class Magnoliopsida; order Fabales; family Fabaceae; genus Pterocarpus; species Pterocarpus santalinus. The sequence goes on along the minus strand of CM062524.1, from coordinate 21,807,989 downwards.
AAGAATCTAAATTTCTAGGTCAAATTTCAAAAATTCATAACTAATTCTATACTAATCCAATGGTCTTATATTTTATATGTATGGAAATATCTGAATGTCTAGTTTCATATAAAAATATATTCATCAAATTTAAATGGCTGTAAGCAGAGCCGTACACTCTGACATACAAACCGCTGAGGGAAACCCTAACAACTTCTTGAATTTTCTCTATTCTTCAAGTTCTTTCATACCAATTCCAATTCTAATCATAACATACAAGCACAAATAATCACAATCCATCATCATTACTCTAAATCATATCAGTGTCATGAGGAGAACAAGATCCCCACATAGCCCCAAATTAAGAAAAATAAGAAGAGAAGTTGGATTCCTACTTTTTCTAGGTGTGATTCTTGTTAAGATTTGTGGTTTGAGTTGAAGAAATCTTGTTGTGGCTTGAAGGTTTGTGGGAGATGAGATGAGGGAGAAAAGAATGGAGAGGGGTCAGCATACATAAGGGGCCAAAATTGCAAGGGCAGAAAAGGAAAAAAAAGAAAACTTCTAAAGCAAGTTGAAGTTGATTGGTGGATTTGTGTTGGCCATTTCAACTTGATTTTAGGGCTGCCATCTTTAGCTAAAAATGGCGCCACATATGGGGGTATTTTGGCTAAATCCTAACCATTCATCCTAGGGAACTCATAATATAAGTTCTATTGATCCAGTTCCGACAGTTTAAAATATCGAAATCTTACCGATTTCTCTTAAATCGGTAAATTGGTTTTCAAAAAAATTCTGTGAGGTTTCCTATGTTCCTAATCTAATTCCATCAAGCCTAATCCTTCTAAATTACACTTAATTGGCTTTAAGTAAATGCTTAATTGAATTCTGATTAAACCTAATTATTCAATGAAAATCGAACAACTCGGTTATTAACGATAAAATTTCTCGAACATTACAGTTACAGCTGAAGCACAGTACTAGACATGTAAGTTCTTCATGGAGGTCGAATTCAAGAAAGAGGGAAGATAAAGTACCTCCTAAGCTGAAGGTAAAGGAGCCGAGACAAAAGCAGCTCACCCATGATATAGGTCCAACCTTGTCCAAGCCACAGCGGAGCAGAGACATTAAGTACTTTAGGTGCTTGGGGACAGGCCACATTTCCTCTTAGTGTTCAAATAAGAAGGCAATGGTTATGCTAGACAATGGAGAGATTGAGTCAGAGATAGAGGGAAAATTAGATAATGAGTCCTTCAGGTTTGGAAGATGCCATTGATGTAGAATATCCAAAGGGAGGCAACATTTTGATTACTTGGAGAGCACTTAACACATAGGTTGAAAAGGAAGCTACAGATGGGATGCAGCATGAGAACATCTTCCACAGCGGGTGTCTTATTCAAGATAAGACTTGTAATGTGATAGTTATATGAGGTAGCTATGTTAATGTTGTTAGCATTACCCTGGTAGAGAAATTGAAACTACCAATCTTGAAGTATCTGAGGCCATATAATCTTCACTAGTTCAATAATAGTGGTCAGGTTAAAGTAACTCGAAAGGTACTTATTTCATTTTCTATAGGGAGATAAAAAGGATAAGGCGTTATGTGATGTAGTACCTGTGCATGTTGGACATTTACTTCTTGGCAAACCTTGACAGTTTGATAGGATAACTCTCCATGATGGCTACCAGAATAGATATACTTTGGAGAAGAATGGGTAGAAGTTTACATTTGCTCATTTGACTCCCTAGCAAGTATGTGGGAACCACTTGAAAATCTAGAGAGTTGTGAAGAGAAAAATCAGAGTGAAAATAAAGAGAAAGAAAGGAAATTTAGAGAGATATTCATGAGCCCTGGGAGAAAACACAGAGAGAAAAGAGAACCTATGAGAGAGAAAAGGAGAAAGGAAAAAAAAAAAGATGAGCGAGAAAATGAGAAAAGGGAAAAAGAAATAGAAAATGAGAAAAGAGAAAAAAGAGTAAGTTTGTATGCAAGAGAAAAAGATGTGAGGTGTGCTCTTAAGGTGAACAAGCCGATGATTTAACTTCTGTATAAAGAAGCTTATTTAAATGAGACTAATCATAACTTTTCCTTACCTAGTGTTATTGTTCCTCTTTTGCAGGAGTTTCATGATTTTCTATAAGAAGAGATATGTAATAACCATGAATAGGAATACATAAATAATGATGCGTTGCCCTATCAGACCTCGCAAAGTTTCAAGTTTGGACCCTAGGCCTCCTTGGAGGGTTATATGTTTGGTACATTTTCATGGGATTAAAAGTCTATGTAATTGTTCCTTAGATATCCAAGAATTGAAGAGTGATTTTTAATGAATTTTAAGAAGTCGTTAACCCTTCCGTTTTTAGCCCGGAAGTTTAAGAAAACGCAAGTTTTCGGATGTTTATACTAAAATCCAAAGGTTGGATTTTGATTCTTAAGGAGTTTGATTTTTCCAATATTTTTATTGGATTCAAATGGGGGGTATAAGAGAGTTAATGGAGAGTAAATAAGTATACGATAATGTTTGAGAGGTGTAGATAAATAAGAAGAAAAAAAAAATGGACTACACACCTAGGCGCCCGAGGCTAGCTCCAAGGCACTAGCTGTGCTGTGAGATTTAGGTTGTTTTAGGTGAGCAAGTGCCCAGGTGGCCAAGTTATAGCGCTTAAGTGCCCGCAGGATGAGATTAGAAAGAGATACTCGTCCCTTTCTTTCCTATTCCGCACCATATCTTTCTCTTTCTCTCTCTCTCTCTCTCTTCTTTTGCTCTCATTCTTCTCTCCCTCTATATAGATCCTATCATATGTTCATCAATTTTTACTCAAATCTGCCACCAAATCCATCTTTTCCTCATCATCATCATAGCTTTGGGCTTAGCTTCTCTTTTGAAGCTCTCTCTCTCTTCTTGCACTCCACCACTTTCCTCCACTCTCTAAGATAATTCTTGACCTCAGTCCTCCTTATTATACCATAGATTAACTAATTTTTCCATGAATTCCATATTTAAGTTTATGAAAGGAGGCTTAAGGTTCTGGAAATTGGGAGTTTTATCCCTATGAGGCTAACCCTAGTAAATTCTTAGAATAGTTATGTTGTGGAAATGTAATAGTTATATTTGTCATATTAGACGCTCTCCAGAATCCCTTGGTGGCTCTAAGGTATCATAGAGCTTGAGCTTCTTCCTTTCCAAGCTTAGACTATGAGTGGATAACATATCTATAGCTAGTTTGTTTTAAGAATATGTGTAATGTATAGTTTGTGTTATGTATATCTATGATTTCATAAATGTTATGTTTATGGTTTGAGTTATTAAAGGTCAAAGAAATTGAAATAGCATTTTAATGTATGACCTTAGTGAATTCTTGAAAGACAAAAGATATTACTCTTTTCTATATATATATATATATATATATATATATATATATATATATATATATATATATATTTGATTATGTATGTGTGTGGGACAAGCACCTAAAAAGTGATTTTCCATTCTTGAACAGTTTGATAAAGAAAGATATGGTTTCAAGTTATTAGATTTTAACTATATAAAGGCTTGAAGTTGATATGATGTTTAGAAATTATAGATTTCTATGAAGTAAGCTTAATATTGATTTCTATGAATTATTTCCAAATTGATGTTTGGATTTTTTTTAAAGCATGATATGTTGAGAACTATGAAATGTCAATGTTTTAAGAGCTTAAGCAATGTATTTAGAATCCAGACTTGATGTTTGGAGTAAAGTTATTAAGGAATCTTAATGATAATGAATTAGTAATGAGCAAAGGTTTCCAAGGTGCAGGAAACTGTGGCAGAACTGTTCACTAATGATGGTAGCATTAGCCTTGGTTCATCTCAAATAACCTAGCTAGAAGAGTGATTACTAGCTTGGCATGCCGGCCAACATGTCTGGAATATATATAGGCACGCACAAGTGTGAAGTTATCAGTTATTGTTGGGCAAGCCCAATCAGGTAGTTATTTTCTAAAATAGGATCCTCCCTTAAGCTTTATGATGATTTTGAAAGAAGTATTTACTTTTCATGTTATGAGTAAATATTTATATCTTTAAGACCACTTCTTACGTCTTTATTATATATATGATTTATTACATCTAGTTGTAAAAGCGTTATGTTTATAAATGTTTATAAAGAAGTTTTATCCAATGGAAAGAAAAAGGTGATTAAGGACCTATGGATGTTTTAAGGATAGACTATATTCCAGTTGTTTTAGCAGAAATTCTACAGTATGTTAACATACAGATAAAGTGTTTTTATTAAAAAAATGATGTATGAGTTTTTGAAGAAGCTTATAAGTTATACTTTTGCTAAAAGTTAATGTTAAAGCTTGTTCCACTGCTGTTATTGATATATTATCTCTCATTAAGTCTGTATCATTCATTCTCTTCTTTCTCTTTCTCTCTCTCTCTCTCTCTCTCTCTCTCTCTATATATATATATATATATATATATATATATATATATGTGTGTGTGTGTGTGTGTGTGTGTGTGTGTGTGTGTGTGTGTGTGTTTTTAGACAGGTATAAGCTATGCTCCTGTGCCCTTAACCAACTGAAGTCTTTGGGTATTTATATAATTCCACACCCTTGTTTGTGTGGCTGCCAAAGGTTATCCACATGGAGATTTATACTGCTTTGTAAACAATTGTATATATAATCCTAGTAAGGCTCCATTAGCCTATAGGTAAGGTCCCTCCTGTATGGGTTTTATGTATTATAATGAAGGTATAGATGTTTTAAGTTATGATAAGTTTGATTGGTAATAATTGTGGATTAAGTTTCATGTATGCACGTGTATATATATATATATATGCTTATGAGTAGGAACATATTTAAAACCTTTATAGTGTGTCCTATGGAGTGCATTCTGAGAATGCCTGGATCCCCAACGTCTATGTATGTTTGTATTAATCCTGCAGGTGGAGGATCCATATTTGGAGATAGTACTAAATAGAAAGGAAACTCTACCTAAATTTTTGTTAGAATAAGGTCTCATGTAGGCTTGGTAAGGATGCGTCCCTATGTGCTAGTCACTTCTTGGGTTGGGTTGTGACAAGATACCACCTGGCCTACCTCTTATTTGGGGAGTTCGGCATCAGATTGATTTTGTGCCTGGAGTTGCCATTCCAAATATACTAACCTATAGAACCAATCCTAAGGAGACAAAGGAGCTTTAGAGGCAAGTTGATAAGCTGCTGGCAAAAAAGTGTGTTACATGAAGTATGAGCCCATGTGCTATCCCTATTTTACTTATGCCTAAGAAGGATAGGACTTGAAGAATGTATGTTACTAACAAGCTATCAACAAGATCATAGTAAAGTATAGACATCCCACTTCTAAACTTGATGATATGCTTGATGAATGCATGGTGCTTGTATATTTTCTAAGATTGATTTGAGTTACCACCAGATTAGTATGAAAGAAGGCTAGGAGTAGAAAACTACTTTTAAAACAAAATATAGTTTATATCAGTGGCTTGTTATGCGTTTTGGTTTAACTAATAAACCTAGTACTTTCATGAGATTAATGAACGATAGCTTTTATTGGTAGGTTTATTGTAGTGTACTTTGATGTTATTCTTATTTAAAACAAATCTTTGGAAGATCATAGTCAGCTTTTGAGATTTGTTTTTGAGGTTCTTAGAAAGGAGAAATTATATGCTAACCCCCATAAATATGATTTCTACATGGAAAAGGCTGTCTTTCTTGGTTTTTTTGTTAGTAGCAGGGGCACTGAGATGGATGCAGAAAAGATAAGGAGGGCCATTTGTAACACCTTACTAGACAAACTACTATGCTTAAGTCATAGTATATTACCCGATAAGTTATTACATGCGATTGTCTAATTTAATTTTTCTTATTAGTCCAATGTTAATTACCTATAGAGGATTTAGCTATTTATTTGTTAATTTATTCTAGTCGTAGAATAAACAATAAGTTTAACATCATAACAGAAAAAGAAATCTGCAAAAATGGATAGAACTACAGAACTACGTCATATATATATATAAACAATATAGGATATGAAGATGAGGTCATTAAAACAAAATAAGTCGGCCTGTCACTAATAAATAGAACCCTAGCTAGTCCCCCATGGGACATTTCATACATTTGGCATCTATAAGCAACACCCACTAAGCTAAGCCTATGGCCTAGAAGTGCTAAAAGAGGGCCATTCTGTACATTACCTCCTACTATACAACAGAAGTCCTCTAGATGGAATTTGAAGAAAGGAATCCATTTGCTATGCTAGCGTCTGCTGGGGTATAATCCATGCCTAGTGCAGAGGACGAGGAAGATGAGCTCGTCGCCTCTGATGGATCCTCCTCCTCAGAAAGCGAAGTAGAAGGAACCTGCTGAGGTGATGAAGTGGGATGTACTATGGGAGCTACTACTGAGGTTGCTAGTAGAGATGGAAATGGATGTGCAATGTAAAGCGGGATGGCAATATAGGGTGCGGAAGGGTCAAACAGTGGGTGAGTAAGTAGGACAGCAAAATCTCTGTGAAAAAAGAAATAAAACAGAAACCTGTAGCTACCAGATATGTATATAGAGTCTAGAATTGGATCAAGGTGGATGTATAGATTAGGGAACTAAATGAAAAGGATGCCTATCGTTGCGATCTCCATGATCTGAGAATGACACGGTAATACATAGTAGGGTGAGAATTTAAAGAAACTCTCAGTAGGAAATCTAATTTTACACAAATTTGACATCGTCATCATTCCCAATTGTTTCGATTTTACTTAATTTAAAAGTGATGTAACATAACTGTAATATTGAACTTAATTTATGTTATGAGAAACATAAACCGAAACAAAACTAAATTTTAATTTAATGAAACAAAAGTATAATTGAACATGTATACTAACATGGCTAGATCAATAACTATAAGACAAAAAGTAATATAAACACAAGGAATATTCAGATGACTATACAATTAGCTTAGGATTTAGCAAACAAAGTATACATATGAAAAATGAAAATGCATTAGGGAACTTTCAACTCATGTGACTTGTATTTTTCCACACTTGGTCCCTTAGGAGTCTTTGGTCATATACTCCTACGTAATAGTTTGCTTCTTAGGACTAAGTTCGTTCCTATACAGGATTGCCGGGTTTACTTTCCTCAACTTTCCCACTGATCTATTCCCCTTATCCTTATTCAGAGGTTGGCCCAAGTAATATGTAGTCCTTTAATAATCTTCATAAGTTTACATACATATCTAATCTACCATAAATGTTTCATGCACATTTAAATATTTTGCTTAGTATGAAGAAGTTTCTGCCAGAATTTTGGTAGTATAAAGGATCACTCATCTTCCCTATGAATAGTGCCAGGCTACTAGAAAATTCAATCAAGCAATAAAATCAACATAGAGCTTCAAGTTCATAACAATAATCTCAACCATATAATGTGTCAACATAATTTAGGTTTTCTGCTCATTCTACTCAATGCTGCCCGATTTTGTAAATTCCACCATAATTTCTATTCAATTCATTTAGACCTCAATTTTGGATATGTTACAGTGCTATGTGTCTAGTTTTCAACATTTTTGTCCACCTCATTTTGATTTATGTAGCCCAAGTTATTTGAATTTTACCTTAGTCTGTCCTACAACTAGCCAAAATTTCACCCTTAAAAGTAAAAATTCACTAAAAATAGGAAATTAGGTAAAATCATATGAAACTTATACCAAATTAAAGCTAATAGGACAAGCTTTTATTTGAATGAAGTTGCATCTTATTTACATAAGCATAGCTTGAGTTATAAGCCCCATAAATTGACCCTTCTGGACTGCCCTATTCTAGTCCAGTTTGGACTCAAGGCAATTTTATCGAATCACTGGGCATAATTGGGAATGAATCTAACTCTAAAATTTTTATGGCATGTTTCCCTATGTGTTGGCTTTCAAACCGAATTAGTTGCACTTAATTTAGAGTTTTTTCGGGTGAGTTACACCCCTCACAACTCATACTGCTCAGAAGAGGACCCAAAATTTTAGGTTAAACTTCAAAAATTCATAACTCACTCAATACTAATCCCATGGCCATATATTTTATATAATTGAAAAGCCTAAGTGTTTAGTTTTATATAAAAATAGATTCATCAAACTTTGATAGCTAGATTTTGGTCTATACAGAACGAACATATGGACGCCATAGGGTTTTCACCCAAACAACATCTTACTTTTTTCTATTCTTAAATCCTTCCACTCCAACTTCAATTCTAATCCAAACATACATAGAAAACCAATTCTAACTCATCATCTCTACTCAATATAGTATCAGAAATATGAATGAAAAAGGAATCCCAAGCAGCCCCAATCTATAGAAAGCAAGAATAGAATTTAGAATCCCTATCTTTTCTATGTGTTAAACTTGCTAGTTTCAAGTCTTGGATGGAAGAAAGTTGCTAGAACTTGGAAGCTTGATGAAGAAGGAGTGGATATGAGATGATAAAGAAAGAAAATGAAGAGGTGTTTTGTTGGTAATAAGGCCAAAAATTGCAAGGGAGTGGGATGGAAATTTTTGAAAACTTTTGGTGGATTTCTTCCTTCATTCCAATTTGATATGGCTGCCCATATAAAGGGCTGATGTTGTGCCATTTAGAGGGGTTGGGTTGCTGAATCTTGGCCATTCAATCTAGGATTCTCACAGTATAATTTCTATTGATTTGGTTCTAATAGTTTAAAATACCGAAATCTTGCCAATTTCTTTTAACTTGGTAAAACGTTTTTGGAAAAATCCTATGAGATCTCCTATGCTTCTAATTTAATTCCCTCAAATCTAATATTTCTAAATGATACTTAATTAGCTTTAAGTAAATACTCAACCGAATTCTAATTAATCTCAATTATTCGATAAAAATTGAACAACTTGGTTAAAAACGGTAAATTTTTTCGGACGTTACACCATTAATGATTGGCCAGTTCCTACTTCAGTAAGTGAGGTACGTAGATTCCATGGCTTAGCTAGTTTTTATAGATGATTTGTTAAGGAATTTAACACCATTGCTGCACCATTGACTGAAGTTGTGAAAAAGGATGTTGGATTTGTGTAGGAGGAAACACAAGACTTAGCTTTTCAAAAGCTCAAGGAGAAATTGTGCAATACAAATTTACTTATTTTACTTGATTTTTCTAAGACTTTTGAGATTGAATGTGATGCTTCTAGTGTGGGCATAGGTTCTGTTTTGATGTAGGAAAAACCTCTAATTGCTTATTTTAGTGAGAAGTTACATGGAGCTGCACTTAATTATCCTAATTATGACAAGGAGCTTTATGCTTTGGTCCATGCTTTGGAGACATGGCAGCATTACCTATGGCCTAAGGAGTTCGTGATTCACATGGAGCATGAATCCTCGAAGCATTTGAAGAGTCAATAGAAGCTAGGCTGAAGGCATACTAAATGGGTTGAGTTCATTGAGACCTTTCCCTATGTCATCCAGTACAAATAAGGTAAGGAAAATGTGATTGCCAACGATTTATTTTGGAGGTATGTTCTTCTTTCTAATGTTAATGCTAGATTATTGGTTTTGAGCATTTAAAGGAGTTATATATCATTGATTCAGATTTTGCTACTATGTATTCTACTTGTGAGAAGAGTGCATTTGATAAGTTTCATAGGCATGATGGGTTTTTGTTTTGTGAGGGAAAGCTATGCATTCCTAATTGCTCCATTAAAGAACTTCTTGTGCGTGAATCCTATAAGGGTGGGTTGATAGGGCGTTTTGCAATTGCTAAGACTTTGGATATATTGAATGAACATTTCTTTTGGCTTCATATGAAGAGAGATGTTGAAAGAGTTTGCTGCCAATGTATTACTTATAAGCAGGCTAAGTCTATAGTCTTACCACAAGGGTTGTATATATACACCTTTACTTGTGCCTAGTAAGCCTTAAGTTGACATTTCTATGGGCTTTATGTTAAGCCTACCTAGGACTAAGAGGGCTTGTGATTCTATTTTTGTGGTACGACAAGTTCTCAAGATGGCACATTTTATTCCTTGTTGTAAAATTGATAATGCCATTCATATTGCTGACTTATTCTTTAGGGAGATTGTCAGGTTACATGGCATTCCGAAGAGTATTGTCAATGACAAAGATGCCAAGTTCTTTAGCCACTTTTGGAAGATCTTGTAGGTTAAGTTAGGTACTAAACTGTTGTTTTCTACCACTTGTCACCGACAAACTTATAGACAAATAAAAGTGGTTAATAGGACATTATCCATTTTACTACATGCTATGGTAAAAGGTAATTTAAAGTTATCATGCCTTAGGATTTTGTATAATCTTTTATATTAGAAATTTTGTGTATTTAGAAGTTATTGGATTATATATATTCTTAGAAATATGTGTGAAACTAAAAAAAAAAGGGTATCGGCACTCGATCGCCAGCTTTGGGTGCTTAGGCGCCAACTTTGCTATTTGGATGAGTTTTAGATGGTTGGGCGCTCAAGCACCAGAAAGTAGGCACTCGAGCATGTTGCAAGATGGAAGTTGGATGTTTCAGGTCGTTGGGCGCTCGAGCGCCATGAATTGCCCACTTGAGCGCCAGATGTCAGAAAAGAATTTGGAGGTTTCAGGCAGGTGCCATGAAGTGGCCGCTCGAGTGCTCACTGCACGATAAGTTGGGGATTTTTTATCCATTTTTCATTTTTCTTCCACAATTTCTCTATCCTCCATGTCTCTCTCTCTAAGTTCTCTCCTTCATCTCTCAAATCCATAGCTTATCAATCTTATCCCCAAGAATCCTCCACAAATCACCTCACTTCCTCTTCATCATCCCCACCATCATTTTCTCCCTTAAGCTTTTCTCTCTCTGTAACACCCTACTAATTTAATGTTATGCCTAAGTCATAGCATGAAATTAGTTAGACTATGTTACCGGGTTAATATTCTGCTTACCTTTCATGATGCGTATCGCCTCTTTTTTTTTTTTTTTTGTAAGCCGACGACTCGGCGTGCTGAGTATAATCGACATGACCAATATGACAGAGCATAACAATATTTATCCAAGCATGACAGGAAATACGAGAATCAGTAATGTAATATATATATATATATATATGACAAAAGCCAACGCTTCAGTTTATGTACAGAATTTCGAAATAGGATACATGAGTAGGGCCAGCATACCAAAAAGACATAAGGCCCGTATTGGTCAAAATGATCCTGTAGGTACTTAGAGGACATTACAAAACTACTGCTAGTCCTACTGCTAAGTCTATGACCCAAAGCTGCGTGCTGACAAAAGAGGGTCATGCTGTACAACGTCTCCTGTGGCTGATCTACTCCGTCAGATAGCCATTGGCCATGTCAGGCCCGGCCGGAGAGTAATCTGCACTGGGTCCCTAGGAGGAAAAGGGTGATGAGCCGGTGGCCTTTGAAGGGTCGCTCTCGGAGCTGAGCGGGATGTCAGGTACCACCTGTTGGGGTGACTCTAGCATAGGGTCAGCAGGAGCTGCAGGCGCTGTGTGTGCAGGAGGTGCTGGAGGTGGGTGTGCCATGTGCAGTGGGATGGCAGCGTACAGAGTAGCAGGATGAAATAGAGGGATAGCAAAATTCCTATTACTAAATAGGTAAAGGTGGAAGTGACAGGAACCGGCTATATACAGAGAGTCTAGGACAGGATCGTGGTGAAGTTGTAGATCTAGAATCTCAATGAAGAGGGTGGCCGTGGAGTCCATCGCCAGCGTCTGAGAATGATGCGGACATACAAAATGAGCTAAGAATTTAAAGAAATTCTCAAGAGGGTTCGCGTATGGTGTTTAACTGACATCACATTCATTCTTAGTTGCCTCGGTTTTTATTTAATTATAAAAATATGTGTTCAAACTAATTTGTCTATTTTAATGACTTTAAGAAAACATCTGGTCTGAGGCAAGGTTCAGTTTTACTTTAGACGGCATAAGAAACAGAATAAATGACTAATAATGATACACGAAATAATAAATAGAATAAATGAATAAACGGTAGTAAATAAACATAACAGACAACTGTAAACAGCTTGACGTAACTATTCCATGTAATCATGCAAACTCATTCTTGAACCTTTCTTCATAAACTTTTCTATTACATTTCATCATTTTCCATCACTTGGTCCCCTGGGAGTTCATGGCCATTTAGACTCCTGGGTAATAGTCTGCTTTTCAGGATCGAGCTCGCTCCTATACAGAAATGCTGAGTTTACTTTCCCCGACCTTCCCACCGATCTATTCCACTTAACTTTTTATCCGGGGCCGGCTCAAGTATCATGGAACTTTCATCATCACATATTCCATAGGTTCATCATAACATAACATTCATGACTTTCTTGAAAATGCACATGTCTTAACATGTATATCACAACTCATGCATAGACTTTACCGAAATTTCGGCAGCATAACGGAACGTGTCCGCTTCCCCATGAATAGTGCTAGTACATCAGAACACCAATTTCTCATAGAGGTCATAATATTGCATTCATAATTCAACATTGAACTCATAAAAACATTAGTCTCATTAAGGTAGAGTTACTGCCTCAGCATAACCATTCAACCCGATTTTTGTAAATCAAGCCACTATTTAACTCATTTGGATCTCAATTTTGGATATGTTAAAGTGTTATGTGTCTATTTTCTAACCTTTTTAGTCCATCTAATTTTGATAACTATAGCTCAAGTTATTTAGGTTTTATCTTGGCCTGCCCAGTGACTAGCCAGAATCAGACACTTAAAAGAAAAAATCCGTTAAAAATCGAAAAATGGTTCAATTCATATGAAATTGTTCTTATATTAAAGCTAACAGGACAAGCTTTCATTTACAAAAAGTGTCATTCCATTTGACTTAGTAGGGCTCGAGTTATAGGCCCCGAGATTCAACCTTCCTGAACTGTCCTGCTTTAGACCGGTTAGGATGTAAGGTAAATATTTTGAACTACTGGGAGTATATGGGATCGTAACAAACTCGAAATTTTATTGTGGGATATTCTTCTACGTGTAAGTTTTCTAACAAAATTAGTTTCACTCAATTTGAAGTTGTATAGAGTAAGTTACACCCTTCTCAAGTCATACTACTTGGATGAAAGTCCTGATTCCTAGGGCAAATTTCAAAAATTCATATCTCTGTCAATACTAATCAAATAACCTTACATGATATATGTATGGAAAGCCCTAAAAGTCTAGTTTCACAAAAAAATAGCTCATCGATTTTAATCGGCTGTATGTGGAGCCGTACACTCCACCGTATGGACTGCTAAAGAATTGTGGTTCTCCAGCCCTTCACACCTTCTTATTCTCACCCTTTTCTACTTCTTAATCAATCAGATTTTAAACATACAAACAGCCAACAACCAGTCAAGCATCAACATATTCAGTTACTAATCAATTAAGGAGCAAGAAAATAAAGCCTAGAGTCAGTCACCCAAGATCAGGATATCAAGAACAATATTAAGCCTCTACCTCTTTGTGTGTTATTCTGCTAAGTGTTGGAGGTTGATTTTTGAGAGGAGAAGAGAATGAGAAGAGGAAAATGAGACTAAAGTAGAGTGAGAAAGGAGCGTGTAAATCAACTCAATGAAGAAGGAAAAATCTGATTTAAACATAGAGAGGGTAATTGGGATTGTGAATGTTGATTGGCTGAAATTCTTGTGGTTGATTTCCAACCGTACTTCCTTTCTTTTGTGGTTTAATGTGGCTTACTTATTCTCCACGCAGAAAGAGGGGATTCATTTGCACTCTGTATAAACTCGGAACTCGTAACCATTCTGCATAAAGTCGGAACTTGTGTTAGGAAAATAAAGTCTGAGATCGTAAATCACAGCACACCATTTACCTTAAAATCAGCAGTCCAAGACGGGATCATGGGACATAAACGACTTAAACTCGAAAGTCGAGGATGTTATACAAACTTGGAAGTTAATATCAGGACATAAATCCTCAAGTACTCGAAAATCGGAACGTATATAATCTCGGAAGTTGGTCACAAATTCAAACTCGAGTGTAAATGGAAATTAGAATGCTCTTGGGTTAAGTTTGGATATCAGTAAATAGATAAACTCGGACATCGAATCACGTCAATTTGGTTAGGACCTTGCAGGATAAGTCGGAAATCGGAAAATGTACTCGTTTTATTGGAAACTCGAAGATAAAATCGGGAATAATGTCCATTATACTTGAAACTGGAAGATTAGGTCAGAAATCATGTAAATTGTGGTCGAACTTGGAGATTAGCTCAGAGATTTGAACTCGGGTCCATTCTATTGGACATCAACCCTGAGATCGGAAATCGTGAAAATTTCACCTTTCATTTGAAACTCGAAGTCGAAGATCATGAGAATTGAAAATTAGGTCGGAAATCGTGAAAATTGTCTATTTCACTTGAATCTTAGAAACAAGGTCGGAAGTTGGAACTCGTTGAGGATGTTACAATACCACCCCCTTTAAAAAAAAAATTTGTCCTCAAAATTTAGTACCTCAGAATAGTCCAAGGTACTCATTCCTCATATCTGATTCTAGTTCCTAGGTGTAGTCCTCAGCATTTCCTTTTCCCCATGCTACCTTTGCTAGCTGCACGATTTTGTTTCGAAGCTGTCTGCTACTTCTATCTATAATCCGTGCTAGCTGTACGCGGAAAGTCAAGTCCTCTTTTAACTGTATTGGTTCGGGTTCTAAGAAGTGTGTAGGGTCAGGTTGATATTTTCTGAGTTGGGAGACATGGAAAACATCATGAAGATTTGATAAATATGGAGGCAAAGCCATTCGGTATGCAACTGAGCCGATTCGCTCCAAGATTTGGAAGGAACCAATAAAGCGAGGATTTAGCTTTTTGACCTTAATGGCCCTTCCTATCCCTGTTATAGGTGTAACTTTCAAAAATACGTGGTCTTCTTCTTGAAATTCCAGAGGTTTCCTCCTGGTATCTACGTAACTCTTCTGGCGGCTCTGAGCAGCGAGCATCTTACTTCGGATCTTCTTGATCTATTCAATGGTTTCCTCGACTAAATCAGGCCCCAATAGAGTTGATTCTCCTATTTCATACCAACACAGGGGAGATTGGCACTTTCGTCCATACAATGCTTCGTAAGGAGCCATGCCGATACTAGCGTGATAGCTATTGTTCTATGCAAATTTGGCCAATGATAAGTATCGATCCCAATTCCCACGTTACTCCAGTATATAGGGTCGTAACATATCTTCCAAGGTTTGAATTGTCCTCTCCGATTGCCCATCCATTTGCGGGTGATAGGCAGTGCTTAGGCACAACTTAGCACCGAACACTTTTTGTAAAGCCCCCCAAAATCATGAGGTGAACCTTGGGTCTCGATCAGAGATGATAGTTAAATGAGTCCCATGCAACCTTATAATCTCTTGAATATACAGCTGCACCAATTTCTCCGATGGATAATTTGCTCGAACGGGTAGAAAGTGTGTAGATTTGGTTAATCTGTCCACAATGACCTATATAGCATCATATCCCATTGACGTTCTTGGTAACCCTATTATAAAATCCATGGAGATACTCTCCCATTTCCACTCAGGGATTTCCAAGGGTTGTAATGTCCCAGAAGGTTTCTGATGCTCCGCTTTCACCTTCTGACAGACCAAGCACTTACCCACGAAGCTTGCCACATCTGATTTCATGCCCGGCCACCAAAACATCTTCTTGAGGTCTTGATACATTTTAGTAATGCCGGGATGTACAGCGAATTCGCCTTTATGTGCTTCTTCTAAGATTCTTCTTCAAAGATCGTTCCTCTCGGGAACACATACCCTGTTGTGACACTGCCAGATGCCTGCTTTATCTTGGGCAAAACCCGTTAATTTTCCTGATTGCACAAGATTAATTGTATGTTGAAAATTAGTATCCTGCTGCTGTGCTTGCCGAATCTGGTCCTTAAAGCTACTGGTTATCTTAATTTGATGTAGCTGAAGGGCCTTGGGAGTTGTAAGGATTCCCAAATTAAGATTTCGAAAGCTTTCAATAAGCTTTGTCTCTTTAATCATCATCCAGGCTATGGTCAATGATTTCCTGCTCAAAGCATCTACCACAATGTTTGCCTTACCTGGGTGGTATTTCAATTCAAATTCGTAGCCTTTAAGGAGTTCCATCCATCTCCGCTGCCTCATGTTTAATTTCTGATCAAAAAGGTACTTCAAACTCTTATGATCAGAAAAGACCTCGAACCTCACTCCATACAGGTGATGTCTCCATATCTTCAAAGCAAATACTACTGTGGCTAATTCGAGGTTGTGAGTAGGATAGTTCCTTTCGTGTGGCTTTAATTGCCTAGAGGCATATGCGACCATATTTCCAGTTTGCATCAATACGCACCCTAATCCTTGTTTGGAAAAGTCATAATAGACCTCAAATGGTCCACAAGGGTCTGGTAAGGCTAACACTGGTGTCGTAGTCAATCTTTTCTTCAAGTCCTGAAAACTCTGTTCACACTCTGATGTCCATTCAAATGGAACATTCTTCCTGGTTAGCTTGGTCAGGGGCAAGGCTATTCGAGAAAAATTCTTAACGAATCACCGGTAATATCCAATAAGAGATTGTGGTCGGCCTTTCCCAGTTTAGAACTGCTTCTACTTTGCTGGGGTCTATAGAGATTCCTCTAGAGGACACTATATGGCCGAGAAATTTTACTTCCTTCATCCAAAATTCACATTTGGATAACTTGGCATAAAGTTTATTTTCTCTTAAAATTTGCAGAACCAGCCGTAAGTGTTCCGTATGCTCTTGCTCCGTCTTCGAGTAGACAAGTATATCGTCAATGAAGACCACTACAAATTTGTCCAGATATGGGCGGAATATTCGATTCATGTAATCCATGAATACTGCTGGTGTGTTCGTCAGTCCAAACGACATCACGATATACTCGTAGTGTCTGTAACAAGATCGAAAAGCTATCTTAGGGATATCTTGTTCCTGAACTCGAATTTGATGATATTCGGAATGCAATTGATCTTGGAGAATACCATTGCACCTTGTAGCTGGTCCATGAGATCGTCAATCCTAGGCAGTGGATATTTATTCTTAATCGTCACTTTATTCAACTGCCTATAATCCACGCATAAGTGCATGCTCCCATCCTTCTTTTTTACTAACAAGACTGGAGCTCCCCATGGTGATGAGCTTGGCCGTATGAATCCTTTTTCCAAAAGCTCCTCAATCTATCTCTTTAGTTCTGCCAGCTCCAACGATGACATTCGATATGGAGCTATCGATATTGGTCCCGCACCTGGAACTAACTCAATGGTAAACTCAATCTCTCTCTCCGGAGGGAATTCAAGAATATTCTCTGGAAAACATCAGGATATTCTTTAACAACCGGAATCTCCTCTAGTTCCTGCTCAACTTTTGTCACATTAGCTGACAAGAGGATATATCCTTGACTCTTTGACCCAAAAGAGTTCAGATAGAAGAGTGTTGAGGCTTGGGATTCAGAAATTGAGACAGAAAGGAATACTACCATTTTATCAGAGCAATTGAGCATGACTCGATTGGCGGAAAGCCAGTCCATGCCCAGAATTATGTCAAGGCCAGCCGAAGGGAGACAAATCAAATTAGCTATAAAGGTTCTACCCTCGATTCGAAAAGGAACATTGATGCATATTTGACTAATTCTAACAGGTCCATTGGTAGGAGTAGAAACCAGTAGACCATAAGGTAATTCAAAAATTGATAATTGCAAAACAGCCACACAATTACAAGAAATAAAAGAATATGAGGCACTCGAATCATAGAGTACAGTTAGGGTCTCACCGTCCACTTCACAGGTACCTTGGATTAGTCTTTCAGACTTGTTAGCCTCTTCGACATTCATAGTAAAGACCAGCCCTTGACGTTGGGATCGAGGCGGCTGTGATGGATTCCTGGTTGGACACTCATAAATTTTGTGGCCTGTCTTGCCACACCCATAGCAAACATTCTGCCCTACCAAACACGGCCGATCGCCATGATTCTTACCGCATTTTGCGCAAGTGGGATTCGGAAGAGGCCTTTGGGGCTGCTTCCCTTTGTTGCCTGCTGGTGGAAATCTCCTTTGCTGTCGTATATTGGGCTTGAATCTTGGGCCCTGCAGGGGCAACCCCTTCTTGAAATTACCACCAGATGCCCTAGCTGTAACTTATTTCAAGTTGCAATCCTCCACAAGTCGGCACTTATTCACCAACGTGGGGAAATCCCTAATCTCCCTTGGCCCTATTGTGGTAAGA
The DNA here is from genome assembly GCA_031439595.1 of Pterocarpus santalinus. Classification (NCBI taxonomy): domain Eukaryota; kingdom Viridiplantae; phylum Streptophyta; class Magnoliopsida; order Fabales; family Fabaceae; genus Pterocarpus; species Pterocarpus santalinus. Next base: position 21,789,798 of record CM062524.1, on the reverse strand, counting down.
ATATCTTCTCATAATGCTCCCTCAAACTTGATGCACTTTCAAGCTTCAATTGGGTTCCTTTGGTAAATTGTAGAAAATTTACACAACTCTTCGAACCGGGCAATGTATTCAGATATCATCCAGTTTCCTTGACGAAGCTACATAAACTCACGTTCCTTGGCATTTCGAATGGAAGCTGGAAAGTACTTCTGGTAAAATACATCCCTAAACGTCGTCTAGGTGACTACTGTCTGAGATTCTTCAAACAATCTTCGTATGCCGTTCCACCAAAACTCTGCGTATGCTTCAAGCATGCAAGTGGCAAAGGTCACCTTCTGATGATCAGAACAATCTAAGACAGAAAATCTTCTCCATGGCTTTGACTCATCTGTCAGCTTTATCAGGATCATACGTTCCTCGAAAACTGGGCAGATTTGCCTTTCAGAACTTAGCAAACTTAAAGTAGTCCAAGTCAGCTCCTGGGCCATGTAAATTTCCTCCACAATTTGCCTCAGGTCACCTGCCTAGCTGACCCATCATCTGGTGAGGTGCCACAGCCTGTTCCCGCATCGCGTGAGCCATCTCTCGCATTGTGGCCATGAAGTCAGTCGGGTCCTCTGGAGCAGGTTCTGCACGTGGTCTGCCTCACCTTCCGAAAGCCATTAAGTTCTAAGCACACAAAACAAAAGTTATTAAGTTGATCAGGCTCAATACTAAGTCTAATGTGCTAGTAAATAACAGTTCACACGGTCAGGCACTTCATACACATGCACATCTATATCTCAACCATACAGGCAAGATCTATTGCATGTTATCAGCTAAAAGTACAGAATATGCGTGAAGCATAGTCAATCCAATCCTCAGGCCTTAGCTAGGATGAACTGCTCTGATACCAAAAATGTAACACCCTACTAATTTAATGTTATGCCTAAGTCATAGCATGAAATTAGTTATATTGTGTTACCGTGTTAATATTCTACTTACCTTCCATGATGCGTATCGCCTCATTTTTTTTTTTTGTAAGCTGATGACTCAGCGTGCTGAGTATAATCGACGTGACCAATATGATAGAGCATAACAATATTTATCCAAGAATGACAGGAAATACGAAAATCAGTAATGTATTGTCAACCATTTATATATATATATATATAACAGAAGCCAATGCTTCAGTTTATGTACAAAATTTCGAAATAGGATACGTGAGTGGGGCCGGTGTACCAAAAAGACATAAGGCCCGTATCGGTCAAAATGATCCTATAGGTCCTTAGAGGACATTACAAAACAACTGCTAGTCCTGCTACTAAGTCTATGACCCAAAGCTGCGTGTTAACAAAAGAGGGTCATGCTGTCCAACGTCTCCTGCGGTTGATCTACTCTGTCAGATAGCCGTTGGCTATGTCAGGCTCGGCCGGAGAGTAATCTGCACTGGGTCCCAAGGAGGAAGAGGGTGATGAGCCGATGGCCTCCAAAGGGTCGCTCTCGGAGTTGAGCAGGATGTGTAGGTACCACCTGTGGGGTTGACTCTAGCACAGGGTCAGCAGGAGCTGCAGACGCCGCGTGTGCAGGAGGTGCTGGAGGTGGGCGTGTCATGTGTAGTGGGATGGCAGCATACGCAATAGCAGGATCGAAAACAGGATGAAATAGAGGGACAACAAAGTTCTTATTAGTAAATAGGTAAAAGCGGAAGTGACAGGAACTGGCTATATACAAAGTCTAGGACAAGATCGTGGTGAAGCTGTAGATCTAGAATCTCAATGAAGAGAGTGGCCGTGGAGTCCATCGCCAACGTCTGAGAATGATGCAGACATACAAAACGAGGTGAGAATTTAAAGAAATTCTCAGTAGGATTCGGGTATAGTGTTTAACTGATATCACATTCATTCTCAGTTGCCTCAGTTTTTATTTAATTATAAAAACATGCGTTCAAACTGATCTATTTATTTTAATGACTTTAAGAAAATGTCTGGTCCAAGGCAAGGTTCAGTTTTACTTTAGATGGCATAAGAAACAGAATAAATTACTAATAATCACAGAATAATAAACAGAATAAATGAACAAACGGTAGTAAATAAACATAACAGACAACTATAACAGCTTGACGTAACTATTCCATGTAATCATGCAAACTCATTCTTGAACTTTTCTTCATAAACTTTTCTATTACATTTCATCATTTTCCATCACTTGATCCCCTGGGAGTTCTTGGCCATTTGGACTCCTGGGTAATAGTCTGCTTTTCAGGATCGAACTAGTTCCTATATAGGAATGCCGGGTTTACTTTCCCCGACCTTCCCACCGATCTATTCCCCTTAACTTTTTATCCGGGGCTGGCCAAGTATCATGGAACTTTCATCATTACATATTCCTTAGGTTCATCATAACATAACATTCATGACTTTCTTGAAAATGCACATGTCTTAACATGTATATCATAACTCATGCATAGACTTTACTGAAATTTTGGCCGCATAACGGAACGTGTCCGCTTCCTCATGAATAGTGCCAGTACATCAAAACACTAATTTCTCATAGAGTTCATAATATTGCATTCATAATTCAACATTGAACTCATAGAAACATTAGTCTCATTAAGGCAGAGTTACTGCCTCAGCATGACCATTCAACCCAATTTTTGTTAATCGAGCCATAATTCCTATTTAACTCATTTGGATCTCAATTTTGGATATGTTAAAGTGTTATATGTCTATTTTCTAACCTTTTTAGTCCCATCTAATTTTGATAACTATAGCTCAAGTTATTTAGATTTTATCCCGGCCTACCTAGTAACTAGCCAGAATCAGACACCTAAAAGAAAAAATCTACTAAAAATCGAAAGCTGGTTCAATTCATACAAAATTGGTCTTATATTAAAGCTAACAAGACAAGCTTTCATTTGCAAAAAGTGTCATTCCATTTGACTTAGTAGGGCTTGAGTTATAAGCCTCGAAATTTGACCTTCCTGAACTGGCCTGCTTTATCCCGGTTAGGATGTAAGGTAAGTATTTTGAACTACTAGGAGTATATGGGACCGTAACGAACTCAGAATTTCATTGTGGGATATTCTCCTACGTAATTTTTCTAACAAAATTGGTTTCACTCAATTTGAAGTTGTATAGAGTGAGTTACACCCTTCTTAAGTCATACTGCTCGGATGAAAGTCCTTATTCCTAGGGCAAATTTCAAAAATTCATATCTCTCTTAATACTAATCCAATAACCTTATATGATATATGTATGGAAAGCCGTGAAAGTCTAGTTTCACAGAAAAATAGCCTCATCGATTTTAATCAGCTGTAGGTGGAGCGGTACACTCCATCGTATGGACTGCTAAGAAACTGTGGTTCTCCAGCCCTTCACACCTTCTTATTCTCACCCTTTTCTACTTCTTAATCAATCAGATTTTAAACATACAAACAGCCAACAACTAGTCAAATATCAACATATTCATCACTAATCAATTAAGGAGCAAGAAAATAAAGCCTAGAATCAATCACCCAAGATCAGGATATCAAGAGCAATATTAAGCCTCTACCTCTTTGTGTGTTATTCTGCTAAGTGTTGGAGGTTGATTTTTTAGAGGAGAAGAGAATGAGAAGAGGAAAGTGAGACTGAAATAGAGTGAGAAAGGAGCGTGTAAATCAACTCAACGAAGAAGGAAAAATCTGATTTAAACGTAAAGAGGGTAGTTGGGATTGTGAATGTTGATTAGCTAAAATTCTTGTGGCTGATTTCTAGCCGTGCTTCCCTTCTTTTGTGGTTTAATGTGGCTTACTTATTCTCCACACAAAAAAAGGGGATTCATTTGCACTCTGTATAAACTCGGAACTCGTAACCATTCTGCGTAAAGTCGGAACTCGTGTTAGGAACATAAAGTCTGAGATCGTAAATCACAGCACACCATTTACTTTAAAATCGGTGGTCCAAGACGTGATCATGGGACATAAACGACTTAAACTCGAAAGTCGGGGATGTTACACAAACTTGGAAGTTAATATCAGGACATAAATCCTTAGGTACTCGGAAATCGGAACGTATATAATCTCGGAATTTGGTCACAAATTCAAACTCGAGTGTAAATGGAAATTAGAACGCTCTTGGGTTAAGTTCGGATATCGGTAAATAGATAAACTTGGACATCGAATCACGTCAATTTGGTTAGGACCTTGTAGGATAAGTCAGAAATCGGAAAATGTACTCGTTTTATTGGAAACTCGAAGATAAAATCGGGAATAATATCCATTATACTTGAAATTGGAAGATTAGGTCGGAAATCGTGTAAATTGTGGTCGAACTTGGAGATTAGCTCAGAGATTTGAACTCGGGTCCATTCTATTGGACATCAATCCTGAAATCATGAAAATTTCACCTTTCATTTGAAACTCGAAGTCGGAAATCATGAGAATTGAAAATTAGGTCGAAAATCGTGAAAATTGTCTATTTCACTTGAATCTTAGAAACAAGGTCGGAAGTCGGAACTCGTTGAGGATGTTACTCTCTCTCTCTCTCTCTCTCTCTCTCTCTCTCTCCCCCTCCTTTAGTAATGAGAGAAAGTGAAGAGTAGAAGTGACCCATCACTTTTCTCTTGCTCAAATCCTCCTTCCAAGGTTTTGAACTGAATTCTTGGTACTTTCTATCCCTCTCTAGCTATATATTGTTTGTTTAGCCCATAGAATTAGATTTGGGATTATTGAGATGTATAGTTATGTTTTCAATTGGGGATTTTGAGATTTTTGGGTAGATTAAGGTTATGTTTGGTTTTTAGAAGTTTAATTGTATTAGAGTGGTGCATTTTGTAGCTTTGGATTCTACCCGGGAGTTATCAGCTGACCAAGAGGCATCACCCAAATGAGCTCCTGATTGGGAGTCTTGATTGTGAGTGAATATTATGTTTGTAGTTAACCTTGAAGTAAAAATTATGCATGGTTATATGTATATATGTATATTCATATTGCCAGTTTTCGGAATAATTGATAAACTGATTTATCTCTAAGATTTGGGAAGTATTTGCTTATATAATTACACTTGAAGCTCTTATTTCATTCGTCACTTAGTAAATTCAAACTTGATATTATGCATGTTGAGTATGAGATAAGGCTACATAACTATGTTGTTGAGTTCATATGCTATCAATGGAAATTCTTGTTGAAAATTTTTATATGCATAAAGTGATGAACTAGAAAGCTTTCTTTGGAAAAGGGAGAGGAAACTGTATCAAAAACGACTTGCTAATTTTAGTTAGTATTAGCCCTAGTGCACCTTGAAAGCCTAGCTAGCAGGGTGGTTGCTAGCCCGGCATGTTTGGCTGACATGTTCGGAACAAATAAGAACACCTTGGGGACGGCAATCCGTAATGCCCAGAGGTGATTTATAAGAAAACCACACTAGGGATAGCAATACGTAACACCTAAATATAGAGAGGATTTGATATAGATTCTAAGCAAGAACCCTTCTCTTAGTCATATTATGTTATACTATATCTATGTATTTTGAGCATGTCGAATCTAAAGGCTTGTCTCATACTAACAATGAACATAGTATTCCTCACTGAGTTTTCATAACTCACTCCGTGGTTTCCTTATCTTTTTCAGACTCGGTTGTAAAGACAGCTTTTGCCCCACCTGCTCAGTAGAGTTCTGCTCATCTTATTTTGGTGAACCCACTTCAAAGGCCTAAGACTCTTTTTTGGGAATGTCTATGTATAGTCAAGAATGGTATACTTTGCTATAGTGCTCCTTGAAACACAAGCAGGGTCTAATTCTTGGGTTATCAGTTGGCTAGTATTAAGTTGTTGCTTTTCATTTTGAATTTGTAAAGCAAAGGTGTATATTTTGTTGAATTTCATGTGGACTAATTAGCTCCTTGATAGCCTTGTATATGTAAACGTTTTCAAACCATATATATATATATAGCTAAGCTGGATTGTCTGGATAATTTTTTTGTAGGTTTTAGGCTTGTTAGGAAATGAAAATTTCCTATGCGCCGCTGGTCACGACCATGGAGGGTCGTGACAAAAGTTGTAGGAGGATAACATACCATTTGTTGAATTTGCATATAATCGTAGTGTCCACTTATTTTCTGGGTTTCATTTTTTGATATTGTTTATGGGTTTAACCTTTTAACCCCATTAGACTTGGTTCCTTTTCCTGTTAATGAGATTGCGAGCTTAGATGGGAACATGAAGGATGAATTAGTCAAGAAAGCTACCTGCACAGGTTAAGCAGCAAATTTAGAAGAAGAATGAGCAATATCCAGCTGCAGCTAACAAGGGAAGAAGATGTGCAATTTTCTAGTCGGGTGATTGGGTTTAGGTTCACATTCGGAAAGAGAGATTTCTAGCCCAATGGAAATCTAGGTTGCAGCCCAGAGGTGATAGCCCATTCCAAGTGCTTGCTAGAGTCAATGACAATGCCTACAAAATAGATTTACCTAGCGAGTACAATGTTAGTGCTATATTAATGTGTCTAATCTTTCCTATTTTGATGTAAATGACAATTCATAAATGAATCTTTCCAAGGAACAAGGGAATAATGGGGACCACCAAGCTAGGAGTCCTAATCATGCGGTTAGAATACAAGGATTGGTTGAAAAGACATTTTCAAAGGATTATTTTAAAGAGACCAAGCTAGCTATAGAGTCAAAATGGTTGACTTTAACCACAATTGAAGGACTAGACTGATTTAGAGTGCTTTTATATTATTTGGGCTAGACATTGTTATTAGTTTTAGCCCGTTAATTGGAGTTTAATAGTTATGATATTCTGGGCTTTAATTTTATTGTTATTTGGATTTTTAATTAGGATTAGTTATGGTCAAATCATTTGAAATGGGACTAAATCTTTTGAAATGATATCAAATCCTTCTAAACTTAAAGATTTTAGGATTTTCAATTTTTCATTATCTTTCCTTGTTTATGTTTTAAATAGTCAAATTGGCCTATGGACAATTTGGAGCTTTTATGATCAATACATTTTGCGAGGTTTATTCCTTTTTACTCTCATACTTTATGGGTTCTTGATATTCTTGATTCTTGTTTCATCTATAAACAATGGATCGAGAATCTTAATCCTTATCCCAAATTCTCTATCACGGGTTAATTGAGGGTTGTGGGCGGCATATTCCAAGATTCTTATTCATGGGTTACGTAAGGGTTGCGAGTGTCATACGATTCTAAATCTCTTATGGGTGACATGTTCCTACACGGGGTTCATATCAATGACCACGCCATCTTCCTTGTCCATGTCCATGTCCATATACTTTTTGATACTTGTCACCTTCATCATCTTTCAACACCACCTTGGCTTTGATTGCTTGCTAATTTTTTAAACATATTCTAACTTACGAATCAAGTCAACACCTAGACTGAAGTAAGCATTTCTAATTTTGATATATACATACACACACACACACACACATATTAATCAATTAATTTATTTACCTACAGCTATTGCCCTTACTTGTCTACAATCACATGTAGAATCACACAAAATTTCAAGAAAAAACTATGCAAGGTTCTGGGCATATTGGTCAAAGGTGTATTCAAATGTCTGGAACATGTGGTTCAAAGATTTTAAGATATATACCATTATTAACATGTTACTATGTTACAAAGACTACAATTGATAGGTATATATTTTCTTTATCACAGCTAATCGAGGTTGGCTTAATTAGTTGGCCTTCTATTCATGCGTCACCATCACTAGGGTTCGATTTTCACGTTCTTTGTTAGTAGATGATCTATAAATATCTCTACTAACACTCAATGAGCCCAAAGGCATGTCCTGGCCCTAGACTACGGTGAGCCATCCTCTCAACCTAAATTTTTGTATACAAAAAAAAATATTTTTTTTCTTTATTGTAGGCTTAATACAAGTGGTTGCTTAGGGATGAAGACATCATTAAACAGTCCACTAAGAGTAAACGAGCTGCAACACTGAAAAATGCTTTTATCAAGTTGTGTGAAAATGAGAACAAGGAAATATGGCTTATCTAGATCACCTTAAGCAACTAAGGATTGAATGACAAACTCATAAGTGGCAAGAGCCATGAATTTTCACTGCATTATCTTATAGCAATGGTCATTGTTTATACTTTATTGAAGTGATGGAAGTCTCCATTAATAATTGAAACCATCCTAAAATATGAAAGAATTATCTGAGATGAAATACTTATAACACCGACATCATGTAACATAGACATGATGGAAAATTTGATCCACTAAAAAGGGCATGTAAATGCTATTTGGATAAACCTATATAATAAGTGGTATCAATATATTATAAAACACATTATATGAAAAAAAAATTTTAATTTATATTTTACCTTGCAAAAATTCACGTCATCATGTTGACTTAGGTAGCCAAACTAAGGTTGTAAACCCATTGGATGAGGCATTAGTGATCGAGTGAATTTCTCAATATTACCCTTTTGGCCTTCTTTAGATAAATTAGGTGGCTTCATGATCCTTGCATGTAATAAAACAAAACCATTATATAAGTATAAGATATTTTAAAAATTGTTTTTTTTTTCTTTTTCTAGAATTGGGTGCCCTTTTTGTCTTTGCTATAGGAGAGTCTAAAACGCATGTGTCATTAACTTCACATGCAACTTATTCTTCATGGAAGAACTTGTATCCAAAGATTACTATTTTCATTAGGTTCTCAAGAACTTCATGACATTATCTAAAATCTCTTGTATAAGTTCTCTTGTATACTATATTCCAATGCACAATTTCAATAAGTATTCCTGTCTCTTTTGTATCTTTTAGTGCTAAATTACAATTGCAATAATGCACCATTTTCAATGCTTTATTGGATCATCTCTTTGACACATTCTTATGAATTCATGAACATTCTTTTGCTTGAGAATAGCAAATGCATTACAAAAAAAAAAAAAAAAAAAAAAAAAAAAAAAAACCAATGTCACAAACTCTACACAAGTACGAGTTGTAATGCCATGCTAATTAATTATTAATTCAATGTTCCTTTATTATATTATTCCATTAATAGTCAGCCAGTTAGGTGCTATTGACATTACTCTGTTATTTTTAGCCTTTTTTTTCTTTTTACTATTGACAAAATTATTTATTTTCGTCACATTTGCCAATGGTTTCCAAGAATGATTATTATCCGAGCTATTGTTTATCTATTTTTGTTAATAAATTATCTATTTGCTAGATTATTTATTTTTAAATTTACCAAAAGCTACTGTAAATTTGGTTATAAAGTTCTAGTCATTAATCATATATATATAGTATTCAAGTAGGAAGTTAGGTACGATAGTCCCAAAATATACAAGTATTCAAAGCTAGACGGTTAGATACAATCATCCCTAAAATACATCTAGATGAGTCATAACTACTATCCTCAGCTTGATCTATATACAATGTAAAAGAAAAATGTGGATAACAAGATATTGTCGATCCATCAACCAGAGGTCAAAACTACCAGTTAGCTATATACATAATGGGTGGTGCTCATCTTTCAAATGGCTATGAAGAAAATGATGGTGTAGTGGTTGTACACCACTAACCTATTCAGATCCAACTATGGGTTGTACTTCTATCATGCCTCGAGCTCAACAAATATCTTGATCCTCGCAATGCCAAACCTCTGAAAATACAGAGAAATGGTGAGAGACAACTCTCAATAGGGGCGGTGTCTCCGGGGGTGTGCCGCAATTGCCTAAAATAATCCAAGGCAGACATCCAAACATATACAAAACGATATCACTAACTACTACTATTTAGAACATTTTGCAAGAAAAATGCATAATAACAACCATACATTTTCTTCTAAGGCTAGTCAAATCTCACATCTTATCACAGGATATCTCATAAGAAATTCGTAGAATTGTTCATCATAACTAAAATCCATTCTCGGTTGTTCATTTACTGCTCATAGGGTCTCCATTATATAACAAATCTGTAGGAGCTCCCATTGCTAGGGCGTCCTTCGTTAGATTGGTGGTCGCATAGCTAGTCTAGTGTGAGGTGGGGCTTGATATGCGACAAGTGATTACATAGCTGGTCCATTATATGAGGTGGGCCATAATACATCACTCCAGACTACCACAAGACTTTTAGTCAACATATGGCTGGTCTATTGCGCTCGATACATCACCAATGATTGTATGACTAGTCACTTTGAGGTGGGGCTCGATACACCCACTAATATTTTTTTTCTTCCTTTTCTTTGATTCATCCTTATACGTCATTAAATCATATCATTCCTTTCCATACTTGGCTTTAATCATGCTAGAAATCACGCAAATTCGATATATACTCCTTCAGCTTCTTAGTACATTAACTCTTTTGATTCTTAATGGAAGTCTTATGAAATGCATTTAATTCTAAAGAGCTTTAAACTTTTGTGATAATAGATTTCCATCTCTAATTTTTCCTACCAAGATCCTATTTACTTAACTTGTTCATGGTTAATTTATAATTCACTTATTTCCATCTCAATTAGTCTTATGAATTAACATTATTTGGTGGGATTTTATTTTACCTTAGTTTTACCTAGTGAGTTAACTCCACATATATTAGTTTCTTATCCTAGTAGCATTACATATAAGCATGTAATGGTATAAAATTTAGGTGTTATTTCTCTTTTGGAAAATGCAACAGTGCTTATGCTTAACTCAAGTGTTTGTTTTTCACTATTACTAGGAAATAAGTGTTCTAATCACAAATCTTATAATCATTTATCTAAGTAATTTAGGCTTCTAAATTATGTTCTAGAAACCATTTTAGTCATAAAAGAGATGATTCCTTGCACTTATTCCATGGGGCTGAGATGTATATATATATATATATATATATATATATATATATATATATATATATATATATATAGTATGCATAAAGGGGCGTTTGTTTCAAGTTATCACATTTAACCACCAATGAAACATTAATTCTAGTATCAGAGTCACTTCAAATACTTCATGAGATTAAGGTAAATGAAACTTTTCCAACACAATTATGGGCTGGCCGAAATTACAACCCTAAGCATGGCAGATTTTTACTTCGTTTCGTCAACAATATTTAGCATGGGTCGACTACAATAGTAATAGGATGATTTCAAGCACACCCATCATCAAGTATCAACCCAAACCATTATCACACATCAAGATCCTTCCAAATCAAATTATATAAATGAAATATACAAGGAAGAAAATTAATTTCCCTACCTTCCCATGGTTATGGCCGAATTTACATGTGGTCACAAGACTAATTAAGAATTTTCTCATTCATCCAAGCACCCTAGCTTTCAATTTACAAGCTCAAAATTTCCCACCAAAATATTGTAGAATGGTCAAGCATTAAGAAATACCATGAAACAAATAAAATTATAGAGGACTAAAATTACAATTCAAAACAAACATAAAACAAAAACAAAACAATTTAAATATAAGCATGGAAACAAAACAAGCCTTGGAAGAGTGGAGATTAGGAGAAAGAAATGAAAACCCCTAATTTGTGAGCTTTGAGAGGAGAGGACGAAGAAGTTTTTAAGTCTATGGTAGTGAGGATTGATACTTACTTTGATCTACGAAGCATGAAGCTTAAATGGGCTCCCACCAAGTGTTTCTTTCTTCTAAATTTTTACCCTCTATTTTCCTTGTTTCCTCCTTGAATTCTTGTGGGAAAATTCCTATTGTTCTCCTATGAATTGTTGCTGCTCGATTGTTTGGTGAGGAAGGCTAAATTTTGGTTTTTATCCTGTTCAAGTAAACTTGGGTTACTAAAAAAGTAACATGGCTTTAAAAAAAAAAAAAAAAAAGCAACAAGGGTAAACATTGCTAGGTCCGTATCTTGCCAATACACAAGCTTTTGTCTCTCCTTTTCCCATCAAACTAAAGTAATTCTTTTTCAACATGTCTATCCTTATAAGGAGCCATGACCTAATCCAATTCTTGGGTCTTAGCTTGTGTGAGTGAGCTTAGATCCTCTATAAGCATCATCCAAGGCTCTACTCGTTTGCCCCAAATAGTTTTGTGGAGGCTCAATTTGTTCTCTTTACTTGCTTTAATTTTTTCATGGCAAGATATGATGGTATTATTGTGACTACTTCATGGTTTTAGCATATAGCACAAGGATTTTTACTAAATTACTTAAATTATCTATAAACTCATTAAAATTTAATTTTATATGTTTTAAATACCTAATTATAATTTTATCATATATTTTGTAGAATTTTACAAAGTGTCGTTTGCTTCAATTTCATTGGTATCACAAGCACCATTACTATCACGCTACTCATTGTCAACTACCTTTCATAACTTATGAGTGTACACTTCTGATGCATACTTTGTAATATTAATGTACCTATTTGCATGTGGAAGTTAGTTTTGATGACAATTGTAACTCTCTTCCGCTTCACTTTTACACCATATCTCTACAAAACTTTCAAAGTTTGAAAAAACTTTGTAAGAGAAGTAGATCTGTTGGCAATTTCGTTCAACATATTATGTGTTCTCATTGCTTTGGAAAGACTTTATTTCACTTTCAAAAGTATGCTTGTTAAGAGCTTTACACCATTCCTCTCTAATTTAAATAGGTTTTGTAGTCGACTGTGTCTTTCAATATCATCTTAGACCATGTTTCTCCAAATTCTTTCATGGATTCACATCAATTGCGTAACAATTTATTCAGCAAGTAATGAAGACCTTGATCATTATCTAATCCATCTAAATATGTAGGTGCATTCTTGGAGATATACCATATATAAGAATAATCAATAAGATGTGTTAGGGAGCACTTTCTCAATTGTCTTTGTCATTATGTGGTCTTAATTTGTAAAATTTGATTTTGGTCAATAATTATCTATTAATTTAATAAATGTACTAAAAATGCACTCAATTGACTCTGTCTCATCTAATTAAAAGGCACTTCCAAAAGTTATATTTTGCCAATGTTGACTTCCCCGCAGAAATCCAGCACAAACTACGTTGTATATATTTGTACAATAAGTAGTGTGAAATAGAAATCAATACGTTGGGTATATTTGCACAATAAGTGGTGTAAAAAAAAAAAAAAAAAAAACCTCCAAAATGGGAACGGTCATTCCTTGATCGAGAATCTTTCAAATAAAAAATTGTCAATTAATCTTTGAGTTTAATTAGTATGTACTAACAGTGTGAATCAATTTTACAATATTAACCAATAGAAATACTAAAAAGTGAGAAATTATAATGGACTCCTCATTATAATGAGTAGTTATTTGTATGAGTTGGCACGTTCTATTATTTCTATTGATTGACAGTATAAAACTTTCTTACACTATCAGTATATTTAAATTAAATTCTTAATCTTTTTGATAAACTTTTACATCTTAACAAAACATTCCATCTTCATCATCAACTTTATATTTAAAGTTAATTTATCAAACTTTAGGAGTCACTGCCCTAGTTAATCCCAATTTTTTTAATATTAATATAGTTATAACAATCTTTCCTTAAAAATCACATAATTTAGCACAAACGTTTTCATCAATCAAACATGAGAATATACTAGTCTAATTACGTGTGCATTGCAAAGGCAAGTTAAACTCTTAAAATGAGAAATAAATTTATGTAAGACATGTTGGAAGAATTTTAATAGAACAACACGATATATACTTGTTTTATATATTTAAGATTAAACTAGCAACTTGGTCGCTCAAAGATATATATAAATCAGTTTAGCTCTTGAAAAATACACGTAATATTAGTTTAGTTCTTAAAAATTTTTTTACATCAATTTAATTTCTAAAAGAGATACATATAATATAACTTTGATTCTTAAAATATACATATTATGCATATTTAATTTCTTCTTTTTGATATAAATTTATAAATTTATTTAATATTATATATATTTTTCAGAGACCAAAATAATATCCAATTATTTATTATATATCTTACTAATTTTATTGTGAACAAAAAAATTAACATCCAAAAATTAGATGTTAAATTTTATCTGAAAAAAAAAAAAACAAAACAAACTGCCCTTCGAGAAATACTGCACAAAAGTTATGTCTACTGCCACGCAGTCTCTAAAGCCTGCCACGTCTATTAGTTTCTCAACCACGTGTATAGTTGCATGCTTCCAATGCCATCACAGTTGCCATCTGCCACCTTCCTCGGAAAGTCAATTCTATGATTGATGTAACATCTTATTAGATAAAATATTATACTTAAGTCATAATATATTACCTGATACGTTATTATATGTGATAGTATAATTAAATTCCATTTTCTGATTCAATGTTAATTATTCATATAGAGTTAACTGTTCATTTAATTAATTTTTATTTGATTGTGGAATAAGTAATACATAATTGTTGTAACTTAAATAAAATAAAATAAATAAAAGTACGGAATAGATAGAATTATTTAACTTCATTACATGTGTATATGTACATAGATTTCCGTTTCCTAAGTTATCAAAAGGATATACAAATAGTACAGGATATAATAATGAGGTCGCTATAACAAAATGAAACCGGCTTGTCTCTAAAATCAGAGCCCTAACTGGTCCCCACGGAACATTTCGTGTGCTAACCATCCCCATATACTGTGTGCTAAACTACTGTCTATGGCCCAAATAATGCCAAAAGAGGGCCACTCTATACATTCTCTACTGCAGCACTACATAAGCACGCTAGATGGATTCCGAGGAAAGGAATCCATTTGCCATACCGGCATCAGCTGGAGTGTAATCCATGCTCAGGGCAGAGGACGAGGAAGATAAACTCGTCGCCTCAGATGGATCCTCCTCAAACAATGAAATAGAGGGAATCTACTGCGGTGATGAAGCTAACAGAGCCATAGGAGCTGCTACTGCTGTTGCGTGTGGAGGTGGAAAGGGATGTGCCATGTATAGCGGGATAGCAATATAAAATGCAGTCGAAGAGTGGGCGAGTCAGGGGGACAGCAAAATCTCTATGAAAGAAGAAATAAAAATGAAACTGACATCTACCGGATATATATATATATATATAGTCTAAAAATAGGTCCAGGTGGATATGCAACTTAGGGAACTCAATATAAAGGATGCCGGTCACCACGTTCGTCATGATTTGAAAATGACGTGGAAACATACAATAGGGTGTGAAATAAAAACTTCTCAGTAGGAAATCCTAATCTTATACACATCTGTCATTATCGTCATTCCCAGTTATTTCGGTTTTTCATTAATTTTAAATAGTATGACGTAATGGTAATATTCAACTTAAATTCTTATTATAGAAAACATAAACCGAAACAAACTAAATTTTAGATTAGAGCAATGAAAATATAGTTAAACAGATATGCTAATATAATTAAGACAGTAACTGTAAATAAACAAGCAACTATAACAATCAATTAAGAATTATGATACAATGCATATAAATGTACAAACTAGAAAATGCATCTTATCTTTGAGGGTTTTCACCTTTTATAACTTATATTTTCTATCCTTGGTCCCCTGGGAGTCATTAGCCATATACTCCTGGGTAATAGTCTGCTTTTCAGGACCGAGCTCATTCCTATATAGGATTGCCAAGTTTACTTTTTCCAACTTTCCCACTGATCTATTCCTCTTAAACTTATTTAGGGACTGCCTCAAGTAATATGGAATTCTTTATATCTTTCATAATTTGCATGCACAACTAACATTATTTTACTTGAACATCATGTATTCATACGAATATTTCATAAAGTATATGAATTTGTTGCTGAAATTTCGGCAGCATAGCGAATCCTGCTTTTTGTGAATAATGCCAGGTTATCAGTACAATCAATCAAGTATTCAAAGTAATATGGGACAGCAAGTATATAATCACAATATCAATCATCAAAATCAATACAAGTATCAATAGAGTTTTCTGCTTACTCTACCCTCTTCTACCCGAAATTTGTAAAATTCACCTTTACTCCTATTCAACTCATTTAAATTTGAATTTTGGATATGTTAAAGCTCTATGTGTCTAGTTTTCAACCCTTTTGGTGTCATCGCATTTTGATTTGTATAGCTCAAATTATTTGTATTTTACCTCAGACTGCCCTATACTTAACCAGAATTGCACCCTTATAAGTAAAAATTCACTAAAAATAGGAATATGGGTGAAATCATATGAAATTTATACCAAATTAAAGCTAACAGAACAAGCTTAAAAGTTGCATATCATTTGCATTAGTATATCTTGAGATATAGGCCCCGTAACTTAACCCTACTGGACTACCCTGTTCTAGCCCGATTTGAACTTAAGGCAACTTCATTGATGTGTCAGGAACAAATGGCAATGAATCTAACTCTGAAATTTTTATGAAATGTTTCCTTACATGTTAGCTTTCAAATAGCATTGGTTGTACTCAATTTAGAGTTGTGTAGGGTGAGTTACACCCTTTTTATCATACTGCCCAAATGAGAATCTAAATTTCTAGGTCAAACTTCAAAAATTCATAACTAATTCTATACTGATCCAATGGTCTTATATTTTATATGGTTGGAAAGCTCTAAATATTTAGTTTCATATAAAAATAGATTCATCAAGATTTGATAGCTAGATTTTCATCCGTATAGGACGGACATATAGATGCTGTAGAGTTTTCACCCAACAACATCTTGATTCTTTCTATCTCCAAGCTTTTCCCTTCCAACTGTAATTCTAATGATCACATCCATGCAAAATCAACCTTAATCCTTCATCTCTACTTAAGATAAGACCAGAATCATGGAAGAAAGAAAAATCCCAATCAACCCCAATCTAAAAAAAACAAGAAAAGAAATTGGAATTCCTATCTTTCTAAGGTGAAATCTGGTTGAATTAGTGGCTTGGATTGAATAAACTTTTAATGAAGCTTGAAGAGATGATGAAGATGAAGTGAAGATGAGTGTGAATAGAAGAGAAATGATGAGAGCTCAGCAGCTATATTGGCTAAAAATTCAAGGGGAGAAGGAAAGCAAAAAAATGAAAACTTTGGAAGGAAGTTGGCTTTTGATTGGTGGACTTCAATTCTCATTCAAATTTGGCTTGGCTTCCTTCTTCGTGGCTGTTGGTGGCGCCACTTGTGAAGGTGTGGTGGCTGAATCTTGGCCATCTATCCTGGGGTTTTCACAGTATAATTTCTATTGGTCCGGTTCCGACAGTTTAAAATACCGAAATCTTACCGATTTCTCTTAAATCGGTAAACCGGTTTTAGAAAAATTCTATGAGGTTTCCTATGTTTCTAATCTAATTTCCTAAATTGTAATCCTTCTAAATCACATTTAATTAGATTTAAGTGAATACTAAATCGAATCCTAAGTAATCATAATTATTCGATAAAAATCAAAAAACTTGTTTAAAAATGGTAAAATTTTTCGGATGTTACAATTGTCACCCCTACCATAGTCACAGGCATATAAAAGATAATTTGAGTATCTAGTGCAAATTAACCAGAAAAACAGAGCGACCCTCAAATTGCTCTCAGATCCAAGTTAGAAGCCAAACAATAAACATGTCGAGACCAACAACAACACCAACCCAGAAGTACCTGGTGGGCCAAAGGGAAACGGCACCTCCCTACTTGAAACCGCAACTGCTGCCGTCCAAGGCTTCGGTCCCGTCAAAAAGATCCACCAGCATCTATTCGCGCGAGTCCTTTCTCCATCATCTTCAACTGCTTTACTTCTTCAGAAAATTTTTTAATGTCTTCTTCTACTTTAAAAATTTTTTCGTTAGAATATTGTTATGTGTGACTCTTCAATCATGTAGTTTATTATTATTTTTTCTAACAATATTTTTAATCTTCATAATTAAGATGTTATACATTCAATGTATTTAATCAAATGTTTGTGGGAGCAAATCCTTTTTCACTTCTATTTAATATTATTTAATTTTTACAGCTATCGTCTTAAATCGTACCTACAGAAATAAATGATTAATAATAGTGTGAAATTTTGTACATTAATAACATATTAAAATTATTTTTTCAAAATTATTTGATCATGTTAAATGTTTATCGTTAATCAGGTATTTTTTAAGTTGTATACAGCTGATCATGTTTGATTTTCACAGGTTGCCTTCTAAAGGTTTATTGTTGATCATGTCATAATTATTTATTAATTGCAATCTCATTTTAAATGGAACATGGGAGGATATATTTTCGATGTTTATTTATAATGTAATATAAAAGTTCTTTTCGTTATAATTGTTAGCTGACATTATTTAGAATTTTAAAATTTTTAATTCTTTTTAAATTATGACTACTTTTCTTTTTATTCGTTTTATTTATGTTTATCTACAATTATTATAGAATTTAATTTTAATGAATTCATGCAATCACATCTTGTCACATGAGCGAACATAGTTAAGTCTTACATCTACTACTTAAATGGTCATATAAATAAAAAAGATATAATTTGTTGATTGTATAAAAATCTGTTATATTGTCAATGCATCAAAATTAAATTCATTATTATAATATGACATTTTTTAAAAATTTATAATTATATTTAATGACAATTATTTTACTTTATGAGTTTGATTCTTTAACTTATAAAAAATTATAAGTGTCATTTCATTTGGATGTTACATCCGCACTAACTTTCGCCTTTCTTGCCTTCTTATGAAGGCTTGGATTTTCCCTTTTTGATTCTTGGCACGTTAGTAGCAATAGCAATAGAATCTTTCTTCTACTTGTCCTCCTTCTCTTTTTACTTAACTTGACCTTGGGGTTTCAACCCCAGTATAGAGAAGGTTTTCATGGTGGTCGTGGATCTCTTATTATCAGCTCAGTGCCCATCCAGAGGCAATTAAGCCTGATGAATTAGTGGGAAACATGTCATAAGGTAGTGTAGCATGTCCTCTACTTTCAATATTAATAGCAACAAGAATAAAATCCAAAATCAACTTCGCTAGGTTGATCTTTATTCTGGTCATGAGACAGATAATCACCATTTGGTCTACCTTAATCACAACATCTGTGTTATCACTTTTAGGTAACATTGTGCCGAACTACAAAATACACAACCCTAACAAGAACAAGCAAATGAGAAGTTCTAATTTCTATTACACTCATGTTTCTCTTCATTGTGAGGATCTCTGCAACTTCTTCCTCTTGGTACCAAGTTCTTCCCACCATCTTTCTTCACCACGGTACAAGATATCGTCGTTGGGTGTGTTGGTTATTTGGGCTATGTCAGAAGGTAGAATATGCAACTTGAAGCTTCCAACAATGCTCCTAAGCAAAGTGTTGTCTTCATTAGAGGCAACGAGGGTATTGTAAAAAACAAGAACCAACCCTTTGTAGATGTCCTCTGAAATCTTTAGGAAGTCATTCCACCCTTGGAACTCGAAAATATTGAAGACTTCGGGAAGAGCAGTGAAGTTCTTCAAATAAAAGCTCCTTCCTCTGGCAATGGGCATCCGAAAGAAGTTATTTTGGAAGTTGGCTTGCATCTTCTCATTTTTGAAAATGTAGGGGATACTTGGTAATCCTTGTCAGCCATTTTAGAGTGTGCAAATGTTAAAGCTTGAGAGAAAAAGGATATATGTTTGGGTGGATGATGAGGATGAAGGTAAAGGCAGAGAAGTATTTGATAGTTTAAAACTTGAGGGAAGATGAACAGTGATGAACAATAAAAGGGTTTCAGTAACTTGAGAGGGAAAAGGTTTATAGAGTGAGTAAATGAGTTCGATGGTTAAAGAAAATAACTGGGGTTCATAGAAATATGAAAGATTTGCGTTCAAAATGATGACATTTTTTAGAAGAAATGTCTTTGGCTTTCCCGCTTCATTAAGATGTGGCAACGTGGCATTATGGGAAGTTGCAAAATCAACCTACATTGCAAAACTGGCTTTACTTTTCCCATTCAACTTTTTGATTTGAAGCTTGAGTCAACTTTTTGAGAGAAATCTTCTTTCTGAGCTCAAAACTGAAGTACCTTTTTGATTTACCCTTTCCGAATCAACATTCTAAACATATCTTTCTGAACATATTTTGTATAACATTCTGCACTAATCTTTTTGAATACATCTGGTAGATAATTCTAAAATAATCTTTCTGAACTACTATTGAGATGCTTTCTTCAGAAAAGAACACACTTGGAAGTTGCAATCTCAACTTTTAAGCTCTTTTACAAGCTTAAGGGGATAGGATCAATGTGTTATGAATGCATGCTCAGAAACTAATCATATTAAGATGTTTCTTAATATAACAGAAACAATCTTCAGCTATAGGTCTTGTAAAGATATAAGCTATTTTTTCTACTGTATTTACGAACTTACCTCAATATCTCCTTTCTGAACATGATCTCTTATAAAATAATGATTAATATCTATATGCTTTGATCTAGAATACTGAATAGGATTTGTAGCAAGATTAATAGAACTGGTATTATCACACAGAATAGGAATTTTAGTATATTTCAGATTGAAATCTTCCAATTGATGCTTAATCCACAAAATCTGAGCAGAGCAGTTTCCTACAGATACATATTCAGTTTTAATAGTTGAAAGACCAATTGTGCTTTGCTTCTTGCTTGACCATGTTATTAAGGATTTTTTGAGAAAGCTCATGCCTTCAACTCTGTCTCCAGCAAAATCAGCATCACAATAACCTGTAACATCACAAAAATTATCTTTCTCATACCAAAGACCAAGATTAGTAATGCCTACTAAGTATCTTAGAATTTTTTTGACAGCTTTTAAGTGATTGTTTTGGGTTAGATTGAAATTTTGTACAAATTCCCACACTTAATTGTATGTCAGGTCTAGTAGTTGTAAGATAAAGTAATGAGATGATCATATCTCGATAAAGTTTATCAAAAACTTTATCTCTATCTTCATCAGCTTCCATAATTTGAGAAGGATGCATAGGAGTGATAATGCTCTTAACTTTGTCCATATCAAATCTTTTGAGTAGATCCTTGGCATATTTTTCTTGATGAATAAGGATCCCATCTTTCTGTTGCTTTATTTGCAAACCTAGAAAGTATTTGAGCTCTCTCATCATGCTCATCTCAAATTCTCCCTACATAAGCTAAAAAAAAAAAAACTCTTGCATAGATTTTTATTAATAGCACCAAAAATGATATCATCCACATAAATTTGAACAATAAGAAAATCATCTTTCTTGCACATGATAAACAAAGTTGTATCAACTTTTCCTCTTTTAAAGCCATTTTTAAGCAAAAAAAATTAAGTTTTTCAAACCTAGCTCTTGGAGCTTATTTCATCCATATAAAGCTTTTGATAGCTTAAAAACATGATGAGGAAAGGTTTCATTTTTAGAACTAAGACATTGTTTAATATACACTTCTTCAGAAATAAAGCTATTTTAAAAAGCAGATTTAACATCTATCTGATAGAGAATAAAACATTTGCATGCTACAAATGCAAGTAGCATTCTAATGGCTTCCAATCTTGCAACAAGAGCAAATATCTCGTCATGGTTAATTCCTTCTTGCTGATTGTATCCTTGAGTAACTAGCCTTACCTTGTTTACTACCTTTCCACTTTTGTCTAGTTTGTTTCTGAATACCTATCTTGTGCCAATGATAGAATGTCCTTTAGGCAATGGAACCAGAGTCCAAATCTTGCTCTTTTCAAACTAACTTAGCTCTTCTTGCATGGCTTCTATCCATCTTTGATTTTGAAGTACTTCATCAATACATTCAGGTTGTATTTTTGAAATCAAAGTCATGTTTAATTATGTTTTAAAAGAGGATTCAGTTCTGATTCCTTCAGAAGATTCACCAATGATTTGATTTTGAGAGACAACTCTCAAATCTCTTGCATTAATGTATCTTCTTTTGATAGGGGACCTTTCTGAATCTTCTATAATATCATCAGAAACATGCTGTGGTTGAGAAGGTTCAGAAATGGTAGTCATATCATCATTGTTTTCTCTTCTGGCTATTTGAAGGGATTGCTAATTCTGAATATCATTGTTCAAATACAAATTTTCCATCTCCTCTTCCAGGTCAAGAACATTTTACTATATATCCTTCTTTTTCTCTTTGAAGGATCTGTGTATTGTCTCCTCCATAGCTTAAGTCTTCTTATTGTATATCTTGTAAGCTTTAGACACAGAAAAATATCCTAGGAATACACCAGGATCATACTTAGGATCAAACTTTGTCAATTTGTCCTTTGTGTTAAGTATAAAAGCATTCAGATCCAAATATATGAAAATAATAAATATTGTATTTCCTTCCTTTCTATAATTCATAGGGGGTCTTCATGATTATTGGTCTTGAGAAAACACAGTTTTGAATGTAGCAGGTAGTGTTAACTGCTTCTGCCTAAAATCCTTTTGATAAACCACTTTCTAAAAGCATGGTTTTGGCCATTTCTTGCAAAGATATGTTCTTCCTTTCAATAACTCGTTTTTGTTTAGGTGTTCTAGCAGAAAAGAAAGTATGAAAAATGCCATTTTCATTGTAAAAATTTTCAAAAGCCTAATTTTCAAATTCACCACCAGATCTAATTTGATGGATGAAATACAAAAATCTTTTTCATTTTGAACTCTATTTGAAAATACTTTGAAGGCCTCACAAGCTTTATCCTTATGGATTAGGAATATAACCCATGTGAATCTTGAAAAGTCATCCACTATGACTAGCCCATATTTCTTACCACCTAAATTGGTAGTTCTAGTTGATCCAAAAAGATCAAGATATAAAAGCTCAAGTGGTCTAGTAGTTGACACTACACTTTTACTATGGAAAAAACTCTTAGTCTATTTATACCTTTGGTAGAACTCATAAGTTGAGTCATTGTCAAAATTGATCTTGGACAAACCTTTAACAAGCTCTTTCTGAGAAATCTTAAAGATTAATCTCATATGAGCATGACCAAGTTTCTTGTGCCATATCCACCTCTCATCCACAAAGGATGCTAAGCATTTTAAATTCTAATCTAAAAGGTCATCTAAATATAATACATAAGTATTATCATACCTTTTAGCAATAAGAATGATATTATCTAATATGGAATCTTTTATGATACAACAAGAAGGTTCAAACTCAACTCTATAGCCTTGGTCACAAAACTAATGCTTAGGAGATTGTGAGTTAATCCTTTAACTAACATAATGTCAATAATCAAGCAGAGTTGTTCTTACTAACTATACCAATGATCTTTGACTTGATACCATTAGCAAACTTCACAACTCCTCTATCCTTAGGTTTGAGGTTTCTGAACTAAGATCTATTCCCAGTCATATGCCTAGAATAACCACTGTCCATATACCACTTGATCTCCTTCTGATCGATAATTTGATTTAAGACACACCTGCATCAGTAGCAATAATTACGTTAGGCACCCATATCTTTTTGGATCCTTTTGGCTTAGTAGTCTTTGTAGGCTTTTTCACCTTCTATCTCTTTGCTTTTCTTCTTGGATAGTTCTGAGAACTTTTGGATAGTTTTTCATCTTCTTCCTTCTCATACCCAAGTCTCGTCTTATCAAAATATGGTCTTTAATTACCAAGCATCAAGTCAAGATTTTTGGAGCCATTTACCATCTTCTTGAGATTATATTTGAGAAGCTTAACTATTTTTCGAAGCTCAAAAACATCAAAAGATGTGTTTTGAATAAATTCAGAAAGTTTAGCTTTTAAGGCACTTATATCCGTCTGGAAAAGGGTTTTTTCTTTTAAATGTTCATCTTTCTTATGCCTCAACTTCTCCTTCTCCTTCTTAGTCTTAAGATTTTCAAATTCAAGGAACAATTGTTGAAAACTTTTCTTGAAATAAGCATAATGAGAAGAAAGTGTTTGAGAATCATCCCAAAACTCATCATAAGCTTTTTGAAGATTATCATAAGAGAGTTTAGGCTCCATTACCTCAGTCTCTTCATCGGAGACTATATTTGCCAAGAAGTAGAGATTTGCAACTATCTCCTCTTCTTCTTAAGATTCTACACCCTCTTGCTCCTTATCTAGATCTTTCCATGTTGCCATCGTAGCCATTTTCTTGGGTACCTTCATTTTGGAGCTCTTTTTCAGCTTTGGACATTCTAATCTTAAGTATCTAGACTCCTTGCACTTGAAGTATATGATTTTACTCTGCTTAGCCTTTCGCTTCTTGTCTTTTTTGGTGACAAGTCATCTCTTTTTCTTCCTTCTAATCTAGGCCTTAGAAACCTCTTTAGCCAGATGAATAATCTCATCTTTTCCATCATCAGAAGGTTTTTCTTCTTCATCAGATTCTTCTGAAGCCTTCATGGCCTTAGAAAAGTTGGATCTTCTATGATTGGATTTTAAGGTAATGGACTTGCATCTTCTATTGGTTTCCTTAGAAGCTTCATTCAACTCAATCCCATAAATCTTTAAAGATCCAATGAAAGCATCAAGATTGAGCACATTCAAGTCCTTGGCTTCTTGGATGGCTATCACTTTGGGGCGCCAAGCCTTAGATAGGCTACTCAAGATCGTCCTTACCATTTCAGCATGGGAGTGTCTTTTTCCCATCGCTTTCAACTGATTTATGATATGTATAAATCTCGTTGTCATTTCATCAATATTTTCATGTTCTAGCATCTTGAACATGCCATATTGATGTACCATACTAATCTTTGTTTCTTTGACTTCATCAGTTCCTTCATGAAGAGCTTGAAGTCTATCCCATATTGTTTGGTAGAGTCACATGAAATGATCTTATTATATTCACTCTTGCTCAAAGCACATGTGAGAAGGTATTTGGCCTTGGTGTTGATCTGCACCTTAGCTTTGTGTTGGTCAGTCCATTGGTTTCTAAACACTAATCTAACTATCGTTAGAGGTGGTTGATCAAGATTAGCAACAACTTAAGGCACAAGTTATTCCATGGTTGGAACATAATCTTTATTTTCAATAATTTCTCGCATATCTATGCTAGTAGACTCAATGAAAAGTATCATCCTATCCTTCTAGTAGGGATAATCTTCTCCATTAAAATATGGAAGGCGATTGATGGAGTATCCTTCAGTAATGTGATTAATCTATTGTGCCATTCCTCATGATCTTTAACCTCTGCAACCATTTGTAATCAACCCTAGAGGCCAAGCTCTGATGCTAACTGAAGGTGGAAGCAGCACGAGAAGGGAAATTTGAATCGTACTTCTAAAAACTTTTTGTTCCTAAAAACTTAAACAAATTTTCTCAAGTCTTTGGACTTGAAATGTAGAAGTATTTTATGTTAGATATAGAAGTTATTTTATTTATAATAACTTTGTTAGGTAATGAAAGATTAAACACATAGAATGATACACAAGTTATAAAAACTATAAAAGTGTAGGGGATAGAAGATTCACAAAAGATTTTATACTGGTTTGATTAGACCATTTTTCTAAGTCCAATCCCTAACAACTAGTTGAGATTTATAGCCACAAGTATTCTTTAATACAAGCTTCTTTAAAATTACAATCAAGTAGTTTTTCCTAGCCTCTCCAAGCTAATCAAATAGAGTAATATTTAATCCTACCCTCTCTAAGCTAACAAATGAGTAGTATTTCATCCTAGCTCTGCAAACTTACAATGACCAATATTGGGTCAAGTTACAAAGATAGATTTGGAGGTTTGTATTTGAATAACGCTCACACTAAATCACGCAAGATATATAAGACTATTAAGTTTAGTGTGAAGTGACTTTTCAGTAATTTCACTAGAAGTATATTGGCTATTACAAAACAAATGAGAAGATTTTCTTCACGAGAAATTATGACAAGTAACTTTTTGGAGGTTCAAAAGGTTAAGAAAGATGAAAGCTTGATAAGATATTCAAATGCATAGAGTTTCAACTACTTCTTCATTGTCTTCAAAGTTTATATAAACTTTAAAATCTAGCCATTAAGACTTCAGACCTTGAGCCTAGAGCCTTTTGATCCACTAGTCTAAGATTGGACAGAGAAAGAAGTAAGTTGTTTTCTTTCTCAACAAGTAAATATATCATGAAGAAGAAAACTAGCCATTTAGGTCCACTAGCTTTTCAGAGTTGTCATCACTTCTTTTGGATCCTGTCTTATCAAGTTTGACCTTTAGAAACAATTCATGAATCATGTAGAGCAAGCTTTGAGAATGAGGTAGTTCATGAAAACCATCTTTCTAAAGATTGCCTTTCTAGTCAAAGCCTTTTGGATAGATCATCCTTTTGATGAGCTCATGATCCTTCTAATGGCTTAATATTCTCCTAATGACATAGACGCATCCTTCTTATGCTGTCATGATCCTTCTGATGCTTTTGATATGCCCTTTTTGTGAGAGAATTTCTTAGAATCATAGATTCTCTTATTAAAAAGTTCTTTCCTTGGGATTACATATACAAGATATATAAGAACTTTTAGAGAATTTGTTTAACGAAGGAAAATTGTATGATTCAGTTTTCATCAATGTGCGTATATTGTGATCTAGTGCAAATAAGAATAAACACTTGAACAAACTGTTAGTCCACACAAAAGATTTTATTAAGAATTGATTTGTTATCCATCAAAACCCTTAGCTTGATATAACTTAAACCACTTAGTGGCTTCTGAAGGGTATTGGAGCTTGCACTCCTGCTACAAAGACTCTAGTCATAATGTTGATCACCCTTTGGACAGGTCGTGGACTCTTGGTATGTGGCCGACTTATCGTGACACCTAACTCAAGCTACCTCGGAGGTTGATCTTTGGTGCCCTATTGGGTAGGGTAAGGTGGGACATGGTGTTACCTCTAATTACCTCTCCGTATATATCTTTTTAGACTTCCACTTCTTGCTAGGATCTCTAAGAAGTCTCAGAGCCCAACACATTACTCTGTTGTATGCCCAAACATCCAATGATACTCACACCTTTTTCTCCTATCAATATTGGTCGGTTAGAACTTGGGGGCGTAGGTAAGGAAACTTACCCAACAACATAGATCTCCTTCAAAATAGTATCCTTGGAAGCATTGAGGGTTTTGGTGAAGGTTTTGGGAATATTGCGTGTTAGTTGTATCTTTCATGAAAATGGTGACCTGTGCATCACTTGTAGTGTTGAGAATGGAATGGGAGAGGTTTTACCTTTCCCTATAGATGGCGCCAAAATATTCCTAGCTTGAGTTGGGTAAGCTAGTATTTAGGGTAAGAATATCTTAAACCCCCTAGGGAAAAAGGGGGTATATATATATGATGCATTGTTATGGCGAGGGATCCTATTAGGATATGGATCAAGGAGAAGATCCTATTGGAGGCGTAAATCTCAGCATTGGCGAAATCATGCTTGGTTTATGTTGGGTGCATGATAGCCGGAACTAGCCTCCAAAGTTTAGGCCCGAAAGGCCACTTTGGAGGCCGGTCAACTAGGCGAACTAGAGGTTGAAGGCCGAGGGGGAAGCTCCATGTGGAGCGATTAGCAAGGGGAGTTCTATTAGGGGCTGGGAAAGGATAAGTCAAGACATATAGATCGGGCCACAAGCCCCCTAATCTCAAGTTTTCAAAAAGTGAAGGACATTAGAGTGCAGGTCAAGGTAAACCGATCAGGCCAAAATGTTTAGCTGTTGTTTAATGGATATAATTTCTTAAGGGTCATTTTCAGTGACTATCATATCATTTATGTAAATTGATATGATTGTAAAGGACATAGGTGAAATCTTCTAAAGTGCAGGTCGTGGTAGACTAACCGAGCCAAAATGTCTAGTTGCTATTTAATGGATATAATTTCTTGAGGGTCATTTTCAGTGACTATCATATCATTGACATAAATCGATATGATTGTAAAGGACATAGAAGAAGTCGTCGTAGTAAAGAGAGAGTAGTTTGCTTGGGATTGGGCATAGCCAACAAAGAAAAAAATGTAGATAGATTTCATACCATTATCTATTAGATTGTTGAAGTCTATAGAGAGACCTATTTAGTTTGCAGACTTGGCCAAGTTTACGAGGAGTAACATTTAATGGTAATTCCAAGTAGACCTCTTCATGCAGGTCCTAATGTTAAAAAAGCATTATTGACATCTAATTGCTCTAATAAATAGTGCTATGTACATGCAATTGCTTATAAAATTTAGGCATTGCTCAACTTA
Organism: Pterocarpus santalinus; assembly: GCA_031439595.1. NCBI lineage: Eukaryota > Viridiplantae > Streptophyta > Magnoliopsida > Fabales > Fabaceae > Pterocarpus > Pterocarpus santalinus. Next base: position 21,761,847 of record CM062524.1, on the reverse strand, counting down.
GTTGTAGTAGTAGCATAAATGTCTTAGAAAGATTAGATATGAATTCTGATCTGGATCTAACCAGTGACCTTGTATTCAAGCTTAATAAAGTCTATCTAACTTCTTACAAGCTTTTACACACACCCTATGTACGAAAAGATTCCTCTCGATTATGTAATAAATTGCTTTTCTCCAAGTTGGTGCTAACCTGAGCTAACTTTGAACCTTACCATGTTAGCAGTACATGTTGTACACAAAGCTAGTTTTATGCTTTGACAGAGGTTTGAGAGAATAGATAGGCTAAACGAAAGAAATTGTATCCATAACATCAATACCCTTAGTTTCTATAAGGCCCTTGGCTACCAAACATGCTTTGTATCTTTTCCTTAATCCATAAGCCTTATGCTTAAATTTATAGACCCATTTGCACCCTACAATTTCTTTACTTCTAGGAAGATCTACAAATTCCCATGTCACACAATTTGACTTAAAGCAAGTATTTTAGCATAATGGTTTGTTTCCAATGGTCAAATTGAATTGCTTAGCTATAGGTGGAAGGTTCTTCAATAGATAAGATATTGAGCATGAAATTCTTATGCATAGGAGACAGTTTGGAATTATCTTGAGATTGGATATAGAATCCTAGCAGATGATTTTGCAGCAATGATAGAGTTGGCTAATGTGCAATGAAAATCTTGTAAATATAAAGGATATCTTCAATTTCTTTGAGATTTTCGAAGTGCATGAGAATTTGAGTTTGAATTATTAGAGGAAGGAAGGATATTATCAAGTGGCAAAAAATTATGATTCTATGGGATATTTGTTGGAGCCATAAGAAGGAATGTGAGAAGCTGAGATATGTGGAAAGGTAGACGGAGATAAAAATATATATATTAAAACTAAGTTATAGAACTGAATTTGGTTGAGTGCTAACATCTATACTAGGGGAAGAGCGATGGATAAAAGGAAACATATTTTCATTAAAAATGACATTTCTAAAAATAATAATTTCTCCAGTATAAGTGTCAAATAAAAGAAAACCCTTAAAACAAGTCTTATGACCAAGATAAACACATTTCTTAGCCCTAGGATCTAACTTCTGTGAGTGGTCAATGTAGATACAAAGTATTGGCACCCAAAAAACTAAGTTATGGAGAATTATTCATCAAGGCAAAATTTGGTATTCTACTAATTAGAAATACAACATAAGCAATAGCTAAACTCCAAAATGTTCTAAGCATATTTGATTGAAATAATAAAGCACTTGTTATATTTAAAATATGCTAGTATTTTTTCTCCACTAAACCATTTTGTTGTGGTGTCTCAACATAAGGTTTTTTGATGTAAAGATCCATTATAAGACCTTATAACTTTAACTATGCAATCAAACTAATTTTCTACAGGATGCAAGGTTGCTTAACCTGTAGATCCTATCTTGGATCGAACAAGGAAGTTAGAAATGTAAATTGCAGAATTGCAACATGAGATGAAAGTTTCTACTTGTTATACAAGATTATTATATTAAACAATATACATGTACTTACTCAATATCACAAATAAGGCATAAAAACAAGAAAATCAAAATTACATAATATTTAAATATATTCTAATTTAAGATGTTATCATGTGAGTTTGTATAATTGCTTACCAGCTTTATAATAAAACAAAGACCTCTAATCTACAAGAAATAAGCCAAGCCTTATATCAAAGCAATGGCTTCTAACTCTAATTTCTAACCCAGCTAAGAGAAGCATCATAACAAAGCAAAGGCTTCTAAGATCTAACAAAGGTGACAAATTTAGGTTAGTAATTACAACTACCAACTTTAAATCCCCAACAAAATGAATAAATAACAACATATGTAAAAAATAACAATAGTATGACTAGAGGACTAGAACAATTCATTAAGGCCATGATCATCATAATTCTCATCTTCCATATGATCTCCATCACTACTCAAGCCATCATCTTCATTATCAACATCAAGTTGACCTTCATCATGATCATTATTATTATTCTTTGAGTCATCTATATCTAAACCATCTGTAATGTCTATGATATAATTTTAAGTACTTTCCTTCCATAATGTTGTTGGTGCTGCATTTTTCCCTGTTATAATTGATTACAAGGTCTTGTAATTGATTACTGGGGATCATGAAGACCAAGTTTTTTGTTTAAGTAATTGATTACGTAATCGATTACATAAGGCTAAATGGGTTTCTATGGTTTTGTATGCTCTGTGGTAATCAATTACACAGGCTTGTAATTAATTACCAATTCTAGGGCATTAAGTAATCGATTACAAAGGATTGTAATCGATTACCAGGCGTCAATATAACTGCCTGCGACGCTTTCTCTCTTATTTCTCTCAATGTTTCTCTCTCCTCTCCCCCGAACTCGTCTCTCTCTCTTCCAAACTCACCCAAACTTTATCCAAATCCTTCCCTATCAACTTATTTCACTTTAACCACTTATAAACATGCATTGAACACAAAAATCAACTCTAACTATCATCAAATCCGTCTCTTTCTCTCTTTACAAACTCCATTAAAGAGTTTGAAGCTTGAAGGGGGATGAATCCATGAATCTACTCCTCTTGTCACCTTCATTGGCTTCCCTAGGGTAATTTCTATCATCTTTCCTCCTTCCTTTCATATAAATTTCAAATTCTTGTTGGATTAGGGGTCCAATCTTAAACCCTAGGATAGATAATTTGGAGATTTGGGAGTTTAAGCATGATTAGGATAAATCCTTCGTGTTAGAAGCTAATATGCAATTATATGGTTGTGGTTATGATGCTAGATTGTTCTAAGGAACACCCTTCTTGCTCTGTGGTTCCGGAGAACTGAGATTTTTCCATAGACGGGTGATCTATGAGTAGATATAATTCCTTTGTCTTGGTTACTGCCTTAAATACATATTATTTATATAAATGTTTATGTTGAAATTGTTTTAGAAACTTCACATGAGTCAATGATGAATATTTGTGAGAAATGTTTGAAAATTAAGGCATGTTATATGATGAAAAAGGACTAGGAAAGTTGACACAGGATTTGCCTACTAACAGCAGTAGACGTTAGTCATGGTGCACCTTGAATTATGAATTTCACAGCCACTCAAGGGAGTGGTGCTTGCCTGATATTCACAGCCATATATATAGTGTAGTGCGTGCCTGATTACGGGATTCACACGAAGGAAGGGCCACCTAAGTGTGAATCCTGATGGATTATCCTATTAGATAGTTCCTATGATTGTTAAATTGAATTGAAACTATAGTTTTCAAATGTGCATTGACTCATGAATTCAAAGGTGTCCTATCTCTCACTGAGTTTCATAACTTACCCCGTGTCTATTCTATCTTTTTCAGATACAAGTTCAGACTTGGGAGCCGATCCCCCTGCTCAATAGTAGTTGACCTCCACTCTTGGTGAGCCCTCATAGATAAGGGCCTAGTTTGGTTATTCTATATTGTTTTGAAATCTTAGAATTGTAGCTCTATAGTAATACAGGCAGGGTCTGACCCTTCCTAGTTTGTAATAGTCTTAGTATTGTGGAATTATGTAAACTAAATTAGTTGGAATAGTCTGGATAGTTATATTATGATGTGCATGTTTGGTTTGTTGAATTGTGCCTGATGGATTAAATATGTTGTGTGCTAAGGGATGCATTCTGAGAATGCTTGGATCCCCGATGAAAGAATATGTTTGTTGATTATGTAGGAGGAGTACTCTTATTTGGAAATTATCTTAATATAGGGGAAATTCTGTCCGATTTTCGTGAAATGTTTCTGTGAAAGGCTTGCTAGCGAACTCGTTCTCTAAGTGCCGGTCACGGCCTGGGTTGGTTCATGACACCACCCCTAGTAGCATCCTCCACAACTTGAACATTTATAACATCATCATCCCTCGAAAATTTGATGTGCTAGTTGCCTAACTCAGCCAATCCTTTGTCATTAGATCCACTCCTATCATTAGAGCCATTAAAATGAACCAAATATGTTAGAATAGGCAAGTTGTGTTACATATTATTTATATCTTAATATATTAGTTTTATAAATTATTAATCTTTTTTTTTATTTTACTGCTTTGTAAATACAATAAATGATTTCGTAGGTTATAAATAATAAAGCGTATAATTATTTCTTTGCTCTATAAATATATAAGAATTTTTTCATTGCTCATTCGAGGAGAATGTTTACATAAATATAAATTTCATACTTTATTTTTAAATATACTCATAACAAAATTAAATTCCATTAAATTTATTTAAAATATACTCTTATTTATAGGTTTTACTAACCTTACTCTAAGTAGTTTTTTTTTTTCAAGGAAACCTTATTAGTTTAATTAAACATGGAGTGTCAATTTGTATTTATGTAAAAAAATTTCTCATTCGAGAAATGCTGCACAAAAGCCGCGTCTACTGCCACGCAATTTCTGAAGCCTGCCACGTCTACTAGTTCCTCGCCCACGCGTAAAGCTGCATGCTTCTAATGACATCATACTTGCCATTTGCCATTTGCCATTTGCCATCTTCCTCGATCGGAAGGTCGCTTCTATGATTGTGTTTGTGTCGCTCTACCATAGTCACAGACAACGGCATATAAAATGATGAGATTATATAGAGAGCCATATATCCTCAAATTGCCCCCTCAATTTTGAAGATTCAACTTAGAGGCCAAACATGTCGACCAGCAACAACACCAACCCAGAAGTACCTGGTGAGCCAACGGGAACCGGCACCTCCCTACTTGAGACCGCAACTGCTGCCATCCAAGGCTTCGGTCCCCTCAACAAAATCCACCAACATCTTTGCGCGTGAGCCCTTTCTCCATCTTCTTAAACTGCTTTACTAGTTGAGGAATTTTATACATTATGCTTGGAAAAAAATAAATAAATGAGAGAGAGAGAGAGAGAGAGAGAGAATATTTTATGTGGCAAACTTTCACTCAGGGCGTATATTAAAAATATTATTATTTTTAATTTTTATAATTGATTTGTTACACATTCGATGTATTTAATTAAATGTTTACGGAAGCTTACCCTTTTATGTTTTCATTTAATATTAAAATTTAACTTTGACTTACTTTTACAAGATTTTTGTAAAGTCAATTGACATATTAATAAAAATATTTTAATCTTATAATTTTTACCTTAAATTATATATATATATATATATATATATATGCCAAAATATAATTAAATTTTTTAATATTATCTGATCAGATTTTTTTTATGAATATTATCAGATCATGTTAAATGCTCATAGTTGATTTTTTTAAAATTATTTATAGTTGATCATATTGGATATTCTCATGTTGTCTTTCAAATGTTTATAGTTGATCATGAGACCTTTGTAAGGTCATATTAATTTGACATGAAAAGATATATTTCTAATGCTTATCTATAATTTAGAATATAATAAAAAAGTTCTTTCACATAATAGTTATATGGAATTTATTTTGGAATTTTTAATGAATATTAAAATTTTTAATTATTTTAAATTATAATTTTTTATTTTTTATTTTTTATTTTTTTCTTTTATTTATGTTCTTAAAATGTAAATATAATGAGGTATTTTTAAATTTTTTATTTATTGTTAATAACAATTATTTATTTTATTTTTGTTTTACATTTTCATTATATATACTTTTTAATTAATTATCTCTTATAGCTACTTAAATTTTTTATTCTAATGTCTCAAAAAATAAAAACTAAGGTGTATTTATTCTTAATATTTGGATAATATATATATATATATATATATAAATATATATAAAATAAAGAAATAAAGAATGTTACAAATATATATATATATATATATATATATATATATATATATATATTACATATAATTACCTAATATGTAAAGATAAAGATAATAATTTTTCATTTTAGTTATGTTTATATGGTTAAAAGAAGCCAATGGGATTGGCTTATCTGGTTGGTATTCTATTTATACATAACCATGATTTATACTTGACTTCAAAGTTTTCTCTGTAGTGGATGATCTGCAAGTATCTTTATGAGAATTTAATGAATCTAAAAGTATATCCTAACTCTAATTAGGGCAAGTCTTCCCTCAATCTAAATTTTTACTTATAAAAATAGTAAATATAATTAAAAAATATTTAAATATTATTTTAAATAAAAATTTATTCAATTCAAATATTTGTCAAATCTACAATATAATTTTTTTAAAAATTTTCAAATTTACAATTATGATTAGATTAAATAATTTTTAACTTAAATTAAAAATAAATCAAATAATTTTATTGAAATATTTTACTTCTAAGCTCTTTCAAATTAAAATCAATGAATAAATAAATATATATAAAAGATATATTTATTAAATAAAATATCATTATAAATAATTAATTTTATATAACACATACATAGGGTAAAATAATGCATGATATTTCTCATACAAAATTAATCAAAATATAATTAAGATTAAATTATAAATTATAAATTATTTTATAAAAAAGAGTAAAAAATATGAAAAAATATACTTTTAAAAGAACATTTAAATATCATTCTAAATATAAAAAAATTGGTCTAATCATTACTAAATTTTAAATATAAGTCTTTTTTGCTATCGTACAAGATTATAATTATATTGGGATTAAATTATTTTATTCTTATTTAAAAATTAAATAAATATTTTTATTGAAATATTTTCTTTAAAATATTTTAAGAAAATATTTTAAGTAATAAATAAATTTAAATATGTACTAAATATTTATTTATTAAAAAACAATAATTATAGATTGGTAATTTATGTATGATATGGGTATTGCATGGTATAAAATAATTACTTATTAGATTAAAAGGTTATCTTTAATGAGAAGGGTAAATATTTTTAAAACTTTTTAAAACTCATTTAATATAATGGTCTACATTCATTACACTTTCATAAATTGAATGTGCGGGAGTAGTTGACATATGTTTGATTGTTTTTATAAAGATAATATTTTTGCCTTAATAAATTCACATATCTCAAACATTATTTTAAACACTTGGGATTGATGTATGAAATTTTCATTTATTAATATATGATTTTTTTTTTTTAGTACCATTATTAGCACATAATTTCTCGTTTGTTTTAATGGTATCCAAAACAATTGATACAACAATAACGGTCTACATAAGAATCAACTGTACGCAGGTTCCACTTTTACTCGCACGACATGACCCGACAAGTGGAGGCGCATCACTTTTGCGGGCACCAGAACGAGGAGATGAGGCAGTGCCTTATCTACGACAGCCCCGAAGCCAATGCCAGGCTCATAGGGCTCGAGTACATTGTCTCGGAAAACCTGTTCTTGACACTGCCAGACGATGAGAAGCGCCTATGGCACTCCCACGAGTACGAGGTGAAGAGTGGCTTCCTCTTCATGCCGGGTGTCCCTGGTCTCATACAGCTTCGAGACATGGAGAAAGTGTGCAAGACTTATGGTAAAGTGTACCATTTCTGGCAAGTGGACAAAGGTGATACTCTCCCACTCGGGGTGCCTCAGCTCATGATGGCCCTCACTAGAGACGGCCAGATCTACGATGACCTCATCCAAAGTATGTTATATATATATATACACTATGGTTTTGGTTTGAATAATTTTATTTTTTTTTTGAAAACATAAATGGTAGAGACGTTATTTTTGACAGCAGGGGAAGTTTCAGTTATTTATTTATAATTAAGAGTTTCTACATAAGTTTTACAAACATAATTTTCGGCAGAAATTAAAATTTCTGTGCGCTGAGCTATTTCATTTTATAATAAGTTCAATTCTTTTGTTTACGCTGTACATGTAGGCTGTGCCAAGCGTATGAGAGTAGACTTTGAGAAAGAGAGGAAGAACAGGGAATATATGACAGGGCCAGCACATGGAATTCATCCATTGGCCAATGGTGGAGGTAAAGCCCTTAAGACTGTTCTGAGGGAGGTCGACCTGAAGCATGATCAACCTCCTCCATCTGCTACCAGGACTTTTGTTTGAACATTATATGTGTTATACATAGGCGGCAAACTTTTCAGTAACACTATGATAAGCATTCACGTCATATCATTATATATATTGTTTTATGTTTCACGTGGAGGATTTTACATCGTCTGCGCAAATTAATGCTGTATGTGTAATAATGCAGTTGCATATGGTAATTATATTTGCCAGTGAAGTGTTATTAGGACTTTGGCTCTTTGACTTAGCACTTGGCCTCCTTTCAAGGTATTACTTTGTTTTAAAGAGTAGAAGTGTATAAATTTATATTAACGACAGATGCTATGCTGTTGGATAATCTGCATTATTATATAGATTATTAGATAGGCACGTGTATAATTATATCACGTGTAATTCAATTGTGCATCTTTCACTTTAGCGAAGTTAAACTCATGCTGCTAATAGCGAGGATGCGTAAAGTTGTTTGCAATTCCGAATGACTGAATTGGATTAAATTGATATTGACTGGAGTGTTTCTAGTAGAAACTTTTTTGCGAGTTGAATCAGGACGATTAGACATTTTTCTGGTACATTGAGGATACAGGATCGTCCTATATAAATACACTATATAATGCCACATTTGAACTTCAAATGTGTGATCTCTGTACATAATCATTGTGACTCTCGAGTGGGAAGAGTTCTTGATTAATCAGATTCAGGGGACACGCTCCAATACTCGTTGTAATGCCTTTTTAATACCTTCCTGATCAAGGGATGTAGTCAGATGTATCTCCTGCACCTGGATCACAGCAGAAAACATCCACCAGAAGTGAGAACGGGCACTGCCTTGAGATATTCTAGATATTGTTATAATAGTTTCATTATTTTTAAACATAGTAATTTAAATATCAAATTGATATTATAATTACTGCAATTTAAATAAGTATAAATCTTAATTATATAAGTATTAAATTGACATGTTATTTTTACTAAGTGCATGTTTGGGAAGCTCCCAAAAACAACTTTTTTTTAGCAAAAATACTGTTTTGGAAAAATAATCTTGTTTGGCAATTTTTTTTAAAATAGATTATAATATAAAATTGATAATTTTAAACTAAAAAATAGTTTATAAGTATAAGCAAATTTTTGAATCTTATGATTATAAACAGAAGTTGATTATTTCAGAATTGTTATATTTTTACCAAATTGACCCTAAATAATAAATATTATATAATATAAACAATCATTTTATATTATTTTTAATAATTTTACCATATAAAAGCGACATTTTTCATACAACCCAAATAAAACAGATTATCTTAAAACCACTTTTCAATTATCCAAACATTAAATTGATTCTCATATAAGCGATTATATAAAAAAATAATTATATAAATAAACGATTATTGAAATAATTTTAATTTTTCACCTTTCCCAAACATATACTAATAGTATAAATTTATTCTCAGATAATATTGTTATTAACACTTACATATTTCAACTACACAATCACTACCTATTAGCTATCTATAAAATTAGTAGAGAAAACAAATATCGTCATAAATATAGATAAGGGTTCATGCTACAAAGAAGCTTACCTGTCTTCCAGCCCGAGCAAGGAGAGTAAATCTTTGGTTAACGGGAGGTGCCTGCAATGATGAGAGATTCAGAAAATAGGAGTAAACTCTGACCCAAAAACATATTTATATGAGAAAATAGACACTAATGTGAACATCTTAGCCTAAGATTATCGTAGAGGAATTTCAAAACTCACATTAGACAGCCAAAGCTGCAAGTCTTGTGAGACCACCCGTTTTTCAAACCCTTGACGGCTGATTCTTGCTTCATAAATGCTGTGACAAGAATAACATCATACCACAGAAAAGTCATCAGAAGAGCCATTTATTATGAAAGGTATTTCACAGTATGAGTTCCAATATAGAAAAAGATTTGTTCAGCATGTCATATGATAACAAATCAGCTACATGCTTGCTTTGTAAGAAAAGGGAAAAGCCCGACCACCCCTCCCAAAAAGTTTTAGGAAGATATTTTGGTAGAAAATATTCTATGTTCGTGCTATTTAAGTACTTTTTGATTAAAAAAAAAATACTTCTGAATTTTTATAGCCTGTTTGGATAAATTTCTCAAAAACAAAAAAAAATTGAATTAGAAAATAATTAACTTTTTTAAGAAGCAGATGAGTAGCTACTTTTGCTTCTTTTTTAATCTTAAAAGTACTATTTAAAAAAAAAAACAAAAGCCTTGTCCAGAGTCCAAACATACTCTAGTTTCTCACACTGCGATGAGTAATTTACACCAAGTGTTAGTTTGGTGAATTTTAGTGGAATAATCCATTTATGATTTTGGTGAATGACAAAAAAGGGAATGATCAATCTTAATTAAAGCATATTTGGGACTAATTTAAAAGAATGAAATGAAATGGAGGAAAGGGAGTCTCCACTTTTTGTCCCTCCAAAGTGGGAGTTAAGGAAGGAATGAAATATTTCTCTTCTCTTCCTTCGTTAAACTTACCAAACAACTAAACAAGGTGGCATATCATATTCCATTTCATTCCTTACATTTCCATTCCATTTCATTGTGATCAATCCTTTAGGACTCCCAAACAGAGCATTAGACTATATGGGGGAGGAATGGGTGCACCCTTAATTGCAGGTATTTCAGATATTAGAGTTCTCTTCTTCCAACTATTGGAGAATACACATGTGTGTAAAAGATATATACAGTGCTATGATTTTGTAAAAAAGGGGAATGGTAAAAGTAAAAGAGTGAGGACATTTTTGTCCTTTTGGTAGGGTAAGTTCAAAAAAAAAAATAGATAAAGGAGTGGTGGGAATGACTGTAGCACCACTTTTCCTCCTTCCACCTTTGTTCTCTCTTTCTCTTTCTCTCTATTTCTCCTATGTTTTTGCTCTCTTTTTCTTCTTCTGCATTCCACCACCCAAAACTCATTTTCTTTAATTTGTGTTGACAAATCTTAGTAATCTTTAACTTCTAAAACCTAAGGTAAGTTTCTAATCTCAAATCTTTTTCTCATAGGTAAGTTTTAAAGGTTTTCTCAACGTTAGTAAGTAGTAATAAAATAATAGGTAAATAATATTTGAAGTTTTCACTCAATAAAGTCACCATTATTAGATTATCTTTAAATAAATCGTCTAAGCCTGTCAAAATTGTTTGTGTTGATTAGATCCTCTTGATTCGATGCCAATTACTTCTTTCAAAGCTGTTGGGGAGCAGCTCAACTGATTTCTCCTTATTGTGAGTGGTTATGTAGTTAATGGCAATAGTATTAAATTCATTTTCATAGGAGAAACTAACTTATTAAATCTAATACTTTTATTCTATGCTATTGATTGAATTGAGTAATCATTTTAGCTAATTGACTTCTCTTTCTAAAATGATAATTAAATTGATGGATATTGATAATTGATTTAATATTTTGAGTATCCTCTTGTGATTATTTTAATGCCACATGATGCCATTCTTCTTTATGTTATGATATATTTATTACAAATTACAAAAGTTTATTTCTAGCAAGAATTAGATTTTATAGAGGTTGACTTATTGAATTTGAGTATTTTATTTCATAACAAGTTTATTTTGAGAAAAACCATTATGAGTTCTAAGTTAAAACACTATTTCCCACTAGCGAAGAAATATAGCGATACCGTTAGCTATTAGCGAAGAGATATAACAACCTATGTGCATATAATATATTCAGATGAGATAGTACCAGGCGAGACAAGACCCCTGACTTGATATGAGCTCATATTTATAATCAGATGGGTTGAAATCACTCCCCACAAAATTTAGTTCTTTTTATGCAACCCTCATGGAGTATTTATTGTTTAGTGAAAGATTTGGTTTGATTTGATTTTGACAAGATCTCTTTTATGAAGTTGATTAAAACGGTAAATTGAGAATTATTGAGTTTCTGTTTATGAGGTTTATTTTAAATAAAGAATATGGACAATGATCTATTTATGGAGAATAAAGAATTGACAAATTATTGTCTCAATCAATTTCTTTGGTGAATGTATGATTGCTAAGTTGTTTTCTTTTATTTTAAAAGCTCGTATGTAATTTAGTTTCTCCTTCCTATCCACTTTGTTTATATGCCTTCACTGAGTCTGTATAACTCACCATATTTCCTTTCCTTCTCTTCAAGTTCACAAGGTATTGAGTAGCGGGTTCCTGAGATTTGCTGTTCTACCAAGAATATTTCTTTTGGTAGGCCTTTATTATGGAAAAGGCTCTTATTTTGTTGACTCCAGTATTTTGTAGCTATAGGACATAGGATCAGTTGTTTTTCAATTGTACATATAGCTATAATGTGTTTGTGGCTCTTTTGTATAGCTGATCTTTAGATCCCTATGATTGTTACTCTGGAAATATTATGACTGTTGTTTTTGGCTATTACATTTGATATAAAACAGTTTATATGATTTTTGGGTTATTCAGTTTTCATGGGAGATTCTGCCGAATTTTTGGCAGCTCCAATAATTAAGTTGCTAAATTATATGGATATAATTTTATCATTAGGCTTGCCAGTTAAATGAGTCAGATTAGCTTGTGCGTCAGTCATGGCCTCAGTTTGGGTTGTGACAAAGTTGGTATCAGAGCCTTAGATAGTAAGTCCTAACGCCTATAAAATGTAGACAATCATAGAATCTTGCTCGTAATTTGTGTATCTGGGCACAACGTACAAGCAAGAGGCTATGAGTGACCACTGTTAAATTAGAGTCTTTTGTTCAAGTTATTATAATCTGTTTAGTGTTGTCCTTTCAATTCCCCTTCCTTGATTTTGTCATTTTTTTTAATCTTTGTTCATGTCCTACGTGATGATGCCACCAAGGACGAGACTTGTTAGGGAGCCGATTATTGATGAGGCTTCCATTCAACTTCATGCAGCACCCCCACGAGGCCGTGGACGTGGTTGCGGTCATGGCAGACATGGACAAGTTTGTAAGATGCCTAAGGTCGTGGCTTCTAGAGCTAAGGGTGGGGACCCCACTTTAGCTGAACTAGCTGCTGGGATGCATAATATGCAATAATCGGTTCAGCACTTAGTGAATGTTCTCGGTGGAAGCCGGCAGCCTCAGGGAGATCAGAATCAAGAGGACTCAGAGTCTAGTCAGGAGACGACTCAAGCTAAGCCGCCACTTATTCAACACAGGGGGACAGAGGTTTCTGTGTCTGCATTCATGAGATATAATCCTCCAGTATTTAGTGATTCAGACTCAAGTGAAGATTCTCAGAAGTTCTTGGATAATGTGGCATCGATATACAGAGCTTTAGGGTGTTCTCCTACTCAAATGGTGGAGTTGGCAACTTTCTAACTATGAGACTTAGCTAGAGACTGGTATCAAAATGTGCTTTGTGGAAGCCAGCAGGATCACCCCCTTTGGCATGGGATGAGTTTACAAATTTATTCTTCACTCATTTCCTACCGAAGAGCATCCGAGTCAATAAAGTACGGGAGTTTGAGTCTCTTGTGCAAATAGACCAGATGACTGTGGCAGATTACTCCAGTTCGAGAGACTTTCTAAGTATTGATCATACTTTGTGGCTACAGAGGAATTACGAGTTAAACAATTTGTTGAGGGTTTGAGGCCCTACATATTCAGGGTATTGGCAGGGATAAAGATGACATATAAGGAGGCCTTGAATAGGGCCTTGGCGATTGAGCGAGGAGGTAGAGATAGGTGGATCTTCTCATGACTTGCATAAGAGATCATGCCCACATGTTGCTCATGATGGCCACCAGGATCGCAGCAGTGGTGGTTCTAGAGGTGATGATGGCCAGGGTCATCGGGATCAGCAGGGGTCCCCTCACTCACAGAGCATACAAAGCAATCCGACAGCCAGTACTGCTCATAATAGAGGACCTTCCCAGTATCCAAGATATTTTGATAGAGCTCCTGATACTTGCATCACATGTAGAAAGAGACACTTTGGGCGTTGCAGGTAGGGTTTTCTAGGGTGTTACCAATGTGGTCAGATGGGGCATTTTGCAAGGAACTGTTCTATGTCACACTCTTAGCCTTCTGCTAGTGGAGCATCAGCACCAGCAGTTCCAGGGGACATGTTGGTGGTTCAAGGGGTCGAAAATCTAACAATACTCAGCGAGGTGGTAGAGGACCAAGTGGTAGAGGTCAGGGGCAGATTGGTAGAGGGCAGGCTCGTATTTTTGCTTTAACCCGTCAAGATGTTTAGGTATCTAATGTGGTGGTGACAGGTATACTTCCAATATGTTCTCATGATACATGTATACTATTTGATTCTTGAGTGTATCCCCTTCTTTTGCATTTTACCTTGGGAAAGATCCCTTACCTCTAAGTGAGCATTTAATAGTAGCCACGCTTGTGGATGACTCCTTATTGGCTAATTTGGCTTATAGATTATGTGAGGTTCTAGTCGGGGGCAAACTTTCGACAGTAGACTTGATAGTACTCAATATGGTAGATTTTGATGTGATATGGGGTATTGATTAATTAGCTTCTTATCATGCTACCTTAGATTGCCATAGTAAAGTGGTAAAGTTCAACGTGCCAGGCTAACCGACTTTCACATTTCAAGGTGATCGAGATTGGTCACCAACCAACTTGATTTCAGCAATGGTTGCTCAAAAATTGCTAAAGAATGGTTGTTTTGGGTATTTAGTGGTGGTAATAGACACTAGTATATCATAGGGGAATTTGGAACAGATTCCAATGGTATGTGAATATCTTGATATTTTCCCTGAAAAGTTGCCAGGGTTACCACCTGACAGAGAGATAGAGTTTTGTATAGATTTGCTTCCAAAAACTCAACCAATCTCTATACCTTCATATCTAATGGCTCTAGCTAAACTTAAGGAATTAAAGAAACAACTAAATGATCTGCTTGACAAGGGTTTTATCTGTCCTAGTTGTTCTCCTTGAGATGCACCAATGCTGTTTGTTAAGAAGAACGATGGCTCACTTCTTTTGTGTATCAATTATCGGCAATTGAATAAGGTGACAATGAAGAATAAGTATCCCCTTCCTCGCATTGATAACTTATTTCATCAACTTCAAGGATCCCAATGTTTCTCGAACATTGATTTGCGATTTAGATACCATCAGTTGAAGATACATGGTGAAGACATTCCTAAGATAGCTTTCCGTACTCGCTATGGACACTACGAGTTCTTGGTTACGTCTTTTGGACTTACCAATGCCCCTATAGCTTTTATGAACTTGATGAATCATATCTTTAGGTTCTTCTTGGATCACTTTGTGATAGTCTTCATTGATGGCATCTTAGTGTACTCCAAGAGTAAGGAAGAGCATGAGTAGCACTTGAGGTTGGTATTACAGACATTGAGAAAGCATAAGCTATATACTAAGTTCTCTAAATGTGAATTCTGATTGAAAAGCATGACTTTCTTAGGTCATGGAGTGTCTAAAGAAGAAATAAGTGTTAATTCAAAGAAGGTAGAAGTAGTTAAGAATTGGCCTAGGCCTACATCCATGACAGAGATCCACAATTTCCTTGGCTTTGTCGAATATTATCACCAGTTTGTCAAGGACTTCTCTAAAATAGTGGCTCCTTTGACCAAGTTAACATAGGAGCAAGTTAAGTTTCAGTGGATTGATGCATGTGAGCAAAGTTTCCAACAGTTGAAAAGTTGCTTGATATTTGCTCTGATGTTAACTTTACCTACTTTTGGTGGTGGTTACATAGTTTATTATGATGCTTCTAGAGTTGATCTTGGTTGCGTATTGATGCAGCAGGGGAGAAATATTGCTTATGCTTCTAGATAGCTTAAGATGTACAAGCAAAACTATCCCACATATAATTTGGAGATGGCAGTGGTCATATTTGCTCTCAAGATTTGGAGGCACTATTTACATGGTGAAACATGTGAGATCTATACCGATCACTAGAGCCTTAAGTATATTTTTCAGCAGAAGGATTTGAATTTAAGGCAGAGAAGATGGATAAAGCTCCTGAAGAACTATGATTGCACGATTTTGTATCATCTAGGAAAAGCAAATGTGGTGGCCACCGATGCTTTGAGTAGGAAGTCTATGGGTAGTCTTGCCCATATAGTTGAGGTTAGAAGACCAATAATAAAGGAGTTCCAAGAACTTGTAGATAGAGGGGTGAAGTTTAAAATTTCAGGTGCAAAGTCACTATTAGCTCAGGTTCAAGTTCGTTCCACCTTGGTGGATATTATTAAAGGTAGCCGGGGGGATGACCCCCCTTTGACGAAGATCATGGAGGAGGTCCGAACAGACAAAGTTTCTAACTCTGTGATTGATTCTGCAGGTGTCTTGCATCTTGGCAAACGCTTATGTGTACCTAATGTAGCAGACTTGAAGAAGAAAATATTAGAAGAAGCCCATCATTCTTCTTACACCATTCACCTAGGTTCTACGAAGATGTATCAAGATCTAAAGGAATTCTATTAGTGGGAAGGGATGAAAAAGGAGATAGCTGAGTCTGTATCTAAATACTTACTATGCCAATAGGTGAAGGCTGAGCATCAAAAGCCTACAGGTTTGCTCCAGCAAATTGAGATACCTGAATGGAAGTGGTAGAGAATTACTATGCATTTTGTAATGGGGTTGCCTAAAACCTCAAGGGGTTTTGTCTCAACTTGGGTAATTATGGACTGACTGACTAAATCTACGCACTTTTTGCCTGTTAAAACTACCTACACAGCAGTTCAGTATGCCAAGCTTTATCTAGAGAAGATTGTATCCTTACATGGAGTGTCTTTGTCTATAATATCCGATCGAGGATCTCAATTTACAGCTCAATTCTAGAAATTTTTTCAAACAGCGTTAGGATCTAGATTGAACTTAAGTACTGCTTTTCATCCTCAGACAGGTGATCAGTATGAAAGAATGATACATATTCTAGAAGATATGCTCCGAGCTTATGTCCTAGACTTCGGAGAGAGTTGGGACCAGTATCTACCTCTAATGGAGTTTGCTTACAACAATAGTTACCAATCTAGTATCCAGATGACACCATTTGAAGCTTTATATAAAAGGCACTATAGATCACCAATTGGTTGATTTGAAGTCAGGGAATCTAAACTTGTCGGCCCAAATCTGATACAGGATGCTATTGAGAAGGTCCAATTAATTTGAGAACATTTAGTGACTGCTCAAAGTAGGCAAAAGTCTTATGCAGATCAGAGACATCGACCCTTGGAGTTTGGTGTAGGAGAACATGTGTTTCTACACATTTCCCCTATGAAAGGCATTTTGAGGTTTGGCAAGAGAGAGAAATTGAGCCCAAGGTTCATTGGACCTTTTGAGATATTGGAGAGAGTGGGGCAAGCAGCTTATCGCTTAGCCCTTTCACCCGATCTTTCAGGTGTTCGTCTAGTTTTTCATGTATTAATGCCTCGAAAGTATGTTCATAACCTTTCTCAAATTACCTAACATAATCTAGTTGAGTTTGATGAGAACCTAAGCTATAATGAGCAACCAATGGCAATCATAGATAGGCGAGTAAAGAGTCGACGCTCTAAGGATGTAGCATCAGTGAAGGTCATTTGGCAAGGACCATCCGGAGAAGAAACCATGTGGGAACCCGAAGCGATTATGCAAGAGAAATACCCATCCTTTTTGTCATATGCAAGGTTAGTTAATACCTTAAAAATTCGAGGACGAATTTTTTCTTCAACGAGGGAGGTATTGTGCTACGGTTTTGCAAAATAAGGGAAGGGAAAAAGTAAAAGAGTGAAGACATTTTAGTCCTTTTGGTAGGGTAAGTATATTAAAAAAAAAAAGACAAAGGAGTGATGGGAATGCAACCCACTGTAGCACCAATTTTCCTCCTTCCTCCTTTGATATCTCTTTCTCTTTCTCTCTATTTCTCCTCTGTTTTTGCTCACTTCTTCTTCCTCTCTATTCCACCACCCAAAACTCATTTTCTTTAATTTGTGTAAACAAATTTTAGTAATCTTTAGCTTCCAAAGCTTGAGGTGAGTTTCTAATCTCAAATGTTTTTCTCATAGGTAAGTTTTAAAAGTTTTCTCAATGTTAGTGAGTAGTAATAAAATAATATTTGGGATTTATACTCAATAAAGTTACCAGTTATTAGATTATCTTTAAATAAATCATCTAAGCTTGTCAAAATTATTTGTATTGATTAGATCCTCTTGATCGGTGCCGATTACTTCTTTTGGAGCTGTTGGGGAGCAGCTCAACTGATTTCTCCTTGTTGTGAGTGGTTATTTACTTAGTGACAATACTTTTAAATTTATTTTAATAAGAGAAACTAACGTATTAAAGCTAAAAATATTATTCTATGCTATTGATTGAATTGAATAATCATTTTAGCTAATTGACTTCTCTTTCTAAAATGATAATTAAATTTGTGAATATTGATAACTGATTTAATATTTTGAATATCCTCTTATTATTATTTTAATGCCACATGATATTGTTCCTCTTTATGTTATGATTTATTTATAACAAATTACAGAAGTTTATTTCTTGCAAGAATTATATTTTAGAGGTTGACTTATTGAATTTGAGTATTTTATTTTATAACAAGTTTATTTTGAGAAAAACCATAATGGGTTCTAAGTTAGAATGTCGTTCACCGCTAGCAAAGAGATATGGCGGTACTGTTAGCCACTGGCGAAGAGATATAATGGTCTATATGTACATAGTATATTTAGATAAGATAGTACCAAACGAGGCAAGGCCCCCAACTTGATATGAACTCATATTTATAATCAGATGGGTTGATATCACTCCCCAAAAAATTTATTTCTTTTTATGCAACTCTCATGGAATATTTATTATTTGATGAAAGATTTGATTTTATTTTGACAAGATCTCTTTTATGAAGTTGATTAAGACGGTATATTAAGAATTATTAAGTTTCTGTTTATGAGTTTTATTTTAAATGAAGTATGTGGGCAAGGTTCTATTTATGGAAAATATAGAATTGACAAACTATTGTCTCAATCAATTTCTTTGGCAAATGTATGATTGTTAAGTTGTTTTCTTTTATTTTAAAAACTCGTGCGTGATTTAGTTTCTCCTTCCTGTCTACTTTGTTTATATGCACTTATCAAGTCTGTATGACTCACTTAATTTCCTTTTCTTCTCTTCAGATTCTAGGGTACTGAGTAGCAAATTCTTGGGATTTGCTGTTCTACCAAGGATATTTCTTTTGGTAGGCCTTTACTATAGAAGAGACTCCTATTTTGTTGACTCTAATATTTTACAACTATAGTACATAAGATCAGTTATTTTTGGATTATGTATATAGCTATAGTGTGTATATGGCTCTTTTGTATAGCTGATCTTTATATCCTTATGACTATTATTCTGGAAATAATTTGGCTGTTGTTTCTGGCTATTACGTTTCATATACAACAGATTATATGATTTTTGAACTGTTCAGTTTTTATGGGAGACTTTATCGAATTTTTGACAACTCCAATAATTAAGTTGCTAAATTATACGGATAGAATTTTGTCATAATGCTTGCCAGGTTAAGTGAGTCAAATTGACCTATGCGCCGGTCCTGACTTAAGTTTGGGTTGTGACAATATAAGTCCCACATTGGATGCATCAGAGAAGAGAGAAAAGTTTATAAGGTACTGGATTGAAAGAAGATTTGAAGGTTAACTTTTTGGTCAAGTTCTCCAATTCACATCCAAGCCTAAATTGAGTCCAACACCCCCTAAGTCCATCTAATGCCGACTCTAATACAACCCAAAAATCATTTAAGCCCAAAATCCAATGCCCCAAAACTTCCAACGTGGTATCAGAGCTTAAATGATTTTAGATGGACCTTACTAGCTGCCACAAATGGAGAACCAATCATGCAAGCCTAGCTGAGGACATAAGAACAAAAGCAAAAGTCTACTTGCTACTCAGTTGAGGATTATGACTAATACAATCTAGGGGTCTCCCAATATGTGTAAAAAAAAAAAAAGGATTAAGTGACACACATGTGAGGGGAAGTGATGGAAAACACACGTGGGTGAAAGATATAAGTCCCATATTGGATGTATTAGAAAAGAGAGAAGAGTTTATAAGGTGTTGGATTGGAAGAAAATTTGAACGTTAACCTTTTGGTCAAATTCTTCAATCCACATCAAAGCCCAAATTTAGTCCAACACCCCCTAAGCCCACCTAATAATGCCAACTCTAATACAATGCAAATCATTTAGCTCAAATAATCCAGTGCCAAAATTTCCGGCACCAACAACATTAAAAACTAGAAACAGTGATGGAAACATACCCATCCTCTTTTTTAAGCTCTTCAAGGATTGTTTCAAGCCCTGGAAGAGGCTCAATACCACTGCTATCGCTACTGCTCAAAGAATCAGGATCACCTAAACCATCCTGCAATAAAGAATTTATTGCCGAAAAAAGTTCCAGATTATATATATATATACACACAAACACATACACACACATACGTATGCATATTATAAGCTCATACAAACCTGCGGTATTACTTTGTCCAGAGTTTCCAGAAGCGGATCTTCTTCTAACTGTTTAATTGATAGTTTAATCCTTGATTTTTCTCTGCCAGAACTTGGATAAGTTAAGAGGTGGTTTCCCACATAGACACACAATACAAAGTGGAGCAAAATGGAAGAAGCTATCAAGCAAAACACGGAGCAATTCACTACATTCAACAACCTAGTTAATTACTATACGACGAAATTGGGCTGCACCAAGAAATCTTGTAAATCATAACAAGATAGTAAAGCATTGACTTAGTTAATATATCAGCAAGAAAGTCAACAGAAATTCCTTTGAAAGGCATTAGGAATTGCATTCTCACCTATCTACACTGATAACTTTGACCCTCACTTCATCACCTTCTTTTAAGATGTCTCTTACATCTTGAACTAGATCCCATGATACTTCTGAGATGTGTACTAGTCCAGTAAGGTGATAAAGACCTGCATCATTCTGTGATGTCATTTGTAATTTTTCCATGACAAAGTGAAAAGGAAACTAAAATATATGAACAATGCAGAGTAATTACCGTCAGGGAAGCGCAAATGAACAAAAGCACCATAGTCCTCAACAGAACCAACTCTTGCTTCAAAAATGTCCCCCACCTTGACCTGTTCTGAATATTTAGACCAGGCAGCTTCCTTCTCAGAGAAGATCAGTTTCCTTTTATCCTCATCTGCTATAATTACCTAAAATTAGAAGAAGCTGCAATCATTTGTACATTTAAACAACCCTTGATTTAAATCTGGCAAGTAGGTTGAATATATTATAATCTAAATCAGCAGTCAGCACAAACCAAAGGATAAGACAACCAATTGATGCAGGAAGCTCTAAATACTTCGTAATATGAGAGATACAAAGATCAAGCTTTGGTCATATTTCAAGGTTCGAATGGTGCTTGAACTGGCTCAAGTCAGATTGCTATTGTGCTGCAAGAATAAAACTTACTTTCCTAGATTCAGGGAATAATGGTTCTTTTACACAGCAGCTTCAGGACTAATAGACAGAGAAGCCACAAACATTGTGTTGGGTCCACAAGATAAAATGACAACATATGGTATCCATTATTCAAATAATATAATTACCTTCACTGATATGATTGAACCGAGCAAACCTTTAGCAATGTCTTGGATAGTTTTCTCTGGTTCTGCACAAAAGGGATAAAAAAATAGGATAAGCCAGCAGTTGCAACTCCACCTGCTATTATGACTAAATAGTGACTAGAATATATCCACACATATGACTGAATGGCTTGCTTAAGATAGCTAAACATGACCTAATGCTGAAACAGAAAAACTCCCAAAAGGAACCAGGAATTTTCATGTGTGTTATAGATACAATACAATACCAAAAAGGTACGCATAAACGAGATTCGCTCTAGGATATAATCATTGGCCAGTGTTTGACACACATGATGCCTAAAGGAAAAATAGGACATTGTACGAATATAATTATAATATTATGCCGGAAATCAACATGTCCGGTATCTAATGTGACTATCCCGAGTTCAATAATCTAACCACCACTAGTTACCAATCTACTATTTAGTTTACTTCTTGAACCGAAAAAGAGAGAAAACCGATTGAGAAATGTTCAGAACATATTTGAAACACTATGTAAGAAACATGCAGGATGAACATATGGATACCTTTAGATGAATGCAATGGGCTCAACTGTGGGAATGGGAGGAACCCCAGAATAGAATGAAACCGAACCAGTAGGCCTCCAGCATTAAAACCTTCAATCCTACCATTATAGATGAGTCCACTATCTTTATATGCCTTTGCAGCCTTCCAATCGGACGATCTCTACTTCATTGCAGAAATTAAGTATTAGAACATATAGAAGTTGGCATGCGTTATTAATGAAAAAACAGAGAGCATGTTTAGACTTAAGCACTCACAATTCACAACCTAAATATTCAAATAAGAAATGCCACAGCAATTATTGACTAAAATACTGTTGGGTATTATAATAATAATGATGATGATGATGTAACGTTGTCCAGGTACTGATGGTGCTATTCTCCAATCAAGATATATCATGTCTACTATTTTTCACGAAAAGAAAGGCAATGTGGCTCAAAACTAATAAACTCGTGATATTTTGAACGGAAAACAACACTAGAAACACCAAAACGACTATACCCAAGTTTTGTCCTAAATAATATTATCAGATTCCTATGTAACATTGTGTGCGAAGTACTTTTGCTAACCACCAAAAAAAAAAATGGTACTTTCGCTATAAGTGTTACTTTATGCTATGCTTGCGATTATAAATTGCTCGTAGGATTAACATTAATAATTGCATGAATTAGTACAACAAAAGTTGAGTACTATGAAGGAGTAATTTTTAGTTAGGCATAGCCTATCATAGTCTTGCAAATCACTCTGTGACATGTGTAAGATTATGGGACCCATAATAAAAATGCGTCTATCACAAAAAAATTACGCTTTATACAAGTTAAATAATGATTTAAGTGTCTAACAAATATATGCTACATCTTGCCTAAGAATTTCTCAATACAGAGTGGCAGAATAATTAAAAGAAAGAAAACAAAAAAAGCAGAAGAAAGAGACAGACCCGAGCCTGACGAATGTCATCCTGAGGGTCTAAAGCAGAAGGGTGTTCAAGGATTCCACCATCGGGATTTTGGTCAATCTGAGTATTGCCAGAGACAAAGATTCTAGTACTGTGATTACAGTTATGGTGCCATTGCCAAGGTGTCTTGGCGGTTAACTTGTGGGGGCATTTTTGGAAAGTAAAAGGATAAGAAGCAGGTGAAGAAGAAGAAGAAGTAGAGGTAAAGAGGTCAGGTTGTGAAGTTGAGAGGAAGCAGATGGAGGTGAAGGAGCCAAGCGTTGTCGAGAAGATGGGCATTGTTGATTGTTTTCAACTGAAGAACAA
The DNA here is from genome assembly GCA_031439595.1 of Pterocarpus santalinus. Lineage (NCBI taxonomy): Eukaryota > Viridiplantae > Streptophyta > Magnoliopsida > Fabales > Fabaceae > Pterocarpus > Pterocarpus santalinus. Next base: position 21,738,528 of record CM062524.1, on the reverse strand, counting down.
CGTTCGCGTCTTCGCTTGTATTATGTTAATTGCATATATCTTGTTTTTTTGGTGGATTGGATTCTGGATATAAGCGATAGATTTTAAGATTCCAAGTGTCTTTTCTTCCACCACCACATCCTTTATGCTCGTTCCTTCCTAGTAGACGTAGTCGTGGCATAAACACGGACACACACTTCATTTTTATCATTTGAAAAACAGTTAGAATTTTCAAAGCAATATAGTGGTTGTGACTTGTGGTAATAAATTTTTCTTAATTACTTGATAATTTAAGATTGAATGTGATTTTAATTTTACAATATTTTCAGCTTGCTTTTAATGTATTTTCAGTATAGTTCTCTGCCACTTAGTTCAGTATCATCACACATCAGTAAAGTTCATTGCTACATCACTTGGAAAGCATGTAAATATATAGAAGCAGTAATCCCTTGAGAGAGAACGTACTGTTTATTAACATATTTTAAGAACAAATAACAAAATTTGAACATTATTTTAATTTAATATCATTTATAATCTCATTCAGTCAAATGCATGTTATCATTTCATTAAGAAAATCCTGAAAGTGAGTAAACTCTTCTAATAATGACACGATAAGATAATAAAATAGATTGAAAGTAAGCACGATAAAACTATTTATCTTCCCCAACTCTTGTCCTCCTCTAGAATCTCACATTTTGGACATTGGATGTATCAATGACCTAAAATGAGATGAATGGAATCTCTCATACAAATAGTAGAGATTTCACGTTAATAAATAAAGAATTAGGTGAATTACATTAACAACATTATCACTTACAATTTCAATTAGTCCAAATCTCACTCATTGACATGAAATCTTTACTGTTTACTATGAGACCCTCAAAGTTAATGGAAATACTAAATAAGTGTATATGGACATTATTATTCCTTTCTTAGCATCCCTCAACCACTATTTTTTTCTTGGTCATTAGTTTTTTGCTTTTTTGCTTTGTCAAAGTGTTGCTTATCTACAATTTTAACCTTGAGAAATATGGGTAAGCCATGTTGAAAGGTTAAAACTTCGCAATAAACTCTTCTTTTATTGATGAAAAATGAATCTTATAATGCACTCAACCGGTGCTTTATATCACTCAATATTTCTTTCAACTTCTAACTAACTTTCCCTTTTCTTTACAACTAATTTTCCTACCCAATTAACTACCTAACCTTGTCCTCAAGAATTGGAGCTGAGTGTAGCTCAATCATAGTATCCCAGTTCTCCGACATTACTGTGATGCCATGGTATTGAATTTCAAAACAGGGGAAAGGAAATAACAAAAGGGATAAGGACATTTTGGTCTTTTGAGCATTGAGTTAAAAAAAAAAGAAAAAAAAGTATAAATGAAAGGTGAGAATTGCACCGTATCACACTTTCCCTTTTCCCCTTTTTCCTTGCTTCTATTCAACTTTCTTCTTCCTCCTTTGTTCCTCGTTTTCTTTCTTTTTCTTTTTCTTTTTCTTTTCTTCTTCTTATTTTTACCATCAAAGCTCCTTTTTCTTTTATTTTGTCATAAAAGTTTGATATCCATTAGTCCTTAAAGCTTGAGGTGAGTTCCTAATCTCAAACCTTTTTTTTCTTATGGGTAAATTTTAAAGGTTATCTCAAATTTAGGGAGTAGTAATAAAATAGTACATGAGTAATATTTTGGGATTTTGCTTAATAATAGGTATATTAATTATTAGACTATCTCCAAATGAATTATCTAAGCTTGTCAAAATCATTTGTGTTGATCAGATCCTCCTGATACAGTGTTAGTTACCTCTTCCGGAGCTATTGGGGAGCAGCTTGGTTGATTCCTCTTTGTAGTGAGTGGTTATTTACTTAGTGGCAATAGTTTTAAATTTGTTTTTATAGGAGAAACTAACCTGTTAAAGCTAATAATTTGATTCTATGCTAATAATTGATTTGGATAGTCATTTCAGCCGATTGATTTCTCTTTCTAAAATGATAATTGAGTTTCTTTGAATACTGATAGTTGATTTAATATTTTAAGTATTCTCTTAGTTATTATTTCAATGCCACCTGTTGCTATTCTTTCTTATTTTATGGTTTATTTATAATGAATTATAAAAATTTATTTCTTGCAAGAATTGAATTTTATAGAAGTTGACTTATTGAATTTAAGTGTTTCATTTTATAATAAATTTATGTTGAGAAAACCATGATGAGTTCTAAGTTAGAACGTCATTCACTGCTAATGAAGAAATATAGTGGTACCATTTGCCATTAGCGAAGAGATACAACGACTTATGTGCACATAGTATATTTAGATAAGATAGAACTGGGCGAGGCAGGGCCCCCGGCTTGAGATGAACTCATATTTATGAGTAGATAGGTTGGGACTACTCCCTATAAAAATTTAGTTCTTCTTGAGTAACCCTTATGGAGTAATTGATTTGGGGAAAGATTTGATTCTATGCTAGCAATGTCTATTTATGAAGTTGATTAAGATAATATGTTGAAAATTATTGAGTTTCTATTAATGAGTTTTATTTTAAATAAAGGATATTGACAAGGTTCTATTTATGGAAAATATAGAATTAACAAAATATTGCCTCAAACAATTTCTTTGGTGAATGTATAATTGTTAAGTTGCTTTTTTTTATTTTAAAAGCTTGTACATGATTTAGTTTCTCCTTCATGTTTACTTTGTTTAGATACCCTCGCTAAGTCTGTATGACTCACCCTATTTCCTTTCCTTCTCTTCAGATTCACAGGGTGCTGAGTAGCAAGTTCCTGGGACTAGCTATTCTATCCAGAATATTCCTTTTAGTAGGCCTTTACTATGGCAGAGGCTTCTATTTTATTGATTCCAGTATTTTGCAGCTATAAGGCATAGGATCAGTTATTTTTGAGTTATGTATATAGCCATAATGTGTATATAACTCTTTAGTATAACTGATCTTTAGATCCCTATGATTGTTACTCTGGAAATATTCTGGCTGTGGCTTCTGGCTATTATGTTTAATATAAAACAGGTCTATATGATTTTTTGGATTGTTCAGTTTTCAGGGGAAACTTTGCAGAATTTTTGGCAGCCCTCGTAATTAAGTTGCTAAATTATATGAACAAAATTTTGTCATTAGGCTTACTAGGTTAAGTGAGTCAGATTGACCTATGCACCAGTCACGGCTTATGTTTGGGGCGTGATAGTTGCTTCCTCACAATCCACTCCCGGCCATTCAACCAACACCTGAATAGTAGGCTTGCCTCAATGAGTATAGTTCGCTCAGCAATCTAAGCATGCGAAATTGGAGCCAATGGTGGGGTGTTAATGTCACAATCCAAAAAATTGGGAAGAAGAGGCCCCTTGTATTGCTTGACGAGTGAGACATGTATAACTAGGAGGATCTTGCTAGTCTTTGGCAAGTCCAAGCAATAAGCAACCTCTCCAACCTATAACAAGATACTAAAAGGGCTAAAGAATTTGCAAGCCAGCTTGTAGTTCAAACACTGGGCTGCTAATTATTGCTTATAGGGGCAAAATTTCACTCATACCCAATCACCTTCAATAAACACTTTATCCCTTCAGTGTAGATCAGCTTGCTTCTGCGTTCTAAGTTGAGCGACTTTTAGGTGCTCCTATAGTTTGACCTAAATTTTGCACCTATCAATGAGGGTGTGATCAACTTTATCCATAAAAGTGGACCCTAAGGTATAGGTAGGCATCAATCTTGTGTTGTAGCCATAGAGAGCCTCATGAGGAGTCTTCCTTGTTGCCATATGAAAGAAAGTACTATAACATAGTTTAGCCCAAATCAAATAGCGAGACAAGCCAAGGGGTGATCCATGACAAATGTATGCAAATATTACTGCAAACATCTATTGACAACTTCAATTAGACCATCACTCTATAGATGGCTGGCGGTGGAGGACTTGGTGCTGCATAAGCTACTTCTAGAAGTTACTCATGAAGGCAAGTCCCAGTTGGAGACTATACCAACAGGAAAACCATGAAAGTGTATAACCAAGTCCAAGAACACAGCAACTACCTTGACAGCTATGAATCTCAGTTTCAAAGTAGCAAATAGGCTCCTTTGGTCAAATGATCAACCACCATGAAGATGGTCGTGTACCCTATTGAAAGGGGTAACCTCGCAATAAAATCCATAGAGTCACAAATAGCTTGATGCATGGCTCATAGGAATGGGCAGCAATTGTAGTAAGCTTAGAGGTTTAGAGGTGCTAGATTTGATTTGTTGGCAAGTGAGGCAAGCTACAACATAATCGGCAACTTGTTGCTTTAAGCTTAGCCAATTGAGCTACTCCACAATTCTCTCATAAGTTTTCAACACCCACAAATGTCCCCTGAAAATTGAACAATCCAAAACTGAACAACCCTAAACCCTAAACCCTAAAGGCTATCATGAATTACTATCAAAATCTTACCAATTAGTGAGGAATCCTGCAGCACAAATAACTTGCCCTTATAAAGAACAAACTCCTATTGCACAGTAAAGTGCTCAGGTAACTTTCCATGCAAGCATAATTGGTAGAGCTGCAATAAGTTTGCATATGTGGAATTAGCATGTTTGAGATCAACAATCACAACATGTTCCACGGAAAAATAAACTAGCAAACAAGGAATGGATAGAGCATATTGTTCCTCTAAGATGTGAAACAAGCATCAATAACCAGATTGGTGTTGCCTGCTCAATAATAATGTCAAATTCTTACCCAAGAAGTTTAGTAATGTAGTACTACTATTTAGGAGTTTTGACAACTTGGGTCATGAGCTCTTTCAAGCTTTTATGATCATTCTTCATGATGAACTTCTTCCCCAATAAATAACGAAGTCACTTGCCAATAGCCTGAATAATATCATACAACTCCCTCACATAAGTGGATGTCTTGGATAACTTGCGAGAGTTTCATACTAAAGAAAGCCACAAGATGATCATTTTGAGACAGCACAACATCCACCTCACTACCACTAGCATTAATGTCAACAACAAACACCTATGTGAAGTCAGGCAAAGCCAAAATTGATGTCTTAGTTAAAGCATTTTGTAGCTATTCAAAAGCTAAATCTTGATCTACACCTTACACAAATACCTCCCTTTTGAGCAAATTTGTCAATGGTGCAGCCAATTGACCATAGCCCTGCACAAACTTGCAGTAATAGCTTGAGAGGCCCATAGGCCTCTAAGTTATTTTACATCATTATAGCTTGAAAAGTAGATGGCACATTAGTGAGCCCAATAACCATGACCACGAACTCATAATGGCCACTACGGGTTCTAAAAGCCATTTTGTAAATGTCAACCTTCCTCATTTGAATTTGGTGATAACTTGACCGTAAATCCAACTTAGAGTAAGGACCATGAAGCTCATCAAGGATTTCATCAATAGTTGACATAGGAAAGAGGTCTTGAATAATAATGGCATTTAGCACCAGGTAGTCAACACAAAAACACAAACTTCCATCCTTCTTCTTAACCAAGAATGCACTAGGGGGTGATGAACTCTAACTGTCTTGGATCACACTACTCTTCAGCATTTTTGCAACCAGCCGCTTAATCTTATTCTTTTGAAAATGAGGATATTTGTAAGGCTCCACATTAATTCGGTCAGACCCTTATTTAAGTTCAATTAGGTGATCAATGTCCCGGAACGGAAGCAACCCTTAAGGCTCTTGAAAAACCTTGTCAAACTTTTGCAACAGATCACCAATTGGGCTTGGCAATGCTGTTGAAGATGGCACATCAAGTGTTGGTTGAAACTGTAACTGACAGAAGGAGGCAACACACTCTGTATGCAGCAACTTCCTAATTGTCCTAGTAGGTAAGGGGTCTTGCCTGAGTAAATTTCAATCTATAAAAGCACCTTCTGCCCTTACTATAGAAATTGCATAGTCAAATCATTATAATGAGTGAGAACCTACCCCAAGAACTTCATCCAAGCCACCCCAAAAACAAATAATAAAGATCAATGAAAAATAACACCCCTTGCATCCTTATTTCTATGGCCCTCCTGATCGAGTTGCATCAAATGAATGTCCCATTACCCACAAAAAAACCTTGAAAGGTGAAATAGCAACCTATGACAAACATAATTGACTAGCAATTGTAGACTTCACAATTAAGTGCTACCACTATCCACCAAAATATCCACTAAGTGAGCACCAAATGAATCTTTCAATTGAAGAGTAGATGGGTGATACTCACAAAAGAAGGCACTAAAACTGACCTTCAAAATTGCCTCGGATCACTACTCCATCTTATCTGCAAAGTCTAGTAAGGAAAACAACTCATCAAGGCTTCTTTCCCCAGCAATGAACGACATTGAGCCCTACAATTGTGAGAAGGATTGTACTTCTCATTGCAATAATAACAGAGTCCAATAGCCGTCGTTCCCTCAATTCAGATGTAGTAAACTTCTTGAAAGAAGGTTTCCCACCATTCCCTACGTCGGTGGATGTTAAGCCTTGCGACTCATGCATGGAACCAAAATGCGTTCTAGGAATTTGGTCGCTAGGATTCCTAGTGTCACTATGCACCTTGGTTGGCACAATCAATGATGAAGGCCAATTAAGTATAGTTTTGGGCAAAGAAGAATTCCCTAGGGACATAAATTTTACAAAATTCTTTGGTGCTAATCGATTTTGCTCATATAACCAGGCAAGAGCCATAGCCTCAGAGTATGAAGTAGGCTTAGCCAATCGAAGCTAGCACTTAAAATAATCGACGAGATCCACAATAAAGAAACGAACAAATCAATTCTCAAAAAGACCATATACCTTGGTGGATAACTCCTTGAATCGGCTTTAATACTCAGCAATAAAGCCAATCTGTTTCAATTCCTTCAATGATTGCCACTACACCGCCTTAGAGAATTGGATCCAATCATTGGTATACTCACTATGAGCCATGCAGTTATACCAGGCATACACTACACCAACCATACGAAAGGAAGCTACCTTCACATGATTCCCTATAGGGGTTTCTACGACCTCAAAATACTCCTCAGGTTTGAACAGCCAATGCTCAACATGTTCGCCATTAAAATGTTGTAAGTCAATCTTGAAATCATGATATGAATTTCTTGAATGTAAACTCGAATGGTGTCCCAGTTCGTCAACCTTAGCACAACCAAGGGCACAAGAACTCGAATTACTAACATCCCCGCATTGGTTCTATTTCTCCAACATCTCAATCACCTTCAACTACGATTCAATGCGATTGATACGATTGATGACCACAACACGTTGCTCGCATTCCTCCTTGACTTCAGCCTCCATATCCGCCAAATGCATGCCCTCTTCCATGAGCGAAGCTCAAGCAGGAACTCGATGAAAGTACTAGTTGACAAGCTTTTTCATGAGAAAGCTGAAAAGTCCATTGATTAAGAATGAATCTTATAATGCACTAAACCGATGCTTTATATCACTCCATATTTCTCTCAATTTATAGCTAAGTTTCCCTTTTCTTTACAACTGATTTTCTAGCCCAATTAACTACCCAACTAATGTAGTCATTTAGCCATCAACGAGCCCTTCTAACTTGTGCCTCTCTGACATGTTTTCCTTTGGCTGTATCACATGTCATGTAGCCTAGACAAGCAGCAAGTGGCTTAGCCCTTCTCTCCTTAAGAAAGAGAGAGAAGCCATATACTGCATTGCAAACCATGATTATTGATTGGAAGGAGCACAATGTGATTACCACTGAGTCATTCTGCAGGCCTATGTCACTATGGTTTGTGATTGTGGGACATAACATATTTTATTTCTTTAGTCATATTACTCTTATCCCATTTATTTATGAATTTTTTCCACCGTATTCTAAATTGCCATAAGGCTCAATACGCATAGAACAGAGGGGTTAATCAAGTTTAAAAATATAATACTAAAAAATGTTACACATTTGTAAGCTATGAATAATTTTAATAATTAAATAGCATACCATCTCAACATTCTTTTTTGTTACTTTAGTCCCTATGAATAATTTTTACATGTAAGTTGTAAAGATTAATCTAAGATAGCATTTAACATATTACCTAACAAGATTACTAGTAATCCAAATTATTACTTAAAAAAATTATCTTTTTTTAAATTATTGGTAATGTTATAATATAATATTTAATATGTACAAATAATTTAACTGACAATTCATATTAATTTATTTGATACATATAAATAATTATTATTAATTAACATTAATAATAATAATAATAATAATAAAGGAAAAATTACCACATGAATAGTAATCCACATAGATAGTCCTATGAGAGCAATATATATCACCACTTTAAAGGTAATATAAATTGTTTTGAAAATCTAAATTGTCAGTAATATCGCTTAACTAAATAAGGCAATATGATAGGTTCAAACAATTTAAAATTATGTTACTAGTAATCCAAATAGATTTTTTCATAACAAATGCCCTCAACCAGTAGCTACTCATAAGAATAAATAAAAGAGAACATAACCTGCTTGAAACCATCTCAATTAGATTCGTTCAATGGCAGAGCTCTCAATAGTTGATACACATGCCCTTCTGTGAATATTTTGCCACTCAATGAAAGGTTCTGACAAATGTACAGACTTTGCATGATATACAAGATTAAATACTGACACGTGAACACAGCTTCCGTAACTACGTGGATAACAGCGCCCACTTTTCAGGTGTTGGCCACACTAAAAATAAAGTTGTCATTCATTTCTATTTGTCAAATTGGCTTTTCATTATATATTACTGCACATTTCCTCGTCAAATTTGGCTACAAGACAGTAATACTCTCAATTTTTTTAAAAAAAAAAAAATCTAATTTCAGAAGATGGACCTTTCATCTTATGAACTGAATAATGGTGACAACAGCAAGCAATCTAATTGACGGTCTTCTAACCACAGATAAAGCCGATGTTGAAATGATGCTCATGTATTCTAGCATATTTATCTTCAATTCTTGATTTTGTTAGATAGCACTCGCTTGAGCCATCCTTTGCTGGCCCCGAGCAGCAAGTAGCTCAGAATCCTGCATAATTTTTTAGTGAGCCTCAATGACAGCAATGTAATAGATAATGAATAGGAAAAACATTCAAATCAGCGAATGCAAAAGTTATTGAAGATAGAATAAAACTCATTCTGAAGCCTTTTTTCCTAAAGGCTTAAGCTTTTGGGGATACTAGTCCTTGACATGGTATGAAAACTCCCTTTGACCAAATAGTTAGGACATGGAGTTCAATACAATTAATATTAACTCTTCAAATTAAATAGTAATTTCAGATAACGTTCATAACCAAAGGACTTCCGAAATATAAAATCATCCACAGGCCTTTTCCTTACAGCAAAAATTTTGAGGATAATTGGGTAATAAAAAAATGAACTGACTCTTTAAATTAATGACAGCCTTAGATCCAAGAAAAACTATGAGCTGTAGCATAGAATTTTCACAAGAAAAATATAGAATTATTCATGCTAGTGAATCAATATTTCTGAACAAGTTTTTTTTCTTTAACAAAACCATTACGACAGAATGCAGTGATAATGGCATTTCTTGCAATGATTCTTTCATCATACTGCTGCAATTTATATTGGTATCTTGTTTCGACAGATTTTACCTGCACAATAGCCTGTGCACAAAGCTTCCCGGACAGAACAGCACCTTCCATTGAAGCTAAATATTTTTGTTTTGTGTAATCTCCAGCTAAATAGAAACCCTCTATAGGAGATCTTTGTAAGGGACGACAAGGTTCACAGTTTGGAACAGTTTTGTAAACCGACCTGAAACAATGTAGTCAGTTTTGTTTGAAATCAAAAGACAACTTAACCTAACAGCTACATATGTCATTGGCTTTGTCACAGAATAAAGACATTCCACAATCCACGTTTAACAAAGAGAAGTTAAAGAAAGTAATCCACCCCCATAGGTATTCAATCAAACCTCGGTGTTTTAACAACATGGTACTTGACAATCTTTGCTTTGCTCTGGTCTGCAGAAATTTCATCTGGAAACAGTTTGGCAAGTTCAGACATTGTGGCAGAAATAATATCTTCATCACTCCGCGAAATCCAGTCTTCAGCTGGTGCAAAAACCAACTCCAACATAGACTGGTTTGGGTTATAATATTCCTGCATAAGATAGGAAAACAGTTACACAAACAACATGCCAATGTTCAATGATAACCAGAGAAATGGCTAGATGCAGATGAAATTCAGTAATAAACAAAAAATAAAATCATATAAATAAATGAAAAGTGAACTAATTTGTGCACAGAGAGAGAGAGAGAGAGAGAGAGGTTGGATGGAGTTTACTGTTTATCCAGAAAGCACTAACTTAATTCAATTAGGTGTCTCTTCATTTACATACAAAAACAAATATGCACATGGATACACTAACGCGGACAACGCAGGCCACAACTTCCGAATGGATTGAGGAAATACATTAGATGCAAACCAATGACACATGGGAAGGTAGAAGTAGTCTTTACCTTACAAGTTACTGACATGTCAGCATATACACTCAGAAGGGGACTTCTGCATGAAGAAATAAAAATTGTACAAGTCAGGTTATTAAAATGTTTTATAGTCCACAAATGGCTTCAGGAAACAGAAGAAAAAATGGTTTATTCTAATACAAAAATGAAGCATCCCTCATACCTAGAAACCTCAGTTACTAGTAATATACAGCAAATAATTAAAAATCCTCTCTATCCCCGGTAAATATGATGGTATCACTTGCAATCATGACCCCCAAAAAAAAAAAAAAAAAAAAAAAGAGAGAGAAAATTATCTCTATCCCTAGCAATTAACAAGATGCAATCATTTGGAATTGCAGATGAAACACAACCATATACACAAAACCCACAACTCTAGATAAGGTAAGGGGACAATGGATCGCCAACTCTCTCTCTCTCTCTCTCTCTCTCTCTCTCTCCCTCTTTTCTCTCTTTTATATCTTCTACAATATTTCCATACCTAAGTAAAGGTTTTTCAATAGTGTTTCTGATTTCATAGGTTTATTTTGCACTATTATAATGAAAAGACTCTAATCCATCAATAATCCTTTCTATAATATACTTATCTAATTTGCGAACTAGATGAGAAAAATATAAGCATACACGAACTTTGTGAAGCACAAAGTTATATGCATTTATGTATCACAAAAACCAAATGAAAATTTAGCTAACAACATTTCTATCCCTTTCAGATATCACATGTTTTGAATGTTCGAGGAGGACCTGCTAAAGAGAAGTTGATCATATGTGTTCTTCAGTTTTCTGTCAAACCTGTGAACATGATACATATATAGTATGTTACCACACCAGTAAATCTAATAATAAAATCATCATTGACAAATATTATAAATTAATTTTCTTCTAGTCACTCTGATTTTTGAAAAGATAAATCAATATAATCAGAGGGAAAATTTAAAATAACAATAAAAAAAGTATATTATTGCATTAGTTAGTAATAGTGACATTATTTATTTATTTATTTATTTATTTTAGAAAAAAAAATATTATTAGAAGAGAAGATAATATACAAAGAAGATAAGAAATCATCATGTAGATACCCACATAAAAAAAAAAAAGGACCTAAAGGGATAAGCCATGTAACAAAACCATGCCAATCCACTTTAGTAATAGTGCCATTATTTAACACATTGAAATGTGTTTCCATACTCTGATCTTTATAGTTTCACTTATCAAAACTATTACAACCATTCAATTGGAATAAGAATGTAAATTAAATTTCATCATTAACACAATTTAACTGGTGCATATTTCAACTCCATAAAGTTGGTGAATAAAATGAGAGTTTTTGTATACAAGACAGCAAAATGAAATAATGATCACAGTAATAAATTAATAAAAAATTGGAGAGTAATACATGCACGGACAAAGTTTTCAACATCAAAATCCATTACTGACCATATGTGAACATTTATGACTGGGACTCCAACTAATTTCTCCAATCTCTGGAAATATGGAATCTCTTCCCAGTTGTTAGGCAGAAGAAGCTTCAGAATATCAACTGTTCGAAGAAACAAAATAAAAAAACCTCAACAATGTGAAGAATTGGAAATTAAGAATGCTAGATAAGCAATTAATTAATAATAGTGGGGATATAAGAACAAAAATACCTGGAGTTGCAAACACATAAGCATCCCCTTCAATCACATTCCCATTATTTAGTAAGAAGCTCTTCACAGTGCCATCATCATTTAGATCAATTTTTTGAATGCGAGAATTTAGATGCACTTCACCACCCAAGGACTGAATATGATCAACAATTGGCATACAAAGTCTTTCGGGGGGATTGCCATCCAAAAAGGCCATCTTAGAACCATGCTTCTCCTATTGAAGAATTTAATAAAACAGACAAACAGTTGAGTTTCGGTTTGGAAGAAATTCTCATCATTTGGTTTACATATAGATAAATAAAATACCTCAAGAAATCAAAGCGTGTGTGCGTGTGTGTGTGTGTGTGTGTGTGTGTGTGTAAGAGAGAGAGAGAGAGAGAGAGAGAAGAAAAATAAGAACTTGATCCAAAGTTCCACAAAACTTGTATGTGAACTAAAAAGGGTTTATTACTTTATTACTAATCTGATCCCATTCAAATATGATATTGCAAACGAAAATGACCTTGCCAAACACACACTACTACTAGTGGAACAATGTTTAAGAAAAGGAAATGATTGCACCTGAAGAAATCGGTTTAAAGCAATCAATATACATTGCATTGAAAGTTCATCTGGGTTGATGAAGTTTAGTGCCTTTGACATTGCTATGAACACCTCATCAGTTACTCGATCAGGTATGCCCTATAATAAGGAGAAAACATTTTGTTATTCTCAACTATTTGCAATATCAATCTTAAGAAGGTCGCAATCTATTCATGTGAAATTAACCAAAGATAGATGAAATTTATTTTCAAAGGATTAAGTAAACAAAATAACTAGTAATATAATGTAAAATCTACAACTACAGATATCCTTTTTTTATTTCCCAGTAATGTAATTTACTAGGACTGCCTTCATTAAATTAAGAGATGAACCAAAATACAAGAACAAATTATAAAATATTTATTTATTCTCCCATTCTTGGAAGCATGGCGGCCCCTTCTTTATATCAATGTAAAGCAATAACCAGCACCTCAACACAGTGATTCAAGCCAAACTAACAAAACAACTTCATCTATAGTCAGTCTGCAGTATATGATTTTTCTTTCAATAATAGTAAATGAATCATCTATGCTAATATAGGCATGCAGACATAGAGAATCCTCCTTATCTGAATATATCCTTATTGTATATGATAAAGAGTTGGTGATTATTGTAATAGACTGTGGAGTATGGACTTCTTTTATCCGTTGAAAGAAAGATGGGAAAAGAGTGCGTCAATATAAGGATTGCAACAGATACTCTCTCATCTTATTTCATCCTTTGAAAGAAAGATAGGATAAGAGTGCATCAATATAAGAATTGCAACAGATACACTCTCATCTGCAAATTTGAGAGCACAAATTCCATGAGTTGTCAATGCATTAAATATGAGTGTTCTTAAGAAAAGATCTTTCAGTAAATTATTTAAAAATTATATAAACAGCATGAAAAGAAATTAATATAGAGCTTCATCTGAGTTAATAAGTTGAATTCTAATGATAAAAGGAAACCTTATCATCATCATCAACATCAAGTGACGAGGAAGTTCATTCCCTTGCCACCCCATTTCACAACCCTCATCACTAAGATGTTCAAGACTACATTGACATACTGACAAGACTTTCCTCTTGCAATTTTTAAGTCAAATTAGGCCTTGATCTTGACTGGTGATAATCTCCGAGTTACATAAATCCTTTAATGGATAGCTAAAGTTACACAATCAAGACAATTGCTATACCTGCTTTCTCATCCATTCTTTAACAGAAATGCCATCTTGAGCCAGAACGTAAGACTGTCCACCAAGCATAGCCGGCAGAAGTCCAATTGCAAACTTGACTTTTTCTGCCCAAGTCAGCATCTCATTGTTCCTCAATATTGCCCATATTCCTGTAATCACATTCACGACATGCAACTTATCAACACTGGTTAACAGTTTGGAGGAGAAAAACGAAAGCATAATGAAATAGAAAGCATTTCATGGCCTATAGAGACATCAAATTAGGCATTATGTTCTTACATCTTACCATTTAGTGGAGCAGGTAGGACTTCAGGAAAATCAAATCGACTAAATTCTCCAGGCTTATTTGGCATTGCAAAAATCATAGAATGCTCCTTCCATTGTAACCGATCATTAATACCAAGTTCTCCAAATAGGTTCTGCATATTCGGGTAAGCCCCAACTTTGGGGACAAAACAAAAAAAGGAAAAGGAAAAAATGTTGTAAAGAAAGGGCAACTACAAACAAAGATTCCAATAATTTAAACAACCATATTGATTAAACACTAGACCCAAGAATGGTTTTGCTATGTGCCCTTTTTTGCTTTGAGTTGGTGTATTTTCTCTTTACTTTCTTTTCCCGTGGTTGTGTTTTGTAACTCTAGAAGGATTCCTCATCCTCCAGCTTTTTACTCATTTCTTTCCTAGAGTTCCTTTATTATCAAAGGAAAAAGAAGGTTCACTACAGGACTGGTATTTTTAATGAACTTACAGAATATGTGTAGGCCTGTCTCATACCAGTCTCCATCTTCATCTTTCCAAGCAGCAACCTTAGAAAATGGGACAATAGTATAAATATAAAACACATTTAAAATTGAGATATAATAAATACGCTGCATTTGGTGTGGTAATTTTAAATCATCCTGTCGATGAAATTACCACTCCAAAGTTTTAGAAAATTAATTCAGAAAACAATCAATCGTGTTATTGATCATATAAAGGCAGCGCTTCCGTTAGATAATATGGAACAGTGAATCCAGAACAAGTTCCTTTTTTAATTATACAGCAAGGTAAAATGATGAACATGCATTGTGCAAAGTGAAAACTGATTTCCAAATGGGATTAAATTAGCAGAAAAACCTTTCCACCTAGAACATCTCTTGCCTCCAGCAATACAGGCTTATGACCAGCATCTGCCAAATATTTTGCAGTTGATAAACCAGCCAATCCTGGGATAATTTGAAAAATAAATGAATCCCCAAAAAAAGGAGGCCAAAAATCATGTTGAAAAAAGAAATTAAATTCGCAAAGATTATTATCGGTTTTGTCCTAAATACCAAACATGATATTATGATACCTTTCTCCTGAAATTTCACAAATAAATAGAAGATACTAAAATTCTAGAACCGTTTCTTCATGGTCAATGTAGCATCAAAACGTAATCAAGTCTCAAAATGCCTACATTTATTTAATTAAAAATAGCAAGTCCCAAATCCATCTAAAACACTTCTATTTGAAAATATGAAGCTTGAATTGTACCAAATAATATATATCTATATATAACGACTCAACTCAACAGATAACTCAGTAACAGCAAACAAAACAAAACAAAAACAAACAAACAAAAAAAGGGAGGAAAAATTTGCTAGCAGAGTTACAATTTTGCTTCCACTTGGCACAGCCCGAATGTTACCTGCACCAGCAATAACGACCTTCAAGGGTTTTGGTGGTCGCGGAGAAGCGCGAAAGGTGGAAGACAAGTACGCAGCTTCGAGGAAATTCACGGTGTTCTCAAGCTCCGGTCGAGGGTAATCGACGCAAACTACACGCAAAGGCAGAAAGCCACGCTTCCTCAACAACCTCGCGGTGCTTTTGGCAGCACGAGTCGAAGCGAGTCTCAGACTCAGTCCCATCGACTCGCTCCCACCAAACGAAAACGACACCGTTTGGTGGTCCCAGTTCGTCGGAGAACCGAATTTCGATGCGGTTCTGGGGCCAATCTGGTAATTCAAGTTCACCGCAGATATACACGAAGTCATTGTGCCGAAGGGATTCAACTTTATCAAACGAAGCCAGAAGAAAAGAGAAGAATCTTATTAATATATATTGAAGAATCGAAGTGTATTAAGAGCTTGAAATTCAATAAATGAGCTGAACATAGCACTAAAAGCAGTGTTTGTAGAATGGCGATGGAATTTTTTTTTTTTTACTTTTGGGTATTAAAAGGTGATGGATTTGAAGGGAATAAAAAGTTGAATTAGTGAAAAGGGTAACTGGGGGAGGTTAAGATTGCCTTATTGAAGGTTGAAGTTGCAGGAAGAGCAAGAGGGGGATGATGTAGTTGAAGAAGGTTGGTTGTTAATGACTTAATGGTGGGAAGTGGGAGGAAGAAAGGGGAAGCAGTTGGTGGAGATAGCACCACGCCACTACTAGTAGGAATGTAGCATTATTTGGTTTTTGCACTTTCCACTTGCATGTGGGTGGGAGTGGAGGTTGTCATGTAATATGTATGTGTCATTGGGCGGTGTTTTAAGAATATTCTTGAGTGGATGGGGAGGGAGATTAGGACAAAAGCCAATCCAATTTCCAATCCATCTGACGACTATGACTATGCGGTCATTAAAATTTGATGATATTGCCCATCGTCTGTCTTATTCAATACTTGCATTTTTTTTAATCCTGTATTTCTGCCGTTCCTATGGGATTTGTTAGAATAAATACGTGTTGATGTTTTAGATTGTTAAGACTTAAGCCTATCATCTCTCCATTCAATTTCCAATAAAGGGGGTGCTTGCATGAAAAATGAATGAAAAGAAATAAATTGTATAACTATCATTTATGCACAACACAGTGAGACACAA
This sequence comes from Pterocarpus santalinus, assembly GCA_031439595.1. Lineage (NCBI taxonomy): Eukaryota > Viridiplantae > Streptophyta > Magnoliopsida > Fabales > Fabaceae > Pterocarpus > Pterocarpus santalinus. The sequence goes on along the minus strand of CM062524.1, from coordinate 21,721,827 downwards.
CCTCCATTCAGTTTCTTGTATTCACATACCTCATTCATTGGCTAGTAAAAGTTCTCAACTTTTCTTGCGGGTAAAACATTGTTCATGCACACGTAATCACTAAGAGAAGAAAAAATCATTCTTCAGTTCAACAAAATCCTTTTTTTATGAGACTACAAGTTATTCTTATAAATTTGACCATTTAAATTGCTCATAAAATTAACGCTTATTCAAATATAAAAGCAAGAATTATCCAATCTCTCCATTAAAGTTATCTATCCAGAATTCAAACCTACATCCTTTTTATAGAAAGTCAATGTTACTTGCTATCTCAGCTAATCTTTTATAGGTAACTTTATTAAAATTCTTGCCCATAAATAAAAGAATTTAATTAACATATAGTCAGCATTATGATTATTATATTCCTTAATTAATGAATCAATTTAACTCTCAAATTTCAAGAATATTTTCACTTCCAAATTTCAAATTTTTTAAACAAAAATATTCCAAAGTACAACTCCACAGCAAAGAACCCAAAAAAAAAAAATCTTCCTCACATAAAATTGTGTAATTCATATAAGTCGCTCATATATTTGTAAGGTTCTACTTTGTCATAGAGTATATTAGAAAATTTAAAAACATTCAACACTGCAACATGTGGTGGTTGTTCTTAAAATAGCGCTAAAGTTTAGCGACGAACAAAAATGTATAGTAACTGAACAACTTACAAATCAACCAAAGCATAACTCGAGCTATATGAAAAAAATTTTGATTTTTAATTAACAGATACATAACTTATATCTATAGCACTCCTTAGAAATCTCGGAAACTCATTTTTGGATCCATCATTTTTCCCCTATATCCGCCTCTTCTTCCTCCTCCTCTTCCTCTTCCTCTTCCTCGTGAACTCATACGCTTGAAGCCTCTCCCATGTTTCATCTCGACAAGGGAATGAAGCAACTCATCACAAAGAATGCAACCACGATGCAAGGTAGACCCGTCTTCCAGAGGAGTTGTCTTCTTGTTGAAGTCCACTTCTATGATTGATGAGTCACATTCAAGGCACCGTTCTTTAGTAGTGGAGATTCTATGAGCACCTTGTGGAAGTAAAACAAGGCAATTGCACTTGTTGCAACAAAGTCGCCACTTGGGAGCGCTTACCGGGTCTAAGACAAGCGTGCCACTGCACTCCGGGCAAGCACATACACCCTGGGACACCAGAGAGTTTGGGCAAGTTGGATGGGGGCACAAGTTGCATGGCATGCCTGCTCCCTTGCCAATCTTGCCGGAAGGACCGGTTTTCGCCATATTGATAAGTGTTTCAATTCCCTCAAATGGAGGATTGCTGTAGCAGTATGGGCATAGTGGGAAAGATTTACCCTCTGGACCGGGCATGGAGCAGATCAAAAGCTCAAAATTATCTAGAGGACAACACAATTCCTTATACAGCTGCAGAAACAGTTAATAAAAATGTGGGTAACAGACACTGGGCATATAACACAGCAAAATACAGCAACAAAGACAATCCCAGATAAATGAAAACAGTGAATATCCAATGATTAGATACCATGACTAAGATTGCTTGTATTGTAACCTTCCAAAGTGATGTTGCTAATCAGGTATTCTAAATCAAACTGCTGGAGCAATATTCTTGGACAGCAAATTACCGACACTCAAACTCCCTTCTTTCTTATACTTGTTTTGTATCCATGTGGGAGCAGCCCAAACAACAGAGAAGATGATTGCAAGTTTAGACGAGGTAGGAAGGAATTAAATGAATAAAAAGTATACTAAAACCCCTCTGGCTGATGATCTGACACACCAGTGAAGTCAGTGACTGGTGCGTGCTAGCAGCACATGTGATGCTGGTCAATAGCAATCTTAAGAGGAATGCCGATAAGCACCCTTGGATTATAGTGGCAGGGCCGTTTGTTCAATGCGATCACCCTAAAGGTGGGATCTAAGTTTGAAAGCCATAGAAGATTCTAACAACAAAATGGCGATCTCCAACTTCCTTCTGACAGCAACAACACTCTATACCTGTAGGCAACAGATCTGGAGTGCTGGAATTTCTATTGTATATAATATTCCCTTAAGATATGTTAGTGAGTTGAGATTTTAGAGGGAAAGAGAAGGGTTTGAAGAATAACTACATACTCACACTCTTTAAACCCTTTCCTTCATTCCCCTCCACTCTAAAACCTCAACTCACAAACAGACCCTTAAAGCCAATGGCACAAATAGTTGGAAGGAAGTACCCCGGCACCAATTTGACATAGGATAACAGAGACTGTACAAGGAAGAGAGACAGTCAAGATGAAGAAGAGAGAAAAAGTAGGCAAAGAAATAGAGGAAGTCACTCTTTAGAATAAGGAAGAGGGAGAAAGAGTAAAGAGGGATACTGAAGACAATCAACCATTATACAATTCGTTTTTGATAGAAACCATTCATAATAATATCAATTCATCAAATTTGAACTTTTTTACATGGGACTATAGTTAAATAGAGCAGGCTAATTATTTAGAACTGTTAACCTACATAGGGTTTAAATCATAAGGAAGCAAGGAAGTTTGTTGCTTTACAATATCATATATGATAAGAAACCAAGTAGAAGAACAGGATGAATTGGAGATCAGGCTTAAGTTGATACTATTCGATAGGTTGTTAGAGACTACCTTGATTGTGCCCATCTGTGGAAGATAATAAACCTCCTCACATGTACCACAATACAAACGTGATGGCTGAGGAGAAATATACTTCATATACCGCAAGCATTTACCACATTTACTCATAACGCGCCCTGAATCAGTAAGTGTAGAAAATTGTGCTTCAAATAATGCATCCATGTCTTCAATCTGAGCCAGATAAAAAGTAACACATTTATTAGAACAATGTAGCATACATCCATGAATTGTGCAACTTAGATGCAAATGTCATGGTGGATTATATTCAGAGATGAAAGAATATAGAAGGAACCTGAAGAACATCTCATGATCAAATAAATGCAACATGCAGCAACTCACAGACACCAAAAAGTTATTCCACAAAAACTCCTGCACCTCTAATAACCCTATAGTAATAAACATTCAAACCTTGTTGCTGAAATATGAACATGAACATGCTACTGAACATTACACTGATGTCAAACATTGTACACAGTACTTGTACTGTTCAATAGTATGTATACTCTTAGACCCCTGTACACGGATTCAGTTTTTGTGTGAGAGCCAGCTTAAAATATAAAGCAATTACCTTTTGTTTTATAATTTTTCTCAAAAAAATAAGATGTTCAAAATTGTGATGCAATTATGTAATATGTTATTAACTCAATAAATTAGAAGGGAAAAGTTAGATCTAGCAGCCTCATATAAAATTAGAGCACTGAGTACAAAATTGTATATATTCATATACATATATGGCTTTATTTTGATCCGCATGTGGTGGAGTTCAAAGTCTTACCCACGTGATTTGTTTTTGTATTTTTTGTCGAAAAATGCTTCACAAAATTTATTTCCATGAAGATCTAGCCAATATTAAATAGTATTTTTTTCCCATTATTCGGAATAAAAGTAATACAAAGTAATTGAACGAAAATGATTATCTACAATCAACCATGCATGCGCATATGCTGTACAGCAGCAAGTGTGTGTGTGTGTGTGTGTGACTGTGTGCATCTGTGTGTATAAATGTAATAAAAAGTTTGAAATAGAAATGTACACATATGTGGGAAGACTAAAAACATGAAAGATGGAATCAAGCCAGGAAACTACAACAAACAAGAACACATTTAAAATGTGTCCTGATCCAATTAAGGCAGCAGCATAGTGCACAAGGCTTCCACCTAGTGGGATCTAGGGAGAGTAGATGTACGCAGCCTCACCCCAGCAAACAAAGAGGCTATTTCTAGAATTTGAATTCGCGACCTTTAGGTCACAAGGCAACAACCTTACCATCGCGCCAAGGCTCACCCTTTGATCCAATTAAGGCCTACCTTACTGAAAACAAGAGTACGAAGAAATTTTAAATCTTCAATCAAACAAGTGTGAGAAGATGGATAAGGGTGAAACCAAGCTTAAATTGAGAGCAGTTATTTAGTTGGGACAAAATAAACAAATGAAAATCTGTCATCAAGTGAAAATTAAAAGTCACATTGATGCACATAGTGACCAAGAACACTAAATAATAGTTAGCCAACCTTCTTGACAAAGTAACTGAACTTCTGCTTGAATTGTTGGATTACATGCTGCACTACACGACGATGATCTACCTGACCCCTAGCAATAAGGGTAATTTGTTGCTCGATGAAGCTACGGATATCGGGCAGGCAGAGATCTGGATCGATTGATTGATAACCCCTTACTAGAGTTATACCTAGCGTAGTTGGAACAAGCTTCCTACCTGCTTGTACCTGCAATTTGGTTTGTGGTGAAAATCCAGATGTTGTAGAAAATGATACAGACGCGTATCTATATCCACTACCTGCACATAGTTCCGCTCACATATGTTGTTAATATGTACAGGAATTGATGCATCTGTTCCTATTCCATTCTTCTCCATCAGAGAGATCAGCTCACTTTCAGTAAGATAATCTGGAGGTGTGGTATTCCCCTGTAGAACTTATGGTCTTAGACAAAATATTAACATGACATGAGTTTCATCCTCTGTTCTTCCCTAAATGGTTGTATATGATCCCACCATCTAAAACATTACATTGAGTCCTAGCAACAACCCATTAACAGATCACATTTATGACTTAAGTACCCAATAACACATCACCAAAACCAAAATAGTAAAGGTAAAGACTAGCAGGGACAAAAAGTCAGAAACAAAATCAAAAACACTGAACACAGAAACCAATTTTGGGAGTCAGGAGGTTACACAGTTACCTCATATAGCTCCAGTTTAGACACTTCTATTTTCTGTCCTTTTATAAATGAAGGAATATTTTTATCATTTATGGCCAACCAAGGCATAATAGCTGTAAATCCTTTGGTGATGACCTGCTGCCCGGTACAATGAAAGGACTCTCCACCAGTTGAAAACTCAACCTTTCTCCTGGAAGGATGATAATAATGTATGATATATAAAGAAAACCAAATTTATCGAGTTCATGCAATAAGGCAAAGCAAAGGTAGGTGAATGTTGCAAATTTTTAACAAAAATTATGCTTTGAAGGAAGATACAAATATCAAAACATTAAGCTGATATAATGTCTAGAAATCAGATGATTATGATGATGATGATGATGACAACAATACAGGGACCACGTCCTGCATCTTCTACATATGCACTGTTTTTGCAGTCTTACAAGGACAAATTGTGAGAGAGAATTCCTATATGTTTCAGAGCCTACAAACCTAAGAACTTCTAAAGAAATATTACCTCAGCCTATTGATTTTTCACATAATGTTTGACATCTGTACTCAGCATTGTTTATCACAATCAGAATGACAGATTCAATGACTAGGAGAGACCGAGAGACCACAAGCATAAAGTATGTGGATTATGTCTGATGCATTCAATCTAAACAAAAGGAAAAGGGCATTTGTGGAATCACTGGAATGAACCAAAAACATAAAAGAACACAATCGAACAAAGTCGAAACGGTATACTTTTTACCTTACAAACTTGCAGTCTGGAGACACTGTTCCTATGAAATGTTGGCAGATATATTGGTACAGCTTCCAAGCATCATTTCCCAGAGTATCCTCTGTTGCTGATTTCATTGGAGTAATGGGGGGATGGTCACCTGCATCTGTTCCTGATCGAGGTTTGTGATAACTGTTGGTAAGTAGCCCTTGTACATAATTACCCCATGTTGGATTATTTGCTTGTGCAGAGAGTGCACCATGAAAGTCAAATGAAGGAGGGTATGCTGTGCTTTCTGTGCGTGGATAGCTTGAGAAACATCATGAACAGACCAAGCAAAGGTTATTACATGCTACAAATTATGTAAATATTACATTATTAATAAAGACTAACAAATTATGAGAAAACCTGATGAAGCCTTGAGTATACAATCGTTCAGCTATTTGCATAGCCATCTGAGGACCAAACCCTAGAGCACTTGAAGCAACCTGGAAAGAACAAGTGTGTTGAAAAGAAATCTAGATATTCTATAGCTCCAAGTAAATTTCAATCCTCTTAGTTAATAAAGTTAAACTCCTTTATTCAATTTGTCACACACTAAGGAAATAATGAACAATATTTTGGGTTGAAAAATATCAGTAGAGAAAAAAAAAAAATAGAGGGTAGAAGTAGAAAGAAGGTTATGATTTTCTCCTTAGAAATGACAATAGAAAAGGAAAACTACGAAAACCTATGCTGCCCTCAAAACCACAGGTAACCTTACTCATACCTATTGCCTTGCCAAGGGCTAACAACATGGCCAAAGATGCATCCAGCATCATGAGCAGTAAGCCCATTCAATGAATTTACAATTCCAATGGTAGATTGTAGTAGTCTTAATATTTCACTTATCCTTGCTCATATACTTGGGCATAAATCTAGAAATAAACTCATCAGGCATCCTCATAAACATGGCAGTTACTCCCTTTTCCCTCCATAGCATATAACATTTTCCAAACTCATTTGCCTCCATTTGGTGCCAGAATGAAGTATGTGATTTTGGCACAAAATCATTAAAAAATGTTTATTTTACAAATGATTATTTTATATGATTTTAATGCACAGATTAGTGCAATGAAACATCAAGTACTTAGTTGCCATAAACCATAGAAGTCAAACTATTAACTCTACCACCTTCTGAAGCATGTGCACCCAAAACAGTGGGCTTTGAAGCAAATATTCCATAATTATAGTGATGGACTTTTGCATCTTAAACAGACAGTTTAAATGTTGCTATTAGTTATTAATAGTCCTCCCCAGTTGTTTACTAACCTTCAGAAGATTCACAGTATTTAGACCAACAGGGCGACCTTTGGTTTCCTGTTTTTCTGATATTTCAGTAACTTCCAAAAGTCCATCTTCGGCAACCAGCTGGTGAAACATCATAGCAACCTGCAATGGCATAGAAGTATCAAAACTTCAAAAGGATGTCCTTTGTCTGTCGGAGTGACAAAGAAAGAACAATATAAGAAAAATTGAAATTTTCACATTTTTGTCAAATAATTTGCTACGTTGCCATTCTAGCTGAATTTCATAGCCATTTTGAATTATGTATGGGTGCAAACTCCAAAATTTTTCTGGCTTGAAAGTATTTATCTGCAAATACCGCTGCACGCAAAAGCCTAGGGTAGGAGTTTGACATGGCCCATATCTGAAAGATACAGCAATTAACACAATCAATAATTTCATCAATGCATAACCGAAATGAAACTATTGACCCAAGAATACTGACCAATTAGATATTTAGTGAAATGTGATAATTCCTGCTATTATATTGAATAAAGTTGAGATGCCTGAAGATCAGCAAAGTAAAAAATTGTGGCTTGCATTCCCTTTTGGCAATGCATATCAAGCCATAATACAGACATAAGTATTACAAACAGATTACCAGCTACTTGAATTAAAAACTGACTGAGAATCAAACTAGGGCACCATGACACATTGACATTACTATTTATTAACTGTCCCAAAAGCTAAAGCCAAAAGGAAATGGATTCATGATAATGTGATATATACCACGATGATCTTGAAAACAGTGGCATCACTGCAAGAACACAAAGCTACCAAGTCCAAATAATATTTAGGTTAAATTAATATGTTGGTTACTATAATTTTGTTGACTTTTAAAACAGGTACCTATAGTTTAAATTTTTGAAACTAGGTTCTCATATTTTCATATTTTTTAAAATAAGTCCTTACTTGCTAACTTTTACTAAACTAAAGTAACCTATTTAAAAGCTCAAATAAATTGTAAGGACATATTTGACTTTGACAAAATATGCAATTGAATAAATCCTTATAGTTTATCTAAATTTTTAAATAGGTCCTTATAACTTAGCAAATGTCAGGGATTGTTTATGAGTGGGGACTTAATTTAAAAAATAAAAACAAAAATAAAATATCTAATTACAAACTTTTAAACTATAGGGACCTATTTGAAAAGTCAATGAAATTATAGGGACCAATAGATTAATTTAACCTAATATTTATAATTCTTTGTTTTGAACTAGCAGAAACAAAAAGAAACTTAAGCATGGTAATCATAATATTGTTGGCAGTTTGGTGTGGTTCCGCAATGCTCAACTGTCTGATATGGCTCCAGTCCATTCACAAGCCTAAAACCAAGCAATTCTTCCAATCACATCAACTCCATTAATGTTAACATTATTTCTGTGGCATGTTTTATATTTGAAGCACTAAATAAATGACATTAATAATTTCAAATCTCCACTCAGCTCATCAGATATGCTTGACCTACATTATTCCAGTTTCTGAAAAATCTAAGACAAAAAATAAGACTGCCACTCTTCATCAATTTGAAAAAACAAAACTAATTGAAAAAAAGGAGGCATAACAGCAAATACAAGATAAACAACAAGCAAAATGATAAAAGGGAGCAGAAAACGCACGAGATGATCCTGGAATCTAGGTTCCCATATTTTCCCTGGAAATAACTCGTCTGAAATCGAGTAAAGGCAACTCCAACTTTTAAATCTATCTCTTGCCTAGCATCAACAGCCAATGCCTCATCTCTGTTGGGTTTGACAAGGTTGTCTAGAGCTTTGAGAACATCTTTCTCAGTAACAGAAGAAAACCGTGCACGGTAAGTGTCATATATGTTGAAACAAGTTGACTCTATAACTGCAACATCATTTAATATTTCAATTTCAATTTGAATATCATTTGAAATTGAAAACTTGATTATAAATCATTTCAAACAACACTGAATATGAAAGCATGATTCTAGGCATAACAAAATCTTTTGACATCCGAGAATAAGACTACTTGATGTTTAAATTCCACTATGAATGGAGAAGGGAATACTAAAGATTGGGAAGGCCAATCTCTGACTGTTTTGCCCATACACACAAGGCACTTGTAAAGAACTGGTAAAATAGTTCCTTGACAGTGACACAAACCAAATTGACACTTGGAACACAAGGCTACTCTTAGCCGGTAATTCCATCATCCTACCTAGAGGAGTATCTAAAACAAAATGCGATAGAGCATTAGATGGAAAGACTAAGATGCAAGTTTCAAGCAAATCTAATGATCAAGGGAAGTTGTAAGGGGAAAAGAGTCTGGGCTGTAGAGTGCTGTTCATACTACTGAAGCAGCATCATTTTTTTAATGTTCTTTTTTATTTCTAGTTGCTCAAATTATCTTAGACAACCAGGAGTAGATTCATTAACCAAACCAAGACTACATCATGAAAATAATAATTTTGTGTTCCAATGACAAAGCACAGACAGACTATACTCATCAAGTTTCAAGAAATGAAGAAAAAGAATAACAATGACAGTGACATATGTTAAAAGGAATGAACTATTATTACCCTCGAAACATATGTTTTCCCCTTCACGATCACAATCTAACCACAATACCAAATAACGACACCCACGAGCTTCTTGATGTAAATGTCTACATATATGTGCCTGAATGAAACATTTGATGTTAATAACTGATGGACTCTACCGAAGCATATCAAATGTAAATAACACATCTCCATAGGCAATAAACTCAATCCCTAAGCACTTAGTATCAATGGAACTAAAACTTTCTAAAACGAAGGAGGGTGGAACAAAAACAAAAAAAACAGTTTAAGTCATTTCAATATAATCAGGCTTTTACAAACCCAAAAAGTTATTTAAATCAGCAATAGAAGAGTAATAAAATAACTATATAAATAATGTTTTAAGATCCTTGCTAACAGGAAGAGCAACCCAAAAAATTAGACTCTTGCTAAGAGTCTTAAGATTGTAGATCAAGTAATACTCTGAAATGATACTAGAGCTTCTATAACCAATTAATTTACAGTCAATCTACGCTCTAGAGCTCAATTCTCATTTGCCACAATGTTATAAATAAATTTAAACAGAAAGTAAGGTTCATTGTCATCACAAAATTGTGAAAATCATGTGCATTGTTCATATTTGAAGGCCAGTATGTTCACATGAAAGGACATGTTACAGCAATTCTCGGCTTCCTTGCTTTTCAAAGCTACTAAGGCTTTGCTGCTAAAAGCTATGTGTCTACTAAGTTTAGAAACTTCTTCAACCTTTTCTTCAGCAAGCTGATGTGCATGAAAAGTCCTTCATTACTGCTTAACTCTTTCTTATACCTTGTTTGGGTGTATGTATAGGGCAGTTTACCATCAAGCTGTTGGGTAGCCATTGCCTCCCCATAACTTCTAAAAATCTCTTAATAGTATGTATTTATAACATATACATTATTTTTTGAGATAGTACAGAGCTTATATCTGTATGCATTAGCAAGAAAAGTGGCCTCCCCCACCCCTATACGTATGTCCCGCAGCTCAAAGTTCCAGAATACTTCCTCAAAAAAAATTTCTGAGATTTTTTAAGAAAACATCCAAAAAATAAAAATCTTCAACACTCTTTAGGGAAATGTACAGAGACAGGTCAATGATGCAAGTTTTCTTCTACAGTCTATTCTTATTATAAGCATATTAACGATCATCAAATTGGGCCTCAATCATGAAAGCAAAGAACAGAAGCAATCAAACTTGCCCAACGAACTAAAAGAATTGCATAAATTATTTTATGAGAAGATAAAGAGAATTTAACACTGAAAGGAAATATTTGTGAAAAAATACCTTTGGATTTGATTCAGTCTTTACAATCTGGGCTTGAAAAAGATCTAATGGATCTGTGGCTGTCCAATCTTGATATTTAGCAGGAAAATCTACACTAGATTGAGCAAAAGATAGAAAAGCAATGGTGAATACTAAAACCACTCAGGATAGGCCATGAGTATCATAAAAAAAGACCAAATAGCTTGGTGAACATCATAAACTGTTGTCAGGTTTTCAAAAATGCACGGCAAACAAGGCACTTTCCGCTTGCTACACTTTCAATGACTATTAGATCATGCCATAAAACAGATATAGATGTTCATGCCAAACAACTCCAGTGACTTAATTATCACTTGTGCACTGTCTTTTCCTTCCTTGACCAGATAGAACAGCATCATAATATAAAATTCCTTTCTTTGCATGCATGAGTTTCAACAGTATTCATTAATATGTAATCTAAGGCAACTTCTGCTTGAAGGACAAATGAAAGGTAAATCTTGATAAGTGATCTTTTCCATTGAAAATTGGTAGGAAAAGGACCTGAATACATGCCCAATGACTGATGTCACTTTAAATCGCACAGGAGATCCAAGAAATATCCCCTCAAATTCATGAACTTCTGTGCTTCCCTTTCTTGTAAATATCTGTTTACATAAATGTGCTTCAAAAAGTCACTTATACTGTCAAAAATTATATGCAAAAAACATAACATTCTAAACCCCAAAATAATAATCATAATAAAGAGAAGAAACCAAAACAACAGTCAATAGCTCCATTGCATTTTTTATCCATGTTGGCTCACTGTTTTCTTAATATCTTTTCACCATTCATTTTAGGACAATAGTCTAGCAAAGATAGTAAGTTCTGCTAACATTGCTTCTCGCCTAGTCCGTTTGATTTATACCTCGCCGGATTTTAGGCTCCCTTGACCACATGTCCCAATAAGTGGTATAAGAGATGGTTCAGCTAGGCCGAGTATTTGAAATTTGAGGGTAAGTCCCAGTGCAAGCATAATGGTAAGAATGCTGTCTTATGATCTAGAACTGCAGGTCACAGGTTCAAATCATTGAAACAACCTATCCGCTTGCGGGAAAAGGCTGTGTATATTTACCCTTCCCAGAGCCGTTAGGTAGGAGCCTCCAGCACTTTTTTAAGTCTAGAAAAGCTACTAATCTCACTAAAACCAAAACATCAAACCTAAGTTCTAACAAAATGCATAAGTCTATTGTTTGCCAATTTTTCTCGAAGAGACCAAACATTAAACAGTGCACACATAGGTTTCTAGAAGATTTGAATTTGAAAAGCAAGACCACAGCGGCATGTAGCAGAGGAGGGAGTACCTTGCCGCGGGAGAGAACAGAGGCAATAGAGAGAGCGATGCTAGGCTTCTCTGCGACCTGAAATCAGAGGCACAAAAGGTAGTAGCTAGTAAGAAACTCACGAAAACCAACACACACCGACACAGACACAGAAACAGACATGTATATGCATAGGGAAGGGATTGAAGAGTTTGATCTGTGATTTGTGACCATGAGAACTTTGGGAGGGGCCATCTCGACCCTTTCTTTCTACACAACTGGCCTCTGCTTCTGCTATGGTCTTTTGCCTATTATTCGCCCTCTTTCTTTATTCCTCTGCGAGAGCCTGAACAGTTTGTGGATAGTACCCACCCCCACTCACACTCACAGAGCCGGTCTCGTCTCCTTTTATAGTTTTTTAAATGGAGATTATACGCAACTTATGGAGCAGGTGAGCATGCGACGTATGTTACCTGGACCTGTATCAATCATGTTGATGATGATTATTTACTTAATTAAAATCAAAATGAGTTGTTATGCGTACGCAAAATTACCTACACAACCTGGGTTACTTTTCTTATCAGCCATCGATTATACTCGCCTTTTTCATTTTTAATCTTTTTCAACCAATCTCAACGTGTGTGGAGGAATATTAGTCAACTTCGTGTGTACAACAATTTTCAAATTAGAATACAATTCTATGTTATTACTGGGCGAAGGATTCGTTGCTCCCGTCGAGTTTTGGAGTAACATTACTCGCCCTAGTAAAATTATGAAAATAGCCCTTATAGTAAAAGCTAAATTATGTAAATAGCCCCCATAAGGTCATTTTTAACCGTTAGATCAAGTTTATAAAATTGGATGGCTGATATTAAATGCATGCTGTTATATGATGAAATTTGCAGATGAATCCATCACCCTTATTTCATCGATGGTGTGGTACGGTTGCTGCGAGTGGTATTGACACACCTAGAAAGAATGAAAAAGTGATCGGAGGTGATCTCTTGGATAGCGTGATGAAAAATTCTCTTCAAGAAACGAAGATGACACGATTGAAGATTCATTGTTGGATCGGTGTAGTATTGCTTGGCAAGTAGGTCCCCCACACCCCTATTGCTCCCCTCTTTGCCCGTCATGATTACCACAATTTTTTATATGAGATGGCGTTGGTGGAATCGATTTGTAGAACATCGTTGATGATGATGATGAATATTGGGTGTTTATTTAGTTGTTTCTGAGTACGCAAAGTTATGAATATTGGAGAAATTGTTGGAACATATTGGAGAGTCAAAGCTTTTAAAAAATGAGATCGTCTTTTAAGATTCGAATGCTATATCTAGTTTGTAATTGTTATAGCTTCTCGAAAACGCTAACAATGAATTTCTTCCCCAAAATTCCAAATCAATTTTGTCAACTTCAAACCCTAAAATGAATTTTTGGCCCCAAATAGTGAAGCCATTTTGACATTCAAACCATCTATTTCTTGTCGTTGTGTTTATGCTCACCGATTTCTGCATGGTAAACCAAATCAATCCCATTGTTCCTAAACTTTAATCCCCACACGTGTAACTTGAAGAGAAAAACCTATATAAATGTCATTGCCTTTGATGTCCATCATAACGCCCACAGCAAACCTTTTCTCGTGGTTGAGCCTGCAGATGTGCTCAATCACTATCCTATGCCACTTTATCGTGCCGTGGCACATGTTGATCCTTGCCACATTCGTCCCACCCCCCACCAGTACTCCAAGTCCTAGAACCCATAGTTAGCAGGGCTAACGTGCTAATGGAAGCTCATCCTCCTTGTGTTGAGGAAGCCTCAGGACAGTGATCAAGCACAAGGTGTTTTTATCGTCGAACCCATAGGTGGCTGATGAAGCCGCAAGTCCTCGATCTACGTCTTCTAATCTTGGTCCTCCTTGTGCTGAGGCTGCTCTCCCTTAACTCTGGCTTCATCAACGCATCCACCTCGATTGAGCTCAGATCTTTGAAAGAGGACATCATGACTCCTGAGCTGACCTCCACTTCTTCCCCCTTTCCCACTCTGAAACTGGTGCCTTTCTTGTCCATTTTCTTTTCGTGTTATATCTTTAACAAAAAAAAAAAAATGTGAACTAAATTCCAAATGCAATAATTGGGTTCATCTTCCTCTGTTTGAATTTCATCTTTGACGATGCTAACTCTACAACCCAATTGGAAAATTCAATCTGTTTTTAATAAAATATCTTTACTTTGCAAGACTAGTTGAAATTAAAATTTCCCTAATTGATCAATAGTTAGTGCTCAAATTAGTTTAGTGTTGAATGAATAGGTTGAAATGATGGAAATAGAAAGCACAAATGGAACACTTCCTTTTGTTTGTCTACATTTTGGCAGAGAGGATCTCAAGATTTATGTGTAGGTAAAAGATTGTTTCATGTGGCTAATTAGGGCTATTGTTGTAACAGTAGAAAGCATAGGTAGATAAGTTAACATGACTCCAAGAAATGTGTAATAATGTTGTTAATTTGTATTCGATTTAGGGGTCCTAAAGGTTGTAGAGCTTGATGCAAAGAATGGAAAAACCAGTAATTGTACACATAAATTTAAAAACAAGCAAATTACTTTATTGCTAAACTAGTTAGTTGATTTCATCATTATTATAGCTTACATCTATGCTGGTTTGTTTCGAGTGATCACTCGTAGCTCCTTGTATCATTGATCTAAATGGAGAGAATGAAAATAATTTATGTTATTATGTATATGTTTTTTAATTTTAAGTTTAAGGATATTAGCATTGGTTGGAAGCATGAGTCTTTCTTGTCCTTGTAAATCGAGCAATGGGTAGATAAAAGTTACTACGTAGTAGATTTTGGAGGTTGTTTTGCTGGATTGACTACGGGTTGTATTTTTAATCCATAAAAATGCTTTGAGTTGTATGCTTTGGACTATGAGCATAAAGTTGTCACCCCAATTAATGTTCTCCTTGACAAATTAGTGCTACCATTTGGGAGTTTTCAAGTGGAAATGATAACAGGCAATACTATTAGCAAGTGATGTAATTTATTGTTTACTGAAGTTAAATGTTAACTATTGATTAGTTAATTAGCTTTGTTTCCTAATTTGCATATAAGCACAAGTTTAAAGAACAATTGTGTGCTTATTCATTCTTTGATAAATATTATAAGTTTCTCTCTCAATTGTTTGTGACTTCTGTCTTCTCTTTCACTCTTTTCATATTTGTTGACTAATGGTTAAATTGATGTGAAATGGAGATGCTTTTAAGGGAAAGAACAAATGAAAAGGAAAATTTCTTAGATTATGCCGAAGCATGATTAATGATGATGATGAAATAGATACAACAAGCAATATACAAGTAGGCAACAATAACATATCTTGGAAGGAATCTTGCATTTTGGCACAGTGAACTATAGTATGTGTAGGTTATGCAAAATAGTATAACAGTTCAAAGGTTGTAGAGTCAGAAGTAATCAATTGGGCAAACCGAAAAAAGGTGAACAACTCATCAAACGAGTAATCATTATGTCCATAGGGATAGCTTGTGAGGAAAGCTAATTGCAGCATAAATCAGGTGAACAAAACATGAAATAAGTTGGTATGAATGTTTAACTTTGATAGGAATCGTAGATGAACTTATACGAGAAGTAGAGATAACCTTTGATTATGGAATACAGTTACTTTGATGAAATGTTATTGGCAATTATTGCAATTTTCTGCTACTTCAAACATGCATATGACTTAGGGTCGCTAGATGCATTTTTTGGTTATTGAGAGCGACGATTCTGTGTGGGCCTTTTCTTTTTCTTTGATCATATGTGTAGGCCAATTTTTTTTTTTGGTTGATTATGTGTGGGCCAATTAATCTATCAACCCATTAATATATTACAAGCTGAGGCATTTCATTTTATTGTTGGTGGTGCTAAATTTTTTGTCCTGGTCACCCATTTTTTGGGTTAGTATGAAGAAGAAAAAAACCCACATTCATGTCAAATTATTTCTATATAGTAATAGCTACCATTTTGGGTTTTTTTGTTATGAAGTTGACCTGTACTTTATGTTTAGCAGCGGGTGGTTGTCTGAGGACCAATGAGAACAAAAATCTTTAATCAAAGGAAAAACAAATTAATTGAAAAATCTGGTGCTGGCTTAAACAAAATTAGGATAAGAAAAAAAATGTGGTTCCACCAAACGGGATATATTTGCATGTTAGATAACTGTTGATTTGTTATCGGTGATACATCTACAATTAAATAAATATTAACCTTTCAATTGTATTATTATACGATTAATATATTATTAATAATGACAAGAAATGTAAGGTAAATGAAATTAGGATCTAAATATAATCGTGGGTTCTAAGAACAATTGTCATATCATCATGTAATAAACAGCTTAGATAAATGGTATATGCTATTGAAAGGTCATGAAAGTGTTGCAGTGAATATATTTATCTCCAAACCCAACAAAAATGCCTTTGTAAAATGTATTTCAAGGCAGAACAAACTAAGGGCCATGCAACACAAACTATGGCCTACTCGAACTCAGTTAATGTATCAAAATAAGGCCAGGTATAAATTAGTGATCAAATACAAGGCCTATCAAAATGTTGCAACAAAAGCAGTCATAGTAGCAAAAACAGCTAATGTATTAATAGGATTCTAGAATTATATCCCCAAAAAAGCAATTCTATCCCCAAAAAAACCAATATGAAAAACAAAATATGGCTCATCAAACACCAATCTAGGTAGGATTGGTGCATGCCTTTCATTCAACAATTTTCCTGAGCTAAATGAATGGCCCCATCACTAATGATGGTGCAATCTTCACACACACATATCTATCTAGCAGCTGCATGAATATAAAGTTTTAAATGACACTGAAATTGTACAATTGCGATTGAGATTAATCATCGTGTATCATCCACGGGAGTCACTTACCACACCACAAAGGTTGGGATTGAATTGGCTTTCCATACATATCCATGAAATTACCCACGCAATAGAGTTTTCGCTATACAATATATAATAAGTTCATTATATCTGAGTAATATATTTAAATAAGGCGGATTCTATGATACCCCTCCAATTTGAAAGGATTTATAACCCTTTTTAAATTGCCCAATAAATATTTATGATGTCTTTAATAATTATCTAACTAATTGTCTATGTGCAAATCATAATCATATTTATTTTTTAAGGTTTCAAACTTTTTTCATTATCAAATTAACATCAATGTCATTATTTTAAAAAAATAGATATATTTTCAATTAGTCCCTACCTAATGTTAAACCTAACCAAGTACCTTAATTAAAATTTATCAATAACCTTAACCCTTTTTTTTATTTTGTTTACTACTATGTATCATATAAAATCTTAATAGCCACCATTTTTTCTTTTGGATAAAGAGAATTAGTTAAGTTTACCTCTAGAAATAGTACAAATCATCAGTTTTATTATAGGTGATGGTGCGCTATTGATATATTTATCTAATAGGAAATCAACTAATGTCAAAATCCATTGTAATGAACTAGTGAGGGAAAACACTGGCACTAGGAAGAGTAGATTTTCATTAGATTAAAAAGGGACACCCCCCTTTTATGGAAAAAATTATCAACTTGTAAAGGCCATGGTTACACCCAACCTAATGGATTGATTCTTGGTGATATTGATGGAGGTTAAAGCAAAAACTTTGAAGGTGATAAAGGATGAATGGTGAATTCTATTTGAAAAGACAAAAAATAATGATTTTCTTGTCTAACTCTCTTGATGAAGGCAAGCAATTGCCAAGTTGCATTTGTAAAGGCAATATTTGTAGGGTTCTTGATAAGTTGTGATTGAGATATTTGATTTGATTTAGTACTAAGTTTGAACATGCATTGAAAATATGTTTAATTTTTTAAAATAAAAATATTGGGGTTAATTTGATAATTTAAAAGTTTGGACTCTTAAAAAAACTAAAGATGAATAGGATTTATACATAAATAATAACTTCTCAATTATTAAACACATGGTTAATATTTATTATACCACCTAAAAAGGATTCTAGACCCTTTTAAATTGGAAAGATACTAAAGAAAATACCTTCAAATATATGGAACTAATGGGGATGCTGAATAGTGGAAAACTATATCTAGTACCATAGTTGGGTATGCTGTACACCTTAAGAGTGGGAAAAGACCCCAAGTTATGTGGAGTGTGCACCTTGTCGGCTCCGTAATAGTCCGAACTCATAATTTCGATCGTGGTTCGACACTAACAGGAAAAACATAAATGAAGTTGGAACAAAATATTATAATATAGTATGTTAAATCAAAGTTTATACCAATGCATGCATTCTATTATGTTCAGGGAAAGTGTCAAGATGGTACATAGCATATTCACCAAAATCAATGACCATTAGGAACCAATGTCCTCCAAGATCCTCAATAAGGATGTAACCCTACAACAAGTGCACAATTCATGACTTGGCAAGTGTATGCATGCAAACATGAAGATGTAAGTGCATGCAGGAACATGTACAGATATGCATGAACCAACGGGTGAGAGATTCCTTTTTTTTATTAGAAAAGAAGGGAAAAACCTTGCTCACATATTTTAGAGAGGAAGTAGGTTTTATCCAAATATTAGCATATGTTGCAATCAATTTATGGACAGGTTTGCCTCAGAATACATCATCCTATGCGATGGCATTTTCAATAGATTAGGGTAGACAGTAGTTGAATGGTTAAGATTTTAACAGGCAAGTACAGAATTGATTACCGCAAAATCGAGAAGTAAACACCAAAAGGTTGGACTAAAAACATGTTACTGCATGCAAGTGGATATTAGGGCAACCATTTTAACAAACTACCAATAACAACAAGTAAAAAAGTATTAATTGTATTAGTATTAGCTTTATGTCATTTACAATGTTAATAATGTATTTAGTAATAGAAGCACTATCATCTTATCAGTAATTGGCTAGCCCAGAATCAAACATTGAAGTTCGCTACTATTAGCCACTTTGTCGCGTACTTTAACAAGCTATTCACTGGGACATAATTTCATGAGATTAAGAAAGCTATAATCGGTATCCTACAAAGATAAACCAAAATCATTAACTAGAATTAAAATGTGTCACATGGTTTAGGGTACCTTTGATTCAAGTTTTCTCCAAACACATAGGCAAAGAACATAGTCTCTATCTTGCTCATGTCCATGTGAGATGTTATGTGAAAAGTGTTCCTAGTGGCCTGCATCGACATAGAGGACTTTTGTCAAAGTTTTTGTGATGAAAAAATGGTGTATTAAGTCAACGTTAGGAATCTCACCCTGGAGGGAGTCGGATATAACGCCAATGGTGTATTTTGATCATGTGTTTTGACAATTCCTAGTCTTGAGCTGTTGATGAGAAGGAGAATGTTTTGAAGATACAGGTTATCCCCTTTTTTTCAGACACTATCTCAGTTGCAAAGGACCCAAACCATCTAATAGCAACGAATCCACCATCCAGATATATGCCCTTCTCCAAAGTGTCTAGTGTAGTAGAAGTAATATCGTGCAAACTGCTTGGAAGACCAGTGTTGAGAGTCGATATATCATCTTTTGGCAAATGGTTGTAATCATCACAACTATCACGATGGCAACACCAATTCTGCCTTTAGTAGCCTCTCTCGTTTCGCGTTTTAGCACATTTGAGGTTGGTGCTTGTTGTTGGCTCCTGGTAAACGTTATGTTATTAATCTTCAAAGGAAACCGAGTATTAGCACAGTCCTTATCACACTTGTGGATTGTGAAAATGTACTTCATCACCTTAACCAAGCCCTCAAGTGCAACAATTAGGTTTTGCTGAAACATGAGAAAATTTTACATGAGTGATGAGGGCTCGTATTTTACTGACTAATTCGTTATTAAGACAAGATTAATAGATAGCAAAATAACATTTATAATGGATAAAATATAAGACATTATTTCGATATAATTTTTGTCATGTTCTAAGTAGTTAATGCTTACCTCCACTAGCTACACTAGGCTATGGATGAGTGGATGTGGTCCCTCTTGAATAGGTTATGATTAATTTGAGAATGACAGCTACAATGTGACACCTTGTCATGATGGTATGGTGTGGTTATAAGATTGAAGGGAAGAAATGGCTTTGTATCATAAAAGCATTTATGAATATTAAAGTAGAAGCATTGTTTTATGGCTTTTACGCCTTGCATTGCTGTTTCATTAGTATGGAGAGATGGTTGTACTTTAGCCATTTTGAAATCGTCTCTCTTAATAGCCCACAAGATATAGTAAAAAAAAAAAAGAAAAAGTGTAAAAAGTTTATTAAAGACAAAAGTGACTTGTAAATAGGTCTTTAGTTAAAGATCATTTATTTGTGAGGCACCTACCTAGACATCAGCTCAGTAGCAGAATAGTTGGTGTTCTTGCCAGCGTCCACCCTGTTCATTGAAAAGCAGTTGTTGATGTTTACTCTGGCACTGAGGGAAAGGACAGTAGCACAATGGAGATAGAGCACATTGAGGCACAGAGATACAACATCAAGATCCTAATCCTATTCAAGAAAATAAGTTTAGTATCAAATTTTATTTAATTTTGCTTATTTTATCAATTCTAGTGTTTGCCATTGACATTTAGATTACTTCAACAAGGTTGGGTGTTAGTAGAGATGCTAGCATCCAAATATTATATGAATGATGGCTTGTGCAATAGTTGCAAAGAGTTCGCAGACTGGGAAATATTGGATGCAAGGTGTATACCAAATCATAGTTAAAGGTGATCATATTATATTAGCCAATCAACTAACTTCACCCATTATCAAGTTTGCTAATGGATTTATTAGTATAATAAAAATAATTAATGCTTGCAATGTTACAAAACTCTGCACATCATACAATATACTTAACATGATTTTTTAATTTTGTACCAACTTAACTAAGACTCTGCTATCTAGGGTAATGCAATGGATTGGCATGGAATATCAATTCACCATGTTGTGCTAGGTAAGATAAGAAGCACTAGCTAAGTTACATCGCCAAACTAATCATATGTCACTATCTACATTATATCTCGATACTAACATTATTTCACACATTCAATTCATGTGTGAAGCTTAACGAAAATCGGATCCAATTACATTTTGCCACGGATCTCGTGTGGGGTTCTTACAACAATCTTAGGAAGAAAGTTGAGGCCAGTTCAGACAAGTAATGACAAGTAATCTATAGCACACATACTCATTAATTCGTGGCTCCTTTTGTTGGTTCATTATGTAATAGGAATATGGTTGACTGCATTGAACAACTTATGGATTCTTTTGTTGGTTCATTATGTAGTACGATTATGGTTGACTTTTGTTGGTTCATTATGTAGTAGGCTTTTGGTTGGCCGCGTTGAACAGTTATGCATTCATAGCTATTCAATTGTTTTGTTGATATTGGTTATTTGGCTATCTCGATTAGGATACTTGTAGTAATGACTATAACATGACGTCCTTCCAGTTTTTGAGGCTATTTTTTGGATTGGTTTTGGATAGCAACCAAGACATTTATTATAAATGCAGTAACACCTCATAGATTTTGATATTATGCATACCTTAATTCTATTTATATTATTGCCTTTTATGCTATTGCACATTTTCACTCATTGTGTCATCTGCTGCAATTAGGACCTTTCTTTCAATTTTAAATAACTCATGGCTATGTGCACTTTTATCACCTACAATTTATCTTATCAGTGATCAATAATATCAACTCCCTCCCTTCCAAATTTTATTTTTCAGCTTAAAAGTTCATATAGTTACATTTCACTATCGGTACCAAAAAACTAATATTCAACCAAAAAAAAATAATAAGAAGAAATTATTACACATTTAGATGTGATTTAAAATCCTTAGATAAAGTAGTTTAACAAAAGACTTTTATACTACTCGAGCTAAAGCTTTTATGTTGATTTCACTAATTTAATATATGATTGAAAATCATACTTTTGCTTCATTTTAACACCAGTTGATGCTTTGTATCACTAATCAAAATAGATCAACAAACAGATCTAATAAGAAGTGAGTAAAATACCTAGCTAATATCAACAAAAAACAAGGATAAATATGATTACTTTAAGGCTTCTGATAGCATGGCAGATTTAGCACCCACCACCTCCTCACTAACACCCTTACCTACTATGTGCAACCTTATCACACCCCAATATAAAAGTCTTTTCAACTAATTTAAAGAAATCACATGACTCCAACTTATTTTGCACGGAGTAATTAGCCTTACAACATATCCAAAGGATTCAAAATGCTCCAAAGTAAATAGTAGATTTGCACACATCAATTATTCAGCACTAAAATGAATAAATTCTAACTAGATAGATAAAATATGTTTAGCTCTGACAATTAAACTCCATACAATTCGAAAAAAAAAAAACAACTATAGTAGATTCTAATATATATAGAGCTTCTCAACCTTTGTAAACAAACTAGATAGATAAAATATGTTTAGCTCTAACAATTAAACTCCATATAGTTCAACAAAAAAAACCAACTATAGTAGATTCTAATATACATAAAGAATCTCAACATTTTCAAACCAACTTACACAATAATATAGATCAAACATATGTCATCCTTTAATGGTCAGATGTAAGATCCACACATGATTGCCATTCATCATCACTCTCAGGATCAAACGATTGCCCATTATACTCTTACAATAGAAATAATATGCATTCAGTGCAAGATAACCTCATTATGCAACGTGCTAGGTGAGAGTTTAGCATAATAATAATAATTACCAAGTCAAAATCAAGTTGCTCATTATAAGTGTCTTCATCGACCTCATCCTTTGCAGAAAATCCAAAATCTTGCGATTGTTTTCCATTTCTTTCTGAACAGGACACGTTGTTCAATTGTGACCTTTAGCACAACATACATCACAATGCTACGAGTTCCATTAACAACTATTAGCTAAACGACCATTTGTCCTACACTTTTGTGAATTCCTTGGCATACCATCATGTAAAACCCCAACTTGGCCTGCTATAACAGTTTCTGCTGCATTCTCCACCATAAAGCTTTCAATAAGACTAATTGTCGTGTCCACTACCTGGTGAAACCTCTTAGTTTTCCCACATGCAAGATTGTACACTTCCCTAAACCAATCCAGCATACATTTATAGTGACTTAACTTCAATGCATCCCACACCAAATCACTTTTCTAGCTTCTTTTGCATTCTTCATCTATCTATTCAAGACGAAGAATTTTGGCAACTGACATATATTTAGGAACACTAACACAACAACTATATGTTTACAAGTTATACCTAGTGTTTGCATTCTCAAACATGAACACATGAACACATGAACTCCATTGATTCATTGCAAAAGGATACATGCCATACATTATTCAGTTTTCCATACTTAGACACTACATAAATGACATAAGAACTGATATCCTTCGATTCTAGAGCCTTAATTGTTCTAGTCCTTTGAAGAATTGGCCAGAGTAGGAGAAAAAAACCTCTCTTCTATAACCAATTGCAGCACACCTCTCCAACAGTTCCAAGTTCGTCTACATTATAGGTATACCTTTAAAAGATGCAAATTCAGCCTCAAACTCCTTCCAATGCAAATGGTCAAGACATTGACAAAAGTGTTCTAAAAACTCACTTAGGTTTTATTGTGATTTCACATACTTCCCAATAATAGAGTGCAAACCTTCACATTGAGAAATTGTCCTAAAGCTAGCAAAGAGCTTTCTTCTTATATGTGCAGTAGCCCACATATGTCCCTTCTCATATATATCAATAACCCATTGCTTATCCTGCACACCAAACACCTCAACCATTTCAAACTACTTTCAATGAATCACACGAACCTCATAGTTTTCTTATATGCACTTCTTGAACTTCGATGTACACTTAGGCTTCCCAATATTGCTTGTTGTATTTCAAATCAAGTGCCAGGCACATAATCTATGGTGGCTATTAGGAAAAACTTCTTTTATTGCATTCCTCATGCCAAATCACCCTCTGTTATAACAGAAAAAGATGGCCTTGCCTTTATCGTTGCCAAAAATTGCTTTGACAACCAAATATAAATGTCATCTGACTCATTAGATACATGAACAGCAGCAAAAACAATTGATTGGTTGTGATAATTTACGCCTATGAACACAACTAGAGGCAATAGATATTTGTCCTTTTTGTATATTGTAACACCGAGTCTTGAAATAAAGGAGGGGAAAAGAAGAAAAGATTAAGGGCCTTTTGGTCTTTTTGTTGTAAGTTATAAAAAAAAAGAAAAAAAGAAAAAGGAAACGGGATAAAAGAAAGGTGGCACAGCCACCGAATCATTACTTTTCCTTTTTCCTTCTTCCTCTGTTCGAGCGGCTTCTTTCTTCTTCCTCGTCCGTTCCCCCTTTTCCTTTTCCTCTCTGTTTCTTCTTTTTATTTTTACCACCACAGCACTTTTTTCTTTCATTTTATCACAAAAGGTTGATATCTACTAGTCCTTGAAGCTTGAGGTGAGTTCCTAATATCAAACCTGTTTTCTTACGGGTAAATTTTAGAGGTTATATCAAATTTAGGGAGTAGTAATAAAATAGTAGGCGAGTAATATTTTGGTATTTTGCTTAATAATAAGCATAGTAGTTATTAAACTATCTCCAAACAAATTATCTAAGCTTGTCAAAAAAATATTTGTGTTGATCAGATCCTTCTGATACGGTGCCAGTTACTCCTTCTGGAGCTATTGGGGAGCAGCTCCGTTGATTCCTCTTTGTTGTGAGTGGTTATTTACTTAGTGGCAATAATTTTAAATTATATTTATAGGAGAAACTAACCTGTTAAAGCTAATAATTTGATTTTGTGCTAATAATTGATTTCTCTTTCTAAAATAATAATTGAGTTTCTTTGGATACTAATAGCTTATTTAATATTTTGGATATTCTCTTAGTTATTATTTTAATGCTATCTGTTGCTATCCTTTCTTATTTTATGGTCTATTTATAATGAATTATAAAAAGTTATTTCTTGCAAGAATTGGATTTTATAGGAGTTGATTATTGAATTTAAGTATTTCATTTTAAAATAAATTTATGTTGAGAAAACTATGATGGGTTCTAAGTTAGAACACCGTTCGCCGTTAGCGAAGAGATATAACGGTCTATGTGCACATAGTATATTTAAATGAGATAGTACCGGGCGAGGCCAGACCCCCGGCTTGAGATGAGCTCATATTTATGATCAGATGGGTTGAGACCACTCCCCATAAAAATTTAGTTCTTCTTGGATAACCCTCATGGAGTAATTAGTTTGATGAAATATTGACTTTATGTTGACAAAGTCTATTTAGGAAGTTGATTAAGACAAATTATTGTCTCAATCAATTTCTTTGGTAAATGCATAATTATTCAGTTGTTTTCAGTTATTTTAACAGCTCGTACGTGATTTAGTTTCTCCTTCCTGTCCACTTTGTTTATATACCCTCACTGAGTCTGTGTGACTCATCCCATTTCCTTTCCTTCTCTTCAGATTCACAGGGTGCTGAGTAGCAGATTCCTGGGACTAGCTGTTCTACCCAGGATATTCCTTTTGGTAGGCCTGTAATATAGATGAGGCTTCTGTTTTGTTGATTCCAGTACTTTGCAGCTATAGGGCATAGGATCAGTTGTTTTTGGGTTATGAATATAATTGTAATGTGTATATTACTCTTTAGTATAGCTGATCTTTTGATCCCTATAATTGTTGTTCTGGAAATATTCTGGCTGTGAATTCTGGTTGTATATTTGATATAAAACAGGTCTATGTAAATTTTTGGATTGTCCAGTTTTTGGGGAGACTCTGCCGAATTTTTGGCAACCCCCGTACTTAAGTTGCTAAGTTATATGAACAAAATATGGTCATTAGGCTTGCCAGGTTAAGTGAGTCAGATTAACCTGTGCGCCGGTCACGGCTTATGTTTGGGGCGTGACATATATGGCATCAAAAGCAAGTACATTACCAAACAACGTATAATCCAATTAGCTAGTCCCATCATGCCCAAATAAATTCAACAAGGTTCCTTCACCATCTTCAGCATGACCAAAATACATATAAAGATCACTCAATGCCAACTTTCAGAGGTACACCAATTCTAACCCTACATCACCTGATAGTTGACGGCTTTGCTTACCGAATTGATCGTAGATATCCCTCTTTCTAAACCCCACATACTGGTATTCGCCACACTTACTAGCTAATGCCCCATATATGTGGGTTACGCTAATGCCACCACTTTTCATGTTACTTATTTGACCAATGTCATTCTCTATAATTTTTCTATGCCCTGCAAGCATTCTTGTTAACCTTGGCTCAAGACATGGGTGATTATGCTCACTTGAAAAAAATGACACAACCTATTTACCACTTGATTGATCAAGCTGAATTTGCATCATAGCCTTGCATACACACCAGGTCTTTGCTCTTGGCTCCTTTTTACGATTTTCCAGGTTATAATACTTCTCAGGTCTGTAACCCTCATGATAACAAAAAATTCTTTCTTAACAAGTTCTCCATCCGTATGTCTTTGAGTCTTATTTTTCCTTTCACTAAAACCCTTACTCTTTGCATAAGCATTGTAGAATTCGAATGTTACTCAAGTCTCTCCATTTCATTTTCGCCTAAGTTTAGAAATTCAATTACTCTAATGTCTTCAAATGAATCAATGCAATAATTATGACCATAATCTTTAGGATTGCCATAATCTTCATGACTACCATCTCTTAATACTTCCTCGTTTGCCTCCTCCTCCATCACCTCCTCATCCACATTCTTCTCATTAGCTTTCTCTGCATCAATATACCCTTTAGTCATTAGCTCCTACTAAAATAAAAGATAAAAACCATTATACTCCAACAACAATGACCGAAAAAAAAAAGGTTCAATACACCACTCTGACCAAATGGATAATATTTAATCCATAAATATTATAACGTCAAATACGTCTCCACTGCTGGCCACTAGTGTCAATAGCAAATAAATTCCCATAGTAGATTTCATATAACTAAATATAACCAAACTAAAAGATAATATCCCTAGCATCCATTCCTTTAGTTATCACAAATAATTCAGTTACGAATAATGATTCAATCTTTTTCAAATACAAGAAATATTACATTGTTTACACTCAAATAAATACCACCAAGATCAAGACTCGTACAATCTCCATCCTTATAATATTCTAACAAAACTATCTACTTGTTTTAATATTTCATCAACCATTAAACAAGATCAATAAAACCCACTATAACAATAGTGTTGAAAAACTACTTCTTACTAATGTCTTAAAAAGAAAACAAAGATTGTTGTTTCTTCTTAATCTCAATTACTATAGATGGTAAAGTATAAATCAAATGTAGCATAGAGCTATGATACAGTAGGGGATTAGTACTTTTATTAGGATTGCAACCCACTAACCTAACCATTTCATTGGACTTTATTTCTAGATGGTATATCAAACACCAATGTTCCTTTTGAGATCCTTTAATTAGGTGGAAGCTATTTTTTTTTTTTTCATTCTTATGAGTTTTCACAACATGATTTGCTATAAGACTATCATAATTACTTGGACTATTAAGTGTTAAAATGTTTAAACTAATTTAAATATTATAACTAATGACAAAAGGTATAATTTTATTTTTTTAAAAGTTTATCACATTTGCATCAAGCTTTATGAAGCAATACTTATGACACTATAGAAGTTCATCTAAGCTCAGACTTACCTAATTTGAGCAACTGTGAGTCTAATTTTATTTTGGTTTAGTGAAGTTGACATTTTTCAATAACACGATTTCTTAATTCTACTATTGCTATAAAGATCTCAATTAATTGAAATTATTAATAATAACATGCACATTATGGAATAAACTTTCAGCATGAACTACTAGATTTGGGACATGAGCTTTATGTTAGGCCTATACAAGGTTTGTGACACAAACATGTTTTCAACTTGCAAAAATATGACCATTATCTTTATCACTAAATTGTAAATGGATGAGTCTTTCACATTACTAAGCATCATTCTCTTTTATGATCGATTTCTAGGCAGTTATACCCAATTTTTTTATTGCATGAGATATAAGAAAAAGATAATGAAAATCTACTATAATAACACAAGTTTACAAAAATGCTCACTGGCGATCCCCATGTTGAAGTGAAAGTACACTATGCGAAGTCCTCTCTGTCGCAGTCAGACAAACCTTATGCGGCATAAGATAACTCTCTACAAAACATATTTACTCTGCAGATCCATATCCATTTTTCATGCAGACCCATAGGAAATAGGTTCACACCCATCGATTCCACGACTCAGCACTACCACTCAATTGATCTCTAAGCACAAAAGCCACAACCCCTATTCAATTGCTCAGGAGTAACTGTGATTACTCCGGCACAACTAGGAAAATGAAAAACAAACTCCATTTGCAAATAAAAAAACTCAGGTCCACTTTAGAAAACACAATCGGGGGCTGTTTTCATAATTTTACTTAGGCAAGTAACATTACTCCAAAACAAGACAGGACTAACGAATCCTTCGCCTTATTACCATATAGTTGT
The DNA here is from genome assembly GCA_031439595.1 of Pterocarpus santalinus. NCBI lineage: Eukaryota > Viridiplantae > Streptophyta > Magnoliopsida > Fabales > Fabaceae > Pterocarpus > Pterocarpus santalinus. Next base: position 21,693,245 of record CM062524.1, on the reverse strand, counting down.
CAAAGTTTGGTTAATTCTCAGATAATCACAAGTTTACTATCCCAGCATCTAAAAATAAGCAATTCACTTACAAATTCTCTTTTTTATTTATTACAACTATATGAATTTAAGTAAATTTTATAAAAATTATAAAATTCTCAAATTTGTTAGCAAATTTACAAATTTAAAATTGCACTTCATTTTATTTTTAAAATACAAAATTTTAATCAAATTTGTTGAGTGCTTAAATTAAGTTAATTTTATAACTGAAATCTCATGTATCCAAATTTCCTTTAGATTATGTTAATGGAATGAAATGAAAGGTTTAAATATATATTTAATCCACAAAAATATGAGTCATTGTAATTTTAGTCCTTCTAAAATTTTTACTTTAATTTTTGTTCCTGTTGTTTAAAACTAGTGTTAAGTAGTGATATTTATAAAAGTCAAAAGGTGATCCAAAAAATATTTATAAGAACCAAAAACAAAATTTCTAATATTTGTAAGGAATAAATGCATATTCTAAAATACTTTTAAAGACCCAAATTTAGAACGATAGGGAATAAAAACAAAGAATGAGAAAAAATTTTAGAGGTATCAAAATCAAAATGACTTATATTTATAAGGAGTAAAAACATATTTAAGCCAAAATGGAATTAATAGAAATAAATTGAAGAAAAAAAGAATAAAACAAAATTGCCTTATTCTTTGTTTTGGTGACTAATAAAGGAATAAAATAAAAATTTATTAATCTGATTTGTCAATTATATTATGAGGAAATAAAATTGAATAATTATATTATTTATAATTTAGAATTATAAATTATAGTTTTAAATTTTCTCTTATTCCACCTTAATTTTAGAGAGAAATGAAAATTGGCCTTTAAGGGGAAAAAAAAGGAAAAATAGATTCCTTTATTTTTTTTCTTTTATATTATATTTAAACTCCTAAAATAAGAAATTTTTATTTATTATTATTATTTCTTTTACTTGCCTTACATTAACCATCATTTCAAACTTAGGGATGTTAAAAAAATCCACCCCCGCGAATATCCGCAATGGAGTGGGTATGGGGTGAAGATTTTAGCCCTACGGGTAATGACAAGAGAATTTTAAATACCTGCATATCAAACGATGCAGAGGCTGGGATCACTACCTTAATACCCACGGATATCCGATATAAAATTATTATTTTATACTTAAATTATAAACTTAATTATGCTAATGTTATTTTTGTTATTTAAATTGATTGAATTAAGGTTTAAATTTAGAAATTAGATTTATTTGTACTTATTATGTATTAGACTAATAGTTAGATTACAATTATATATTTATTTTTATTTTAAGTTGTTAGAATTTAGATTGTAGAATTGAATTATTGTGCTTATTTTGTGTATTTATTTTTATTTTAAGTATCTCAAGTTGTTAGAATTTTTGAATTATAGAATTGGATTATTATTTATACTTGTTTTAAGTATTTTATGATATTAGAATTTTTTATTTAATTTTTTTATTTTTAATATTTTAATTGGTATCCATAGATATCCGCGGGTACCCATAAATCCACGAGAAAGTAAAAAAGGGTAACCGTGCAGATATGAGGTAGGGACAGAAGCAAATATTTATCCATGGGACAAGAGACAGGAGGCTATTCCCCGCCCTTGCTGCCGCTGCTGCCTTATTGACATCCCTATTCAAACATAGTATTGAGAACTAAAAAGAAGACCAATGCTTAATGTGTGTTTGACATGTTATATTAGGTATGATAGAATAAATTAATATTATCTAATTTTTGGTACAGACAATACTACGTATCATATATGCTTATCCACTATATCTCCTTATACGTTAAAATGATTGATAACTTAATCAAACCTAAGGAAATCAAATCAGACTTGATTAGTTTTTGATGTACAGCAACTTTTTCACTCTTTTTTTATATATTTTATTAAAATAAAAATAATTATTAAATAAATGATAAAAATTTATAAAATCATATAAATAAAAATAATATTTTGATTAAAATTTTAATAATAAATCAAAATTTTAAAAGTAATATTTAATATAAAAGTAAGTAAGTATTCAAATTAATAGAAATAATATATAAATAATAAATAATTTTTAATATAAATTAAATTATATATAATAAAAATAATTTTATATGATATATAATTCAATTAACTATTGGAATGTGAGATTAGCTCAATTGGATTTTGATGTATAAAGACTCACTCACTCTCTCTCTCTCTCTCTCTCTCTCTCATATTTTGATATTTACAAAAAATAAAAATAATTATTAAAAATATATAAATAAATAATAAATAATTTTCAATATAAATTATCAATTCTATTTATATATAGTACAAACAAAAAATAATTATAATTAAAATAATAAATGCTTAAAGAATTATATTATTTTTAAATTTTTAATTAAATAATTACTAATAATTATATTTTATTATAATTCTTTTTCTGTTATATTTTATAGTAAAAAATAGAAAATATCAAAATATATAAAAGAGAAAGTATTATGTATTTGTTATATTTTATATTTTATTATAACAACAAATATTTATTAAAAATTATATAAATAAATAAATTACATTATTAATATCAATTATAATGTACATGTATATTTATATAATAAAAATAAGAAATATTTAAAAATAAAAAAATTTATTAATTTATAGTAAATAAAAATTACTATTTTTTATTACAATTTTATTTTTATTAAATTTTTACTTTTTATTATAATTATTTGTAATAGTATAAAAATAATATTATCTTATATAATACAATATCTTATATAATGATATATTAAACACGGCATAATATTAAAATTTTAGCGAGCCTTATATTGATTCTTATTTTATTATAGTGCCAAACATGCTCACATATACTATATAATTGATTCAAATTATTTGATATTTATTTCTCTTAAAATCCCATATTCAAGGATTATAGATAAAAAAGAACTAACGATGCAATAGCTTTACCCAAGTTAGATTACTTAGAATATAGGCGAAATTTGGATTCTGGTTGCTTAGATTAAAAATAATAATAAAGGAAAAAAAAAGGAAAGAAAAGGAGAAATAGAGGAGGGACCAAAAATCAAATACTTGCAACGCAAATCCGTTTCTTCAGAAAATTGCTTCCTCATGGTTCATATTCAGAACCTCAGCTCTTACAAAAGATTCATATAGGTAAGGACCTTTTGATTCTCGCAGCAGACATGCAAAACTCGCATCTCATAATCAGGCTTGGGAGCAAGAAAGAGACAAACTCATTTATGCTCGCAAAGAGTAAGAACGAAAGAATACAATCATTATGAACAAATTTAACACACAATGACACAAAGTGTGATTATCAATCTATCTATATATTGCATCTGTCGTAACCGGAGAACCATGATGGTTCCGCTAGTTTTGCAAGCTCGCATTCCTCTGTATTAACAAAGGGCTCAAACTGATCATGAACACTATGTGGCTCCTTTGAGTCATCATCATCATAAATGGGCATGACAACATCATCATCATAGGTCGGTTGTGTTGATTCCTTCGCACGTGTTTCTGCAAGCTGCACATTAAGTGCACTGATTTCCTTCTCATGTTTCTTCTTCAACTTATCAATTTGTTTGTAGGCCTTTGCAGCTTCCTGCTCTGCATCCATAGCCCGTTTCTGCAAATTACATGTTACAGTCAGTCTCAAACACTGAAGTAAACTAACTTAGCTCTTTAAAGAGTTCACCACTAATAGGGATCATAATATATGCATCATCAGCTTAATCAAGTTAACCCACTAGAAATGGGATGAGCCTGCTAGGTTTACAAAATGATAGACATTCGTAGTGGATAAAGAGACTTAATGTCAAAAAGTAATCACAGGCAAGTAATATGAGGGACTAATCTCAAAGAACCATTAGAAGCAATAAAAGATAGGGCAAAAATGTTCATTTCAAGCCAATCATAAAAACAAAAGAAAAAATGGGAAGCAAATGAATAACACAATGGTTTGTTATATGCTCAATATAAATATGGAAAACAGTTCATTAGAACATGAATAGCAAATAAAATTCTTCTATTTCCCGTGCGTTTTAATTGAGTTTTAGAATTAGAGATCAAGAAAAACTTTTTGCAGTCCTTCGACTTATGGCTAACTCCCGACTAGCTACGCAGACTAGTTGCTTCCTTCCACGCACATTTGTTATATTTTAGCGTCACTTTACATTCCTTTATCCTCAAATTGAATTTTAATATGCATTTGAATTAGTTCAGTTTATGTTACAAATTATTTTATGGTCCAGGTTTCTGAAAGAGATTTTCAAAGAAAAGAAAATGATGATTTCTCCTGAAATAATCAAATCCAAACACCCCATAAGAGTGACATCGATTGATGCTCCATATCTTGTCATATGAAATGACTAATCAACCTTCCTAATGACTACTATCCTCTCTTCGCATTTCTTGATACCATGAGAATGGAACAGAAGAATAGAAAGCATCAAATGCTAGTGAAATTATAGATCGCTATGTGCAAAATAGCAGGATCACATGACATGAACAAGGGAAGCACAAATGATTTTTTACTAACCTGTGCAGTAGTGACAGCTTCTTCTGCCTCTTTAAGCCGCAAAAGCAATTCACCTGCAGCTTGCACTGCTTCAGCAGTATCCTTCAATTGAGACTGAAGACCTCTATTTTCATCCCTTAGGATTCGCCTTTCTTTTTCTCTTTCTGCTTTTAATGCTGAAATTTCTGCAGCAAGGGCATTTATGAACTTAGACTCTGCACCTCTTACTCCCGCTCTGGAAGCTGCTTTCTTGACATCCTCAATTCCATCCTGGATGTTTCTATGCCTTGCAAGCAATTGGATATGTTTTTCTTCCAAATCTGCATACTGTTCTAGAAGTCGTGCATGGCCTTGTATAGCCATATGTATGGCTTCCTGAAGTTCCTCAGTACACTTCCTCTCAGCATCTAATTCCTGCTTTGTCTTTTCAGCTAGCAACCTGTTAGCTTCAAGCTCGGCTCTCAGTTCTTCAGAAAGCGAAATCCACCTGCTTTCTGCCTCAGTCCATCTAATTCTTTCTTGTTCAAGTTTTGCTTCAGCACTGTCATCTGTTGATGCTGGAATTTCATCTGTCTCCTCAGCCCTCTCATCTGTTGACTCTGGAATGGCTGTGAGGGTTGCTGCCAAACTTGGTTCGGATGAATTAGTCAACTGCAATAATGGATATTGCTTCCTTGCTGACGTGGATGAAGAGTCAATATAAAACTGAAGCTGGCTTCTTAAACTTTGTATTTCTTCCATCAACACTTCCCTCTCCCCCAATTTGTAGAAATTCTGATACTCTTCTAGTGCATCTCTTATGCTTTTTAACTCTATCTGCATCTTCAAAACTTCTGGATGATTCTTGTACTTTTCCTTTAAAAGCTGTTGATAGTAGGTAAGAATAAGCATCTAATATATTAGTCATAATTGGGAAACCTTAAAAGAACATATTTCTACCTTGTGTTCATGGGTAAGGGCCACCAGCTCTTCATCCATGAACTCCTCAGTGGGTAAAACACCATCCATAAGGCTCTCAAGGCGAAGAATTTTATCCTCCCTTGTCTGTGCTATTATGGCATTGCACTCCCTCTCATGCTTGTACTGTTGCACCTACAAATAGGATTAGCAATGGTCACAACAACATACAAATAAAAGATTGGGACGGTTGTTAATAAACAAGAGAGAGATACTTACCAAGCGATTAAGCTGCATTATCTCATAAGTCTGCTTTGCACAGAACTCTTCAAGTGCCATTTCTCTCCTTATAGATCCTGCCAAAACCTTCTCTACTGCCTATAACATGAGAAAGAATTTATAATTGATATAACAAATTCAAATTATACAGGAAAATACAACTAAGTGCTGGCACATACTTTCAGAACTTGCTTCTTTGGCTTATCAGCAGACTCAGGGCAATCAACAGGTACCAACTGTAGGTTTGAGTTAGGGCAATCAACAGGCACCAACTGTAGGTTTGAGTTATTGTCAGTCTCATTGACATCCACTTGCATTCTGTTTTTACAATTAGTACAGGTGAACAAAACAGAATCTTCTTTGACATCATTGTCAAGAAAAGTCTGCACGCCCGCATCAACTTTGTTAGCTGGAAGAATTAATCTAGATTCGCTTGGTAGTAATGAAAACCTATATGATGAACGCCTCAAAGCTGCACTACGACGGTGGCTATCAATAATTTCAAGGCCATGGCGTATGCTTGCTGCTAAATTTTCTGTTTTAGAAAGGAAATTTGGAGCTGTCTGACTAGAAAAGGCAGCAGATGAGTTTCTCTGATTGCCAGTTTTAATGCCCATCTCACTTTCAACATGAAGGTCATTCTCAGAAGGAGACAACCCTGATGAGGTCCTCAGACTTTTCCTGCTGCTGCTGAGTCTAGGAGAAACACTAGGAGTTGGGGATTTAAGTACTGGGGATGAATCACACTGAACTATGCTGAGGCTAGCAGGGGTGACACAATTCATTGTAGCAACAGGAGAATCAATGGACGCATCTTGGGCTGAAGAACCAGTAAAATCTCCAATGTCAGATTCACCAACAGGAAGAGAGAAACTGGTTCTTGCTATTGAACTGGACGATTCTTCATTAAGAGTTCTGCTGCCAGAGCAACTAGGAGTATTTTTATCATCACAGGGCTGAGCCAAATCCTGATCTTTGTCATTTTCTGCTACAATATTGCAATTATCAAACATATTGGCACTGCAGGAAACTGCATCATGGTCCTCAACACCTTCGTCGTCAATCTCCATCTCTTCATCGCCATCTTCATCAACACGAGATAATGGTGGTGGCCGACTGAGGCTAGACTGTAATAAATTCAAGCTTCTTCGGATCCAAGCTGCTGAATGACCTCCACTTGAGTCCGCTGGATTGTAACCGTTTGCCTTAATTCGGTGCAGCTCATCCTGTTGATTTCTAACACTTTTGAGTTATTCAAAATGAACTTCGTAGAATGGCAAGGCAAAAATGATTGACCATTGCGGGAGATAATATACCCACCCTCAGTTGCCGTATCACTTCTCGCAACTGGTTGACATCATCCTGCATAACTTCATTAACAACTGCCTTGTTCTTGATAGCTTTGGCACGTTGGGCAAATCTCAGTGTACTGAAAGTTTCACTTCTACAGCTGCAGAGCTAAATCACGTCAAAAAAAATCCATAATACAGAAGAATCAGAACAAAATACATATAGAAATAACCACTGGTTTATATACTACCTTTGTGCTGGGGAAATAGCACAAACCATTGCTAATTTTGCATTTCCTCCAAGAGACTCCTGCAATAAAAATGTCAACCTGGAGTCTCTATATGGTATATGGCGCTGCTTTCCTGTCTGAGAAACTTCTGCAAGAATATTTATCAAATTCCTGCAGCCCAATTAACCTCGGTAAGTACTAGCTAATGTGAAATTCTTGATCCCAAATATACATATATGCCTATAATATATAGTTTTCTGCCATTTTCCACAGTTTGCTCTTTTAAATTACATTTGTTCTTTACCTAGTTACAAACAGGACAAGAACATAAGGAAACTAATTTTCATGTTTTGAGTCATACGCAAGCAACTGTTTATAGCAAATGAAGTACCATGCCCAAAACTTTGTCAGGTGATGAAAAATAATCTGCGAACTTATATTGAACAATCCATGTTACACCTACATGCTTATTAACAGTAGCAAAATATTTATTAATCCACAATGTCTCTCCTTTGTCACATTGATCAGAGCTCTTGCTCTAGGATTTCATGTTATTTTATTCAGCTGATTACTGGAGGTCATTGTGGTTTAGAAATTTCCATCAAACATCAAAATATGATGCAGAATCTAGACTCTCCTTAAAGCTGAATTCACCGTTCAAGTTTTAACAAAATGATTTTTCATTTTCAATAAAATACGGTACCAAATGGTTAGGTATATAAAGCTTTAATGCACTATCTGTAAACAACTAACTATCATCAACCTCTGATATCAACTCTCAAAGTAGTACACAGGCATGTTAAACCATACCCAAGCTGTGAGAGTGATCTATTAATATTGCCAGCTTCCTTCAAACGCTCTCCAGCAGCACCAGTTAATTTTTGTCTTTCTGACCCGGCTAGATCAACAAGATTGATTCTACTTGTTTTAAATCTGCTCATACCATCTGCTGTGCTCTGCAGCAAACAAGGATTCACTTCAAAACCCCTTCCAGACATTCGTGACAAGAATATAAGGGAACATTTTCTATTTTCAGCTCCATTGTCAGGCCGAGTAATGTCTCCCAAACAGAAGTTCATTGGGCAAACAGGTAAGAAAAAAAAAAATTCAGGATGAATAGATACTTTATCAGTTAGATTTTCATAGTTTGCCTGTAGACATGGTTTATGATACGTATTAGCTGTTATTGTTGTTGTTGAAAAGATCTTTTAAGTTTTCCAAAATGCCACATCTGTTGTTCCAAGTTTGATGTAGCTTTAAACCCATTAATTTTCTGGACTTGAATCCTATCAACATAAACTCCTCTATATCAGCATTCACCGGTATTATTTAAATTTATATTACTTGACAATCTCCAGGCCATAAGAGAAGAGTGTATCACCTTGCATCGAAATTCAACAACACAAGTGAAAACAGTATGTGAGCGAGAACTCTCAGAATTTATACTGGTTGCACCTATTCTCCTGTTTGATAATCCCTGCGTGATGAAAGGTAGATGATTGTGAAACACATAAAAGATAAAAGGACAAATCATGACAATTATGTTGACATTAGGTAGATGAAACAAAACAAAAATTAGCATTTCAGTAGTATTCCAAATACCAATATGTTTTGAGAGTTGAGATTCCTTACTCTTCCGAAAGCTTCACGAGAAAAATATGGCATCTAAATTTTAAAATTTAAATATCTTCATATATTTGCAAGACACGAAATCATTCAACTTTCTGGCAATAAATAAGCAACATGAATACTTTCTTTTGAGATACTCATGTTTCACAAACTCGTTAAGACTAGTTCCACAAACTCGGTAACCATATTGTTAGATATTGCATTGCATTTTAACAGGATATCAAACTTAGGTATAAAAAGAAAGAAAACATTTTGCATAAATACAATGCCTCTGATACAGCAAGTATGATGAATCACACCTTTATTAAAAGCCGAGTTACATCCTTCATCGTGGAGACTTGCTCCTCTGTAAGATTTTCAACATAGACACCAGATTTGACATCTTCTCTAATCTGGATAAACAACAAAAGATCAGTTGCAGTATAAAGCAGGTGAAACATGGGGAAAAAAATATAAAAAGCCTCGTATTTTTAGATTTTACTTGTAGGTTTCTTTGATTTGGATCTAACAGATCCGTGATTTGCTCATTGTATATCTGCAAAAACAATTTTTTGTGTCAAAAGGGTTAAAATAATCAATGTCGGGAAAATGGAAAGATATAATTCAGAGTCATTCAACCTCAAGAAAAGAGCAGTGGCACTGATAGCTGAGTTGTTTGTCAGAATGCTTAGTTTGCTCCTGTGCAGGAAATAAATACAACGATAAACATCACCAAACAGTGCATAAAATGTTCAGAGAATTTAATAAAGGAACAAAATTGAATGCTTACTTCGTTTATGCGTGCAAAGAGTCTCTCAAAGACTCGGGGTGTAAGACCTCGTTGCTCATTAGCAGCATTTTCTTCCGACAAAGAATTGGCAGGACCCCACATTGTATAAGTCTTTCCACTCCCAGTCTAATAATTTTAAATATTAGTGTTAATCAAAATTACCAACCAGCACAATAAAATCAAACGGAAAACGTTAATAATGTGAATAGAAAATGGGGTAGAAACCTTTACCTGTCCATAAGCAAATACTGAACTATTGAAACCAGCCAAGCAATTCTCCACCAGAGGCACCCCAACATGCTCAAAAATATCCAGCTAGAAAAATGGAATAAAAGTTTATCAAACACCGAAATTCAATTAATTAGCATATGTGGAAATGAGTCTTCTAGAAAAATAATCATTTGTTTTTTTTAGGCTGTCTCAGAAAACTTCTAAATAAAAGTGGTTTTGAACTCAAAATAAGCTAATCTGAACACACACTGAAGTCAGATAAAGAATCAGTTGAATTTCGACTGAAATAGAAACCATGCCTGAGTAGCCTCCATGTCTGCAACCGAATCAAATGTGAAAGTCTGGCCATTAATCGATATCGAATCATCGGAGATCTTCTGAACTATCGGCTCGTCTTCATCCTTGTCCTTGCACAGAGGCCTCATCCTCACAACCACCTAGTGACACCGAAAAAAACCAGATCACATCACCAATTTGACACACCAACAACATTACACTATTCACCTATTAATAAGTCAAATTAATTCAATTTAATTCGAATCAAATCATTTCCAATTTCTTTTTTAATTCCAAACACACCCTTACTATTTTAAGCAGAAGAGACTGTATACCTTGACGCCAGAATCGGAGGTCCCGGTTGCGGTTGAATTGTCGAAGAGTGCATCGGCACTGAGCTTGCGCTTGAGAGGGTTGGAGGAAGGAGGCCTCGGGGGCAGGGGGCTCTTCACTTTGGCCGGCGAGGGCTTCGAATCGGAAGCGGCGGCGACAGCCATGAGGTTGGGATCTGAGGGAGGATCGTTCTCCTTGGAGGGTTTGTGCTTGCGAGGCTTGGATTTGGTAGAGCTAGGGGATGAGGAACAAGGGAGCTCTGCTGAGGAAGCGTCCCTTAGTATCGCGTTTTTTGGAAGCATGAAGTGCTTCATTGTTGCAGGTGGATCTAGAGAGAGAGAGAGAGAGAGAGGAGGGGGATGAGGAGAGAGAAGGGGAGGAGGACGGTTTGGGGAAGGGAAGGAAGAGGTTGGGAGATAGTGAGAGAGAGAGATGGGAAGTAGCCGTTGTGGGGAAAGATGGGATTTGAATGATTAGAGAGAGGGAGAAAAGAGTGAAATTGAGCTTTTTGAATTTGTGTTGGATCTGGAGCGCCTGTAACGGGTTTGGAACTTGGAGCGCTCCAAAGTCCGAAGAGCCAGGATCCGATGGCCTTTCTTTCTGCCTGCAAATTATTTTACAAAGCAATACAGGTATACAGTTTACCCAAAAAAAAATTTATTATTTCATATTTTGTGAACGGTATACTATGGATGTAGATATTTCAGGTGAGCACGTGTTTTTTATTTTTTAATTTTCCACATGTGTTTTTCACTTGAAACAATTTTGTTTTAAATATGGACAAATATTAAATAAGAGTATCTTTACTAACTGGGATTTAATCCATAATTTGTCAAATGTATAAAGATTAAGTCCCTTCTGATAAACCTAATCCCCCTTAGTTGCATAGGTGTTATTTTAAAAACTATTGCATATAATTAAGGATGGCAAAAAAATCCGTCCTCACGGATATCCATGGATAATACCTGCCAAGTGATAGGTATAGAGAAAAAATTTTGCCTCCATAAGTAATGCAGATAAGGATTTTTAATATGCACATGTTAAAGAGGGCGGGGTGAGGATCATTGTCCCTATAACCATGGGTATCTAATATAAAATTACTGTTTTATCTTTAAATTATTAACCTAGTTAGGCTAATGTTATTGTTATTATTTAAATTGATTGGACTAAGGTTTAAATTTGAAAGTTGGATTTATTTATACTTATTATATATTGGATTAATAGGTTGATTACTATTATATGTTTATTTTTATTTTAACTATTTCTCTTTTAACCTTGCCAATTTAATTTATAATTATTACAATAGTTAGTATTTGCCTTTATTATCAGTATAATAGTCATTATTGCTCATAATTTGTAACAAGAGATGAGAGTACTACTTCCTCAAGTCTTGTAGTTAGAGCCACTAGCAATGCAGATACACACCTACTTATAAGATACCAAACTACTAAATCTTTCATTGATCCGCCACTTTGAAGTGCATTCGAAATTTATTAGTGCACTGGTTGAAAGTTGGAGACCAGAGATGCACATATTTCATCTTCTCATTGGTGAGTGTATGATCACATTAGAGGATGTGCCCATTCAGCTAGGCTCCATAATAATGATCGACTTGTTTCTAGATCTTCATCTTTCTTAAGAGAAATTATTGAAGAATATTATAAGGGGCTACTTGGTGTTCAACCCCAAGAAGAGGACATTAAAAAATTTGGAATTAGTTTGAGGTGACTTAGTAAACATTTCAGAGCTGAACATCTTAACTAGCCTGGACAGCATGTAGATGAAAACGTAATATGGTAGCATGCTCGCGAATATATGCTCAGATTGCTGAGCCTACAACTAGTGTCGAACAAGACCACAAAAATGGTCCATGCAAAGTACTAGCCGTTACTTGCAGAACTAGGCAGGGTTGGTTAATATAGCTAGGATGCTTTGCTGTGTTTTATCAAAATTTATGTCATGTTACATGCAAACATGCAAAGGTAATCTACAATTGCCTGATGTTATTGTAGTCATAGGCATGGTATTGACTCTCCTTTTTGGCTCCTGATCCAGTCAAACAATTGGATTTTGCCATGGCATCTAAGTAAAATTGCCTTTATAAAATAATTTTTATAATTTGTTATTACCAAATTTTCATCTAATTAATATAATATTCCACAGGTGACTGAATGAATCATTACATCACACATTCTTTTTAGTATAGGAGTTTAGGCAACATAAGATAGCGTATAAATCATATGTCAGATGAGGAGGTAGCGATCAATTAATATAGTAGTTTATAATCTTTTCAAAAAAAGTTTTATAAATTAGTGTATTTCATTTTATGCTTTTTTAATATAGTTTCAATATCAACCATATAACCATCCTACCATTGCTAATTGCATTCCACATGACTTCAAGAACGAGTGCCCATTGTGGTCAACTGTTGGCCCACTCATGTGTTTTAAGATTATTGAGTGGCACCCAATTGACTGCGTAATGCGTCAATTTGAACTCTATCAACCTATCATTTGTGATCCCTTTAGTCTAGGAAAATCTCATAATAATGACTTGAAGGGAAGGTAAGACACTAATTGGATGGTGGAGCATGGCTAGTAGGTCAAACATTGGGATCTCTGATTCTAACACATAGTACTAGGGAGTTCCCACCCATGATTCCTTGCCTTCTAGTGAGTTAGTATGCACAATTCGCCATGGGTTTATATTTGTCGCTAAATTCCTTTTTGCAAGACTCGCGCGAACAAGCATTACCTCCCAGGCAGGGGTACGTGTAGGTGCCTCAACAGCCACCCCTATAGAAACATTATGCCGATGTGCCTCCACCACCACCAAGTATGATTACAGCCGAATGCCGCCCCAATATGATTATGTCCACATGCCCCCTAATATGGTTATGGCCATGTGCCCCCTCAGATTCCATAGTGTCAGCATTCGCATCGAATAGAACCCTATAGAATGTCATTTTCAACCCTTGAAAAGGACTAGAAAACCCCCCATCCTTTTATATTTTCCTTTCCCTTGCTTTGCTACAAAATTGCAGCACCATATAAATCTTGGCCATCTATGTAGGGTTATACGACCCATATTTGCTCCTCTCACTTTCATAATAAACCATTCCTCTTATGTGATATGCTCTCTCTCTCTTTCTCTCTCTCTCTCTCTCTCCCCCTCTATATATATATATATATACACCCTATTAATACTAGGTGACTATTTCACTAGTTGAAACTCTTAGTGGAGTTGCTCATATAATTTGAAAGGCTAGATTACAAATATTTGTGAAATGTAAAGAGTATTGTGTTATTTTTCTCGAAAAATAAAGCGAGCAATGAATCAAGGTCCATTTAAATTAATAGTAGTAACTCCTAAGTGTAATGCTAAGACCTAAGCATAATATTATACTTGGAAGAATGTTACATTGGTTGACAGTAGGGTACAATTTACATATGATGCCAGCCAACATCAATAGAATCAAGTTGACAATGTGACGTTGATCTGAACCTAATATTGTCCCCAAAAGAAGTGTACCAACCATTGATGGCGACACCTGAGGGATTGCTATGATATATGCGAACCTTTCTTGAAACTCCTCAATTTTGGGATGATATGATACATGAATTACAAGATAGACTATTTGACCAGGAAAGGAAGGTTGGTGGTAGGGGAGATGAGGTTGGCAGTGGCAGAACGCACGTGAGGGAACCTTGATGGAGGCACCACGTGATAGAGTTAATGTGCCTAATAGATACACCCTTGGGTCGACGAGGAGGAGGAGGAAGGATTAGTTGTAATATTGTACTATTTATATAAATATTGTACTCTTGTATTAACTATTGGATTACTCAATCATATAATTCAAAAGTTCAATTCTTCTGTTACTTATTAGTGTATTCTTTTTTATTATTGTTGTATTCTAACAATATATTAATTGTATAATTTAAAAGTTTAAAAAGTCCAAATAATATATAAAATTCCAAATTACATAAATAGAATTCCAAATTATATTAACCAATGCAGAACAACAATAATCTAGTCATCTCTATGAATTTGGCTCATAGCTATATGCATATTGTCTACGGCTATACCCTTTACTTCGACAAAGACCACAATGCTTCCATCCCCACATCTTGCTCATGTCCATTTTGTTTAGGAAATAGGTTGATCTGTGTCAACTTTTCACTGTGCATTTAACATGGGGTTAGTATGAATTCTTGGACCATTATATTGCGGCCATGTACTTTCGTACCCAATGATCCCAAATTCCAATATGTACACTTTGCAAAATGATGTCCATCCCATAAACATCATCGACATAAACTGGCCAATCGATGTTTTTATTAGAGCAGCAAGCAATTACTTGATGACATGGATATCGATCTGTCGAAAATCGCTACAATCATAGTACCTCTATCTCATATCAATTTTGAATTCTATGCCATTTGATAGCTCTTGAACATGGAAGCTCTCATGTAGTCTTGTAAATGTAGTGATGTGTACGTCTCTGGCAATTTACTAGTTTTCATATAGTCATGTTGGGATGGCTTTAGAGAAAATATTTCCTATAACTTTTGTGCATATGTCTCCTTATCTTTGGTAGCAAACAATTAGGCCAACTGAAAGTATGTTGCTTTAACCAAGGTCGTAATGGGTAGGTTACAAGCCCTTTTTAACACAAAATTGATACACTCAACCAAGTTCATCGTCATATATCCATACTGATGTCCATTGTCAAAGGCCTAAACCCATTTTTCTTTTGGAGTTTTGTCAAGCTATTCTATATACATCTCACTGTGTCAGCGCATCCGCTCGTAGTGATGATTAAATTCATGGTCCATCCTTGAATAACCTACAAAACAAAATGTGGTTGATATATTATAAACAAAAAATTTGCATTCACAAATACAAATAAATAAATTATGATTTAGCTATGCTCATAATAAGTCGGTGTAAGTAGGGCTTTTTGAATGACTGCAAGAAATTGGTCATGATGTGTCTAATGCAGTACATATGAAACGTTCTCAGAGGTTCCTATTCACCATGGCAACATGCTACTGCTAATTTAATCGACTCATGCCGATCAAAAATAGGGCCAACTCCATCTCAGGTTACTACATATCTACGTAGTAATTGGCAATATGTTTTGATTGTCATCTTTTGCAATCACCATCAATAGAGTTCCTTTATATTTTTCGTACAAATGTATCCTATCAATCTGGACTTATGGTTAGCAGTGTTTGAATGCTCTGATGTAAGGAGCATAAGTTCAAAACATCCAACAAAATATTCGATCATTCGACATCTCCTCAGTGTCATCATAGGCTAGTACAACATCGAACTTGACAAATGAACCTTCGGTAAAATCACATATTGCTTCTAACCAATTAGGTAAAATTGCCTTTTACTTTGCCATCTATGCTTTTCGGTATATCATCATATATCCATGTCAGGATTGAATCTCTGTAATCACATGTTTTACCTTAATAGATGCGTTAGCTTGTACCATGGGCTTTATAAGTTGTGCAATCATGTTGGCATCTAACTTCATGTGATCTTAAAAAAATCTTCATCATAGTACAAATGTGTGGGTCATTGTACTTCCTAATTTCCCAAATGTTCTCCTTTTTTTTAAGACTAACCCTAACAAGCCAATTGCACCTCGGGCTATAGTGTTTACACTTACAGTAAAAAGTCCTTAATTCTAACTCATATACGTTATAATCCATTGATTTGGATATGTTATAATTCTTGATTGCTTGTATTACTTAAAGCTTCTCTATTGTTGAATTCCATTCCAACATATAATTCACCATTTGTAGCATAGTCACTAACCATGTTTGCATACTTTGGGAACTTAGGTGTATGCATAGCTTAAAGATCCAAAATACGTATGAAAGATAGATGATCCTCCAGATGCTAAATAATAGTCAATATGTTTAGTACATCATCATCATCGTCATCATTTTTTTCTAAGTAATCACCATCATTTTCACTGTTACTAATTTTGCATTCTACACCTCTTACTAGAAATGAGCTCGACAAAGTTTCTTCACAATGCTGGTATTAATAATTAATAATTACAGGAATTCCAAAAGAAGATATCGTTAGTTAAATATATTTATGATATATAGGATCTTCACGAAGAGGCAAATGTAGAGCATATTTTATATCTTATATAATAATAAATAAATAAATAAATAAATAAATAAATAAACAAACAAACAAATAAACAAAAATTAACATAATTAATATGACCAAAATTAAAAGATCATTATTTAAATATATTTTTAATATACAGGATCCTCTCAATGAGGTAAGTGTAAAGTATACTTTATCTTATACAATGATGATAATAATAATAATATAACAAAACTCACTGGGTATGAACTTGGAACAATGTTATTGTAATATTAGCTAGCCTGATATGAATTAGGACCAGCTCGAGCAACAACGACCTCTTCAAAATTGATGTACAATTCAATGAAAAGAGTGTTAGCTTGAAATTGTATATATGTTGTAAACATTATTCACATGTCTTTATCACTATTTATTGCAACTGCTGCTCGATATTTTATATTCCAGTTAATAATTGAGATTAGACACCTAAATTTTATCACCTTTACCCTCTTTTGCATACCAACATTTATACTCTAACAAAGTTTAGCATTAAGTTCCTCAAACAACATCGTTTGAGAAGCCAATAGATAGCTGAACAATCACACATAAAATGTTATGCCTTTATCTATAATTGTTGTAATGGAATCACTAAAATATATAATAACAATAATATTTATACTGCTATTCATATTTTTTTTCACCCACTTTTTCCTTTGTAAAGTATATCACACATTTTCAAATACTCAAAATTGCTTTGTTTGTGTATGGTGATTTGTGAGCAAATACTCCATTTATAAGTGAAGGAGTGTTTGATTACGACGAGTTGATTGATGAAGGTGACCAATATTTTATTGAATTCAAAATATAGTACTGCAAATTCCATTTTTTTTAAAGTTATTGAATTTGCAATTCCCTTGTGCGAATTCTTGATCCATTTTTTTTAAAAATAAATTCGCAATGTCAGTTGTGAATTTGGTCCAAATTACGATAACTATGTAATTACACTTGAAATGCAATATTTTAAGAATATCTACATATATTTACAACATAAAAAAATGAGGCTAAATTTTAATATGGAAGGCAATAAAAAATAAAATCATAATCAATTGATAAGTTTATTATCAATGTTTAAATTTAATAGCAATTTATTAAATTTGGTTAATCTTCTTGCTCCTATCCCTCTCCCTCCTTCAAGCAAATTGTGTAACCTTCCCACTCTCCATCCTAGCTGCATGCAAATCATTTCAACTTTCCACTCCTCGTTATTCTTTTTTTTTCTCATACCCATTCTGATCCTTGTCTGGATAGATTTTTTTTTTTTGTCCCCATTCACTGACTTCCGCGAGTTCTTATAGCAAATAAAAAGTTAGGAATTAAAAAGTTATAATAAAATTTTAAAAATAATAATCATATAATTTAGTATTATTTATATTTTAAAAATAAAAAACAATAACATATATTCATATAGTAATATATGATTGCAAATTTTAAATAAAAATTCAATTAAAAGAAAAATAAATTTGTTTGATGATTATGAAATTATACCCGATTCTATACAATACAATCTGCCATCATAAAATTATATAGATCCTCTTATTTTGCATGAAAAAAAAAATTAAACATTGATGATTTCCTTGTTTTTTTTTTTTTGAAAAAAAAATGTAATTGAGAACGTAATTGGGCAGTGAAAACAAGTCATTGGTTAATATCTATGTTAGTGGGTTTTTTTAAAAATCATTGGTAGAAAGAATTTGTCTTGAACGGTGATTCTCTTTCTTTCTTGTTTTTTTTTTAATTGATTGAACGGTGATTCTCATTAAATTAGTAAATCTTATTTAAGAAATTAGGTATAGGGAGTATTTAATACATGCAATATATCTTTAAATTATTTTTATTTAAAATTAATAGTTTATTTTTTAATAGATCATTAAATTTTCCTAATTAAAGAAAGAATTTAAAAATAATGGAATTATGAATGTGTAATTGATTGACATTTAATATTTTTTTTCAAATTATAAAACTTGAAATATTATTGTTATACATTTATCAAGCCTGAAAATTTTAATCCAAACGCACAAACTGAGTGAACCAAGACAAAGGCCTGGGGGCAGACAAAAACCTCAGTGTTTTCAGTCCTTGCACAGAGAACAGACGCAAAAGCAACTGAAAAAGTGCATTGGCAATGGCATACGGCACTACCCCCAAGTCAACAAATTCCGAAGAGTTTATTACTGACTTTCTTTCCCACCTTAAAGCTTCACTCGAAGTCATAGTCTCCTTATTTTTCTGAATAGCATTTTGTAGTCACTGCTTGTTCCAGTCGCCATTGTCACATTCCTCTTCCTCTCTCTCTACAACTCTTATTCACTTCATTCCACCGTCTTTCTCTCTCTTCATCTTCATCTCATCCTCAAGCCACATTGCTTCCATTTTTTGAGCGTGAAGAAGAAAAAGCAAGTGATTTGGCGAAACCCACTTCTCCTTATTTTCCTGTTTCTTCCAAAGTTTGCATCTTTCAGGGCCTCTCATGGACTTGCAACCCAAAACTGAACCTGGGTCCTGTCCCATCTTTGCTACAAGCAGCCACAGAAGCTTGAAGGAAATGAGCATTTCGGAGCTCTTTTCTATTTTGCGTGCTGATTTTGACAGAGTTGAAGAGGTTTTGTTGGCCAGAGATTCCAAACTCAAAGCTGAGATTGGGCCACTCCAAGAGAAGATTGAGGTGGAGAGGCTAATGAGGCTTCATGCTGAACAAGAACTGAAGAAAAAAGAGGAACAGTATCAGAAGTTGAAGATGGCGCAAGAGAGTTATCAGAGGTTGTTGAAGGAAGCGAAGGAAAGTGGGTTGCGTGATAAGAAGACTATTGAAGAATTGAGGAGTAAGAACTACGAGTTGGAGCGTGAAAATCGCGAGCCCATGGAGTTGAAGAGGAAACGGGTGGATGATAGCAATGGTATTGCTGAACTCAGGACCGAATCGGAGAATGAGAAACTTGATTTGGAAGATGCAAATAAGAAGAATTTGGCAACCATTGAGAAGCTGAGGGTTGAGAACTGCAAATTGGCACATGAGAAGAAAGATACTCGCCACTCTTTCGGTGCACCAGGTGCGGAAATTCTGCATTCTTATCTTATAAACTATATGGATATGCATTTTTTGAATGTTAATGTAAAACAATGAACTTGATAGAAGTCTTCGGATTTAATATATTTTGGTCAGATTTCTAGGTAGCCGGAACCATGAGGTTTCTTGCTTTATTAAGGCAAGGTTTAGGTCATGATTATGTTAAGTACAGAGCAATTTTTTTTTTTTTTGGGGTCAACGAGAGCAATGTTTAATAACGCCATTGAACTACTTTGAACCAGATCATGTTAGAGGTGATACATTAGACCCATGCCTGTTTGAGGAAGGCCCATGCCAATGGAAGGTTTGCACAGGGGGAAGGGTAGAGTTGGGAATAGAAATGGGAACCTAGGAGCTGCTTGGTGAATCATCTGAATTTGGAAAGCAAGGGAATTCTGATAGAGTGAATTATAGGAAAAAAGCTACATTAGAATAAGGTGCTTCTGCTTGAATAGCTTAAAAGATCGTGCGGAAAAAAGGGGTTGACATCCTGAATTTCTATAACCATTTCAGTATAGTGCTAGGTGTAAGCCTGTCCTTGCACGGGAGTTCTTCTCTTTTGTTTGTTCAATTTCTGTGTGTTTGCTTTTGCATTGTATTTCTACTGTGTGGATATTTTTCTGTTAGCAGCAGTTTATCTATTACCAGGAAATCAATATAATGCAGAATTATTCTTAACTCTATTAGATCGCATTAAAATACTATGTTTTATAATATGTTAAAAACCATCACAACTAACCTCCATCATTTATACTTATATTTAATTTCGGACTCGACCTAGACTTGGGTCGCCTGACTTCATATTAATTTGTCTTCCCTTGTTGGGTCTTAGACCTCGTCTTATCAACCAAAGAAAAATCATTTGTTGGATTGATCTCAAATTAGGCAAGAAAAATTTCAAGTTTTTCCAATAATTTGTCAATAAAAAGTGTCAGGAATTCGATATGTACAATTGCTAGCAAGTATAGAGTAGCAAAGATAATTCAAGAACACAGAAAAATGGTTGACATAGATAGAATAACAAGAAAGGAAAGGAACTTAAACAACACAAATGAAAGATGAAATGTGAAAGATGGTTGACATGGTCGTTGGAGTTGTAAATGCTCCTTCCCCTTAACCAGTGGTTTCGGGTTCAAGCCCTGGGTATAAAGTAACTGGTATTGGGAGAGTCGTACCTCTATGAGGTCTCAAATGCTCAAACAGGATTACTTCAGTGAGAGCACACCTGTGGGAAACCCCAAAAAGAAAAAAAAAAAAGAAGTAAAAAATACAAGAAAGAAGAAGGAGGTGCAAGCTGGTATTTGAACTTTCCTTAATAAGCCTCTATGAGAGTCTGTTCGGTATTAGAGGTGGAAACAAGTCAGACGACCTGTCAGGGGCTTATGGGTTAACCTGTATATGACCTAGTCTATTTATAAATAGGACCAAACTTAGACTTGTTTGAAAGCATATTTACCTTAATAAACCAGACTTAGGCTCACTATAAGGCTTGTGAAATTTGTTAGGTAGGCCTAGGCCTATTATAGTTATTATAAATATATATTGTGTGTAAAATAATTATTTACATGTTATAAAATAAATATAAATTTGTTCGGGCTATTTCTTGGCTATGGGTGAATTAGTGTGCTAGGCGTGGCGCTAGGTGTGGCAAACTTTGAAATCAGCTAGTCAGAGTCCTTCGATTCCAAGAGTCAAACGATTACTTCAAAGAGGGAAATCTACTCCTTGGATATGGGTTTCCAAATTACTGAAAGAAAGCACTTGGCTAAAATCAACCAGAAATGTAACCAAAACCACAAGTCAAAAATGGATATAATGCAATCGGCAGCCAATTACATTGAGTATCCTTCTTAAACTTCAACGGCCAATTTGTGTGAAGAACTTAATAAAAGGATTTGGTACAAGTGAGGGGCTAAAAGACTTAAAGGGCATGAAAAGGGTAAAGATATAGGTAACGTAAAATAAAGTAAAGTAAAGTAGACAAGTTGTGTTGTTAATTCCGAGGGTCTTTTGAAATGGCTAAGTTTTGCTCTATTTATATGTAAGATTTTTTCAATAATTGCTCTTGCGTAACTGCCACAGTTACGTGCTAGTATCCTTGGTTGGCATGTCCTTCTAGGCCGTGTTGTGGAGAGGTTGACACATGTCTGCCTATTCTATATTTGTATCCCAAGCACTGAACTTAGAGACCTTTCTCCTAGGACTCGACTTTTTTAGATCCGCCATCTTGTATTCCAGATTGGTTTCTTGTTTGAGCCAACCAGCCATTTGAATTTATATTCGGCCGGTTAGTGCTTTTGCTCTGTCCTTGGCCACAATCTCCTTCGGCCATGCCAATTTATGGCTCGGCTAATGCTAGGGGTAACGTTAACACCGCACTCAACTAAGTTTTGTTCTCGACCTAGGGCACTCAACAATTTTTTGGTGCCAACAAAATTATTAAATTATTAAATAATAGTCAAACACACATAGTCATACTTCCTTTTATACACATTCTCATACCTCCACCTTTCAACCATAATCGATGTGAGGCAAATTCTCAATTTATCATGCAATGTTATGCAACCATGCATAAAAGGAAGCAAATTAGTTCCACATCGCCTATGGTTTGAAGTGTGGTGATATGAGAGTGTGTGTAAAAGTAAGTGTTGATGATCACATGTCTAATCTTGTGTTTGGAGCAATTACTTACATGTTATAAAATAAATATAAATTATTAAATTATTATTAATAATAGTCAAACACACATAGCCACACCTCTTTTTATATGCATTCTCATAGCTCCACTTTTCAACATAACTAATGTGGGACAAATTCTTAATTTTTCATGCAATGTGTATGCAACTACGCATAAAAGGAAGCAAATTAGGTTTGAAGTGTGGTGATATAGAGCAAGGTAGTTAATAGCGGGCAATCGCGCCGCTATAGCGCCGTCATGAGCGAAGCGATTCTTTGCCGCCACAGAGCTGCCGTCGCGTCGCGTTTCGCCATCGCGGTCCGTCGCAGCCGCTATCGCGGGCCGTCGCGGACGCTATCGCGGATGTCGCGGCCGCGATTCATGTCGTCACTGAAAGGACGATTTTGACCCTTCTTTTGGACCGTTCGCCACATTCTGCACGGGTTGGCGGTCATTTCCCCCTCCCCCGAGTTAGTTCTTCCTTCTGCCCTCGACGTCCAGTGCCTTTCTTCAACCTTCCGCCTGCACTTTGACCTTCGGCTTGTCTCCTCTCTCAATCGGTCCTTCTCTCCGGCGAGCCTTCCACCTGCGCGGCGGCGATACCGGCGGCTTCGAGATCGGTAGCAACCGGGCAGCGTCTGCGTGCGTGTCCTCCACTTCTCCTTCCTTCTTCCTCCTCCTTCTTCCTGGTTAGACCTCCTTCTTACTCTATATCTCTTTGTCCTGCTTCTGTCTTTGTTCTACTTCGCTTCGTCGTGTTCGCTTCGCTTCGTCTTTGCTCGCTTCGCTTCGTCTTTGTTACGCTTCGTTGTTGTTTTGCTTCGCCGCCGCTTCGCTCTTTGTTCTGCTTCGCTTTATTCTCGCTTCGCTTTGTTCGCTATACATCTTTTGTCTTTGTTCGCTTACATTGTTGTTCGCTTCGCTTACATCTTTGTTACCTTCATCGTTGTTATACCTTACATCTTTGTTTTGCTTCTCTCTTTGTTCTTACACTTTTGTCTTTGTTCGCTTCATCTTTGTTCGCTTCCTCGATCCTTTTTCTTTTTCCTTCTTCTATTCACTATTTTTCTGTTTTTCATTTTTTTCTTTTCAACTTTACAGTGCGGTTGGTTTAGCAATGGCAACATCATCAACTCAAGCTTCTAGTGTTGCTCCCTCTTCCACTGGTTTGGTGAAGCCCACCGGTGACAATATAGATATGGCATGACAGTGGAATAGTTTAAAAGACATCAATAATAGGAAGAGTGTAACTTGTGATTTTTGTGGCAAAACAACTAATGGTGGAATAACTAGAGCAAAAAGACACCAAATGGGTGTGGTTGGAGATACAAAAGCTTGTAAAGCAGTCCCACATGAAGTTAAGCAACTTCTCAAAGAAGCTCATGAGAAGAAAAATGCAGAAAAGGAAGCAAATTTTGGTGCAATTGGAGAAGATGATGATGAACAAGAAGATTTAGAAGAAATTCTACAAATTAGAAGAGGGAAAAGACCTCCATCAGCATCAAGTGGGAGTAGCTCTATTCCTTCAACTATTGTTAAGCAAGCCAAGAAAGGAAAAAGTATAAAAGGTCCTTTGGATTTGATGTTTTTAAAAGATCCTGAAGCTACTGTTAAATTGGGAAAGCCTCACCGTCAAACAAGCATTAATGATGCTTGTGATAAAGAAGCAAGGGCTAGAACCATTCAATATATAGCTCGATTTTTTTATATGAATGGGATTGCTTTCAATGTTGCTAGATCAAAGAGCTTTAAGTTGATGCTTGAAGTCGTTGGAAATTATGACCCACACCTAAAAGCTCCAAGTTATCATGAATTGAGGGTTCCACTCCTTAAAAAGGAGTTAGAATTAACAAAGGATATGTTAAAGGGTCATGAGGACGAAAGGGTGAAATATGGATGTTCAATAATGTCGGATGGTTGGACGGATAGGAAGAATAGGACATTGATTAATTTCATGGTAAATTGTCCAGCTGGGACAATGTTTGTGAAAAGTGTTGATGCTTCTGCATACATGAAGACGGGGGAAAAAGTATATGAGCTATTGGATAATTTTGTAGAGGAGATTGGAGAACAAAATGTTATTCAAGTGGTGACGGACAATGGAAGTAATTATGTCTTGGCTGGTAAGAAGCTATGAATTGCTTAAATTTCCTATTACTTCATTTAATATTTGACTATTCATCTAATTTTATTTCATTTGGCTCTTCTTAGGCAAACTACTTCAAGCTAAGAGGAATAATCTCTTTTGGACTCCATGTGCTGCATATTGTGTAGACTTAATGTTGGAGGACATTGGAAAGCTCCCTCAAGTTAAGAAGGCAATACAAAGAGGCATTAATCTTGTGGGCTTTATCTACAACCACACTTTAGCATTGAATACAATGAGAAAATTTACCAACAAGATGGAGTTGGTTAGGCATGGAGTGACAAGGTTTGCTACAACCTTCCTTACACTGCAAAGGTTGTACAAACAAAAGAATAATCTTAGAAGAATGTTCACTTCAGATGAGTGGTTGAGCTCCAAGACGGCTAAAGAACCTAAGGGGAAGAAGACAAGTGATATTGTGCTCAACACAACATTTTGGAATGATGTTGTGTACTCAATTAAACTTATGGGGCCTCTTGTGCATGTCCTTAGGCTTGTTGATAATGAGAAAAAGCCTGCAATGGGATACATTTATGAAGCAATGGATAGAGCTAAGGAAGCCATTCAAAAGTCCTTCAAGGATAATGAAGCCAAGTATAAGGATGTTTTTGCTATTATTGATAGGAGATGGGACTCACAACTTCATCATCCATTGCATGCAGCTGGCTATTTCTTGAATCCTGAGTTCTATTATCCTAATGCAACAAAGATTGAGAGTGATTATGAAGTAATGGATGGACTTTATAAAACTATTGATAGGTTGATTCCAGATGAAGATTTGGCAGAAAAGGTTACAAATGAGATTGAAATATTTAAGAGAGCTGGTGGCATATTTGGAAATAGGATGGCAATAAAACAAAGGAACACAGTGGCTCCTGGTAAGAAATAAGAAATGTGTACTTAATTCTTGATAAATTTAGTTTCATGATGTTTCTTAGTAATAGTGATTTCCTGATTATTGAAATTGATTCATAGCTGAATGGTGGAGGAAGTATGGAGCATCCACTCCTAATTTGCAACAATTTGCAGTGAAAGTGTTGAGCCTAACTTGTAGTTCAACGGGATGTGAGCGGAATTGGAGCACTTTTGAGCATGTAAGCAAATGCAAATAATTTTTCTTTGCATAGTTTCATGCTTCTATTTAATGATTTTAACACTAACATTTTGTCTAATTTATGACATGAATATCATAGATTCATTTTAAGAAAAGGAGCAAGCTTGAGCATCAAAAGTTGCAAGACTTGGTATTCATCAAGTACAATCGAACTCTTAAAGAGCGCTTTGATAGCCAAGATGAGATTGATCCTATTCTCCTAAATGGTATTGATGATAGTAATGAGTGGTTGCTGGGAGAAATGGGTGCTAGCATAGAAGATGCTGAAGAAGAATTCGTTTTTGGTGATGATGGATTGACTTGGGGAGATGTTTCTACTGCAATTGGGGCTGAGGAGCCTCCAAGACACACGAGGCTTGCTAGTAGATTGCAGAAGAAAGTATCAAAGCATTCTAGCTCAAGAAGAGAGAAGGAGCCTATTCAAGAGGAAGAAGAATTTGATGATGAGGAAGACTCAGATGAGGGGCAAGAAGAGATTTATAAGTCTAGTAGTGAAGAAAGTGATGGAGAGAACAATATGGAGGAGGAAGAGGAGGAGGATGATGATGATGAATGATTTGTAGAATGTTTTGTTAGTTTTAGAGAGTAGAAACTTAGGTTTAGTTAGGATTTGTTATTGCCTTTTATATTTTGTTGTCCTTATACTACTTAATGGTGTATTTTTTTGGTTTTGATGTTTATGCTCTGGATTGATGGTGACTGCATATTTTTAGACTATGAAATGAATTATGAATTATTATCATTGATATAAATGAGTTTAATTATGAATGATTTCTTATTTTTGAATATATAATTTGCATGATAATTATATATATTTTTATTAAATAGCGGTCGGAACGCTATCCGCTATCCCGCTATAGCGTTTTTGGGGTCAGCCGCTACGCGCCGCTATCCGCGTTTGACTACTATGATATAGAGTGTGTATAATAGGAAGTATTGATGATCACATGTCTAATCTTGTGTTTGGGGCAATAACCAAGTTGGTGAACTAGTTAAATATTGAGCCGGTCTTTTTTTTGTTTTTTAAAAAAAAAAAACTTGAAGTTGAAAAGTTTACATTGATTTTGATTAGTTACTTTGAATTTTGATTTAGCCTACTTAAAATTATAGGCATGAGACCAAGCTAGACTTGGGATTAAGAAAAGCCTATAATAGGCCACAAGACAAGCTCAGGCCCAGGAGTTGTAACACAAGCTTGGCTTGTTAAGAGTGAGGCTTGGCCTGACCTGTTTTTACCCTTGTTTGGTACTCATGATAGAATAATACTTGATATGACATGACTCTAACTTAGGTCATCGGGCCACTAAAAATTCAACACAATCTCCCTTAAAATTTGAGCAAACCACATATTAAATAAACTTTTTCAATGTCATATATAATTATCCATAATCATTTTCCAATGTATTTCCAAAATAGCGGCCATAAATACCAAGAAGACTAGCTATGCAAGGGTCATATACAAACTTTGTGATCATGTACAAATCACCAAAAAAAAAAAAAAAAAAAAAACTTATGCCCTATGGCTGCAAAATATTGGAGTGGAACATGACATAAGACTCTACTAGCAATGAAGGCCTGTCAAAAATAATAACTTCTAGACAGATCAACCAACTAAATGAACATGCTATTTTTGCAACCTACGGATCCAAAGGAAAGAAATAAGGTGAGTCACGTAGACTGAGTGATTGCACAACAAACAAAGCGAATAGGAAGGAGAAACAATTATACGCATGGGAGTTTAAAATAACAAAGTGGCTTGTACTGTTTACAAAATCCACTAATAGATGTTGCTATATTTTAGGGAGTGGTTAGTCAACATGATTAGACAACATTTTGCACTTATCTTTTCCTATCTTGCTTCAGAAAATAGTTGAGGCTAACTTTATTCCAATTAACCCAATTCTAGGCCCAGCACAGTAATCTCAATATTAGCCCAGCTCCCACTATCAGCCATTCAACTAACACTTCAATCGGCTAACTCCTGAGTCGACTGATTATCATCAACCGAGACCCTTGTGCAACTGTTGCTTATTTTTTGTGTTAACAAGTAGATATTGCAAACGTTTTGGATCAAGGAGACTATTGCACAGAATGTACATCTTTCAACTCATGACATTGCTCTTCTCTTACTATCTAGCTACAAAGAAGCTCTATAGCATCATCAACCTAGAGCTGACTCAGATTAAAACAACTCAGCGGACTCCTTGCTGCACCAACACATGTTTTAATGGATTAAATAAGAACTCTGCCCCCTTGCTATAACTCTAGACTTAGTTGGATGTGTCCTCCTCTTCATTAGAATACCCTTTTGATTCTTCTAATGATATTTAAACTCAGTCTCTGATGGAACCTGTCACTATCCTAAATATCTCATGTCCTTTATTTCCCTTTTAGATACTCATAACTACTGTGGATCTATTATTTGGTTGAGGAACTTTGCTCTTTCATTTTGTGCGTTTACCTTTTCTCCCTTGCTGATAACAAAAGGGGGAGTAGAGATGAGATGTAATGACGTTTGATGTATGTGTGTACTGTATGCTGTTGCTAATATAAGAAAACAATTGGTTCCATCTTCGTTAATGTGATGGAGAATTGGAGAGGCAATTTTTTCCATTAACTCAGCCTAAATTTTGTTTCTCCAATTAGCTTAGTTCTCTAGCCTATTTTTTGCTCGAACGGTGCTAGCTTTGGCGTGACGTAAAACTGTAAAAGTGAATTTCCATAAATTAATTTTTCATACAGATTTTACTATTAAATTTAATTCATGATTTTTTATTCCATTTTTACCCCTTCCCTTAGTCTTTTTATTCAAAGCCAACAAAACCAAACTGCAGGCATGCCCTCTCATTTTATCGAACACTTGGGCATGCAGTGTGGATGAAATGAGAGTGCAAAAGATTAGAAATAGTGGAACAGAAAATTGGAAAAAGATATTTGTACCTAAAAAATTGACCCACTACAGACATACCTTGAAATAACATAGAATCATGATGCATTGGGAGGAGAGAAGTTGTGTAAAGGACACAGTGTCAGTGAGTGCTTATAAATGTGTGTCACTGATGAATTACTCTTTTAGGTATAAATAACACAGCTCCAGAAATTACACTCGAGTGGTTGCTATTTTGTGGATAATATATGGTCCAACACAAGACCAAACACAATTTTGATTGCTATTTGACAAAAATGGAGTGACCAACACAAATAGACAAATAGTGCTAGGAAGAACATGTAAACAGGTAAACAGGTAAACATTTGATCTTCAATCCACATCCTGTTGGAAACCCAAAACACTTTGATACCGCTAGTTTAGGCATAAAAGTAGAATGAACAATAATAATGAATTTATGTAACTTAATTGATTCATTTTGGATGTCATGCTTCTTTTATCTACACATTTTTGAAATTCGCATTTGAATTCCCTAGCATGTATTCACTGCACGTAGAAACCATTCTTAGAAGATTCTTATAGAAAGATTTTAGTTAATTGTTGTTTATTTCCTATGGTACATATGGTTCGTTATTCTTAATATTCAATTATTCATGTAGATTCAAACTCTCAAAATAGTTTCCCTGTCTATTTTTATTTCATTCTCCTATACCATACAGAAAGTAGATAAAAAAAACTCATTAAAAGAAAAATTGAAAAAGCTCATTTGCAATTAAAAACACACTGAATTTTATTCCACTTTATCATTTTAAAAAGGTATAGGCTACATCTTTTGTTTCAAATTTTTGTCTCAACTGTTTGTATGAAGTCAATAAAAATATCAAAAAGAGTACTGGCATGTAGGGGTTTCTTACTTTTTGTGCCATTGCCATTGAAACTATTCACCAATATACCACCCTTTTCAAACTATTTATCAAAGTGCTCCCTTTTTGTCCAATGTGAGGTTTTTTTTTTTTATTTTTTTTTATTTTTTATTTTTTTTTTCACGTAAATGGCGCCAAAGCATATAGTGCTTCCAATGTGAAATCGCTTTCATGCCTTGCGATTTCCACATGGAAGCACTATATGCTTTGGCGGCTTTAAGCCCACATTGCCAATCGAAATGGCGCCTTTTCGTTACCGTGCCTATATAAGTAACCCCCATTCTTTCCTTGCCATACACCCACATTTTTCATTCTCAAACTTTATACATCTCTCTAAATTTTCTCAGTGAAAGAGCAATGCGGAATTGTTAGGGTATACTTCTTAACTATAAGTTTTAATTTATTGTACTTTATATTTGTTAAAATTATAAATGTTTGTTATAAGTTAGTGTAGGGTTTATAGCATGGAAAGTGTTTACAAAACTTGTAAGGCTGAATGGGAACTTATAAATGATGAACCATGGTGGCCACCAGCTCCTCCTGTGACATTTGTGCTTAACCGTCATTTACGTAGAGATTGATGTCAACCTAAGTCAACTACAATTTGAAATAAAATGGATTGGATTGTGCTAGGACCAAGGCAATGATGTTCATGTTGCATTCAAACTGGGCACAATAGTTGTCATTGCTTTATTAGGACAACTTAGTGAATGATGGAGAAGGGCCATCTAGTTAAACTATGTTAGCATTTTAATGTATTATTTGTACTGTTATTTGAGGTTCTTTATTGTGTTTTTGTGTGGTTATATGAGGACATGTAGGGTGCGTTTGGTCCAATTGTTTTTTGGATAAAAAGTGATTTTTTTAACCATAAAATAAAAAAATCACTTTTTACAAAGCTACTTATTTCAATTTCTCATTAAAAGCTAAAAACAACTTTTTTTTTTTTAACTTTTGAGTTTTAGCTTTTGAGTAGAAGCTAAAATAAATAGTTTCTATAAAAGTGATTTTTTTTAATCACTTTTTTTTTTTGTTAAAATAAGCAAAACCAAATGCAACCTTAGTGCATACTTGTGTTATCTGGTAATCAAGTATATGTAATGTTTAAATTCATGGTTATTTATGCAATATGATTTGTACTAATTTTGCAATGCTATTTTTATTTACATTTCAGAACCTTTAGTATGTATTTTGAATATTTGTATTTATATTTTGTACGGTTTTTTTAATGGCCATTAATGTGTAATTATTTATTATTTATGATGTTACAGCATATCACATGGCATTCCGTGTAAACCCTGGTCCACAGGACCCTTCAGTACTTGAAATACAGGAGTTCCATGTCTCACAACATGTCTGGAATAGGGAACCGGATCGGATTTTACGTGTTAGGCGTGCTTGTGCACGCATATATGAGGACCCTCCTCAAATGATCCTCCCGTATTTAGAACAAGCTGGCTTTATTGGGGTTGCTCACATGGGGTATTGCTCTATTGATCGTCATCTGATTACATCATTGGTTGAGAGATGGCGGCCTGAGACACATACGTTCCACATGCCACAAGGGGAGTGCACTATCACATTGGAGGACATTAGTATCATTACAGGACTCCCTATTGATGGACAAGCTGTGACTGGCCTAACTAGTGGTGACTGGATGGGTTTATGTGAACAATTGTTAGGGGTGCAGCCACCAACTAAGGAGTATGCAGGAGGATGTCTTAGTATACCATGGCTAAGTCAACATTTTCATCGCGCTCCTTCTAATGGAGATAATGATATTGATGTGCAGCGATACACACGTGCATACATACTTCGAATTATTGGAGGCACATTATTTCCAGATCGTTCAGGGAAATTTGTGCATATGATGTTCCTCCCCCTATTAGAGGATTTTGCTATTTCTGGGAAATATAGTTGGGGCTCTGCAGTATTAGCCTATTTGTATAGGGAGCTTTGCAAGGCTGCGGACTATAACACACGTGTAATAGGAGGCGCTTGCTGTATTCTCCAATTTTGGGCATGGTACAGATTTCCTCGTCTTGCCCCTTCATTAGTCGAGGATACTAACGAAGTTTTATTACATGGATACACTCAAGACCGTGCACAATTCCGTCCATTGGGTTTTCAGTAAGTGTTATATGTTATTTATTTTTAGCTTTATTAAATTGCATATTAGTTATATATTTTATGATTTACTTATAAATTTTGCATTCAAATAGGTGGCACAAACATAAGTTGTCAGATTCTCCTATGCACGGGCTACATTATTACCGTTTTTTCTTTGATACTTTGAAGAGAGATGGGGTAAGTACTAACTTAGATATATTTTAATAACTTATGTTGTACTATGACTAACCTTGTATTATGACTATATATATATATATATATATATATATATATATATATATATATTAGATTGAATGGCAGCCATACATAGGACATATGCCTAGACTCCATGATTTATGCCGTGCGGGCCGAGACATATGGCGATCATTAGTCCCTTTGATTTATTTCCACATTGTCGAGTGGCACCAGCCTGATAGAGTCATGCGTCAGTTTGGCCTGGATCAGCCCATACCTGCAAGGCCGCATCAGCCTGACCATTTGCATTCTATTATTTTAACTGGAAAAAATCAAGACAATTGGGCACACATTCACAAGGACTACATTGCCATGTGGGAGAATCGTACAGAGCGGTGTGTTATTGGGAGGCCATTGGATAGGCCCCTCATCGCACATTCAGAGTACATGCTATGGTATAAGACAATCACTCGACGTTGGATTTCTCTGGCTTCAACTAATCTTGGGGTTGTGGTAAGTTCTATACTAATTAATTCTTTATTTAATATATTTTACATTCTTGATGACAATTATTATATTATCTGTATTTGCTAGACTGATATTGCAGAGCAGCAACATGTTTGGTCTATTGATCCTAAAGGATTTAGTATGGACAATCTTCGACAATCAGCTGAGCAGATCTTGTTTGCGTTGGAGGAGCATGATCGAATTTCAATGGAGCAACTTTAGCTAGCTCCTCCTTTTGCAACTGACATTGCACCACCACTTGAGGATGAGGACCAAGGGATGCGTCATAGAAGGAGGTCTGGACTAGCGGCTAATCAAAGACGAGTTCGTACGGACACATTTGCTTCTTCAAGCCAGCGATCCACTCAGCCCGGGGTCATTACTACTGATGTTGCTGCTTTCCCATCATCACAGCCTCCACCCACTTATCCATCACATCCACCATCAAATTCATATCCATATGCACCGCCACCACCATATTCATATCCTTATGCTCCACCACTGTATCCTTACCCACCATGTTCATGCCCACCACCATGATAGGCACATACACTTCATCTGACCCTTCAGCCAAACTGCCACAACCTGATCCTCACCACCATAGTTGACATAATATATATGTTTCATTGTTTTTAATTTTATCATTTTTCTTATATGTAATTTAACATTGACACTAAAAGTTTATTACAAAATTTAAGTTGCCTATCTTATGATATTTTTGTCATGATACTTCATTTTTTTTTTTTTTCACTGAAATTTTATTACAAGGCAAGGCCAGTTTTTTAGTGTCTAAGTGAGAAAGTAAGGAGTTAACTACTGTTGGATCAATAACTTCCATTCTATGTGTGTCCCACCAAATGATCCAAGGGGTTAACCACTCACTTTACATAGATACTCACTCTAGAAGATGCAAATCCATTCATTGTTGATCTGGTGTTGGCTCATAGATCTGCATGGTCTTCTTAGCCATTGCTTTCGGTTCAAGTGCTTGCATTCCTTCACTTCTCCAATTCTTTGCTTTTCCTTGGAAGTCTTCCATTTCCTTTTGCAATTTGCGTATAACTTTGTTTGGATTTTTCATCCTTAGCATTATATTAATGTTATTAGAATTTAGAAGAATTTGAAGACTCTGTTTCTACTCTTGTCTGGCTGCATTTTTGCTGTTCATGTGTTCATTTTGTTGATTTTCAATTTCTGTCTTCTACATTTCTCTTATCATGATTATGAATTAGGTTCGTAGAATTTTCTTTAATTTTGTACATTTCTCTTATTATGATTATGAATTAGATTACTTTTGGTGATTTCACAGCGCTGGTTTTTATTTTATGATTTCGCAGCATTCTCCTGTGGACAGCGCAAAGATAACCGCAACTGCAAATTGCTCTGCAGGTTCTGGCTTCTTTATCGTAAAAAAAATCAGAACCAGATGCATATACATTATCATGTGTTTTCATAAATTTCTTCCTTTGGCTCCTTTTATTTTAGTTCCTCAAAATATCCTGTATGTGTGGTTCAAAATAGAGAACAAAATCACATGCATGGTTTTCATTAATCCAAGGTAGTGACTCCTTAGAACTTGGTGTGTCTTTTTCTCTCACTTATCAACAAAAGTCATGAAAGCTAGCTAGGGATAAAGGAGATCTCTGTTCCTGTAATTGGATCACTTAACTCACGGGGACAACAGACCAGCAGCAAAAGCAACAGCTGTAAATATATATATATAAGCGCTATGAACAGAACAACAACAACAAACACCCACCTCTGTCCCTGCAACACCTTTTTTTTTTTTTTTAATTATCCCTCCATGTTGTGATTAGAGTGGTGGAGATGCCGTCAGCAATTCAGCTATAGTTTGAGTAAAAGGTATAAGCAAATGATTATTAAATTTTTTTTTTTCCCTGTGTGAGTGTTGCAGCTGATGAGAAGCAAAACGCAGCCATCTATGAATCTGACTCAGATTTGGTATGCTTCATGTTCCCTTTTACTATAATGCCCTTTGTTTTACGAAGGAACACTGTGTGAGAGGAAAGAGAAGCACCCGCTCTCTTGTCTGCTTGTCCTAAAACTAAAAGCTGAGCATTGATGGCCTTAATTGTCTACCCGATCTTAGACATGTACTCTTCCATGGGGCCCACTATTTGATTATGCATACATACAGTAACATCATTGATGGGTCAGTTATGTGATATTCTTTTTCTGAGATTGCCATTACACATGGTGATCAAAGTCAATTTTTAACCATTTCAAGATTGATCATATCTCATGTTACTATGCTTACTAGGTCCACACTATTTTACTTTCCCTTTGCTTATTTTCCTAATCTTCTACTTTCTAAAAACTGAGCCTCTCTTTGTACTAATATTAATTTTAATTTGTTTCCTTCTAAAACGCTAAAGTGAAAAACATATATATAGACACTGATATAGTAACTTATAATGAGCCAATAATAGATTATCCTTAATGGCGTGTATGTTTAGTATTTTACCTTTGATGTTCAAGTCTATTTGTTTTGTGCTTCACACCATATGTATTGTAGTTCATTAGGTGATGCTGGGTTGCTGGGTCATTCCTACTTCTGGGCTATGGGCAAAGGGAGATTTTGCCAAATTCGCTCACTCTAGAAATCAATAGCTGC
The DNA here is from genome assembly GCA_031439595.1 of Pterocarpus santalinus. Lineage (NCBI taxonomy): Eukaryota > Viridiplantae > Streptophyta > Magnoliopsida > Fabales > Fabaceae > Pterocarpus > Pterocarpus santalinus. The sequence continues at coordinate 21,658,331 of CM062524.1, read as the reverse complement.
ATCTAGAGATTAACTCTTTGTATTTGTGGGATCAGGCAATCATTGCTTTAAATATAATTTTGCAATACGAAAACATGGAAATGGCTACTCTTAATGATGTTGTATTGGTTGGAATATGGCTGCTGATAATAGAGATAGTTTTGATTGTCATAATGGTTATGGAACATGTCTTGAACCTGCTGAGAAGACCTTTTAAGACATATTTGACTCCACATGTCACCTACTTCAGCATTAATGCATTCCTTTTCTCACCCTTTTTCTGGAATTTTTCAGAAAAAATATCAGTGATAAGGTGAGGGTCCTTGAGCACATGCAAAGTGCTGATGTAACACCTGGTTCAGAGACTTAGCTACCAAATTAGCAACTCTGAAACTGAAGAGGATAGTCAGTCAGGGTATGTTTCGGATTAATAGCCTCACAACAAACTCATCTCTAGTCATTTTGTAATCTTTAATCTTGTCTTTGCGTTCAAAGGTTTCTAATATTTCTTATATTCTTTCTTCTACTATTAACTTGGACTTTAAGATTACGTGTGGACTGGACTGGACTGGACAGGAAGTTTCTTGCACTCACGCATCGTGGAACCATTTACTCAATCAACTCTTCCCCCTCTTTTGACTTGCAACCAAAGAATAAGCCAACTTTGAGCCAATTTTGATTCAGTTGTATTTTCTACAACTTTGATTCAGTTGATTTTTGCTAATTACATAGAACAATAATCACACATAAACAATTTAGCAACTGGAGCAGTAAATATACTGTTATGGATTTAGAAAGCTTATATAAACTTATCAAGTTTCCCTTGTGACTAGCCTTTGCTTAATCTAATAGACAGCGATGTGGGCCTCTATGAGCAAGTTGTACGGATGTCATATTAGTAATGAACAAAACAGTTTCTTTTCCCCGTAGTCTTTATGCCTGATAACAGATTTCTATGGATGGCAATAATGACATAATTTTTAACAGTATTTGGAAGCTTGAGGTTCCGCAATGCCTCAGGACTTCCCTATGGCTGGTTGCGAATGACACTCCTCTTACTAATGCAGCTAGAGCCCGTAGACTTATGTCCTTGCAGGCAACATGTACTATTTGTGTCAGTCAGAAGAAACAGCGCTCCATGTCCTTCGAAGTTGCATGATAGCGAAGAGAACATGGGAGAGCATTGGTGTTAGTCCGCATCATAAAGATTTCTTTGAGAGTCCCTTGCTTGAATGGCACAAGAATCTCTTTGATCGGTCTCCTTTATTTCAAGGGGTTGGTTAGCGCCTCCTCTTTGCCATTACTTACAGAGAATGTGGCTTACTCGGAATAAAACTATTTTTGAAGGCTGTGGTGTGAGTCATAATGCCTTATCTCACAGGATTCTTGGATTGGCTAGAGAGTATCACTCGGCTTTGGGCACTCTTGTAGCTGCTAGAAGGAGAGTTGCTGACTTCTGTGTGTCTCAGATTAGCTGGATCCCCCCCACCGGATTTGTGGGTGAAATTAAATACAGATGGATCGCTTATTCAACCTTTTTTCAGCGGCCTATGGGGGTCTTATCCGGGATCATCATGGAAATTTTCTGGTTGGGTTTAGTGTGAATCTGGGACAGTGTTCCACAACTCAGGTCGAGTTGTGGGGTATGTTATATGGTCTGAGATTAGCTTAGGACATAGGTTTATGGAGAACTAGAGATAGCAAAACGGGCTCAATCTGCCGGGTTGACCCGCCAAATCCGCCAAAAATAACGGGTTGAGTTGGTATATTTAGTTTGTCAAAAATTTTCAACCCGCCTAACTTGCGGGCTTTGGTGGGGTGGGGCGGGAGGGTTGGCCCGCCAGGCGAAGTTTGCCACTTTTTTTTTTTTTAAGGTTCAAGAGTATTTTTAAAAAATAATTATAAATTTTTATTATAAATTATATTGTTAATGTATTTTTATTAATTTATCAACTTTATATTATAGATTTTATATTATAAATTTATAGTTAATTATTATTTATAAACTTATTTATATATTTTAATTAGTTTATTATATTTATATTTGAGTTAAATTTCGATACAAATTATGTAGTTTAATTATTTTATTCTATTTTATTTAAGTAAATTTTTTATTCAATATATTTTTCTAATTTTTAAAGTAATTTAATTTATAAAAAATATTAAAATAAATTTATTTATATTTTTTATTTTTTGGTGAGCCAATCCACCAATTTGCCGTTAAACGGGGCGGCTAAACTATTAAACCCGCTTTCCTAATTCGGCTTGCACCCGCCCAGCCCTCTTTTGGCAGGCGGCCCGGCCTGCTTGGCCTGCTCTACGGAGAATCTTGCTTGAGTTGGACTCGAAGTGTGCCTATCCTGCCGTGTCAGAATGCAGAAAATGGCTTTCATCCTTGTTATTACCTCCTTCAGGTGACTACGGACATGCTAAACTGAGAATGGAACGTGCAAATTTCTCACATCCATTAAGAAGCCAATTTTTGTGCTGATAGTCTTGCTAAACATGGTCATAAGCATGATGGTAATGTTTTACGAGTCTTTACCTAGTTTTGTTTCGGTGGCCTGTTTGTTTTCCATTAGTGATTGCTGTGTAGTCTTTTGGGCATCTAGCCCCCGTAGTCGATCAAAGAATATAACAAGTGTAAAATAATTAACTTACACCAAATTAAGTACATATGTGTTTCGAATATATATCAAGTTTTGCCAACGTTTGCCATCGAATATAGCTACTTTCATCCCATGTCCCCTTTTCATTTTGAGTTTATTTTTGGTGGATTAGCATGCCATGGGTAAACATGCTATTGCTGTCAATGCATATCGCAGAACTGTAACTTGGTTTGAGGCCTGGAACTGATGTGACGAATGTGTAGTTTGAGGGTGTTGATCCAATACTTGCTTTAGGATCAAGGATTGGAGATCACTTGAGGCCTAATGAATGTGTTCTGCCTACAAAACTATTAGTTTTTTTTTTTTTAATTATTTGCTGCCTATAAAACAATTATTATTATTATTATTTTCACAAAAATGAAAAGTTGCATATAGGCGAAGTTGTGAGAACTCAGTGGCAAATTAAACATGGATATTGCTTTCAGCGCTGCATTCTATTTCTTTAGTTAAATTCATCGTTTATGTTTTTGTCTCTTTGCAACATAATTAGGTATAAAATCTGTATGCAAGCTGATTCTGGAAATAAAAGTCATAAGAGACAACACAGACATATACATAAATTTCTTGATGTATTAATTTTGAGATTCATTACTCACACTAGGTGCCAAAGGCTGTCAAGTTTTGAAGTTTGTTTTTGTTTTATTGAAGATTTTCTTATTTTAATATAATTGAAATGTAAAGAATTAATAAATATTTCTAAAAATTATTTAATAAAATATAATATTTTAATAACTTATAGAGTTTAATTGGTATGTACTTACACTGTCAACCAATAGGAATAGGGGAATGTGAGAAATTATGGTGGGTCTCTCATTATAATGGGTAGTTATTTATGTGAGTTGGTACTTTTTATAATTTTTATTAACTGACAGTGTAAAACTGTTTTACACTGTCAGTGCATTTAAATTAAATTCTAACTTGTATTAATATAAAATTGACATGAAGCTATAAGTAATATTTTTTAGAGGGAAGGGATTAACTAATTTCAAGAGTAAGTAATATCTCCGCTTACTTACTCCGTTAATAATTTTTTATAAATATTAAATTACATTAATCTAACTGTTAAATCATGTGATATAATCTTAATTATTATTCATATCAAATTTAAGAAAAGCTAGAAATTAATAGATATATAATATAATCGTCCACATTTAGTTAAGTTTTCAAAAATATATTATACGTTGAAATAAAGTGTGACAATAAAGTATCAAATCATTTTTTAATAAATTAAATATATTTTTAATTTTTATAAATACAGGTCATTTTGATTCTAATTTCTAAAATTTTTGCTTGGTTTTTGCTCCTTTTATTTTTTCAACTTTAGGTTTTTTAGTTTTTTCAATTCTAAATTATGGCCTCTATAAATATTTTTCAATATATATTTAGTCCTTAGAAATATTAAAATTTTGTGTATAATCCTTATAAATATTTTAAGAATCTTCTTTTGAATTTTATAAATATAAATATCTCCTCCTAACAATGTTGGACTAGCTACAAGGACCAAAAACCTACAATTGAAGAAAAGAGGGACCAAAAACCTACTATTGATGTAACTTATGCTAATACTTACTCTTCAAATAAGAGATCTCCACATTTAAAAAATATAATACATGGTAATTAATTTATTTGATTTTTTAATTAAAGTGTAGTGTTATTTTAATTTATCATAAACATTTTTTTCAATAATTTGAAATTGTTATACATATCTTTGAAAGTAATTATAGTAGATTTATGTTAATGATTTAATTTTAGATATAAGAAACATTTTTGCATATTTAGTATTGATATAAATGTATTCATTTGTTATTATATCATCGATAAATTAATTGAGATACAACCAAACTGAAACAAAATCATCATATCACAAGCTTATAAAAAATAATATAATTTAAAAAATATATATTTTAAATTGAAAAAGGTTCATTCGAAACAAAAGTTATCTTAATTAATTTGATAGTGAGTTTAATATCAGTTTATTTTATTTAAGCGTGTTAACTTTTGGAGTATAATTTTTTTAAAATAATACGGAGTGTAAGTTATTTGACAATATTTAAAATAATCAAGTATATAATTATTTAATAGATTATTTAAAAATGAAATTTATGTCTGATTTTACAGAGAATTATATTATCGTATAAGAGAATTTTAAAAATTATTTTCTATCTTAATATAAAGAAAAGTATTAAATTATAGTTAATATGAATTGGAATAAAAAATAATATAGAAAGTATAAATAAAATATGTTTAAGTTTGAAATTTTGAGGGTATCTAAAAATATAAAAATTAAAAGTTTACACTTCTTTTCTTATGTATCTTAAAAAAGATTAATTAAATATTAACTTTTTATTTACTATAATATGTTTTTATATTATAAGATGTTAAAATCCAATTTTTATCAATTAATATAATTTGCTTGAATTTAAATTTTAAATCACAAATTATGAATACTAAATTATTTTATCTTCGTATATATTATAAATTTATATTGGAATTTTATTTTAAAGTTTTATCAAAAATGCTTTTATTTAAATATTCTTAAATTAAAGCTTTTGTTTCTTAGTTATTTTATTTGAAAAAAACTTTATTTTAAATTAATTGTATACTTATTATTTAAATTAATTTTTAATTTATAATAATAAATTTGGATCCTAAATCGTTATAATAAATTTTTTTTTTGTTAACTAAAATTTTTCAAGCTTGGAAATTCTAATCTGAACATACAACCTAAGTGAAGAGAGACAAAAACCTGAGGGCAGATAGTTTTTTTACTCCTTGCGCATAGAATGGAGAAAAAGATGAACTGAAAAGAGGTATTGGGCATAATGGCATCCTATGTTTGGTTATCTTTGCTAACGGGAAAAGAATCACTTCTCGAGCGAAAAACCTCAAATTCAAATACAAGTCTTATTAAAGGGAGAAGGGACTGGTTTTCACTAAAATCGATTCTTAGCGTGTAAAGAGGTGAACTGAAAAGAGGTATTGGGCATAATGGCATCCTATGTTTGGTTATCTTTGCCAACGGGAAAAGAATCACTTGGTGGGTGAAATCTCGAATTCGAATACAAGTCTTATTAAAGGAAGAAGGGACTGATTTTCACTAAAACCGATTCTTAGCGTGCTTGGATGCCCATTTTAGTATTTAAAAGTTGATTTTAAGATATTGAAATTAATTTTATTCTTTTGTATTCTTATTTAAATTTTTATATTAAAATTAATTATGATTTTAAAATTAATTTTAAGTAGAAATAAATAATTGATTTTAGATATTTATTTAAAAAATATATATTTAAAATTAATTTTAATCAATACTATCCAAATATAAATCACTTTTTATATCAAATACCAAATATAAATTATTTTATCTCAAAATTAATTCTCATTAAATCAATTCTATCTATAATAAATTATACAAAATAGAACTATGCTGTGTATTGGCTTTCCGAATGTTAATAATCTCTAGAGTTTATGTTCATTTGGATATACTTTCGGAGGGTTAAAAGACTTTTTATTGATATGAGTATAAAAATACACAACAATTAATATATTTAATTGTGTAAAAGCTTTTTTTTAAACTTACTTTTAAAACTCTAGAAGGCATTCTGGGAGAAGTATCCTTAAAATTATTTTTTATTCTAGAAAAGATATTTTGAAAATGAATCTTACTATTACTTTCATATCAACAATTAAAAATAATTTTACTTTATTCTATCTTAACAAAAATCATTATCTTAAATGTACCTTTAATATATTTAAATCAAATAAAAATTATTCTTTTAAAAACATTCCTTTCAAATAATTCTTTCAAAAAATTTTATTTTAAAATAATTATCCTATAAAAGCTAAACCAAGCATACCGTCCATCGAGTGGCTGTCTTCCCAACTACAAACTTCACTCTTCACATCGTAGTCTTCTTGTTCTTGTTGAATCAAATTTCCGTAGTCACTGCTTGTTATTGACGCCACATTCATCTTCGTCTTCCTCGCCTCTTCTCTTCATCTCATCCTCAATCCACCCTACTTCCATTTTTGAGCGTGACCAAAAGCAAGCAACTTTGGCAAAACCCACTCCCTTTTTCTAGTGTTTCTTCCATAGTTTGCATCTGTCGGGGCTTCTCATGGACTTGCAACCCGAAACCGAACCTGGGTCCCCTCCCATGTTTGCTTCTAGCGGCCATAGAAACTTGAATGAGATGAGCATCCCCGAGCTCGTTTCAGTTTTGCGTGCCGATGTTGACAGAGTTGAAGGCGTTTTGGTAGCCAGATATTTCAAACACAAAACTGAGATTTGGTCACTCCAAGAGAAGATTGAGGTGGAGAGGCTAATGAGGCTTCGTGCTAAAGAAAAACTGAAGAAGAGAGAGGAACAGCATCAGAAGTTGAAGATGGCGCAAGAGAGTTATGAAGCGTTGTCGAAGGAAGGGAAGAAAAGTGGGTTGCCTGATAAGAATACTATTGAAGAATTGAGGATCAAGAACCGCGAGTTGGAACTTGAAAATCTCAAGCTGATGGAGTGGAAGAGAAAATGGGTGGATGATAACAAAGCTATTGCTGAGCTGAAGAGCAGAGTGGGAGAATTGGAGAACGAGAAGCTTGAACCGGAGGCGGAGAAGAAGAGTTGGATAGATGACAAGAATGCTTTGGCTGCACTTAGGATCAGATGCACTGAATTGGAGGATGCAAATAAGAAGAATTTGGCAGCCATTGAGAAGCTGAGGGTTGAGAACTGCAAACTGGAAGATGAAAAGATCAAGGCTGAAGCAAAGCTTCTGAAGAATGTATATGATGGCTCTGCTATGCCTGAGAAAAACCTTCTAGAAGAAAGGCTGAGTTACGTGGGGTCTGAACTCCAAGCCCGAAGTACAGATACGAAGACTATCCTAGACAAGGCACCTTATTATTTAGGGTGGGCTCCGACGCCCCTCGCGGAGTAAGGTGTTTAGTACACCCGGTGACTGTAGCATATATCAATTATATATGATATACTATAGTAATATATTAATTTTAAAAAAATTAAAAAATATGATTAAATATATTTTAAAAATTAATTTTTATATACTGATAGTATAAAATTATACTGATAATATAAAATAATTTTATACTATCAATATAATATTAAGTTGATAGATAATGTAAAATTATATTGACAGAGTAAAATTATATTGATAAAATTTTTATAATTTTTAGAAATTAATTTTTATGCACTAATAGTATAAAATTATACTGACAGTATAAAATAATTTTACACTATCAATGTAATCAAAAAATTTTATCATTGTAATTTTATTCTGTCAGTGTAATTTTACACTGACAGTATAAAATTATTTTATACTACTAATATAATTTTACACTGTCAGTGTATGATAATTAATTTTTAAAATATATTTAATTATATTTTTAAATTTTCTTAAAATTAGATATTACTACAGTGCACCATAGGTGATTGGTGCATCGATGCACCTCATAATCTCACCATCAGATTATAAGGTGCACCATGCTCCTTGACCAGCGAAGAGCACTGTAGATGGCGCTTTTAGGGTGAATTACATTGACTTCCCCTGAAATTCAGTGTAATTACATCTGACACCTATCTATTTGTAAAATTATTTTCAAAAGTCCCTAAACTTTACAAAAAGTTACACTAACCTCCCCTATTATAAACATTCCGTTAACTGAGTTACAATTAGATACTATATTGGATTTTTTTAAAATAAAATAACTAAAATACCCTTTTTGAGTTTTTTAAATTTCTCCTCCCATGCTCACTTCTCAATCACAATTTTTATTCTAACAAAGACAAATTCTCACTGCCAAATAAAACCCAAATGCACCATACTTCCTTTTTGTGGTGGCCATTTGATTTCTATTTATTTTTCATTTTTTTGTCGTAAATGGTATCGTTTCAACCTGTTTTTTCACACACATATACAAATCCGTATGAACTTGTTTTTTGATGTGCTTGAGAGTAGAAATATCAAGCCTAAATTCAATCTATTCAGTCACATATTGTGATCACCTAATTGAACTTTATAAATTTTACAACTAGTCAATCAATACAACTCAAGTAATCCATAATAGTAGAAATGAAATTGAACTTCAAATTCAACTTTACATAAGTCATCAGGAGCTGGCAAATGCCACATAGTTGTTCCACACCTAATTTTTCAGTACCTAATTATATAGATTTCAAATTTTCAGCACCTAATTGTTCCAAAAAATGGACTTTACAACATGGTATGACCAATATTTTCAAACCCTTTACATTCATATAACAAAAAACAAGAGCCTATACCCCCTTGCTATGTAGTCCCAAAAACTCATGCACAACATACATATATGTGCAGATTCCAAAAAACAAAGCTGCAGTATATATTAAAAGTGTTATGTCCCCCTTGCCCAACAAAAGAAAAAGAAGTCTCCTAAACTCTATATGTAGCAACTATGTGCGGCCCTTTGTTGTTGGCCTTCTTGGTTGAAGCTTCATGCAGATATTAGCTTGCAATTGAGGATGGCTTGCAGTTTCCCTTATAGACAAGTGTGCATCAACCTTTTGTCTCTACGTGGAAAAGCAATTAGCCCAATTTAAATAAGCAAATGATTAACTATTTGTTAGATAGTTCATGCCTTCTTTCTAGTTGCCATAGCAATTGAAGCTTGTGTAGAATTTCCACCCTCAACAGTAATAAAAATATAGATTTGGGTTGTAGGTCCATATACAAGAGCATAACTAAACAAAATAATTGAATATATAAAAGCATGAAAATACCCGAGTTGAAGGTTCATTTCGATTACCACCACTTGAACTCCTTCCTTGATTAGTATCACCACCTAAGTTCCCACCATTATTACCAATATCACACTGGGTTTGCACGATTAAGTTGCAGTTTCACATATAATAGTATAATTCAACAATAACACAAGAGCATGAGTAACGATAAAGTACTTGAGTTGCAGGTTGATCAACGCCACTTGAACTCCCCCCTTGATCAGTGGTAGCCTTTTGCTTCTGTGAAGAACATCCAAGTATGAAATTAAATGCGCATGAGGCATTATAAAAGCAAATAATAAGGTTGAATTACCTTTTTTCTTCCCCTTCTAGATGTGCCAATTGAGGATTGATTAGTTGTAGTAGATATAGCTCCTTATTTCTGAAAAAAAAATCCAAAAAATAAATATCAGTAATAGCACACAAACTAACAATTTTTTTTTTTAAAAAAGGGTGAATTACATTGACCTCCCCTGAGGATCAGTGTAATTATACTCAATACTCCACTATTTATAAATAATACACAAACCACCCTTCCCACTAATGGACTCACTCCGTTTAAGTTATATTTGATATGCCGAAATTGCCCTCTTTATTAAAACCCACTCTATAACTCTCGTCAATGCTCACACAAAATCAATAGAGGCAAAGAAAAATCACAACCTGGAAACCCTAGGGGAGCATCGGCAGCCTTACACAAGGGAAAGGTTCTTCAACGAAGGTAAAAGAGGGCTTTCACTTGTCAACAATTTCTCATCCTTCTTCTCACGTTATTGCTGATTTCATTGACCTTTCTCATCTTATTCTCTAATCGGTGCTCTTGTTGTACAAGGGTTGGACCCCAAAGGACTAGTGATAGCCATCAAGGCAAAGGGGTAAGGCTGTGTTGCTGTGCATGAGGGCTAAAAAGAGACTAATTTGAGGTTTCTATAGTTTGTTACCTTTCTCCATATTATATCATTTTTTTTCTTGATTGTTGATATGAATTAACTGCTTCTTGTTCTTTTCCTTGTTCAAATTAAGTATTAGAGTTTGAAATTATGTCAATACCTATTACAAGCTTTATCAAATTTGACTATTACACCACTATTTTGCGGTTTCTAATTGCCGCGCTGCATTCTTTATTACCTATGAGCAGCTACTGGAAATTTCAAGAAGTAATTATCACCGCCTTTGCTTATTAAGATGTAGCTGTATTTTAGTTTGAATGTTCATGAAGCATATCAAAATTTTGAAGATTAAAAAATTACTGCATCAGTGATAATTGCAAGATGTTGAATAGTCAATTTTTTGAAGTTGTCACATGCCTGGAAGCTTCATGAATTGCCATCTCTTTGAATAGTCAATGGAATGTTGCAGAATTAGTTTTACTTTATCATTAAGAATGCTTATTTTATTATTATTGTATTTGTGCTTTGTGCCTATATAAAGAACACCCATGTACGTGATTTATAGTATCAATGAGATGAATAATATGAGTTAGTGAATAAAAAATTTTCTCTTCCTCCTTGCGTTTGAGAGTGGATGAGTTTATGAGAGAAAATTATTAGAGTGATTTATGTGTGTATTTTGACATCAATACCTATATATTAATAACATGTTTCACATTCCTAGACTTCACTTTGGTTTGTAAATACACACACTTTTTCATAGTGGGCCACGTCAATGATTTTGGTGCCTGCTATATATATGAATTCTATATATATGTCAATACCTATATATATGATTTCTATTAAAAAAAATGGTTGCCTATGTATATCATGATCCTACACTTCACTTTGGCGCCTGCTATATATATATATGATTTCTATATATATGTCAAGACCGTGCATTACAATTCCAACTTTGGCAAAGCTATGCTTTCATATATGTTCTCAACTTTAGCAAGTTTCTTTTTATTTATTTAGTGCTTTTGATATGTGATTGTATTTCTGTCTTTTTTATTTTTATTTTTTTCGCAGTGTTATGGCAAGTCACACCTACCTGGGTCTAGACCTGGGTAATATGGATATCAGTGTAGTGTCTAGGGCTGTGAATAAATCTGTGAATGTAGTGCCTACTGATGTGAATGAGTTTATTAGTCGTACTGCTCTTGCTGTTATTGAGTTTATTAATGCTACTTTTGCTACTATTCTTGAGTATGTTAATCATACTCTTGTTGCTGTTATTGATGAGGGTGTAGCAACGAAGGATGTAGTTAGTGAGGAAGAAGTACAATTATTAGTGATTCTGATGATGAGTGGCATCAAAATCCTAAAATTGAAAGTGAAACTGAATCTGATTCAGATTCTTATTTTGTTGTTAAGGAAGGAAGACATGATGGGAATGATAGTGATGAGTTAAGCTATCATGAAGAAAGGTATGATATTGTTGTTAAGGTTAATTCTGATGATGATATGGAGGAGAATTACATTGATAGAGTTATAAGAGGAAAAAGATTTGTTTGTGCACCTAATAGGAGGGTTGAATTAGAAACGAGACTATTATTTGTAGATGTGACTGAATTTAAGGAAGTTCTTAAGGACTTTGTTATACAAGAAGGGTTTGAGATTGTCAAGGTTAAGAATGAAAAGACTAGAGTGATAGCAAGGTGTGTAGCTGAGGGGTGTACATGGAAGATTCATGCTTCTCCTATACTAGATGGAGTCACCTACAAAATTAAAACTTATAACCCTGAGCATAATTGCATTAGGGCCACCATGAACCCTAATGCAACTTCAACTTGGATTGCAAAAAAATTGCAATCTAAGTTAGTTGATGACCCTAACTTAAGTTAATCAAGTATAAAAGTTGAATTATTGGAAAAATTTGGGTTAGAGCCAAGCATTCAAATGCAATTATATCGTGCAAGAAGAAAAGTGAAGGAGGAATATGAAGGAAACTATGCACAATCTTATAACAAACTACCAGCTTGGGCTAAACTTGCAAAGGAGACAAATCCGAGAAGTATTGTTAAGATGGAGGTAGAAGTGAGGATTCCTCCCTCAGTTCAAGAGGTTTTTTGTTTGTCTTGATGCTATGATGAAGGGCTTTGTGAGAGGATGTAGGCCATGGTTTGGTATTGATGGTTGTCACCTGAAGGGTAACTATGGAGGAGTGCTATTATCTACTATAGCAATCGATGGTAACAAAGGAATGTTCTCAATTGCCTTTGCTATAGTTGAAGTGGAACGTTTTGATAGTTGGAAGTTTTTTTTTAAGCTTACTTCATGAGGCATTGGCTTTGGATCATCATTGGATGGAGGCACCATTGACCATTATGAGTGACATGCAAAAGGTACTATAACACTACTTAAAATGCTTCTTTTTTTTTCTTTTTTGTTTTTTTTGAAAAAATTGAACCTGCATGCTACTGATTTTGTTGTTTCTTATATTATGCATCAAGGCTTGGCGAGTGTTGTAGTTGAATTTTTCCCATTAGCCAAACATAGGTATTATCATCCTTAAACTATTTATTTTTTTTAAATAAAAAACGTGTATGTTGCAGATTTTAATGGTTCTTATATTTAAATGTGTTGATTTTGTTGTTTCTTATATTTAGATGTTAGTTGTTAGTTTAGATGATTGCTTGAAGTGTTAAATCATTGCTATACTTTTTATTCAATGTAATAGGTATTGTTGTCGCCATCTGTTAAGTAACTTCAAATTAAATTTCAAATCACTTGTGCTTACCATGAACTATTGGACCGTGGCTAAGGCATATAATGAATTTGTCTTTGAGAAAGGGTTGTCACAACTTAGAAGTATTGATAAAAATGTTGTAGAGTTGTTATTGTCAACTAAGAGGCCTAAAGAAATGTGGGCTAGACATACATGTGCCCTTAGGTGTAAATCTAACCACATTACTAATAATGTGGCTGAATCATTTTATCATTGGGTTGGAGATGATAGGAAGAAACCTATACTATGGTTGGTTGAGAGCTTAACCACTAGGATTATGGGAAGATTTCAAAGGAGATATGAGAAAGGGTGTCGCTTTGAATTTGTCATAACCCCTAGGATAAGAAAGATTGTTGATACAACTATGCAAGATGGGAGATTTTGTAGAGTTACATATGCTGGAGATGATAAGTTCCAAGTTAGGGATGGGTTCTCTACTTTTTGCAGTGAACCTTATAAGTAGGTCTTGTGGCTTCCAGTATTGGAGTTTTTGTGGCTTGCCATGCATTCATGCTTGTGCATGCATAGCTTATAGAAGGCAAAATATGGAGAGGTATGTTGATCATTATTATTCGACTTCCATGTATTGCACCATATATCAAGAGTTAATACAGCCAATGCCTGTTGGATGAGGAAGATCAAGATAGGTATCCTAGAGTGGATCCACCTAAGTTAAAAAGACTACCGGGCAGGCCTAGGAGAGCTAGAAAGAGTGGACCTGATGAAGATAAAGGAGGACAAAGTGATGCAAGAAGGTCAAATATTGTTAGGTGTAGTATTTGCAAATAGTTTGGTCATAATAAAAAGGGTTGTCAAAGGGACAAAACTGCTAGGGAGAAGGTATGTATGATATGAATTTTTTTTTAAATTGTTAGTTTGTGTGCTATTACTGATATTTATTTTTTGGATTTTTTTTTTTCAGAAACAAGAAGCTAATTTATTGCAACTAATCAGTCCTCAGCTAGCACATTTAGAAGGGGAAGAGAAAAGGTAATTGAATCTTATTATTTGCTTTTATAATGCCTCATGTGCATTTAATTTCATACTTGGATGTTCTTCACATAAGCAAAAGGCTACCACTGATCAAGGAGAAAGTTCAAGTGGTGTTGATCAACCTGCAACTCAGGTACTTTATCGTTACTCATGCTGTGTTATTGTTGAATTATACTATTATATATGAAACTACAACTTAATCGTGCAGACCCAGTGTGATACTGGTAATAATGGTGGGAACTTAGGTGGTGATACTAATCAAGGAGGGATTTCAAGTGGTGGTAATCGAAATGAACCTGCAACTCAGGTATTTTCATGCTTTTATATGCTCAGTTATTTTGTTTAGTTATGCTCTTGTATATGGACCTACAACCCAAATCTATGTTTTTACTACTGTTGAGGGTGGAAATTCTACACAAGCTTTAATTACTATAGCAACTAGAAAGAAGGCATGAACTATCTAACAAATAATTAATCATTTGCTTATTTAAATTGAGCTAATTGCTTTTCCATGTAGAGACAAAAGGTTGATGCACACTTGTCTATAAGGGAAACTGTAAGCCATCCTCAATTACAAGCTAATGTCTGCATGAAGCTTCAACCAAGAAGGCCAACAACAAGGGGCCGCACATAGTTGCTACATATAGAGTTTAATAGACGTCTTTTTCTTTTGTTGGGGGAGGGGGATATAACACTTTTGATATATATTGCACCTTTATTTTTTGGAATCTGCACATATATGTATGTTGTGCACGAGTTTTTGGGGCTGCATAGCAAGGGGGTATAGGCTCTTTTTTTTGGTTATATGAATGCAAAGGGTTTGAAAATATTGGTCATACCATGCTGTAAAGTCCATTTTTTGGAACAATTAGGTGCTGAAAAATTGAAATCCATGTAATTAGGTGCTGAAAAATTAGGCGCGGAACAACTATGTGGCGTTTGCCAGCTCTTGATGGCTTATGTAAAGTTGAATTTGAAGTTCAATTTCATTTCGACTATTATGGATTACTTGAGTTGTATTGATTGACTAGTTGTAAAATTTATGAAGTTCAATTAGGTGATCACAATATGTGACTGAATAGATTGAATTTAGGCTTGATATTTGTACTCTCAAGCACATCAAAAAACAAGTTCATAGAGATTTGTATATGTGTGTGAAAAAACAGGTTGAAACGGTACCATTTACTACAAAAAAATGGAAAATAAATAGAAATCAAATGGCCACCACAAAAAGGAAGTATGGTGCATTTGGGTTTTATTCGGTAGTGAGAATTTGTCTTTGTTAGGGTAAGAATTGTGATTGAGAAGTAAGTATGGGAGGAGAAATTTAAAAAACTCAAAAAGGGTATTTTAGTCATTTTATTTTAAAAAAATCCAATATATTATCAAATTGTAACTCAGTTAACGGAATATTTATAACAGGGGAGGTTAGTGTAACTTTTAGTAAAGTTTAGGGACTTTTGAAAATAATTTACAAATAGAGGGGTGCTGGGTGTAATTACACTGAGTCTCAGAGGAGATCACTGTAATTCACCCAAAAATAAATTCATATCTTATATACCTTCTCCCTAGCAATTTTGTCCCTTTGACAACCCTTTTTATTATGACCAAACTGTTTGCAAATACTACACCTAACAGTATTTGACCTTCTTGCATCACTTTGTCCTCCTATATCTTCATCAGGTCCTCTCTTTCTAGCTCTCCTAGGCCTGCCCGATAGTCTTTTTAACTTAGGTGGATCCACTCTAGGATACCCATCTCGATCTTCCTCATCCAACTCAGGCATTGGGTGTATTAACTCTTGATATGTGGTGCAATACATGGAAGTCGAATAATAACGATCAACATACCTCTCCACATGTTGCCTTCTATAAGCCATGCATGCACAAGCATGAATGCATGGCAAGCCACACAAACTCCAATACTGGTAGCCATAAGACCTACTTATAAAGTTCACTGCAAAAGTAGAGAACCCATCCCTAACTTGGAACTCATCATCTCCAACATATGAACTCTACAAAACCTCCTATCTTGCATAGTTGTATCAACAATCTTTCTTATCCTAGGGGTTATGATAGATTCAAAGCTACACCCCTTCTCATATCTCTGTTGAAATCTTCCCATAATCCTAGTGGTTAAGCTCTCAACCAGCCCTAGTATAGGTTTCTTCCTATCATCTCCAACCCAATGATTAAATGATTTGGCCACATTATTAGTAATGTGGTCAGATTTACATCTAAGGTCACACATATGTCTAGCCCATATTTCTTTAGGCCACTTTGTTGACAATAACCACTCTACAACATTTTCATCAATACTCCTAAGTTGTGACAACTCTTTCCCAAAGACAAATTCATTATATGCCTTAGCCACGGTATAATAGTTCATCGTAAGCACAAGTGATTTGAAATTTAATTTGAAGTTACTTAACAGATGGCGACAACAATACCTATTACATTGAATAGAAATTATAGCAATGATTTAACACTTAAAGCAATCATCTAAATTAACAACTAATATCTACATATAAGAAACAACAAAATCAACACATTTAAACATAAGAACCATTAAAATCAGCAATATATAAGATTTTTATAAAAAAATAAATAGTTTAAGGATGATAATACTTATGTTTGGCTAGTGGGAAAAATTCAACTACAACACTTGCCAAGCCCTGATGCATAATATAAGAAACAACAAAATCAGCAACATGCAGGTTTAATTTTTTCAAAAAAAATGAAAAAAAAAGAAGCATTTTAAGTAGTGTTATAGTACCTTTTGCATGTCACTCATGATGGTCAATGGTGCCTCCCTCCAATGACGATCCGAAGCCAATGCCTCATGAAGTAAGCTTAAAAAAAACTTCCAACTATCAAAACATTCCACTTCAACTATAGCAAAGGCAATTGGGAACATTCCTTTGTTACCATCAATTGCTATAGCAGATAATAGCATTTCTCCATAGTTACCCTTTAGGTGACAACCATCAATACCAAACCATGGCCTACATCCTCTCACAAAGCCCTTCTTCATAACATCAAGACAAACAAAAAATCTCTTGAGCTGAGGGTTTGCAGGAATCCTCACTTCTACCTCCATTTTAACAATACTTCCCGGATTTGTCTCTCTTGCAAGTTTAGCCCAAGCTGACAGTTTGTTATAAGATTGTGCATAGTTTCCTTCATATTCCTCCTTCACTTTTCTTCTTGCATGATATAATTGCATTTGATTGCTTGGCTCTAACCCAAATTTTTCCAATAATTCAACTTTCATACTTAATTAACTTAAGTTAGGTTCATCAACTAACTTAGATTGCAATTTTTTTGCAATCCAAGTTGAAGTTGCATTAGAGTTCATGGTAGTCCTAATGTAATTATGCTAAGGGTTATAAGTTTTAATTTTGTAGGTGACTCCATTTGGTATAGGAGAAGCATGAATCCTCCATGTACACCCCTCAGCTACACACCTTGCTGTCACTCTAGTCTTTTCATTCTTAACCTTGACAATCTCAAACCCTTCTTGTATAACAAAGTCCTTAAGAACTTCCCTAAATTCAATCACATTTATAAATAATAGTCCCGTTTATAATTCAACCCTCCCATGAGGTCCATGAACAAATCTTTTTCCTCTTATAACTCTATCAATATAATTCTCCTCTATATCATCATCAGAAGTAACCTTAACAACAACATTATACCTTTCTTCATGATATCTCAACTCATCAGTATCATTCCCATCATGTCTTCCTTCCTTAACAAGATAATAAGAATTTGAATCAGATTCAGTTTCACTTTCAATTTTAGGATTTTGATGCCACTCATCATTAGAATCACTAATAATTGCTTCTTCCTCACAAACTACATCCTTCGTTGCTACACCCTCATCAATAACAGCAACAAGATAGAACTAACATACTCAAGAATAGCAGCAAAAGTAGGATTAACGGACTCAATAATAGCAGGAGTAGTATGACTAATAGACTCATTCACATCAGTAGGCACTACATTCACATATTTATTCATAGCCCTAAACACTACACTGATATCCACATTACCTGGGTCTGGACCCAGGTAGGTGTGACTTGCCATAACACTGCGAAAAAAAAATAAAAACAAAAAAGACAGAAATACAATCACATATCAAAAGCACCAAATAAATAAAATGAAACTTGCTAAAGTTGAGAACATATATGAAAGCATAGCTTTGTCAAAGTTGAAATTGTAATGCACGGTCTTGACATATATATAGAAATCATATATATAGCAGGCACCAAAGTGAAGTGTAGGATCGTGATATATATAGGCAGCCATTTTTTTCTAATAGAAATCATATATATAGGTATTGACATATATATAGAATTCATATACATAGCAGGCACCAAAATCATTGACGTGGTCCACTATGAAAAAGTGTGTGTATTTACAAACCAAAGTGAAGTGTAGGAATGTGAAACATGTTACTAATATATAGGTATTGATGTCAAAATACACGCATAAATCACTCTAATAATTTTCTCTCATAAACTCATCCACTCTCGGAAGCAAAGAGGAAGAGAAATTTTTTTATTCACCAACTCATATTATTCATCTCATTGATACTATAAATCACGTACATGGGTGCTCTTTTTATAGGCACAAAGCACAAATACAATAATAATAAAATAAGCATTCTTAATGATAAAGTAAAACTAGTTCTGCAACATTCCATTGACTATTCAAAGAGGTGGCAATTCATGAAGCTTCCAAGCATGTGACAACTTCAACAAATTGACTATTCAACATCTTGCAATTATCACCGATGCAGTAATTTTTGAATCTTCAAAATTTTGATATGCTTCATGAACATTCAAACCAAAATGCAGCTACATCTCAATAAGCAAAGACGATGATAATTACTTCTTGAAATTTCTAGTAGCTACTCATAGGTAATAAGGAACGCGGTGCAGTGGTGTAATAGTCAAATTTGATAAAGCTTGGTTCAGTAATTTCTAACAGGTATTGACATAATTTCAAACTCCAATACTTACGATGAACAAGGAAAAGAACAAGAAGCAATTAATTCAGATCAACAATCAAGAAAAAAATAATATAATATCGAGAAAGGTACCAAACTATAGAAACCTCATATTAGTCTCTTGTTAGTCCTCATTCACAGCAACACAACCTTACCCCCTTGCCTTGATGGCTGTCACTAGTCCTTTAGGGTCCAACCCTTGTACAACAAGAGCACCAATTAGAGAATGGATGAGAAAGGTCAATGAAATCAGCAATAATGTGAGAAGAAGGATCATAAATTGTTGACAAGTGGAAGCCCTCTTTTACCTTCGTTGAAGAACCTTTCCCTCGTGTGAGGCTGTCGTTGCTCTACTAGGGTTTGCAGGTTGTGATTTTTCTCTGCCTCTGTTGATTTTGTGTGAGCATTGGACAAGAGTTATAGAGTGGGTTTTAATAAAGAGGGCAATTTCGGCATATCAAATATAACTTAAACGGAGTTCGAGTCCATTAGTGGGAAGGGTGGTTTGTGTATTATTTATAAATTGAGGGGTGTTGAATATAATTACACTGAATCTTAGGGGAGGTCAGTATAATTCACCCTATTTTATTTGATGTCTTGAAAATTGTACTAGGATAGATACTCTTCTCTGCCTTTGATTGTTTTCGCTGAAGATAGAAGAAGAGATAGAGGAGAAATCACGTCTAAGGGGAGGGCATGGGCATCCTGAATACATTGCATGCATTTCATTCTCATTTTGATTGTATCATATTGATGCTCATACCTAGGCCATAATTTCTAAATCTGTCCCTACCGATTCTTTTTGTGATAAATGAAAATCAGTAATGAACTGTTTAAAAATATGACTATGTGCTTTCATATATGCTCTCATTGACAATATGATGACGCGCTAATTCCATTTTCTCTAATTCAGAAAAACTCTTAGAAAATGCCTGTTCACAAGTAATTTTCAACTCTTTATATACTCTATGAAAAATTTCAATATTAATGTCATTTGTATTTTTCTTGAAAATTTATTGTAGACACGTAATAAGAAAAAAGATATAAAGTGATGAATGTTGATTTAAAAAATTTGGGTAAACAATTTTTTACTTTTTCAACGGCCACTATCTTTTGTCTTTCTAGCTTGCAAAGACAATGAATCTTAAAAGTAAATATAAGTAATATTTTTCATCTCAAAATATTATAATAAGTTTACCTTAAAACTAGCATACTCTGATAATTGATAATTATGAATCTTTCCACACTTCCTCTCCTATCTAACTCATCGTCTTTTTCTCCTGTCTTTCTCAATTTTTTTAAATTATAAAATATTTAACTAATTAATTTTTGTTGACATAAAAAATTGAATATTTTTGGAAGAAAGTTTAGGTGGGTTCGATGCTAGTTATCTCACCAAAATCATAGCACGGTCCATGGGCTGAGAGCACTTATAAAAAGTTTAGAAGATCTCAATGGGGTCCTCACATCGATTGGCAACAGGAATCAAACTCATTTCCTCCATTCCTTATCAACTATATCAATTCTCATTGACAAAAAAAAAAAAAAGGTGTTAATAGGGATTAAATTTAAAATAATGACACATATAAGAATTAAACTTATATTTTAACCTAATTTTTAACTTTTCTTAATAATCTTTAAGTGATTTTAAAGTTAAGTATATTTTTCTTTATACTTTTTATATTTCTATTTTATTATTTTAATATAATTTAAGATTCACTTGTTTGAGTTTATTTATAGGACAACATACTTTTTAATTAAAAATATGAATAGAAAATTAGAATAATTGGATAAAATCTTAAAAAAGCTAAATGTTTAAAATATAATATTGCCATAAATTAGAAAGACTAGCTTGTGAACAAAATCTCAAAAGAGCTATAAAATAAAAAGTTATATTTTTAATTTTGACAAATATGCTTTTAATATGTTTTTTTAATAAGAAATGATAATTTACAATTCACCAAAGGTTTAAAATATCTTTTAATTGAAGGTTTGCTTTGGAAAAAGTATTTTTTAAAATTAAAAATAAAAATAAAAATTTAAAATAATAAGATAAAATCT
The DNA here is from genome assembly GCA_031439595.1 of Pterocarpus santalinus. Lineage (NCBI taxonomy): Eukaryota > Viridiplantae > Streptophyta > Magnoliopsida > Fabales > Fabaceae > Pterocarpus > Pterocarpus santalinus. The sequence goes on along the minus strand of CM062524.1, from coordinate 21,637,193 downwards.
TGCAAAAGGGATAAATTTATAAAAAAAATATTTTTCATAAACTAGAAAGACTAGTTTGTGAAAAAAATATTTTTAAATTTAAACAAACATGCTCTTAATAATTTTTTTATATGACATGAAAATATGAAAATTTTAAATTATTTTAAAATCTCTTGATTCACTTCTAGCACTTGTTCTTGATTCACTTTTTTTTATATATTTTTTTAAATCTCTTAAGTTATAAAATTGAAGTTTTTTTTAAAAAGAAACTTCAATATAAATGAAATATAAAGAATTAGTAAATATTTATGAAAAATATTGAGTACAGTATGATGTTAATAACTTATATTAATATAAATATGACATAAAGCTCTAAGTAATATTTTTTAAAGGGATTCACTTATTCTAAAAGTAAGTCTTGACATACTTATTCTGTTAATAATTTCTTTGCAAAGACTAAATTTTATTAATCTAACTATTGTATTGTGTCATATTATTTTTAATGATCATGCATATCAAATTTAAGAAAGTTTGACATATATATATATATATATATATATATATCACATTAAAATAAAGTAAGACAGTGAAGTATCAAATCATTTTTAAAAAATATGAAATTTTATAGGCTTGATTTACTTATTGAAAACTTTTAATGTGATAGTTAAATTAATAAAATTCAATGCCCATAAAAATTACTCTTGGAATAACTTATGCCAAGACTTGCTATTGAAATAAGTGGATCTCCACATTTTTTAAATAAAAAACATATAATAGATGTTAATTATGTATTTGATTTTTTTAATAAAAATATAGCTTTAATTTAATTTCTTATTATAAAAATTTATTATAATTAATATTTTGAAATCATTATACATCTATTCATTAAAAAATTATAGTAGAGCTGTGTTAAGTATTTGGTATTATATATAAGAAACATCTTTATATATTTTCTAATATCGATACGAAAATATTTATCTTCCGTGGTACTATAGATATAACCTAGTTGAAATATGTCTAAACTGAAACAAGTATCATAATCTTATGAAAAATAATAAGTTCAAAATAATTTTAAATAGCAAAATGTTAGTTCAATACAAAAGTTATCTTAACTAATTTGATAGTAAGTTTAATATTAATTTATTTCAAATAAACATGTTAACATTTGGAGTATAATTTCCTCTAAATAATATGAAGTGTAAATTAATTGAAAATATTTAAAATGAAATTTATGTTTAGTTTTACAGAAAATTATATTATTATGTTAGAGCACCTTAAAAATTAGTGTTGTCTTAATATAAGGAAAAATATTAAATTATAATTAATATGAATTAGCAGTAAACAATAATATAAAAAGAATTTAATTTTAAAACATATTATTAGTATAAAATTTTTTTACATAAATATCTGATCATGTATTGTCATGTCAATAAAAATGTTTGAATTAATCATTCACTATCTTAAAAGTCTTACAAATAGAAATGTGTGATTGAATGATAGTGTAAAACTCTTTTATACTAATTATACATCAAAATTAATCTCATATAAAAATACATATAAAAAATATGTTTAACTTTGAAATAGCTTAAGAATATTTAAGAAAATAAAAGTTAAAAGTAATTGCGAGAAAGTATATTGATAGATTAAATGGATGGCTAATAGCTCCGTCCATAAATCACATTATTATAAATTCACTTCTGAATAAAATTAAATTAATAAAATTAATTTCATCTGAAATTAAGTTGGCAAAATCTAATTCTTACACGCATAATATAATTTGTTCAAATATATTTATAAAACAATAAAATAAAATATTAATATTAATATTATTATAATTATACGAGTAAAAATGATTTATATTAATATCATTTAAATAATATCTACACGTTTTTACCCCATCTTTACATACCAACATCATTAACCAAAAATGCTCCACATTTTTGTGCCATACCAAACTCACCGAAGAAATACAAGTTCACAAACATAAATTAAATTATAACAATTATAACAAGGTGAGTTCTTAAGTGCAACACATTTGCAAGTTGCACCATGCAACTTGTCAATCTAATGAGTGAAATTTGATGGTATATTGGTATATTAATTATTTGTAGTATACTGTAATAATTTTTAAAATTTATCTGTATGATTCAAAATTACATAAAATTTTATCTGTATGGTTTTGAAAATAAACAAAATTTTTTGGGGATATTTCAGGATCACACAAATAAATTTTAATTATTTTTAAAATAACTATGATGTATTGTAATAATTCTTAATTTTATCTGTATGATATTGAATTTAAATAAAATTTTATCTGCACGATCCTACAATTAAACAGATATTTCTAAGAATATTTTAGGATCACACAAATAAATTTTGTTCACTTTTAAAATATATTTAATCACAATTATGTAATCTGACTAAAATTAAGAAATTATTATAGTGTATTATAGATATTTGGTGTATGTATACACTTTTAAATCACATCCATGTATCATGTTGAACCTTCACAAGGTTCATGATGCCCTTGCAAGTAAGAGGCACTATAGCATTCGCCTTATAACAAACTCAGTTGTTACCAAAATTAAGCTTTTAGTATCTAGCTCAAAAATCCTAATCTAGACACACATATATCCTACCTTCACACTTACTTGATCGCCACCCATATTTGGGAAGGAAAAAAATGGTACAAAAAGGAAAAAAGAACCCAACAGAGTGAACAAATACAAGAAGCCCGTACGGATTCCAACTTGCGTGAAGAAATAGTCACATCAGTTGCTCAGTCCTTTTACTCCTTGCATAGAGAATAGGGACACAAAAGTGAACTGAAAAGGTTCATTGGTAATTGGCATACAATGCTACCCCCAAGTAGGGTCAGAGGTGAGCCAAGCCGAGCTCTAGTTTGGCATAGTTCAGGCTTGATTCGTTAATATTAGGCCAAATTCGAACTCAAGTTTGAGCTCAAAGTGAGTCTAATTTCTAGGTTTGAGCTCAGCTTACTAAAAACTTTTTGAGCTCGAGTTAGCTCACGAATTGCTCAAATTTAATGAGGTAGTTCTATTTAAATTTTAATTAAGTTTTTTTGGCTAAATAAACTATAAAATATTTAGTGATAAGAAGATAGTCTTAATAACAACAACAACAACAACAATAGTAGTAGTAGTAATATAATAAAGCTCAAATTTGACTCATTTAATAAATAAGTTCAAATCTCCAGCTCAAATTCAACTTATGAACTCACGAACCCAACTTATTGAACTATTAATAAATCGAGTCAGAATAGCTCACAAGCTGGCTTCACTCACTTCCAGTCCTACCCCCAAGTAAACAAATTTGTACATTGAGTAACTGTCTTCCCAACTTCAAACTTCACTCTTCACATCATAATGTCTTCTTAGCTTTGTGGAATCGCTTTATTGTCTTCACTGCTTGTCTTATCTTTCTCTTCCTCTTCTCTTCATCTTCATCTCATCCTCAACCTACATTGTTTACATTTTTCGGGCTTCTTAGTTCCTATGGACTTGCAATTACCCAAAATTGAACCTGGGTCCCCTCCCATCTTTGTTTCAACCAACCATAGAAACTTGAAGGAGATGAGCATTCTTGAGCTCATTTCAGTTTTACGTGCTGATTTTGATAGAGTTAATAGGTTTTGGTGGCCATAGATGCCAAACACAAAGCTAAGATTGGGCCATTCCAAGAGAAGATTGAGGTAGAGAGGCTAATGAGGCTCTATGCTGAACAAGAACTGAAGAAAAAAGAGGAACAATATCAAAATTTGAAGATGATGCAAGATAGTCATGAAGCGTTGTTGAAGGAAGGGATGAGAATTGGATTGCATGATACTGATAAGAATATTATTGATGAATTAAGGAATAGGGACCACGAGTTAGAGTATGGAAATCTGAAGTTGATGTAGTTAAAGAAAAAATGGGTGGATGATAGCAATGCTATTGCTGAGCTCAAGATAAGAGTGGGTGAATTGGAGAACAAGAAGCTTGAATTAGAGGCAGGGAAGAAGAGTTGGATAGAAGACAAGAATGCTTTGGCTGCACATAGAATCAAATCCAGTGAATTGGAGGATGCAAAGAAGAAGAATATTGTGATGCCACGGTTTTGGGTTTCAAAATAGGGGAAGAAAAAAAAATAAAAAGGTGAGGGTTATTTTTGTCTTTTTCTAGGTGTTAAGTGAAAAAAAAAATGAAGGAAGGACTCTTTATAAGATAAACACCGTAGCCCCCCCCCCAACTTTTTTTCATCTTACCATCAAACTTTTCCTCAGTTTCCTCTCTTTTCTTCTCTCTTTACGATCATCAAGCTTTGTTTTTATTTTATTTTATTACAAAAGCTTGCTATCCACTTGTCTTTAAAGCTTGAGGTGAGTTCCTAATCTTAAACCTTTTTCCTTATGGGTAAATTTTAGAGGTTATCTCAAAGTTAGGGAGTAGTAATAAAATAGTAGGTGAGTAACATTTTGGGATTTTGCTTAATAATAGGCATTTTAATTGTTAGACTATCTTCAAACAAATTATCTAAGCTTCTCAAAATATTTGTGTTGATCAGATCCTCCTGATACTGCCATTCTTCCTGAGTCAGTTGGGAGCAGCTTGGTTGATCCCTCTTTGTTGTGAGTGGTTATTTACTTAGTGACAATAGTTTTAAATTTATTTTTATAGGAGAAACTAACCTGTTAAAGCTAATAATTTGATTTTATGCTAATGGTTGATTTGGATAGTCATTTCAGCTGATTGATTTCTCTTTCTAAAGTGATAATTGAGTTTTCTTTGGATATTGATAGCTAATTTAATATTTTGGGTATTCTTTTGGTTATTATTTTAATACCACATGATGCTATTCTTTCTTATTTTATGGTTTATTTATAATGAATTATAAAAGTTTATTTCTTGCAAGAATTGGATTTTATAGAAGTTGACTTATTAAATTTGAGTGTTTTATTTTATAATAAATTTATGTTGAGAAAACCATGATGGGTTTTAAGTTAGAATGCAGTTCACCGCTAGCGAAGAGATATAGCGGTCCCATTCGCCGTTAGCGAAAAGATATAACGGCCTATGTGCATATAGTATATTTAGATGAGATAGTACCGGGCGAGGCAAGGCCCCCGGCTTGAGATGAGCTCATATTTATGATCAGATGGATTGAGACCACTCCCCATAAAAATTTAGTTCTTCTTAGGTAACCCTCATGGAGTAATTGGTTTGATGAAATATTTGATTCTATATTAGCAAAGTCTATTTATGAAGTTGATTAAGACAATATGTTGAGAATTATTGAGTTTCTGTTAATGAGTTTTATTTTAAATGAAGGATGTTGATAAGGTTCTATTTATGGGAAATATAGAATTGATAAACTATTGCCTCAATCAATTTCTTTGGTAAATGTATGATTGTTAAGTTGTTTTATTTTATTTTAAAAGCTCGTACGTGATTTAGTTTCTCCTTCCTGTCCACTTTGTTTATATACCCTCATTGAGTCTGTATGACTTACCCTATTTCCTTTTCTTCTCTTTAGATTCATAGGGTGTTGAGTAATAGGTTTTTAGGACTAGCTGTTCTACCTAGGATATTCCTTTTGGTAGGCCTTTACTATGGAAGATGCTTCTATTTTGTTGATTCTAGTATTTTGCAGCTATAGGGCATAAGATCAGTTATTTTTGGGTTATGTATATAGCCATAATGTGTATATGACTCTTTAGTATAACTGATCTTTTGATCCCTATGATTGTTACTCTGGAAATATTCTGGCTATGGTTTCTGGCTGTTATGTTTGATATAAAATAGGTCTATATGATTTTTCGATTGTTCAGTTTTTAGGGGAGACTCTGCCAAATTTTTGGCAGCCCTTATAATTAAGTTGCTAAATTATATGAACAAAATTTTGTCATTAGGCTTGCCAGGTTAAGTGAGTCAGATTGACTTGTGCGCCGGTCATGGCTTACGTTTGGGGCATGACAAATATGGCAACCATTGACAAGGTCAAGGCAAATGCAAAGCTTTTGAAGAATGCAAAGTTGAATAAAATGGATGTTCGCAAATCTGCCCTTTTGAAAAGGAATCAAGATACTGGCCACTTTCTTGGTGTATCAGGTATGGAAAATTATGCAGGCTTTTATTATACCTATGTGGAAGTGCATTTCTTGAATGTTTACTTTGAAACATTGAAATAGATAGGTGTCTTTGGGTTAATGTACTATGGTCAGATTTCTGGGTAGCCTGAACCATGAGGTTTCCTACTTTATTAAGGCAAGGTACAGGTCATGACTATGTTTAGTTGAGGGCAATGCCTTGATAACAGTATTGAACTAGTTTGAACTAGATTGTCATAGAGGTGAAACATTAGACCCAGGCTCGTTTGAGGAAGGCCCACATCAATGGCAAGTTTACACAAGAAGGAAAAGGGGAAGGATAGAGTTGGGAATAGAAATAGAGACCCTAAGAGTTGCTTGGTGAATCAACCAAGTTTGGAAAGTAAGGGAATTCTGATTGAGACAATTATAGAAAGGAAGCTAAATTAATAGAAGATGTTTCTACTTGAGTATCTCAAACAAATCTTGGGGATAAAAGGGCATCCATAATGATTTTCTTTGAGGCACCTGACTAGAATAGGCACCATAAGCAACATATTTCCTAGGCCAAGCAGCTGTTAGAATGTACTAGTATCCTATTTTGATACAAATGGGTTTGTAACAACCATGAACATGCTATTGCGCATATCTTATATGTACCTTCACTTCTGTGGTCTTACGTCTTGCTATGTGAATATCGGCTATATTAACCCTCCAACGATGCGATTTCCCGGCTACAATACATATAGGCAATGAGTAGCATTTTCTAATTATAATATTATGATCTAGGCATGATATTGTGATTAGAAGGATGTTACACTTTGCCCCTCGGGCTCCCCATTTGGTTCATTGTGTGGACAATTCCTCCACAATTAATCTTCTTGTTTGGAAATGCATGCTTTTATGGAAGGGTTATTTAGCTCGTTGGTACATTATAGGTTCAACCCTTACTTTGTCCCTTATATTGTGCTTTACTTCACCATGGGCTAGTTTAAAGTTAGATCATTGATGCAAGCAAACTAGCAAGCTTGCCCTTCTTTCTTTTTTGCAACTGGAATAAAGGGACGATTTGCTACTTCCAAATTTGGGAAGTCCTTCTTGAAAGATTCATCTAAGGCTTTTCTACTTCAATTTGCTTTAAAGCTGGCCTTCTTTGAGTGAGGACTTGCTTGGTTCCCTCACTACCTAAAATCCATATATTACAGAATTTGGATCTGGATATTTCTTTTAAGATAAGATCCAATGCCTACAGAAGTCAAGTGATAGGAGAAGTTGCTAGTGGGAAATCCCTATTCATCACACCGTTCTCACTCGAGCCTCTTGGAAAGACCCTTGGTTTCTAATCTGCAGATAAAGGGATTTCCAAAGCACTTTTGGACTTTAATGGTTTTGAGAAAATTTGTCTTCTAGTCATTCTAACTAATTCTCCACTGATAGTCATCCAACCTCATTCTTATGCTTTAAATTAAAGACTTTTTCTTTGCCAATATTGCAGAAATGGTGTTGTGAGTTTCTAGCAAGTGAGATCTTATGTGGACTAATGTGTGAAAGCAATTACAACAAAAGCACCTAATGACAAATCAAATTAGGATGTATAATAGAGTTGGATTAGGCGCTCATGGTAGACTCTTTGTCATGACCCACCTCGGAGTTGTGACCGGCCCTTAGAGGTGATGGACCTCCAGCAAGTCTAAGTTATTAATTTTTCTGTGACAAATGGATAAAGTTTCCTCTATTTTCCAGCTGCCCAGTAATAGCTAGACCTGTACCAAATAGTCAACTAGCATGTACCCTGTATACATATTAAGCCTTCGTTTCTCATAATGGCAACATATTCATGCGTATCTGTTTAATCCCATATATTCAAATATATATATATATATATATATATATATATATATATATATATATATATATATATATATATATATATGACTAAGGAAACATAAATCCAAAATAGAAAGATTCATATACAAATACCCCTTCCAAAAAGAATATCTAGTAGCAAGTTCCTATTTGTGGATCATGGAGCAATCTAAAGTGACCGATATATCCCAAATGTCAACATAAGAGTATATGGAAGGCCCTCATGTGTAGAGATGATATCAAAAGGTGTTTGCACTCTACAAAGCTGGAGGAAATGAATTAGGTGTAGCACTAAGATCTGAAATACGAAGGGAAAAGTGGGTAAGTCCAACCGACTCAGTGAAGGACAATGAAACTATAACATATGAGAACAAGCCCTAGAAGTAAAGCAAACTATGATTAAATAAAGAATTAATATTAAAAATCAAGCTTAAATTAGAAATCATCATTTTAAATCATATATATATATATATATATATATATATATATATATATATATATATATATATATATATATATATATATATATATATATATATATATATACGTAAAGAACCAATAGTGTTTCAGAAATCGAAAAATATATTTCTCCAGTGTGAATGTCCAAAAGGGAGGCTTCCAATTCCGAGGAATTTGTAGGTAAGGGTTAGCCCCTTCAGAGGCAACTGAGTCAGCAGTGTGTGTTGGCTACACACACACACACACACACACACACACACACTAAGCTAGCAATACCTAGCTGGATTCTGATTAAGGTGCACCACGGCTAGTGTCACCGATCGCTAGCTAATGATTGACTGAGAATCCTCCCACAAAATACCAATGAAGTTTCGAAAACATAAATAGAGTTTCAAAAGAAAAAGTACCAAATAACGTTTCCAAACTCAAAACAAGATTTCTTAACAAGTCAGTTAGTAATTTAAACAACTATTTCAAGAGCTTGTCCTAGCATTCATAAAATTCGTAGTCTTTTCCAAAAAGATTTTAGAACATCCCATAATTGAATACTAATAATTGCACAATACTAATTGCAAAATAAGCTTTTATTATATACTAAATCAACCCAATACTAATTGCATAAAAAGCATATGCCATAGAGGCATTGTCCACTCACAACAAGTCAAGGAGTTTCCACTCTATATCCTGGGGCTGTTGAACTTGCGGGTTACTCTTTTGGGGATTCTGAAATCAAACATAAGTAATTATTTTCAATATAAACACAAATTTGGTTTTGAATCCAATCTCCACCCTCTTTGTCTAGTCTTACCAATAAAATTTAATCAAAAGCTTACTACCATATTTTTTGATTAACTCCCTTAGTCGCTAGAGCATTTAAATAACTTTACCCATAAGCTAAAGAATTAAAATTCTAACTATTAATCCACTCACTACTTCCCCAAAATTAATGTTATAAATTAAACTTAATTTCTCAGAGATTGTCTAATTTTTCTAGCATCAAAAAAGGAATAACCTATGTCTATTAACTTCCCAAAAGAAGAAATAAGGTATAAAGAGAAGGAAGGAGAGACAATATGAGAAAGAGAGAGAGAAAGACAGAGAGAGAAAATGCCAAGGGAAGAGACTCATGGAAGAGGAGGTGAGGGAAAAAGGGGTAGCATGAATGGTGGCTAATTGGGTGAGGGAGAAAGACGCAGAGAGATAAGAGAAACCTAGAGGGAGAGATAGAGAGTCAGAATAATGGTGGGAAATTTAAGGAATAGGGGATGAAACAAAGAAAAGAAAGAAACCATGAGGGGAAAGAAGTTCCCAATAATGATATGAAGATAAATGGGGGCTTAAGGTGTGCCATACCATTTATGATGTACTGTGGTCCCCTTTCCTTTTTCCTTTTCTTTTTCTAACACTTCTAAAAATTCTATCTAAACAATTTTAATTTCTTTATCACTATATTCTTAAGGGTAAATAGAGCAATACCCAAAGCGCAAGCTATATAAAATTTTTCAATTTCTCGATTACTAATATTTTATTCTAAACAGGCATCTTATTTTTAAATAAGGTCTTATATTTTCCCCTCTTTAGAGAAAGTATTACCTTGAGATAGGAATAGATGGGGGTAAGTAGCATGAATAGAGTCCTTCGCATCCCAAGTTGCTTCCTCTACAAAGTGATTTCTCCAAATCACTTTGACCAGAAGTGCTTTTTTTGAATACAACTTCTTCACCTGTTTATCAACAATGGCCACTGGCATTTCTTCATACGATAAGTTCTCATCTAATTGAATAGCGGGTAAGGTTAGAATGTGCGATGGATTTGACAAATACTTGTGGATCATAGACATGTGAAACACTAGGTGTATCATTGAGAGTTCAAGTGGTAGTGCTAAACGATATGCAACATGACCCACTCTCTCCAAGATCTCGAAAAGTCCAATACAACGAGGACTAAGTTTTTCCCGTTTGTTGAATCTCATAACCCCTTTCATAGGGGAAACTCATAGAAACACATAATCACCCACCATGAATTCCAAATTCGTTCTCCTATGGTCAACATATGATTTCTGTCTGCTTTGAGCTGCTAACAATCTTTCTCTAATCAATCGAACCTTGTTCATAGCATCTTGGACCAAGTCTAGCCCAACAAGTCTTTCTTCTCTAAGTTCAAACCAGGCAATGGGAGACCTACAACATCTCCCACACAAAGCTTCAAACGGAGCCATTTGAATACTGGTTTGGTAGCTATTGTTGTAAGAAAACTCAATCAAGGGTAGATAATTACTCTAACTCCCACCGAACTCCAAGACACATACCCTTAGCATATCTTCTAGAATCTGAATGGTTCGCTCTGACTGTCCTTTTGTTTATGAGTGGAAGGCTGTGTTGAGGTCCAAGCGAGTCCCTAGGGCCTGTTAGAAGGCTTTCCAAAAATGTGAAATGAATTGAGGGCCGCGATCATATATGATGGATATTGGAATACCATGGAGTCTAAGGATCTCATCAATGTACAACTGAGCATATTGAGCAGTATTGAATGTGGTTTTCACTGGAAATAAGTGAGTAGTCTTAGTCATCCGATCAACAATTACCCAAATAGTGCCATGCCCTTTGGATGTACATGGCAATCCCATCACAAAGTCCATGGTTATCTTCTCCTACTTCCATTCCAGTATCTCAATCTGTTGGAACAAACTACCAGGCCTCTAATGTTTCGCTTTCACCTGTTAGCAGACAAGGCAACAAGAAACAAATTCGGTTATGTCTTTTTTCATGCCTTCCCACCAATATAACTATTTTAGATCCTGACACATCTTGTGGCACCTAGGTGCACAGAGTATTCGGAATTGTGGGCTTCTTCTAAGATTGTTTTCCTCAAGTCCGTAATACTAGGTACACAAAGTTAGTCCCCATATTGCAATGCACCTTTATTGTCAATTATGAATCTAGCACCTTTTCCATTCTTGACCTCAACGATCACCTTGGTCAACTTAGGATCCTCTTTTTGAGCTTCTTGAATTTGTGTACTTAATGAAGATTGAGCCTTCATGTGAGCCAGAAATACCTCTGGCTATCCAAGGTCAAAATGTACCCCTCCTAACTCCATTTTGTGAATGTCTTTTACAAAGGGTCTCCTGATAGAAGCTATATGAGTTAAGCTACCCATTGACTTCCTGCTTAAAGCATCTGTCACCACCATGGCCTTCCTAAGATGATATAATATGGTGCAATCATAATCCTTAAGTAGCTCTAACCACCGCCGCTGCTTGAGATTCAAGTCTTCTTGCTAAAAGATATATTTCAAGCTATTGTGGTCTGTGTAAATCTCACAAGTTTCTCCATATAGATAATGCCTCCTGATCTTCAGAGCAAACACTACAATGACCATTCCTAAATCATGGATGAGATAGTTTTGCCCGTGCCTCTTAAGTTATCTCGAGGCATGAGTAATCACCCAACCATGCTGCATTAAAACACACCCAAGCCCCACTCTTGAAGCATCACAAAATACTGAGAACCCTCCTAACCCTGAGGGTAACATAAAAACTATAGCAAAGGGTAAGCAATCCTTAAGCTTTTGGAAATTGGCCTCACACTCATCTGATCATTCACATCGCATATTCTTCTGAGTAAGCCTAGTTAATGGAGCAGCAATCTTGGAAAATTCCTTAACAAATCGACCATAGTATCCGACAAGTCCCAAGAAACTGCAGATCTCCGTCACTAAGGTAGGTCTTGGCCATTGTTGGATGGCTTCAACTTTCTTGGGATCTACCATGATTCCTTTACTAGACACAATATGCCTAAGAAATGCCACCTTTTCTAACCCAAATTCACATTTTAAGAATTTGGCATATAGTTGGTGATCTCTGAGAGTTTGCAAAGCGATTCTCAAATGATGCTTATACTCTTCTCAACTTTTGGAATACACCAAGATATCATCAATGAAAACAATAACAAAGCGATCTAGAAAGGGCTTAAATACCCAATTCATCAGATCCATGAAAGCAGTCGAAGCATTCGTTAACCCAAAGGGCATTACTAGGAATTCGTAATGCTCATAGTAGGTTCGAAAGGCAGTCTTAGGAACATCTGATTCTCTAATCTTCAACTAATGATAGCCTGAGAGAAAATCAATTTTAGAAAAACATACTACTCCTTGCAATTGATTAAAAAGATCATTGATTCTAAGAAGAGGGTACTTATTGCGTATCGTCAATCGGTTAAGTTGTCGGTAGTCAATATATAACCTCAAAGATCTATCCTTCTTCGTCACAAATAGTATCGGAACACCCCAAGGTGAAGTGCGAGAACAGATGAAACCTTTGTCTATCAATTCTTGTACTTGTTCCTTTAACTCTGTTGGAGCCATTCGATAAGGAGGTACAGACATAGGTTGAGCATCAAGTACTAGGTCAATATAGAATTCTATTCCCCTATTTAGGGGCATCCCAAGCAATTCATTAAGAAACATATCTAGAAATTCCTTAACTACCAGAATTGTGTAATAGAGGGTGCTTCAATTGAAATACCTAGACTACTTTTACCCTTGGCAGCCTTTTTTCAAGAGGTGCATGGCATTCAGAGAAGAAATGAATTCAAATGAGGAGGTATTAATGTCGCCTCTAAACTCAAAAAGTGCTTCACTAGATACGGCAAATCACACTATTTTTTTATGGCAGTCAACGGTGGCATGACAGAAGGCCAACTGGTCCATTCCTAAGATAACATCAAAGTCAACTAAATCCAACATAATCAGATCCACTATAGAGTCTTTGCCATTCACAGTTACCACATTGGACCTGTACATAGAACTAACCAAGATAGACTCTCTTATCGAAGTGCCAACCCAAAACGATTGGTCTAGAGGTTTAGGCGGTCCTCCAAATCGAGAAGCAAAGTATACTGACATATAGGAGTGTGTAGAACTTAGATCGATCAAAGCATGTGCATTAAAGGAACAAATAGATAAAATACTTGCTACCACCACATTATATGCTTGTGCATCCTAACGGGTTAATGCATAAACCCTCGACTGTCCTTTACCATTGGTCTAAAACCTCTACCCCCGACACCTCTACCTCTATTTCCTCTACCTGTTGATCCTACAACATTACCTTGGGATTGACTGGATGAAGGAGCAATAGGCTACACTAAGCCTCGGCCTTGGCTTTTAGGTACTTGAGGGTAATCCCTTCTCAGGTGTTCGATCTGACCACACCGGAAACAAGCTTCTTTTGCTTGGTGACATAACCCAAAATGCATCCTTCCATACATCTAGCACAATGAGACAGAAGGAGCTGAATGCCCAGAGCTCTAGAAAATAGACTGGAGTATACTCCTAACTTGAGAACTTAAGGTAGGAGCACTCATAGGAGAAGGTTTGGAAGACGTGATCCCTCGTGGAAGAATATGCTGTGCACTTTAGTAGTTAGGTACTCCACTGAATTCTGAATGACCAGAGTAAGAACCTCGATTATTTGTTTTCTTAGTTACCTCCTTAGCAGCCTTCCTGTCCGTCTTGCTTATTTCAATCTCTAAGGCAGTGTTCACTACTTCGGCATATGTAAGCTTTGCAATTTGAGGTGATAGTGTTGTAAAATATGGATCAACCAACCCCGTGATAAATCTAGCAACTCTCATATACTCATTATATGCTAGATGCGTAGCATAACGTGACAGTTAGGTAAACTATGTGTCATACTTCGTAGTAGTCATCCATTGAGTCTGCGTTAATCTTTCAGACTCGATGGAAAGTCTTGCTTTTGTACTTGCAGGAAAAGATCTTGTCATAAAAGCTTCAGTAAATTCTTCTCAAGTCATAGGCGGTGATCTAGTTGAACTCTCACATAGCATGTTCTTGTACCAATGCTCAGCCAAACCTTCTAACTGATAAGCTGCTAGCTCAATAGCTCCTGTAGTGGAGCACCTTGATGCTTTGATGGCTTTGCAAACCTTGTCTATAACTGGTTGTGGATCCTCCATCACCAAGTTACTTGAGAAAATAGGTGGCTTCAGATTAAGAAACTCTTGCATGGACACCTTTATGCTATGAAAGGGCAGAGCCTGTCTTTGAGCATGTGGATCAAACCCCGCCCGAGGCCGTGGCCTACCTGGTTATGGCCCTGTCACAACCCCTACTAGAGTTTCAACTACTCACTACAACCTGCGCATTCTAGCAATTACTTCAGCCATACCTGCTTTAAGGGTTTGCTTTGCTGCTCGCCTAGCTATTCTACCCCGGCCTCTACCTTTACTTCTGGCTCTACCTCTGCCTCTATCCCCAAGCATAGGGGAAGAAGCCCTATCTAATCCAACGTTTAAGGGCTAATTTTCCCCAGTCTGCTGCCTTTGAGGTTGCACCTTAGGTGGCATTTTTACCTATTCAAGAAAGAAACATTTTAGACTCTAAACAGAGATTACAAAAATTCAAGTTTTCAAAGAAAATCAAAGGCATCCAAAAAAAGTTCCCTAAAGTCTCTAGTAGTATTGCATTTTATGGAAATGAGCCAATAATCATTTACATAATCACAATACTACCAAAGGATATTTGCTCCACTAACCACAGAAAGACTTAACTAGCCTCTAATACCACCTTTGTCACGAGCCACCCCGGAGTCGTGATCAATGCTTGGAGGTAACGGACCTCTAGCAAGTCTAAGATGTCAATTTTTCCATGACAAATAGACAAAGTTTCCTTTATTTTCCAGCCTCCTCATAATAGCTAAACCTATGCCAAACAGTCAAC
The DNA here is from genome assembly GCA_031439595.1 of Pterocarpus santalinus. Classification (NCBI taxonomy): domain Eukaryota; kingdom Viridiplantae; phylum Streptophyta; class Magnoliopsida; order Fabales; family Fabaceae; genus Pterocarpus; species Pterocarpus santalinus. The sequence continues at coordinate 21,622,063 of CM062524.1, read as the reverse complement.
TAGCATGTACCCAAAATTGAGGCTCTCAAAGCGCTGTTAAATAGAAGTTTGCATACATATTAGGCCTTTCTTTCTCATAATGGCAACATATTCATGCATATCTATTTACTCCTATATATATATATATATATATATATATATATATATCCATTGCACCACATGACTAAGGAAACATAAATCCAAAATAGAAAGATTCACATATAAATATCCTTTCCAAAAAGAATATCTAGCAGCAGGTTCCTGTCTGTGGATTGTGGACCAACTCTAAAGCGGTCGATATATCGAAGGTGTCTGTACTCTATGAAGCTGGAGGAAACGAATTAGGTGTGGCACTAGGATCTAAAATAGGAAGAGAAAGTGGGTGAGTCCAACTGACTCAGTGAGGGGCAATGAAATTATAACATATGAGGACAAGCCTTAGAAGTAAAGCAAACTATGATTAAACAAAGCATTAATATTATAAATCAAGTTCAGAGATCGAAAAATATATTTCTCTAATGTAAATGTCCAAAAAGGAGGCTTCCAATTCCGAGGAATTTCCAGGTATGGGTTAGCCTCTTCAAAGTCAACTGAGTTGGTGGTATGCGTTGGCAATACACACACACACACACACACACACATACACACACAGAGCTAGCAACACTCCTGCTTGCTGGGCTTTGATCAAGGTGCATCAATGCTAGTGTCAACAACTGCTAGTTATCGATTAACTGAGAATCCTCCCACAATATACCAATGAAGTTTCAAAAATATAAACAGAGTTTCAAAAGCAAAAATACCAAATAAGGTTTCCAAACTCAAAATAAGATTTCTCAACAAGTCAGTTTAGTAATTTAAGCAACTATTTCAGGAGTTTGTCCTAGCATTCATAAAATTCATAGTCTCTTCTAAAAAGCTTTTAGAACATCCCATAATTGAATACTAATAAAATTTCTTCAAAACCAAATAGATGTCCATGAATAGATAGATATATCAAGCTATAAGACAATTCTATCACTAAACAAAATATTCAAAATTAACCATATATATAAAATAAGCTTTCATTATATACTAAATCAAACCAATACTAATTGCATAAAAACCGTATGCCATAGAGGCATGCTCCACTCGCAACAAGTTAGGGAGCGTCTACTCTATATCCTGGGTATTGTTGAACTTGCAGGTTGATCTCTTGGGGATTTTGAAATCATACTAAGTAATTATTTTCAATGTAAACACAAATTTGGTTTAGAATCTAATCTCCACCCTTTGTCTAGTCATACTAATAAAATTTAATCAAAAGCTTACTACCATATTTTCTGATTAACTCCCTTAGTCGCTAAAGCATTTAGATAACTCTACTCATAAACCAAAGAATTAAAATTCTAACTACTAATCCATTCACTGCTTCCCCAAAATTAACGTTACAAATTAAACTTAATTTCTCAGAGATTGTCTAATTTTTCCAGCATCAAAAGAGGAACAACTTATGTCTATTAACTTCCCAAAAGAAGAAACAAGGTATAAAGAGAGGGAAAGAGAGACTGACGTGAGAGAAAGAGAGACATAGAGAGAGAAAATGCTAAGGGAAGAGACTCCGCAGTGGAGAAAGGGGTGGTGTGATGGTGGCTGGTGGGGTAAGGGAGAGTGATGCAAAGAGAGTGAGAGAAACCAAGAGGGAGAGATAGAGAATGACAATGCGGTGGGAAATTAAAGGAATAGGGAAAGAAACGAAGAAAAGAAGGAAATTGTGGGGGGAAAAAAGAAGCTATGTAAAATTTTTCAATTTCTTGGTTACTAACATTTTATTCTAAACAAGCATTTTATTTTTAAACAGGGTATTACACTATTGGGGCACATTCGACCAATAATGATCGATTATGAAAGAGATCGTGGGAATCCTTTTTTTTGGCCTTTCACAGGCCTTAGGTGAGTCGATAAGATTTTGGATTCACTTTGGTAGCAGCAATTATCTTTATATTTCGGATTCACAAGAATTTGCAAGGCAGCACTGAGACAGGACTACTGGCAATTTATTTTGCCTGGTATTATCTAGCACATATAGAAAGATTGGAAAAAGGCTGAATTGAAGGCCGCAACACATACCATAAATACAATCCAAAGTTGTGGACCTATGTAAAGGATATGGAAATGGTAAGGTTAAAAAAAAAACCTTGAACAAGACCAAGAAAATTGTCCTTTGCTCCTTATGAAAAGAAGAAGCAATTACCTGTAGGTAGAACCCAATTGAAGACTGATTGGTGTGCAAAACAAAAGGTATTTCGTGTGGAGAATCATTTGGTAAACTAAGATGTCATCACAATAACTAGAAAAAGAAGAACTAGGTGCCTCAATACCTAGAAAGGGTAAACTAGGTAATAATATGTTGAAAAAAAAAAAGGTGTTTCAACACCTATGAAGATGTACACTATGTTTCACAATACCTTGAAAAAGAAAAACTAGGCATCTCAATACCAGAAAAGTTAAATTAGGCATCACAATACCTAGAATTAATGAGAAAAACATGCAACTTAATCATGAGTAAAAGAACACGGCAAGCTTAAGGTTCAAAATTCAAACATTCACTTAATAGAAAACCTCACCAAATATTTTTACTATTCAAAATAGTTCTTTCAAACTTAGGCAAGAAGAAGAAATCCATGAAGAAATAAGATGAAATTGCATTCCATTTAAAAATACTCAAATCCATTCACCATTATGCCACATCTCAAGTTTGTTTTGCACATGGACAACTAGTATGAGTTTACAATTAGTGAGAAATATAACAGTCTTTAGAAAGGTGACAATGTATATGAGACAACATGGAACAAGTCCCCCAAGCCTACAAGCACCACTTAAGCAAACAATGATTCAATAATTTTCATCTTCTTCCAAAATGGTCAATTTTCCCATTAGTTCCTAAGTTAGAACTCTGAGATTCTAGATGTCTCTCAAACCAAAAGGATCTCTATATAACTTTTTGCTTCAAACTTTTAGTGACTTGTTTAAATGTTTGCTTCCATCAAGAAGATGTATCTTCTTATTCAAAGAAAACTTCTATTTTTCTTTTCCCTTCATTGTTCACTCATCCTCTACTTTTTGGATGACAAATACCTTTGAAATAATATGAAGTGTAAATTACTTGATAACATTCAAAATAATCAATTATATAATTATTTAATAGATTTTTAAAAATGAAATTTATGTATATTTTTTAGAGAATTATATTATCATATAAGAGTATTTTAAAAATTATTGCTCTGTCTTAATATAAAGGAAAAATATTAAATTATAATTAATATGAATTGAGAATAGATAATAGATAATATATATATATATATATATATATATATATATATATATATATATATATATATATGTTTAACTTTGAAATCACTTGAGGTTATTTAAGAAAATAAAAGTTAAAATTAATTATGAGAGAGTATAGATAAACAAAAGAGGATGCCAATATCTCAACTCGTAAATCACATTATTATAAATTCACTTTTGAATAAAATTAAATTTGTAAAATCAAATTCATCTACAATTAACATGGCAAAGTCTTTTATTTTTATTTATTTATTTATTTATTTTAATTGAGCTCACAGCCTAGTAGTTTCTCTTACATATTTTATTGAGCTTGGAATATCCCGTATTTAACTCTCATTCTCCCTGCCTTTGTAAAGAAAAAAAAATTAAGTTGAGGAGAAGGTTCACCTTAATCTAGGCTTAGGAGATGCCTCATGATTCATTAAGTACTTACTACTAACAATGTTGACAAAATCTAATTCAAACACACGTAATATATTCAGTTCAAATATAACCAAAAAGTAATAAAATAAAATGAAATTTTAATATTAATAATATATATATATATATTAATTTTGATGCACTATTAGTCTAAAAAATTTTTATATTATTATCTAATCGCAAGCTTCTATTTGTAAAACTTTTAAATTAGTGAATGGTTAAATCAAATACTTTTGCTGATGTGATAATACATGATTAAATGTCTATGTAAAATTATTTTTACATTGACAGTGAATCAAAATTAAATTAAAATATATAAATAAAAATGAGTTACATTACTATTATTTAAATAATATTTATTTTGTTAAATTTACTTTTTGAGATGAAACCATAAACATAAATTATATTATTATAATTTATTTTCTTTTACTAAAATTAAGTTTTCAGTATGAAGCATGAAAATTCTATACTCAACACACGAAACCTATCTTTAGAATTACTTAGAGTATGACTGATTTAATTTTTTGGAGAATTATTTTGAAAGAATGTGTTTTAAAAAAATTACTTTTAGAGAAATTATTTTTAAAAGAATTGATTTATATTTGGTTTGCATATATTAAAAATAAGTTTAAAAGAATAATTTTTATTTGGATAGAATAAAGTAAAATTATTTTTAATTATTAATGTAAGAAAAATGGTAAGATTCCTTTTCAAAAGACTTTTAAAATCCTATAGTGAAAAATAACTTCAAAGATACTTCTCTTAAAATTTTTTTTGAAATTTCAAAAATAAGTCTAAAAAAAAGCTATTACATGCTTAAATATATTAATTACTGTGTATTTTTATTCTCATATTACTAAAATGCCTTTTGGCTCGCTCAAACTGCAATCCAAACAGCCCATTAATCGTAACCCATGTTTGGGGTGAGATAAAATTTCACAAAAAGAATTAAAGAAAAATGAAAAATCGACAATAATAAATAAAAATAAATAAAGAGAAACGTTATTTGACCCACGGTTTAGCGACATATACGGTGTCAACCGTATAAAAATAAGCAAAACAGGTAAATATGATGGTAGCGGTAAAAGCAGAAGGAAGACAAGTGAAAAATTCAAAAACAAAAATGAAAAACCACACCCGCGAGAAACCTCTCCGACCTAGGAAATTCAGTCCATTATACTCTTAGTCTCTCACTCTCTTTGTCACCGCCGACCTCATCGTTGTCGTCGCCATCGCCATCTCAACTGGTACCACCGCATCGACACTCAACAGCTCAAGAGCCACGTCGATAACGCTCTTAAGGTCCACTCTCTTGTCTTCAAGGCCCCTTTACTCTTAGTCTCTCACTCTCTTTGTCATTGTCGTCGCCATCGCCATCTCAATTGGTACCACCGCATCAACACTCAACAGCTCAAGAGCCACGTCGATAACACTCTTAAGGTCCACTCTCTTGTGTTCAAGGCCCCTTTGTTTTTTCTTCGTGTTTGTGTTGGTTAAGTTGAGATTTAACTTCACAACAACTCAAGTGTATGGCCTCTGCGTCTGCGATTGTGTATGAGATTTGATTTTGAGATTTTTTTTTGTTAGCATTTCTTTTTGGATTTCTTCCTTTTTTTTTTGGGGGATTGTTTTTGACGATGGAGGAATGACCTTCATTGAATTTTGAATTCAACTTTTGTAATGTGTTTTAAGGTCCATTTTTCAGATTTGTGATGTTTATTTGGCGCTTTGCTAATAATTAGTGTTTAGAGGTAGGATTTTTTATGCACACATCACTGAAGAGGGAGCTGAATTTGGCTGAATTCCTTCTGTAAAACGGAGAGGTTTGTGTATTGGATTTGACTTTCTTAAGTGATTTCAGTTAGGGATATCCTTTTCAAAGGTTCATCAGGGAGAATCTTTTATTTTTCTTTTTTTCTCCTATTTTTGTTTTTTTTTTTGTGTATATGTATAGCTAGTGCTAGTTAATTTCCTACGTTTTATATGGTTTGACAGCCACTGGACTAATTGGATTAGTGTTCATAGTCATTACCTGCAAGTTATTTTTACTGTAGGAGGACAATTTATGGCATACGTTTGACTTTGACAATTTATACTCGAGAATTACTGATGCTAGTTTAAATACTTGATAGTCCTTTGGTTAGACGATTTCTAATGGGATTCTTCATAGTATGGTATATTCTAATGAAAAACTATGTTTGAAACAACTTGTGATTGTTTACATGAGGCACATGGCCATGGTGTGACAGAGATGCGATACCATGCACTCTATAATATCTTGACCTATGAAAAATTCAGTTCATTATGTAAGGCTCTACTTGGAAATTTCTAAGGAATGAGGCTTGAAAATGTATTTGACTTTAGTGTCATGAACTCAAAAATGAAGGAGCATGCTTATGAACAATCTCGGACACTTTTCTTGTCAAATATTCAATAGGTATTTTTAGTAGTGTATCTAAAGTTCAACAAATCTCTCTTCTTATATGGTGCTTGGAACTGTTAGAAAAATTTATATGGCTAAATTTCTGGTTGAGTAATATTATTTTGCCCACTTGTTTAGTGACACATACGGTGACATCCTATGCAAAAGGCAGAAGGAGATAAAAGAGCTATAGAGGAGCAAAGGAAAGGTAAATACAGTGTAATTATTAGATGGAGGCAAGTTAAATTCAAATATAAATCTATTAGTTCTAAAAAAGAAAATGGAGAACAATATTCAGCAGAAATTATCGCTGTTGACAATATTTGATTTTAGAATGAAATTGTATTTGAAAAAAAAAAAATAATCTCGCTTGACTTTATTAGACTATGGTGTTAAGCATTTTTATTAAATATAATTTATATAAATCTATTCTTCTTTTGCAGTTTTGGGACTTAAATTATAGTCTGGTCTACCTCAACAGAGTAATGCTTGAGCATTGCAGGGGAAACTTGAGCTTTTCATGTTCTTCTATCTTGGACATATTTTATGCTTTCACCTTATGATCTTGGCAACTGACTTGTTTGGAAGTATTGTAGGGTGCATGTGCATTATGAGTTGATTTAACTATTAGATTTACATGTCTTTTTCTGCAATAGGAAGTTTTATTTCTGAATCATTATATTATTAACTTAACACTTTTCTACACATATGTACAAGTGAATCTAATTAATGGCTGTGTCTCTGCACTTAACTTATGTACCTAGCTGGTCAAGTCAACTTCAGTCTTTCCGTAAGTTGTCTCGCCAAACAAGCATTCATAATCAGTTATTTGCCCACAGGAATAAGGAATGGAAGTTGTTTGCATCATGTAGTGACTTGGTCAAAAATTAGTTTCGAAGATAATTAAAACATATTTCTATTGTTTATAAAAATAATTGACAAGCAATATTTATTCCTTGCAATCCTCTCTATGTATATATATATGTGTATGTGTGTGTGTACACATATATTTTGAAGCTTTGGTTGGTTTTGTAGGTTGAAATGCTCCCTCAACATTTGAGAGAATCAAGATAAGAAGCATTATGCTCAAGTACTTAGAGGAGGTAATTACTACTTAGGGAGGTAAGTATACAATGTAATTGGTTCTCATCTTATTAGTATCTTTGCTGGTTTATATATCGATATGCTCACTCCTTGCTCTATTGAACTACTTCACTTGGTCGCTACTATCCTGTTGTTTAGTCAGACTGCTTTGCTCTGCCTCTGGGGATGCTTCTTTCTTTTTCTGCCTCTCTACCCATCAGGTTAGTATATCTGCTCTCTCTCTCTCTCTCTCTCTCTCTCTCTCTCTCTCTCTCTTTCTCTGTCTTTTCCCATATTCTAACAACTTTGATATGTTTTCAAATGTGGGGCTTTTCTCGCATCAACGTGCACTTTGTTTTTTCTTTGAGGGTGTAGAAAAGCATTGCTTTTTATGAGAGCTCTTTTGGTGCTTTCCTTATAGTTTTTAGTTTTACTTTTATATATGAAATTCAAATTGGCTTTCATGTGATCTGCTTAGTTTTATAAGGTATGGTTTTTTCTTCCGATTAAGATCAATAATATAGATGAAAAATTTAAAGTCGACAGATTTAACTCTACAAGCTTCATTAATTGAAAATGCCGAAAAGCCAGATCCTTTTCGAAGATTCAAGATGTCCATGTGTATACATTGAATTAATCTATATATCAAGTTATATAAAATCTTACAGCAACCACTCAGCCATTGTTTGATATGGAATCTTGGGCTCATTTTCGAAAAGGAAAGAGAGCGCCTTTTCAAATTAATAGCGCATAGTAAGGTAATAACTTCAGTGCATTCATTTTCTACTTGTCTTCTACATTCAACATCTTTATTGTTAGGGAGAAGTACATCAGTATTATTTACGTTATGATGTCAGTAAGTATTTATTTGCATCTTATTAGTCCTTCCTATGCAGAGGAGTGGAGTATTCTTTATAAGTGGAGATGTTCACTTTGGGGAAATCACATGATATGATTGTGCTTTGGACTACCCTCTATATGATATAACCTCAAGTGGGGTTACTCAATCAGTTGAGGGGGTTGTACCACCTTTCTGACATTTTTTAGTGAGATTTATGGCATGGTTGACCCCATCTACATTATGTGAGTTAATGGCCAAAACTGCAGATACAAATCTTGTGAATATGGTAAACTTTTCCTCCTAATTTTTTTTGGGTAAGAATGTTTACCTTGGTTTTCATGTCTTGATGTTTCAAATGTGAGCTTTCGTTAGGCGGTAGAAAGGTATTAGCTAACCCCAGAAATAATTTGAAATTATGTTCAGACCTCCAGCCACTGTGGACTTTCCTAATAGCAGCAAAGCTACCATAATACTTAAATGAAGTATTAAACTAAAATAATAGTGCTAATTTGCAAGCTTCGTTATATTTTGCTTTTTTGACATATAATTTCTTATTTCCCATGGACAAACCTTGAAAAGATGGAACCGTCTTCAGCATAGCCTTGTAACTAGTACTTTCAAAAGGGAGAAGATGAATATTAATTGAAAACGAGATTAAACATCATGATCAAGACTACCTTGATCAGAAAACCAAACAATGGAGGAAGCATAGATTTAAATAATGTGGCCTATTTCAATAATCTGTTTATTGAAATGAGCTTGTCCTATTTGTTCCTTATATAAGCTAATTATCTTAGATGTCATTTAAAAGGAATGACATCTAAGCTAAGTAGGACTGACTGGTGCTTTTGTTAAAGTATAGCATATCACTTTTTTTGTCATTTTCATCATGGCAGTAGAGTATAATCCTTTTTCTAAATAGTGTTGACCATGTTTCTAAAGGTTCTGATATGTCTCCAAGAGGTTTAACCACTGATACTACTGATATGGATATTGTAGACATCTTTGTTGATCTTATTGTATTGCTGGGATTAACAAGTTGTAGAAATCATTAACCATCGATATGCTTGCATAATATGGCATTTTATGCTTGGTTATGCTTTCAATTTGCAAGTTATGCTGCTGATTGTTGTACTGGCTTAAAGGGAAAAATAAATTCCATTTAAATTAAAGATAAACTATATGAAATTGGTAACAATTTCATCTGTGCCTATAGTACTTCTAGAGGTATAGTTTCATATTAACTTTGCTCAAATCAAGAAACACCTTCGGTTGCTTATTGGAGAATATACCTATGTTATACTCCTTTTCTTGTCAATATCATTGCTGATTGTTTTTTGTGCTTGGAAATTTGTTGAGTCCCTCTGATATATCAATATTAGCCTGAATTTATCTTTCTGCTCATCTAACAAGTGAGACTAGGCATCTCGAAACATTATGTCCTGCATTTAGCCACATATACAAGACTTCTATACGAGCATTTTGGTATCTACTTTGCATCTTAACATCTTTCTTGACCTTTTCAGCTGACTATTACACTTTAGATACAAGACAATCATCTAGAAAAGATTCAATATAATAAATATTTCTATGCTAGGGGGTGGTTGAATATGTGAAATGGCTTAACACTGATAATGCCTTGTAACTTGTAGTTTTATTTTGTAATGTGTGGTTATTATCCATTTGAAATTGTTCTATTTTCTTTTTTCATTGGTGGTGCTTTGCTAGGAGAATGAGACCTTACCCTTTGTTTTACTTTCTTCAATTAACAAAGACATCTCTACTGTATATCTCACATTTCTGATCTATGTTTTGTGTTTTTTTGTAAAATCTCCATCATGAAGCTTATAATATTTTGCACAACACTTTTCACAACTGTGAATATTTGCTCGTATGGCACTTATTCGTAATAAAGTTTTAAGTGGGGTGCTTTCAATTCAGTGCAGCAATTATATTAGTTATGTAAGTTGTTTTATTTACTTTTAGAGTAATGCTGTTGACAAAACTGGTTGGTCATAATTGAATGCGCCGATGCCGTGGGGCATTTGATGTATGCAGTGTGTGAAATTAATGATATCTGCAGTATGATTTAAGGACCTGCACTAAGGTAGCATTATGACTTCCGTGTATGCTTCATGGGCAATTCTAACTGTCACTTTCGTTCAATTTTAGTTTTTACTTCAATTTTCTACAATGGGTGTTTTCCCCTTGCTTATATGAATAGCTACGAGTACAACAACAAGATTTTGTCAGTGTTGATTTTGTAAATTAAGAAATCTTCAATGTTTTAATTTGTTCCCTTTAATGCAATAAATGCTTATTATTTTTTATATTTTGATTAGATTTGTTCATTAGCTTGTAAAGCAACCCTTGACTAGTGACGTTCTGTTCCAGAAAGCTCTTCATGATGTTCTGAGTTTTAGCAAAGAAGCAGAAGGAACCAGTATTGATATAGCTTGTCATTGGTAAGCTGTCCAATCACTTTCACTCCTGCACTTATGTTCTATGTTGGCTGGTATGTTTCATACAATGTTTTAGGATTTAATTGCGTGTATTTGGCACATGGCTTCGTGTGAGTAAGGATTAACTAATGAAGGCAAGGGTTAGCCTTTTATATCTTCTGAAAATAAAAGCTCAATGACCAATGGATTGTGTTATTTTGACATACTTTTTAGTGACATATATGGTGTCACCGTATGAAAATGGCAGAAAACGTGTAACTGAAGATCCAAATCTCATAAGAAAATAATATTTAGTTTCCACATAAGTTAAACCATATAACACTATCAAATCCAAAATCCCAAACCCTTAATCTTTCGTTATTCTTATTTTGTGATGTAGCATACCATTAACTAATAACTTGTGAAATGTACAATATTGCGGAGCTCTAGTGGTGTTCTTCAATCCACACCTTAGTATGAGAATTACAAGCTATTTTGGCTAAAAGATGGGCCACAATATTACTCTCATCTCAAGTGCGTGAAGTAGATGCCATGAAGGTGATTTTAGATAGACATATATTGGAAGCTAAGAGCTAAACATTCACCTTACCTATAACCTTGAATTACACCTTACAGACCCCATTGCCAAAGGACTTGGATCAACAGTTGCATAAGTGAGGAGTTCAGTACTTGATTCCAAATGAGTCATCTTTTGCTCGTCGAAGGTAACCCAAGATTCTATGCCATCTTTTAACTTGGTGTCAACTATGATGATTACATTAAAAAACAATGAACTAGTTGAACCAATACTACTGACCCATGTAGGCTTTCCTCACCCAAAATTTGCTTTTAATGTACCGAAAATTACACCAACTGCACAAACCAACTTCGTGTACTTCATTATTTGACCATGTCTCACCAATTTTTGTAAGAAACTCTTGCATCGCTGAGCTTCCAGTATCACCATGTAATTTCTCAACAAACTCCTTATCAATTCTTAAAATTGCATACCTCAACTTACTAACCAACTCATCCAACCCAAACTTATCAGGTTCGCTCAAGTGATTTGCAGCCATTACCCAATGAAAGTTTCCTATGGCATGTTCTGGACATAGATCTTCATCCATTCTCTTGCACAAGTTCACCAAATGGCTTTCAATAGAAGGCTTTTTAGTACCAAACTGTGCCTTGGACGCAGCCATGAGACACTTCCACAACAGTGCAGAAATTATCTCGACACTTGTAGGATCTTGCACCATACATGAAGAAGAGTTTGCCAATATTTGAGCCTTAAGGGTGGCTATGAATGAGTTTGTGAACAAAAGCCTCCCTGTGATCCACTTGCCTTGCTTTAACAAGGAACCCCACATGCTCTTTGACAAGTTTGTAAACCCTAAAGTACTTGCTGGGAAGAGAGAAGATGTGATGAAGCTAGGGTGTGTTAATTGATTGCAACCCCTTACCCTTTGTATCTAATCCTTTAGGAAGGTGGTTAGTGCAGGTCCATCTAGGATCCTATGAGAAATGCATATATGCCAATAGCAATTGCCCCACAATCAAAGACATTGACTAGTTATATTAGTCACACAAGTTCGTATATTTTTCAGGGGAGAGTTTAGTAGGAAGAAAGTTGTGCAATAAGGCCAAATTAGGCCAGCTTAGAAATTAAGAAAGAGGACACTTCACCACCCCTACTACAAGATTAGAACCTTCATCATTGCACTTAATGGATAAGTCATCTTTTATCTTGCCACCTAGAGGGTAGAACTGGGTTAGTGTCTCACATAAGGATTGCTTTAGCAATCCTAATCTTTTTAGGACTTCAGATATGCTACTTGTGTTATTAGGTGAGGTGTAAAATAGGATGACTGGACCATAAGGAGCAGGTATGAGCTGATCCAAGGGGGAGAGTTTGAAGGTTCTTAGGTAAGGGGGTGTCCGATAAGAAGGCCTAATGTCTTCTCTAGAAATGATTTCCACCTCAACTTTCATTATTCATAGCTTATGCGGTAAAAGGTTGCACATGTAAGCTGATTTATATATGTAATCAATTTTAATTTTTTTCTTAAACTATAATCAAAGCTTAGCTTTTTCTAATCCTACCATCAATGTTTTATTTTTTTTTTTTTTCTGTTGATAGTATGACTTCGAAATAGGTATGAGAATTATAATTTTGAAATAGGATCAAGCAAATTAACTTTCTTTTGACGTAGTTAACCATGTGTGACCTGTGGCATTAATTGCTATTCGGCTTAGATAGTATCTGCTGTGCTTGAATATGTGGTAATTAAGACTTGGTGGTTTGTTGTAGGTGAGTCAACCTTAGCAGTTCGAGTAATATCAGGTGATACGCAGACTAAAATGAGGCAAGGGAAAGCAAGTGCTAGAAGTCCTGCTACAGGTGTGGCCGGACGGCTAAAGAAGCACGATATGAAGAATGAAGCAAATGTAAGTGTTAAGTGGTACAATTGTTTGAAATGTAATAAATGCATTTAAAATGAAGGACTATGTCAATATTTTTCATTGTTTTGGTCAGGATAAGAAGGGGAGCTTGCATAAGAATGACAGGTCTCTTGGTCAGAAAGGTTCTTGCCAGTCTAGTCATGGAGTGGTAAATCATCCCATACTTATTGTATTGCTTTGTGATGTAGTTATTTAAATAATTTTCTCTTGCGGCATCCATAGTGATTTTGTAAATCTAGATGTACTAATTGCAGTGCGTGTGAATTTTAGGCTGCTTTTGCTACGTGGTGTTCACCTCTCCGATTGCAGAAGCTGTGCCAAATTTTGACGGAACAACAAGCTGACCTTGTCAAGGAGATGGGATTTGGCACAATATTTGATGTGAAGTGCCGGATCGAGCGCATGTTATGCTTGGAGCTCGTGAATGCACTGGATATAACCAGGATGTGCATTTTCGTGAAGGGTGAGCCGATCCCACTTACATACCATGACGTAGGCATGGTTTTTGGCTTTTCGGCTTCAGGTATTACAACCTACCTATTTGTCATTTTTATTATTTTTTTTTGCACATGACGAGTAAGCGTGCAAACTGGGCAATATTAGGGTTGGAGATTCCTACATCCGTGACCGAAGAGCAGAAGCTTTTATTGAAGGATTTTGAGGGGGTGACTGATGGTCAGTTAGAGCATATGATCTGGCAGGGCAAAGTTGACGACAACTTCAGATGAGCATTCATTTTGTATGTCATGTCTGGGTTCTTTTGCCCAACATCAAAGATGGCACCTAGTCCAACATTATTTGGTGCCATTGTTGATGTTCAAAATGTGAGAAAATATAATTGGAGCCGGTTCATTTTCGATTGGCTTGTAGTTCAGATCACAAGCTACAAGTCAGGTCACCGGAAAACGGGGAGCATCGGCGGCTGCCTTTTCTTCCTGATGGTATGTAATGCATCACTATTTTTCTATTGCAGTGAAGCTTCTTTTCTAGCCTTTCTATTGATAGTTTATCATGCTTATGTATACTTGTCTATTAGCCATATATACGTAGATGTCGGTAACCTAATTTGGGGAATTGACTTGGCATTTCACAGATTATATACCTTCATCGCCGGCCGCTTGGTGCTGGGGATTCGGCATCCACTGGTGCACTACTCGCATATTGGGATGAAGAAATGGTGCGAAGTCGGATTCGCACTGAGAGAAACTTGAAACAGGTAAGTTGCATAAATAAGGTTACAATCTGTTAAAATTAGTTTTGTGGTTGTTGATTATTTCATGACATTAAGGTGAAAACTTAATATCGAAGCTGTTGGTATTGTGTATTTTCCACCGATTTTGTTCATGTCATTCGTTGAATGTTTTGATAGGGCATATTGCATCGTACTCGGCGCCGAGGTGAGCTATATGATGAAGTGTGGTTAAAGAAAACCTATAAGACAGAGGTAATGGGGATTACTTAATGTCTGAATAATTGAAAAGGTTTACGATTTCAACATATTTTCCTTATGTTATCCAAAAAATTTGATTAGCTTTTTCATCGGTCGATGATTTATTTAAAATTATGGTTTTATGATTATTTTTAATTTTATTTGTGAAGTTAGTTATTGATTTTTCTTGCACAACTAGGAAGTCCAAAACCGGTATTATATACACCTTGTTTGGTAATATATGCATTTCTGTGAGTATATGCACTTTATAGGTGGTGAATTCAGTGAGAGTGATTAAAGAATCAGCACTGGCATCGCAAATGATTTAGATGCTAACATATGTTATCTTTTTTGTGCATAATTGGATGGATTTTGAGCCGAACAAGTTACTTCTTACCTCCTAAAATTGATTACTTATTTTTGAAGCAGTTATTTCTATCAATGTTCTATTATGCTTGAGCCCACTTGCAAATTTTTTATTATAATTGACATAATCATGTGTATACAGATTGTGCAGGATTGGGTTGTGGCGCATTTGCAGATGCTGAAGGACATGGATGATGCCATTTTGGCAGGCAAGTACAATGCGCGCTGTTTTGTCCCTAACTTGCCAAGCTTCAAAGAGGCTGAACCTGCTGGTAACGAGAAGAAGAAAGTGGAAGGTTTTGATTCAGATATTCGGGATGACCCTTCTCACTCGACCAAGAAAGGACGAGAGAAAATGCTAGTTGATCTTTATACGTACTGCACCCAGCCAGGGGTTGCAAGCGAGTATGGATATTTACTTGAACTCTTTATGCCTTAATCTACATACTTGCAATGAACAAACTTACTTGACATGATATTTCTTTAATTACTTTGGGTATGTGATTCTGGAATTTGGTTAGCATGTTTGGTCAGTATCTAGATCGGCATGATGCTCAAACACTGGGACCCGGGGGGTGGATTAGTAATTATGTAATAATTACTCTTAATATCAGTTTTTTTGTCTGAATTGCATGCTTCTTTCAGAGTGAACTAGTTAGTAACAAATATTCGATTGTTATGTCAGGTTGTTACTTTTGCTGCAGCAATTTTTAATGAGTCTGAGCAGGGACGAAAGGCGAAGGACCGTTATTGTTTGCCTTCGTATTTCATTGTGATGTCATCTAACTTAGATATGTTTGATATGCATATTTTAATCCAGATTTCGTTCGGTGTGCTTATGTTTGTTTCTTTGAATTTAGGAGAAAGTCACACATGGTTTGGAAGCCTTCAGGAGACGTTGCCACCAACCATAGGATACACTACCGACTGGTTTCGGGGACCTTCAAACTGTCATTGCCTCTAGCAACTTGGTATTCAATTTCATTCTTAGTGTCAGTCTATTTTATGTAATATGGTTATACGATAATGATATTTTCTACATTGGATGGTAAAGGTGTTTGCGCCTATTATGTTTGATCACCATTGGTGGTGCTATGCTTTGAACCGGGAAAAAAAGAGGTTATATGTGTTAGACTCTCTGGAAGGAAGGCATAAGGGTGACAAAGCTCACCTTGACAAATTGGCGGTATGGAGCTACAAATAACTTGATTACTTTATTTTTATATGTATCCTCGGTATTTGGGTGCTAAAAAGTCCATTGAATCTATTCTTTTTTCTGAACTCATACAGTTGATGGCATAGTTGGTAATCGCTTGATTCACTCTTTCTGTCGTTTGTACAATATTTTATGAATACAGTAGCAATCCATCAAATATTTCTAGGAGCAAAGTTTAAGTATATGTCAGTTCTTTGTATTTGAGCTATAGCCTTGATTGAGTTTTCACTCCATTTCAATAGCAAAGAAGTTGTTACTGGTCTTACAGCATCATATATTTCGGTAAACATTGTACAAAATAGAAGAATAGTTAATAGTCAATGGTGGACAGTGTATGTAGTTGAACAAAACAGATGTCATGTAAGGATGCATCCATTGTCAAATTTTCGGAAGATAGAGCAACAAGCGAATAGGGAGTGTCTAGTAGTAATCTTATGTTACCATTGGGATGATATTGATTAATAGCATTTATAAATGAAATTGTTGACTTCCTTTGTACTACAAAATGCATGCTCTAAATGTGAAGATGACTACTACAAAATGCAAACTGAAGAATGCATCCACTATGTACTGCCAAAATTATATTGAATCTATTTCATTTTGACAACCTGTAGGCCACTCGTTTCAAGGAGATGTTGGCATTAACAGTGCCGACGTTCAATCCTAATGAAGTAAAATTGAGAGTTGATACTGTTTTGCTGCCAAAACAAAAGAATAGGTGAGTTGTAGTGGATTTTATTTGTAAAATTTACTCTTCTATGTTCATCAATTGAATCTATGATGTCAGTGTAACTTGTTGTTTGTGTTTTTTGCCTTGTATGGTTCTTGCGAAGTGATGATTGTGGTTTGTACACCATTAAGTATATGGAGATATGGGATGGGGTCACAACATATGAGGGAGGCAGCACCATGCCTGATTGGACTGAGGTGAGCTTTCTATTGTTTGGTCCGTAAATTGGAACTATAGTAGATTAGTTTCGCATTGTGTAAAATTACATGTTTGATTGCCATAGGATGAGGCTGAAAGGTTGCGATGTGAGTTGCTAACTAGTTGGGTATTAGATAAGAGAAATGTGTACAGAGCAAAAGTTGCACATGATGCAGGAGTTGATGCGCTGCTATCAACAGCATCCCCATTCACTGCCCGTACCCCATCAGGTGCAGATGCCTCTGCTTGTCGCATGGAAACTCCAATACACGCCTCTACTACCATTGCCAATCAGGATGTACCGGTGTATGAAGATAATGCCAAAGGTTTGTGCATAGATTGATGGACATGAAGTAGTTATATGCATAAACAGGATTGAATAACCGAGCATGTAGTTTGTATGTCAATATGATTGTTAAATATTTCCTCTCTATGTTAAAAGGTGTTGATGGTGGAGATAATGGGACAGTTAATACCCACGAGAAGCCGAAATCAACCGTTGCTACAAGGGTCAAGACTTACGGAAGAAAGCGAAAGCCTGCACCTAGAACGAGAACCCCGTACACACCGTTGCGTCGTTTGAAGCCAAGAAAGTAATAGTGCCATAGGTTCTGTTTTGGTCTTTTTGAGTGATGAGGCTGGCCTATCTTTTCACCAGACTGTCTTAGTGGAGCAATTTTATGTGTAATTGGTTAAGAATACAACGATAGGTTTCCATTGGTCATCTCCAAAAGTCCACATCTTTGATTATGCAGATGAAATGGAAAAACATCTTATAGAATTGCTTTTGAAAATAAAAGTGAAGACTTCATAAAATCATTTGAAAATGGTGCTCTGGTTCCTTTAAAAGGAAAGACTCGGAGTTCTACGGGCATGATGCATGGTACAAATATTTAGTGCAGTGGGATACTTTGTGAGAATATGTATGTATGTGTATATCCTGTTATGTATTTTTTTTTTTAATTTTTATGGTTTTATGTTCTCACTTCTCTTAAATGTTCACATGCATCAAGTATTCGATGCTATAGATGATATCTCTATTAGGTGAATGTGGTTGCTGACATGGAGGTTTGGAGAATTGGTGTTAACCTCGACAGATGCATCCATGCATGTAACTTGTGTAAGAAAAGACTGAACACTCCTCAAAACGAAGCTTATAAATTGGCTGGGATTACATTTTTGTTAAATATGCCAGCAGACTTGACGAAGGTGGTCTACGAACACTTTAAGCTGACAACCTTGATGGGCAAAAATGAGAGGAGAGAATGAACATGAAACGTAAACACAGGAGTTTGTTAAAATGTTCAGCATCTCACCTCATGTTCGACTGAAGTCCACATTTTGCTGCTGTGCCATACTTGCATGGCTTTCCCCTGTCAACTTGTATCTTTTTGAATGACCTTTACTGATGTTAGAACATAGGTAATATGTATATATTTCAGCATCCATAAGTAGAGACACAGAGGGTTGGAAATATTATTTGATTGACGATGTTTCGGGCTTTCTACTTCAAAATTTAAATGTTATCATTTGTTATGAGTGGATGTTTGTAGTTCCAAATTTCCTAATTCTTTGATATGCAATAAGTAGTTATGGTAAAATCTTGATCCAAAATCGAAATGAAATTATTCTCTTCTAATTATTTCTGTGAAACCAATCGTAATCCATGAGGTCAATTACTTCAGAAGTACAATTGCTGCAGAAGTTTGTAATTTCAGTCCAACTGGTAATGAAGGATCAATTGAATAGGAATCTTCCAGTAATGGTGTAGTCGACCATACGTTACTTTGTCGTGTACATAGACTAAGTGATAAGGATTCTAGTTTAGATATTCACATATGTGATGAGACACATCATCAACCATATTTTTTTTCTCATAAAGTTTCACTAAATCCAGTATCTTTCAACCAATAAACATGGCTTATGCCACACCTTAGGAAACTCAACATGGTTTGTAACTGCACAACGAGTCCGTGATGGGAACTTCATTCCCTCGTAAGGAGTCACTGGAAATGGCTAACTACAAAACTGAATATGGTTGGTAACTCTAACCAAAAAGCTGATAACTTTAGTTTAGAAAGCTAGTAATTTTTTTAAAAAGCTGGTAACTTATCAGGTTCCTGTTTTTTGGTCCCAAATCGTTGGACAACGGATGGGTGCATCCAAACAAGTTGACACCACACCACTTCATGCTAGGTTGGTAAGGGGAGCTTCATTCCCTCTTGGGGAGTCTCTGGAAATGGCTAACTATGAAACTGAACATGGTTGGTAACTCTAAGCAAAAAGCTGGTAACTTTAAATAAAAAAGTTAGTAATTTTTTTAAAAAGCTGGTAACTTATCAGGTTCCTATTTTTTGGTCCCAAATCCGTGCACAATGGATGGGTGCATCCAAACAAGTTGAGACCACACCCCTTCATGCTAGGTTGGTATTGTGTATTGCTCCATTCCCTCTTCGGGAGTCACTGGAAATGGCTAGCTACGAAACTGAATATGGTTGGTAACTCTAAACAAAAAGCTGGTAACTTTAGTTCAAAAAGCTAGTAACTTATTTAAAAAGCTAGTAACTTATCAGGTTCCTGTTTTTTGGTCCCAAATCCTTGGACAACGGATGGGTGCATCCAAACAAGCTGAGACCACACCCCTTCATGCTAGGTTGGTAAGGGGAGCTTCATTCCCTCTTGGGGAGTCACTGGAAATAGCTAACTACGAAACTGAACATGGTTAGTAACTCTAACCAAAAAGCTGGTAACTTTAGTTCAAAAAGCTAGTAACTTATTTAAAAAGCTAGTAACTTATCAGGTTCCTGTTTTTTGGTCCCAAATCCTTGGACAACGGATGGGTGCATCCAAACAAGCTGAGACCACACCCTTTCATGCTAGGTTGGTAAGGGGAGCTTCATTCCCTCTTGGGGAGTCACTGGAAATAGCTAACTATGAAACTGAACATGGTTAGTAACTCTAACCAAAAAGCTGGTAACTTTAGTTCAAAAAGCTAGTAACTTATTTAAAAAGCTAGTAACTTATCAGGTTCCTGTTTTTTGGTCCCAAATCCTTGGACAATGGATGGGTGCATCCAAACAAGTTGAGACCACACCCCTTCATGCTAGGTTGGTAAGGGGAGCTTCATTCCCTCTTGGGGAGTCACTGGAAATAGCTAACTACGAAACTGAACATGTTTGGTAACTCTAACCACAAAGCTGGTAACTTTGGTTCAAAAAGCTAGTAATTTTTTTAACAAGCTGGTAACTTATCAAGTTCCTGTTTTTTGGTCCCAAATCCTTTGACAATAGATGGGTGCATCCGAACAAGTTCAGACCCCACCCCTTCATGGTAGGTTGGCAACGGGAGCTTCATTCCCACTTGGGGAGTGACTCGAAATGCCTTATTACGAAACTGCACATGGTTGGTAACTGCACCCACAAACCTGGTAACTTTAGTTTAAAAAGCTAGTAACTTTGTGAAAAGACTCGTACCTTGTCAGGTTCCTTTTTTTTAAAAAAGCTGGTAACTTATCAGGTAATGCATATATTTGGTTCTTTTCACTTATTCGAGAATGGATGAGTGCATCCAAACAAGTTAAGACCCCACCCTATGTTATATGTTGGTGACGGGATGTTCATTCCTACTTCAACAGTGACTTGAAGCTGAACATATAGCACAAATGATATCTTTCATTGTATCCTTACATAATCTTATTCAACAAGCTATAACCCTCACAAATTCATATAACATCAACAATTAAGTACACTTAAAATTGTCATTCCAAATGGCCATGGTTTGGCAGCTAATTCAGGAAAGTTATAAACAATAAGACTAACATTTCGATAGGCAATTAATTGGACTAGGAAACCTAATTCAAGCCTTTTTCCTCTGACTTGTAGCCTTGCATCTGATTTTACTCTTTCGAAGTTACTCTTCAAAGTAGCAAATAAATTAAACATGCAATGTACAAGCCCAGTACAACATACCATTAAACTCTTCATAATCCAAATCATACTGTGTTATACAACATTCATTTTTCTTAGACCCAACTCAAATTGCAAATAGTATATTTGAAGGCACATGAATATTATGCAACATCCACCATAAAGTTTTCCTACACCACATGCTACTACCAACAACAGATAATTGTAAATAACTCATGTGCCACCAAATAAACTGTCTAATCTATTACACTTTTTAGGACTCCAAATACAAAAAAATAAAACAAAAAAAAATCAAAATCTTATAGCATTGATCCGTACCATCTGTCATATTGTCCCATATGCTCCAAATCTTGGGTGATTTCATATTTGTCTGCTTCCCTTGTCTTGTTAAGCACATGTATAGTAAAAAAAAGATGTGCTTCATGACTGTAACTGTCCAAAAAATCGCTATGCCAACTTGCACACTTCTAATCCTAGTCCTGCAGATAAAAAATTTAAAACATAAAGAGGTAATGGGAACAATTTTTGTAACTTTAGAGTCGACATGCAAACTTCGCAAACCTTTTATCAATAACAAATGCACTACTAATAATCCAATTACCTATACAAAAAGCAAGGCGTCATTCTTCATTTACATTAGCCAGTATATCTGTATTGCTTGCATATAGCAAATATCATCAGTCAAAAAGTCAAAATGCTTAACTAATGTTACTATGATTTCGCAACATTTTGAGAACGGTCATTAGTATACGTGGGACTGGTGAGGTGTTCCTGCGGATCAATATAAGAGGATAGTATAAGTAAAATAATCTCAAACTAGACGCAAATATAGCCAAGTTGTTTACATGCCTGCATAGATAGACCAACATCAGCAGTAATGCCTTCAAGCAACAACACAAATCCACCTTGCTGAACAATTGATAGTTCTGAAACCAAACAAGTTTCTTCATAATTTGGAATTGCAACAGCTTCATTGACATGAATACCCCTGCTTTGGCTCTAAACAACATTAGACAAGTAACAATTAGCAGTCACTTCATGCCACACTTGTGGTAGGTGAATCATTGTTAATTGTCCATCCCTATGAATCTCGCTCGCAAAACTAACATTCTCACTAACTGCATGTAGAAAGAACATAATAGATTCAACAAAGCCATAAATGCATCATCACAATCATTACAATATTCAACCATTTTTCCCATATTCAAATAATAAATGCACAACATCCTACAGAACAAAGTATTTCCCGAATTTAAACATCATCTGCTCAATACAATTTATCTCACAATTCACATCAAATACCAACAACAAAGTGGGAAAAACAATGTAATTTGTGCATGTAGACTAAGACCAAACTGAAGTTACAAATTTAATGTTAAATCTATGCACACACACAACATGAAATTGTCATCTCTCAAGTTCATTGTAGGTCCAACCTCCACCGAGGACTGTATAGAGAAGTTGCTTCCACGCTGCTGCATGACAAGCCCATCAATGGAGTCCTACAAATTACAATTGAAATCAAACATTAAGATTTATCTCCATTAACACCATTTGAGTAAACACAAACAATAATATCTGATATAATAAACTAACCTTCATAACTAACTTGGCACCATTCATGCTTCGCTTTCTATATTTCTGCACAACCTTCTCGCTATGAGAGATTTTTCTCTTTGAGGGTGGTCGACCTTTACGTGTTACACGGCATGGGCTACGAATTTGAATCTTGTGATCCGTACACCTCTCACTCATGATAGCCTCTGCGCAAGTGTCCTTACAAGTTGCATTCATTTCTTTTTCAGAAGAAGCCATTCCATGCATATCACCAAGGAATTTATCGCGTACACTATGGAGGAGATTGCTTGCATCATTAGATTCTGCAGCTACTTCTGCCACATTATAGAAATGCTTACACAACTTATCAAATCTCTCTGACCTTGGTTTTAACTCAGTCACATCATAACTGCTTCTAATGTATGAATGCCGCCACTTGATTTTCTTGCTCCATCTTGCCAAAATATATTTCAAAGGCACATGCTTTACTCTTTCAAGAGCAAGCACGGAAAGTGAGTGCCTACACATAATGCCCCTAAATTCAAACAATAAGCATTGATAGCTGACATCATGGTTCTCACGATTAAATTTAACTTCATATAAAACCTCCTTCACATGGCTGTCAACCAAAACCTCCTCAAGCATATTATAAGTGGCAATAATCCCCTCCACATATTTGACGGATGTGCCACAATTCATTTTACCTCTGAATTCAGCTTGAACTTCATTAAACTTTGCATGTGTGTATTCAGCTTGAAATTGTTTTTCAATTAAGGAGTTTGACCCACAAGGAATTGTAGTATTCATGGAGCGGAAATTAGCTTCAAACTCCCTTTCTGCCTACTCCTAAAAGCATTGTCATACTGCTTTACAAATTATTGAAGGCTTGTTTTAGAGTTGACATATCCATCAAAGAAAGCATGTATGCTCTCACTGCGTTGGGTGGTGGATAACCCTGCCCAAAAATCCTTCCTCAAGAAGACTGGAACCCACCTATGTCGCTCACTGAACAATCCACTTAGCCATTCATTTTGCTTAAGTTGAAATTCTCTCACAAAAAAGCACCATTTGTCATTAAATTCTTCCTCTGTGTGAGTGTCATAAATGGCTTCCTTCATTGCATATTTGATTCCCTTATATGCAGCATATCCTTTGAGTTTATCAGGGATCTTTCTCATTATGTGCCACAAGCACCACCTATGACGGGTTTTGGGCAAAGCAATCCCAATTGCTTTCTGCATAGCCTTGCATTGGTCAGTTACTAGACCTCTAGGATGCTTCCCAGCCATGCATTTAACCCAACACTCAAAAAGCCAAACAAATGATTCCGTATCTTCAGCTGAAAGCAAACCACACCCAAACAAGGTCGATTGACCATGGTGGTTTACACCCACAAATGCAGCAAATGGCATTTCATATTTATTTGTCAAATACGTTGTGCCAAAACTCACAACATCTCCGAAGGCTTCATATGCAGCTCTACTCCTAGCATCTACCCAAAATATATTTCTCACACGGAACTGATCATCAAAATCAATGTCATACCAAAAATTACAATTCAGCTCCTTCATCCTATCAAAGTAATTGACCAAAGCTTTGGCATCTCCTTCCTTCCCAATTGTACGTCTTTCCTTATTAATGTAGTTTCTCACATCTTGTTCAATAAACGGAAGATTCTTGTACCCTCCTGCATCTTGTACAAGAGCTTGGAATGTCTTGGTGATCCTCACTCCTGCCTCATCATTTAGCTCGATAGTTCTCTTCACATGTAGACTAATATTCTTATTTGCCTTATACATTCTTGACTTTGTGGGGCTAATATCATGACTATAGTCAAGAATAACTGACTTTATAGCCCATAAACCGTCTGCTGCCTTGCTTGCAGTAATCTTCGCACGACATTTTGCAACTTGTGTAGGTAATGTCTTCAATGCTGCTGGAATTTTGGACACTCGGCTTTCCTCTCGTGTGCAAGCAAGCATCAGATAATTTAACTCCCCATCATCTCCTTTTTTTGAATTTCGTATTTTCTATCCAAAACCTATCACATTTGCATACTTTTGGTAAAATGCTTTTATTTCTTCAGTCGAATGAAATACCATCCCAACGCTTGGCTCAACTATTTCAGTATTGCCCTTAAAGGTGTCAACTTCAGGTACAGATTCAACAATCCGGTCCGCATCCCTTGTATCTTCCATGGTGTTTTGCTGCATACAATGGACCAACCTACACAATATACGAAAAGAAAATTAACTGGGCTCTACTACAATATGAAAGAGTACCCTCCTTTGCATCTTGTGTTCTTTCGTTTTTATTGAATAATTTATCCAAAAATAAAATAGTCATTATCGTGATTCATTACAACTTCATAATCCTCTGATAACTTACTGATAATATAACACATCTTATTCTTTGGAATAGCTAACACTATCTACATAAGTGGCACTAGCACAAAGCAAACAATGTAACTGGAAAAACATCTTTATCATTATCAACAAAGCATAAATGACTAAAAATATGCACCAGCTAATGAAAGAGAGGCTACAAACATTCAATTGCTTCTTTAGCATTAGCAACGCTCCTAAAAACATGATACATACGAAGTAGACAGTATAAAAGTATATACAAAGCCAAATTACATGAATTTGTGATTTTCCACCAAAATCACAAAGTATATCTATGCTAGATTGATGAGGGGAGCTTCATCTCCATATGAAAAGTGACTTGATATGCCTAAGTAAGAACCTGCAATTGGTTGGTAACTACACCTTCAAAGCTGGTAACTTCACTTTCATAAGCTAGTAACTTTTCTAAAAACTTGGTAATTTTTTAGATACTGAGTTTTGGTTCTATTGCCCTTGGGGAAAGGATGGGTCCATCCAAACAAGGTAAGACCATATCCCTTCAAGCTATTTTGGTCAGGGGAGCTTCATCCCCCTGCAGGGAGCCGCTTGATATGCCTAAATAAGAACATGCGTTTGGTTGGTAACTACATGTAAAAAGCTAGTAACTTTAGTTTAATAAGCTAGTAACTTTTATAAAAAGCTGGTAACTTTTCAAGTCCTGAGTTTTGGTTCTATTTCCCTTGGGGAATGGACGGGTGCATCTAAATAAGTTAAGACCACACTCCTTCATACTAGGTTTGTGAGGGAAGCTTCATTCCCACGTGGGGAGTGACTTGATATGCCTAAGTAAGAACCTGCACTTGGTTGGTAACTATATCTAAAAAGCTAGTAACTTTAATTCAATAAGCTAGTATCTTTTGCAAAAAGCTAGTAACTTGTCAGGTTCTGACTTTTGCTTCTATTTCCCTTGTGGAATGGATAGGTTCATCGAAACAAGTTAAGACTACATCCCTTCATACTAGGTTTGTGAGGGGAGCTTCATCCCCACGTGGGGAGTGACTTGATATGCCTAAGTAAGAACCTGCACTTGGTTGGTAACTATATCTAAAAAGCTAGTAACTTTAACTCAATAAGCTAGTATCTTTTGCAAAAAGCTGGTAACTTGTCAAGTTCTGACTTTTGCTTCTATTTCCCTTGCGGAATGGATAGGTTCATCCAAACAAGTTAAGACTACATCCCTTCATGCTAGGTTGGCGAGGGGAGCTTCATTCCCACGTAGGGAGTGACTTGATATGCCTAAGTAAGAATCTGCACTTGGTTGATAACTACACTTACAACTAGTAACTTTTGGAAAAAGCTGGTAACTTTTCAGGTTCTCAGTTTTGCTTCTATTTCCCTTGGGGAATGGATGGGTGCATCCAAACAACTTAAGACCACATCCATTCATGCTAGGTTGCTCAGGGGAGCTTCATTCCCACGTAGAGAGTGACTTGATACGCCTAACTAAGAATTTGCACTTGGTTCGTAACTACACCTAAAAAACTAGTAACTTTACTTCAATAAGCCAGTAACTTTTGTACAAAGCTGGTAACTTTTTAAGTACTGAGTTTTGGTTCTACTCCTAATTTCGTATTTTCCACCAAAATCACAAAGTATATATAAAGCTATATTACATGTTTTCAATTTTTCATACTTTGGTCTCTTTGGACACATTCACAAGCAGCTTACCAACATACAAAGGTCCAAAATTATTACCTTTACTACATGCTATATGTCTCCTTTCCTTTTCATACACGGAGTGAATGTCTTATTAGATAGTGAAACAATTATGGTCTTCTATGTTTATAACAAGATCTCGATTCATAAATAAATGTGCAAATTACTTACTTTGCCTAAAGTAGGACAAATGTTCGCTAAACAATTTTATAACCAATAACAAGACAATCTTTGCTGGTACTTGCATAGATTACAGAAAGCCATGCCAATTGACTACCAAATTTGATTCTCAAAGACACTCATTGTGTTACCCAGAATTATTGTTGAGAAGAAATTTAGCTATCACTTTGAAAATCTTTAATGTTGAGGACTCTTTAACAATCACAACAAGAAGGACATAAATAAACTGCAACACATAGTGAAAAAGCAGAGTAATAGGACTGATGTAGTAAACAAAGCAAACCAACCTCCCCAAATTAAAGAGTTAACCATCTATGCCAAGTCATTTTGAAAACCTCAACCAGTTATAACTGCTCCTTTTCAAACTACCAATGATTACGCAACTTCTCATTTTTATACTACCAAAAGAAAACACATACATCAAAGACAACAACAATCATCAACAGAAATGGATTTGCTGAACGGATGGGGTTTTCATCAATGGGTTTTCATTTCAGAGATAAATGGGTATTCAACAATAATCATACACCAAAGTTACTAGCTTGTTTGGATGCACAGTCGGCAAAGACAAGCTATAAACCAAACAGAAAAATAGTAGTAAAAGTTTACCAGAGGCAAGAGACCGTGACTGTGGAGTTGGAACTATACACTCAAGCAGTGTATGAGCCTTGCTTCTGCCTTCACAGTCCTCAGAGTCAGACAAGGAGCACAGTGTTTTGTCACCAGAGAAGAAGATGTTGCTGCCGCCTGTCACCGGAGAAGAATGGGAGTGCGTCGCTATTGGGAGACCAAAATCGTCTGCGTCTGGTTACAAGGGAAACGAATAATCAAAGAAGCAGCAGATTTCGAAATGAAGACTCAGATTTTATGTTTAAGGGATTTTAGCAACTGGAGATGAAGGAAGCAGGATGAGGCTTTATGGTTTAGGCATGGTTTGGAGTTGTTTACAGAAGAGGGAGGGGACGAAGGAGGAGGAGATATGCGCGGGTGGTTTGGCCAGGAGGGAGGGGACGAAGGAGGAGGAGGTATGCGCGGGTTTTGTTTTTTGTTTTCCCTCTTTTTTATTTTCATTTGTGCTTTCAATTTGGAGACTAAATGAATGACTGTTCTCTCACCGTAGAAGTATATGGCTGTTGCTGCTGCAATCCTTTTGTCATTTTCGGTTTATATACGGTTGACACCGTATGTGTCGATAAAACCGTGGGCAACATAACATTCCTCATAAATAAATACTTGAGGGAAAACAGGGATATGAACCGGTGCGAAGAAATAGTCACATCACTTGCTCAGTGTCGGTTGCTCCATGCATTTTAAAACTAGAGACTAGAGACAAAAGGGAACCGAAAAGGCACATTGGTACTTATGGTACAAATCTAGCCCCAACTCAACAAATCTTAAACGGTTCATTGAGGGGCTATCTTACCAACTCCAAACTCGTCACATTATAGTTGAATCACTTTTTTGTAGTCACATTTTTCTGTTTCTTCCAAAGTTTGTATCTTTCGTGGCCTCTCGTGGACTTGCAACCCAAAACCAAACTTGGTTCCCCTCCCATCATTGCTCGAAGCAGCCATAGAAACTTGAAGGAGATGAGCATTTCGGAGCTCTTTTCTGTTTTGCGTGCTGATTTTGACAGAGTTGAAGAGGTTTTGGTGGCCAGAGATGCCAAGCTCAAAGTTGAGACTGGGCCACTCCAAGAGAAGATTGAGGTGGAGAGGCTAATGAGGCTTCATGCTGAACAAGAACTGAAGAAAAAAGAGGAACAGTATCAGAAGTTAAAGATAGTGCAAGACAGTTATGAAAAGTTGTCGAACGAAGTGAAGAAAACTAGGTTGCAAGATACGAACACTATTGAAGAATTAAGGAATAGGAATCATGAGTTAGTGTGTGAAAATCTAAAGCCGATGGAGTTGAACAAAAAATGGGTGGATGATAGCAATGCTATTGCTGAACTCAGGATCAGAGTGGCTGAATTAGAGGAAGGGAAGAAGAGTTGGATAAATGACAAGAACGCTTTGTCTGCACTTAGGATCAAATGCTGTGAATTGAAGGATGCAAATAAGAAGAATTTGACAACCATTGATAAGCTGAGGGTTGAGAACTGCAAATTGGCAGATGAGAAGATCAAGGGTGATGCAAAGTTGAATAAAATGGATGTACGCGACCCTGACCCTTTGAAAAGAAATAAAGGTACTGGCCACTCTCCTAGTGCATCGGGTATGGAATATTCTACATGCTCCTCTTATAAACTATATGGATATGCATTTCTTGAATGTTAATTTAAAACATTGAACTAGATAGAAGTATCTGGGTTAATGTAATTTGGTCAGATTTCTAGGTAGCTAGAACTATGAGGTTTCATGTTTAGTTGATAGCAATGTTTTGATAACGACATTGAACTAGTTTAAACCAGATCATGTTAGAGGTGATGTATTAGACCTAGGCGCGTTTGAGGAATGTAACACCCTCCCAAGTACAGTACTATACTTAAGTCATAGTACCACATCCTAGAGTTGTTACTGTTACCTGAGCGGACCTTGTCTGACAGCAACTTCAGCCGTCTTCGGTAACTTCTGAAACTATCTGGAGACAACACGGAAATAGAAGTGAGAATTATAAATTCTCAGTAGGATTCTCTAATTATCATACATCATGTCATCATTGCCATCTCCAGTTTGCTTCGGTTTATTATGAAAAAGACGAATATGTTATGGAAACTGTTTAAATTTACAGTTCGAAAGATATGTTATCCGAAGCAAAGTTTAGTTTTAATCATAGACTCGTCATTTGGGAGAGCCCATACCACACCAATTTATGAACTGTATTATAAATAATAACTGCACATATTAAAATGCACATAGCATCAATAAACTGGATACATAATATCTGCACATTACTTTGCTTATACTTGAACTTATGCATATACATAAAATTTACTTTTGTTTCTTCATCTTTCTGTTCATCATAAAATCTTTATTGTGCCACATTCCAGAGTATGATCGCCATGCCATACCCCATCAGAGCGTGATCGCCATGTCACGTTCCTTAGGAATATGGGATCTTCCATCGGTACTTACACTAGCTGGGTCACGCCATGCCTCATGTAAGTTCTGTCCCCGATACTCACACTAGCTGGGTCGATGCCATGCCTCATGTGATTGGGGTGCTTGCATATACTTTAATCTTTAGTCTTTAGTTTTTTACTTGGCACACCTAGGCGTTACGTATCGCCGTCCCTAGGGTGCTTTTACTGCCCTTGGGTAGCCTGGCCTTGGAGTGAGCTCGTCAGCTTCACCCGTGACCGTCGTCACACCGACTCACCCGCAAGGGGACCCACGTGCCTCTAGTCTTAGAGGGATCTCATTCTGGTCATGTGCCTCTAATTGAAGGGATCTCTTCTGGTCACGTGCCTCAAAATTGAGGGATCTCATCTGACCACGTGCCTCCAAAGTAGAGGGTAACTGCCTTCACAGGGAAGGATTCAAGTGCAACTACCTCCAAGTGAAGGGATTCACATATTAACTTATTTAACTGCCTTCACAAGGAGGGATCTCATAACTGCCTCCAGGTGAAAGGACCCATATTCAATATATTCATATCATTGCATTCTCATACATACTCATGCATAGTCATGCTGAGTGCATTCATACATATGGTTCATCATTTACGTTCATGTACCTCATCTCATACATTCTTGAATATAGAGTTTCTATATACCTACTCATACTTTAATTCATCCTTCATATCATATTCAAATTCATCCTTGCATGTGAACATTCCTAGTTTCATAGACTTTTGCCATAAATCCGGCAGCATAACGGATCAGTTCCGTCTCCCCAAAAATAGTGCTAGTTCTCACAGACAATTCAGTCATAGCAACATAATCAATCTAACATATATATATCAAGGTAAAACTAGCAATCCTCAACTCAACCCTTATATGTCCACTAACTCTTGTGAAACTATCACTTTGGCCATTCTGCCAATTCTATTCAGTTCTGCCTGAATCTTGTATAATCCACCTTTATCTCTAGTCAACTCATTTAAACCTGAATTTTGGATATGTCATAGCTCTATGTGTCTACTTTCTAACCTCATTGGTCCCATATCATTTTGATTTATATAACTCAAGATATTCAACTTTTACCTCAGCCTGTTCAGTCACTAGCCCGAATTACACTCCTGGAAATATAAATTCACTAAAAATCGAATCTAAGCTCAAATCATACAAAATTGGTCTCATATCAAAGCTAATGGGACAACCTTTCATTTAAAACAGGTTTCACTTGATTTGCTTAAGTATACCTCGAGTTATAAGTCCTAAAAGTCGACCTTCCTGAACTACCCTGTTTTGGCCTGGATTGGACATAGGGCAATTTCCTAGAATCACTAGGAACAATTGGGATCATAACAAACTTGGAATTTCATATTGGGATACTCCCCTATGTGTAAGCTTTCTAACAAAGTTAGTTTCACTCAATTTGGAGTTGTGTAGGGTGAGTTATATCCTTAACAACCCGGTCTGCCCAATATCAACCTCTAGAATCTAGGTTAAATTTCCAAAATTTATATCTCTCTCAATACTAATCCAATCGCCTTATATATATATGTATGGAAAGCCCTGGATGTCTACTTTCATCTAAAAATGGTTTCATTGGATTTAACTGGTTGTAGGCGGTGCCGTACACTCCGCCGTACGGACTGCCGTAAAATTCCTCACCAAGACAGTATCCTGATTCTTCTGTCCTTCTAATTTTCTCTTCTAACCATAATTTCAACTCAAGATTTACTATTAATCCTATCATAATCCATCATATATATCCAATATATCATCTAATACATGAAGAAGAGTACAATTTAATACAATCATAGCGCAAGGAATTCAAGAATAGAAGTAGAATCCTACCTCTTTGGGGTGTGATCTTGCTGAATTTGAGTTTGGATTGATGGAACCTTGACAAAGCTTGGAGATTTGATAGAGTAGATTAAGAGAGGAAGGGAAGAAGAAGGCTGGAGCAAGAGGGAGAGAAAGTGGTGTAGATCAGCTGGGAATGAGGAGGGGAGTCTGACTTAAATACATAAGGGTTGTGGTGTTGATTGGTTGAAATTTTGTGATTAATGTTCAGCCATGTCTCCTCACTTTTATGGCCAAATTGCTCTTCCACGTCGTCCCAAATTTTGTGATTGAAGTCCGGCCATTTCTCCCATCTTTTGTGGCCAAATTGCTTTCCACGTCGTCCTAAAAGTGGAACTCACCTCCATTCTATTTCAAGTCAGAACTCGTCCCTATTATGCTTGAGGTCGGAACTCGTGCCGCTTTTACTTGAGCTTGGAGCTGAAGCCTGATGTCGGAACTCGTCCCATCTTGTTTGTAACTTGAGGAAATCTTGTCTGGTTTATTCGAAACTTAGAAGCAAGGTCAGATGTCGGAAGTCGAAAGCTCACAATCACATAATCTCGGAACTCCCAATTCAAACTCGAAAACACCAACCGAAATGGGAGTCTCCTGGGAATAATCTCGGATATCGAAAATCGTGTATGTCTTGGAAATCAACTCAAAGATTCGAACTTGTGTCCATTCCAATTGAGTTCAGCTCTAAGGCCGGAACTCGTTACATTAAACTTGGAGTTCGTAACTTGTAACCATTGTGTTAAACTATAACTTCTGAGGTCGGAAACCACGCACACTATTTTGAACATTGTGGTCTTAAGTCGGAAGTAGGAAATTATGTTGAAAGTTGAAGACGAACGCAGAAATCAGGAATAATCCTCATGGGAGACCTGGACATAAGTTTGGAGATCGGAAATCATGTCCCGGTATACTTTAACTCGAAGTCGGCTATTGGAACTCGGAAGCCACCCATTTAACTCGAAACTAGAACATGAAGTCGGAAATTTTGTAAGACGAAATCGGAACTCGAAAATCGGGATGTTACAAGGAAGGCCCACACCAATGGCAGGTTTACACAAAGAAGGAAGAGAGGAAGGGTCACGACCAAAAACAAAAAAAAAAAAAAAAAAGAGGGAAAAGGTAGAGTTAGGGAATAGAGTGAATTATAGGAAAGAAGCTGCATTATCATAAGGTGTTTCTGCTTGAATAGCTGAAAAGATGGGAAAAATAGGGCTGGCATACTAAATTTCTATAATCATTTCGGTGTTGTGCTCGGGGTAAGCCTGTCCTTGCATAAGAGTTCTTCTCTTAGTTATCTTTGTTTTGTTCAATTTTTGTGTGTTACTGTGTTTGATTTTGCATTATATTTCTACTGTGTGGATATCTTTCTATTAGTGATAGTTTATCTATTACTAGGAAATCAATATGGTGCAGAAATATTCTTAACTTTATTAGATCACATTAATATACTATTTTTTCTTATGTAGAAAACCGTTACAACTAACCTCCATCATTAATGTTTATATTTAATGCGGACTCAACCTGCACTTGGGTCACCTAACTCCATATCAGTTTGCCTTCCCTGTTGGGTCTTAGAGACCCCCTCTTATCAACCAAAGAAAAATAATTTGTTGGATTCATCTCAAATAAGGCAAGAAAAATTTCAAGTTTTTTCAATAATTTGACAATAAAAAGTGTCAGGAATTCGATATGTAACAATGAGTGTACAATTACTAGCAAGTATATAGTAGCAAAGATAATTCAAGAACACCGAAAAATGGTTGACATGACATAATAACAAGAAAGGAAAAGAACTTAAATAACACAAATGAAAGATGGAAACTTCATTATTAAAGTAAAGAGTACAAGAAAGAAAAAGGAGATACAAGTTGGTACTTGAATTTTCCTTGAGCTTGCTAGAGTATATTTGGCAGACAGTCTCTTAGGGATCTATGAACTAGCCTGTATTTGGCTTAATCTGTTTATAAATAGGACCAAATGAAAACTTGTTTAAAAACTTATTTATCTTAATAGGTCAAGCCTAGGCTAATTGTAAGGCCTTTGAAACCTATTAGGCCGGCCTAGTCCATAGAATAATTACTTACATGTTATAAAAATAAATAAATATAAATTATTAAATAATACTCAAACCCACATAGCCATATTTCCTTTTATACACATTCTCAAACCACTACTTTTCAACCATAACTAATGTGGGACAAATTCTCAATTTATGATGCAATGTGCATGCAATTGTGCATAAAAGGAATCAAACTATCCCATATCGCCTATGGTTTGAAGTGTGGTGATATGAGAGTGTGTGTAAGAGGAAGTGTCAATGATCAAATGTCTAATCTTGTGCTTGGGCCAATAACCAAGTTGGTGATATATATATATATATATAATGAAATAAACAAATCTTGACTATTAGATCTTACATGATGGTCAAGATTAAAACATAAAGTCATGTGATTTTTTTAAGTAATCATATGACCTTCAAATAATTTTAAATCTTGATCAATCATGTAGGGTTATACGGCTCAAATTTTCTCTTCTCACTCTCACAATAAATCACTTCTCTTACTTTATATATATATAAGTTGAAAAACTTACATTTAAATTTATAGGCTTTGTAAATAGACTTTGGACCAAACCATGTTGAACAGGCTAGAATATAAGTTGAAAAACTTACATTTAAATTTATAGGCTTTGTAAATAGACTTTAGACCAAGCCATGTTGAACAGGCTAGACTTAGGCTTAAAAGAAAACCTACAAGAGGCCACAAGCTAGGCTTATGCCAAGGAGTTGTAACATAGGCCTACTTTGTTAAGAGTGAGGCCTAACCTGGCCTATTTCTACCACTATTTTGTTCTCATGGCTAAATAATACTTGATAGGTCTTGACTCTAATTTAGGTCATGGGCTCACCAAAAATTCAACAAAATCTCCCATAAAAATTGAGCAAACCACATATTAATTGTCCAGAGTATTTCCAAAGTATCGACCATTAATACCAAGAAAACTAGCCATGCAAGGGTCATGTACATAATAATAAAGAAAAAGAAAAAGCTATGGTCTATGGCTGCAAAATATTAGAGCCGAACAAGACATAACCCTTTACTATCAATGGAGGCCTACCAAAAATAATAACTTTTGGATAGATCAAAATGGCACTAGTCTATCAACTACAGAATGTTAGGATAAAAGCAACTGCTTTGCAACTACACGCAACATGATGCCAAAACACACATATATCAAAAGTCATCTCTTAAAATATTTTCCAATACTCAATTATTATTTGTCTTTATGCTAGAAAATATTTTCTAAAGCTTAACTTGTATCAATCTTGTAAGGTGTCAATTTTTTTTTTGGGAATATAAGATGAGTAGCTATAGATGTCTCATCGCCAAAGAGGAGAAGTGCTCACACAAGATAAAAGTTAAAAGTTAAAAGTGTATCACATAAGATATCTGATTCTAACTTAGTGGATTCTGATTTTGTGAAAAAGTCTTTCCTTCATCAAAGAAGGCTAAAACCAAAATGGTGTGTTTCTGCTTGAATAGCTGAAAAGATGGAAAAAATAGGGTTGGCATCCTAAATTTCTATAATCATTTCAGTATTGTGCTCGGGGTAAGCCTGTCCTTGCATGAGAGTTCTTCTCTTACTTATCTTTGTTTTGTTCAATTTTTGTGTGTTACTGTGTTTGCTTTTGCATTGTATTTCTACTGTGGTGGATATTTTTCTGTTAGTGACAGTTTATCTATTACGGGGAAATCAATATAGCGCAAAAATATTCTTAACTCTATTAGATCACATTAATATACTATTTTTTTGTATGTAGAAAACCATTACAACTAACCTCCATCAGTAATGTTTATATTTAATGCGGACTCAACCTGCACTTATGTCACTTAACTCCATATTAGTTTGTCTTCCTTGTTGGGTCTTACACCCCCTCTTATCAAGTAAAGAAAAATAATTTGTTGGATTGATCTCAAATAAGGCAAGAAAAATTTCAAGTTTTTTCAATAATTTGACAATAAAAAGTGTCGGGAATTCGATATGTAACAATGAGTGCTCAATTACTAGCAAGTATACAGTAGCAAAGATAACTCGAGAGCACAGAAAAATGGTTGACATGACAGAATAACAAGAAAGGAAAAGAACTTAAATAACACCAATGAAAGATGGAAACTTCATTATTAAAGTAAAGAGTACAAGAAAGAAAAAGGAGATACCAATTGTTAATTGAATTTTCCTTGAGTTTACGAGAGTCTATTTGGTAGACGGGACCTATGAACTAGCCTATATTTGGCTTAATCTGTTTATAAATAGGACCAAATGAAAATTTGTTTAAAAATTTATTTATCTTAATAGGTTAGTCTTAGGCTAATTGTAAGGCCTCTGAAACCTATTAGGCTGGCCCAGGCCTATAGAATAATTATTTACATGTTATAAAATAAAATAAATATAAATTATTAAATAATACTCAAACCCACATAGCCATACTTCCTTTAATACACATTCTCAAACCACCACTTTTCAACCATAACTAATGTGGGACAAATTCTCAATTTACGATGCAACATGCATGCAATTGTGCATAAATGGAATCAAACTATCCCATATTGCCTATGGTTTGAATTGTGGTGATATGAGAGTGTGTATAAGAGGAAGTGTTGATGATCATATGTCTAATCTTGTGCTTGGGTCAATAACCAAGTTGGTTGCATATACATAGGGAGACGATCAAGTGAGAGGAATGGTTATTTGTGAGAGTGAGACAAGCAAATCTTGACTGTTGGATCTTACATAAATAGTCAAGATTAAAACATAAAGTCATATAATTTTTTTAAGTGATCATATGACCTTCAAATAATTTTAAATCTTGATCAATCATGTAAACCCAAATTTGCTTTTCTCACTTTCATAATAAATCATTTCTCTCACATATATATATATATATATATATATATATATATATATATATATATATACTTGTAGTTAAAAAGTTGAAAAACTTACATTTAAATTTGTAGGCTTTGTAAATAGATTTCGGGCCAAGCCATGTTGTTGAATAGGCTAGACTTAGGCTTAAAAGAAAACCTACAAGAGGCCACAAGCTAGGCTTATGCTAAGGAGTTGTAACATAAGCTTCTTTGTTAAGAGTGAGGCCTGACCTAGCCTATTTCCACCACTATTTTGTTCTCATGGCTAAATAATACTTGATAGGTCATGACTCTAATTTAGGTGATGGGGACACCAAAAATTCAACAAAATCTCCCATAAAAATTGAGCAAACCACATATTAATTGTCCAGAGTATTTCCAAAATATCGACTAGAAAACTAGCTATGCAAGGGTCATATCCAACCCTGTAGTCATGTACATAATAATAAAGAAAAAGAAAAAGCTATGCTCTGTGGCTGCAAAATATGAGAGCCAAACAAGAGATAAGCCTTTACTATTAATGGAGGCCTACCAAAAATAATAACTTCTAGATAGATCAAAATGGCACTAGTCTATCAACTATAGAATGTTAGGATAAAATTAACTCTTTTGCAACTACACGCAACATGATGCCAAAACACACATATATCAAAAGTCATCTCTTAAAACATTTTCCAATGCTCAATCATTATTTGTCTTTATGCTAGAAAATATTTTCCAAAGTTTAACTTGTATCAATCTTGTAAGTTGTCAATTTTTTTTGGGAATATAAGATGAGTAGCTAAATATGTCTCACCGCCAAAGAGGAGAAGTGCTCACATAAGCTCTTCACGAAATGCAAAAGTTAAAAGTGTATCACATGACATATTTGATTCTAACTTAATGGATTCTGATTTTGTGAAAAAGTCTTTCCTTCATCAAAGAAGGCTAAAACCAAAATGGGGGGTTCAAACCAAGAAGAGACCCGTCAGAAAGGTTAAGCATTTGCTTTTGCAACTCATTAAGGAGTTGTAGGCATTCACTAATGCCTAAAGGATGCTGATGAAAGCCTTTTTGAAAGGAATTAAGAACTTAGACTAGGGACTTAAGGTGTGCCAAGAATGATGGAGCCTTCTTCGGACTTAGTTGGATGTGCCCTCTTCATCAGAATACCTTTCTAATTCTTCTGATGATATTTAAACTGATCTCTAATGGAATTTGTCATTATCCGAAATATCTCATGTCCTTTATTTCCCTTTTAGATACTCATAACCATCGTGGATCTATTATATGGTTGAAGAATCTGCTCTTTCATTTTGTGCTTTTGCCTTTTCCGAATGAGATGTAATGATGTTTGATTATGTGTCTACTGTATGTTGCTGCTAATATAAGAAAATAATCATTCCATCTTTGCTAATGTGATGGAGAATTGGAGAAGCAATTTATTCCATTAATGTAGCTTAAATTTTGTTTCGCCAATTAGCTTAATTCTCTAACCTTTTTTTCATTGGAAGGGTGCTAGCTTTGGCAGTAAAACTGTAAAAGTGAATTTTCATAAATTAATTTTTCATACAAATTTTACAAATAAATTTAATTCATGATTTTTAATTGTATTTTTACCCTATACCAAATTGCAGGTGTGCCCTGTCATTTTATCGAACACTTGGGCAGGCAAGGTAGATGAAATGAGAGTGCAAAAGATAAAAAAACGTGGAATAGGAAATTGGAAAAAGATATTTGTACCTAAAAAATTGACTCAATATAGACACACCTTAAACTAACACAAGGAATCATAATGCATTAGGAGGAGAGAAGTTATAAAAGACATAGGGTGAGTGGGTGCTTATGAATGTGTGTCACTAATGAATCTAGTTTTTTAGGTACAAAAATCGTACCTCCTGGAAATTATGCTCGAGTGGTTGCTATTTTGTGGATTGACATGTAGTCCAATACAGGACCAAACGAGATTTTGATTACTATTTGGCAAAAATGGAGCAACCAACACAAAAAGACAAATAGGGTTAGTAAGAACGTCTGAACATCTGAACAATCACCCAAAAACCTTTGATGCCGCTTGTTTAGACATAAAAGTAGAATAAATAATAATAATGAATTTAAATGACTTCATCGATTCATTTTGGATGTCATGCTTCTTTTATCTGCACATATTTGAAATTCGCATTTGAATTCCCTTGCACATGTCCACTGCATGTAGAAACCATTCTCAGAAAACACTTCTGGCAAAATTTTAGAATATGATTGTTTATTTCATATGGTACATATGATTGGTTATTCTTAATATTCATGTAGATTCAAACTCTCAAAATAGTTTCCCTGATCATTTTTTATTTCATTCCTTTATACCATACAAAAAGTAGATAAAAAACTTACTAAAGGAAAAATTGGAAAAGCTCACTTGCAATTAAAAACACTGAATTTTATTCTACTTCATCAATTTAAGAAGGTATAGGCTAGATCTTTTCTTTTAAATTTTTATCTCACCTATTTATATGAAGTCAATAAAAATATCAGAAAGAGTACCGGCATGTAGGGGTTTTTTACCTTTCTACCATTGCCATTAAAACTATTTACCAATAAGTACTGGTGCCTTTTGTTATTGCGCCTATATAGGTAACCCTCACTCTTCCCTTGCCTTACACCCACATTTTTAATTCTCTCTCCAACTTCATGCATCTCTCTATGTCTTCTTAGTGGTAGAGCAACGCGAAATTGTCAAAGTATTCTTCTTAATTGTAAGTTTTAATTTATTGTATTTTACTTTGTGAAAATTATATATGTTTGTTATGAGTAGATGTAGCGTTTATAGAAAGGAAAGTGTATACAAAACTTATAAGGCTGAATAGGACCCATAAAGGATAAACCAATGTGGCTACCAGCTCCTCCTCTAACATTAGTGCCTAACCATCATTTGCATAGAGATCCATGTAAACGTAAGTCAACTAAAATTAGAAATAAAATGGATTGGATTGAGCCAGATTCAAGGCAATGATGTTCACGTTACATGCAAACTGGATCATGATAGTTGTCATTGCCCCACTAGGACAACTTCTTCAGCGAATGACAGAGAAAGGCCATCCTATTGAACTATGTTTGCCTCTTAATGTTTTATTTGTACCATTAATTCAGGACCTCTATTGTGTATTTGTATTGTTACTTGAGGACATTTAATGTGTATTTGTGCTGTTTGGTAATCAAGTATATGTAATGTTTTAATTCGTGCTATTATCTGGCAGTTTGGTTGTTTATGCAATATACGATTTTCACTAATTTTGCAATGCTATTTTTATTTACATTTTAGAACCTTTAGTGTGTATTTGAATATTTGTATTTATATTTTGTTTGGTTTTTAATGGCCATTAATGTGTAATTATTTATGATGTTATAGTATACCACACGGCATTCTGTGTAAACCTTGGTCCACAAGACCCTTTAGTACTTGAAATACAGGAGTTTCATATCTCATAGCATGTCTGGAAAAGGGAACCAGATCAGATACTATGTGTTAGGCATGCAAAAACACGTATACATGAGGACCCTTCTCAAATGATCCTCCCATATTTCGAGCAGTCTGGTTTTATTGGGGTTGCTCACATCGGATAGTGCTCTATTAATCATCATTTGATCACATCATTGGTAGAGAGATGGCGGCCCAAGACACATACATTCCACATGTCACAAGGGGAGTGCACTATCACATTAGAGGACATTAGTATCATCACAAGACTTCCTATTGATGGCCAAGCTATGACTGGCCTAACTAGTGCTAACTGGATGGGTTTATGTGAATGACTGTTAGGTGTGCAGCCACCAGTTGAGGAGTGCACAGGAGGACGTCTTAGTATACCATGGCTAATTCAACATTTTCATCGTACTCCTTCTATTGGAGATATTAATATTGATGTACAGCGGTATGCACGTGCATACATACTTCAAATTATTAGAGGCATATTATTTCCAGACCGTTCGGGGAGATTTGTGCATATGATGTTCCTCCCTTTATTAGAGGATTTTGCCGTTGCTGGGAAATATAGTTGGGGGTCTGCGGTATTAGCATATTTGTATAGAGAGCTTTGCAAGGCTATAGACTATAATATGCGTGCAATTGGAGGCACTTGTTGTATTCTCCAGTTTTGGGCACGACATAGATTTCCTCGTCTTGCCCCCCTTCATTAGTTAAGGATACTGGCCAAGTATTATTACATGGATACACTCAGGACCATGCACAATTCCATCCATTGGGGTTTCAGTAAGTGTTGCATATTATTTATTTTTATTTTTATTTTTATTGAATTGCACATTAGTTATATGTTTTATGACTTACTCATAAATTTTGCATTTAAATAGGTGGCACAAACATAAGGTGGTGTCAAATTCGGCCATGCACATGCTACATTATTATTGTTATTTCTTTGATACTTTGAAGAGAAATGAGGTAAGTACTAACTTAGATATATTTAAATAACTTATTCATGTTGCAGTTTGACTAATCTTATATATATATATATATTGAATGGCAGCCATACACAGGACATCTGCCCAAGCTCCCTCATTTTTGTCGTGCAAGCCAGGACATATGGCGATCATTAGTTCCTCTGATTTATTTCCACATTGTTGAGTGGCACCAGCCTGATCGAATCATGCGTCAATTTGGCCTGGATCAGCCTATACCTGCGAGGCCACATCAACCTAACCATTTGCACTCTCTTACTTTAGCTGGAAGAAATGATTACAATTGGCCACATATGCATAGGGACTACATTGCTATGTGGGAGAATCGTTCATAGCAATGTGTTACTAGGAAGCCATTGGATAGACCCCTTATCCCACGTTCAGAATACATGCGATGGTATAAGACAATCACTTAACATTGGATTTCTCCCACTTAAACTAATCTTGGGGTTATGGTAAGTTCTATACTAGTTATTACTTTACTTAATGTACTTTGCATTATTGATAACAATTGTTATCTCTATTTGCTAGACTGACATTGCAGAGCAACAACATATTTGGTCTACTAAACCTAGTTCAGGATTTAGTATGGATAATGTTCAACAATCAGCTGAGCAGATCTTATCTGCATAGGAGGAGCATGATCGGATTTCAATGGAGCAACTTCAACCAACTCCTCTTGCAACTGATATTGCACCACCACCTAAGGATGAAGACCAAGGGACACGCTGTAAAAGGAGGTCTAGATTAGCAACTATTCAAAGATGAGTTCATACAGACACATATGCTTCTTCGAGCTAGCAATCCACTCAGCCCGAGGTCACTACTAATGCTTTTGCTGTTGTTACTTTCCCACCATCATAGCCTCCACCCATTTCTCATCCATTGCATCCACCATCATATTCATATCCATACGTACCATCAACATATTCATATCTTTACCCCTACCGCCATATCTTTACGCATCACCATTGTATCCTTACTTGCTTCCATATTCATACCCACCATCATCACAGACAGGCGCAAACACTTCATCAAACCCTTCAGTCAGACAACCACAACCTGATCCTCATCACCATGGTTGACATAAAATGTATTTTTCATTGTTTTTAATTTAATAACTTTTCTTATATGTGATTTAACATTTACATTAAAAGTTTTTTATAAACAAAAGTGTTAAATAGCACGAATGACATCAGTACAAAAAATGACGAATAGCAGTGGTAAGTTTTTATTTTTATTTTTTTTCAAGACAGAATAGTAATGGTAAGTTATAAATAAATGCTTAGCAAAAATCATAGTTGGAATCCAAAAAACAAAAAAAAAATGCCAATAGCACTATGGAACATCTCTCTGTACCAGTTTGTTCAGATAGTTTTCGTATTGATCAGAATTTTTCTATTACAAAATTTAAATTTCCTATCTTATATTTTTATCATGACACTTCATCCTTTTGTTTCTACTAAAATCAAGGCAAGGCCAATTTCTTAGTGTTCATATTTATAAAATGAGAAATTGAGGAATTAAATACTAATAAATCAATAATTTGCATTGTGTGGGTGTCCCACCAAATTATTCAATGATAGTTAACTGCTCACTTTCTCACTTGACATGGCCACTTATGTCATTTGTCTGATTGAATTGCCAGTTTGGTGGTAGGTGAAAGTGCCATCACATTTGACACTTTTAAGCTAAAATTGCCATTTCAATAGGCTGCTTCTAATTAAAAAATTGCCACCAGATTTGTTGCTTTTATGCTAAAATCACCACCGCTTTTGGCGTTTTCACTTTGAGATACCCAAACGCATTGGCATTAATGACGTGAATTGGGAAAAAAGAAAAAAAAATGACATGCTGGACAAAAGGAAAACAGTTTGGTAAATAGTTTCGAAAGGGTGGTATATTGATAAATAGTTTCAGTAGCAATGGCAAGATGGTAGAAAAGCACTTACATGTATCTCACCAATTTTGAATTCAATAAAAATATCAATAACAATTAGGAATGTAAGTGAGTTAGTGTGGTTTGGATTTACATTCGAACTGATCAAATTTAATTAGTTTGGATTGATTTATTGTTAAATTATTTTTTTTAACAAATCTAAACCAAACTAATTTGATCAAGATCAGGTTGGTTTTGTTTGAGTCATCGGGTTAAGTTAAAAAATAAAAAATTATATATATATATATATATATATATATATATATATATATATATATATATATTAACCTTATAACAATTTTTTATCCTTATGACAATTGACAATAGTGTAAGACTTGGTTATAAAATATTTAATAATGATGTTAATAGATAAATTCTTCAAACAAATGTAAATAAAAGTATAAAATGTAACTTTGTTACTAAAAGTTTAAGAGCAAAATTTTGAAAAGTTAAAAATAAGGGTGGGATTATTGGCACTCCCAATTATCTATCTATACTTTTATTAATTACTTATAATTTTGATTTTCTAAATTACCCTAACCTAAATATTTTTTATTAAAGTCAAAATTAATATGCACATTAATCTTTATTTATTTGCACTTCAAATTATTAATTATTTCAATTTTTTTATAAAATAATTCAAACTATTAAAATTATCCAAATTTTTTATTAATTATCTTCTCGTAATACTTAATATAAAGTCATAACAATAAATCTATTAAAGGTACATTTGTTTAATTTTAGAAAAAATATATTTTTATGAGGCAATTATAGTTATACTAATATACTATTATTATCTCTCACTTTTTTATTCACCAAAATTTTCCAGTACTTTTCCATCCTTTTTCTACTTTTTTCCCTTCATTATTTTATGTTTCTTCACAAGATAAATTACAAGATATAAATTTTTACAAACTAAACTTTAATAGAATTTATCATCCTAATGATTAAAATTATATAGACTCGGAGCTGACTTATTATCTTGACATGCTTCCTCTCAAAATTGCTCTATTGTAACTATAAATGATATTGTAATCTTCTAAAAACTTAACGACCAACAATAAAATTTTTATCATGAGTGTAATCTTTATTATATTTATTAGAGAAATACTTTAGTACATATAATTAGAAGCAGTACAAAGTTATATAATTTGAAATAATAAAAAAGAGACTTTTGAGTAAACATTCTTTTATTCTTTGAAATATAATCTTATAATATATTTCGTTAAAAATAACTGAAGATGATTACTATGATATATTTCCTATTTTGAGAAGATATATTAAATAATTGATTCAACATATTATTCTAGTAATGATGTTTTAAATAATAATAATTGGGACCATTTATTTGACCATTTTTTAAGAAGAAATGCTTTATAATCAAAGGCATGTATAAAATTTTAAATCAATTAAATTATTTTTAAAAATTAAACTAATAGTTTTTTTCGCAAATTGAATTAATGAATTTTTAAAAAAATATAAAAAATTATATCATAAAAATATAGTTTTTTCAAAATTTAAACAAATGCACCTTTAGTAGATTTATTGTTATGACTTTATATTCATTAGGTGTTCTATATGAGAAAGACAAAAAATAATAATAATAATAGTTAGAATTATTATATAAATAAAAATATGAAGTAATAAATTATTTGAAGTGTAAATAAATAAAGATTAATATGCTTGATTAGAGTTTGACTTTAATTAAGTAAAAAAAAAAGTGTTTAGATTAGGGCAATTTAGGAAATCAAAGTTACTTAAGTTTTTCTTTTTCTTTTTCTTTTTTTCCTTTTTAATTCATTACTTAGGTTGTCTGTCTTTTATCTTATTTTTGTCGTTCCCTTTATGGGAGTTTTCGTGTCCTTTTCGTGGTGATTTTGTTATCCCTTTTATGAGTGTTTTGATTTTCTCTTTGTGAGTATTTTGATTTTGTCTTGTGCGTATTTCTATTTTGATACACTTATAGATGAAAAAGTTGTTCAGGTCTATTTTGAAAGATGGGATAATACATTCTTCAAGTTGCAACACTACTCGTGTTATTC
Organism: Pterocarpus santalinus; assembly: GCA_031439595.1. Lineage (NCBI taxonomy): Eukaryota > Viridiplantae > Streptophyta > Magnoliopsida > Fabales > Fabaceae > Pterocarpus > Pterocarpus santalinus. The sequence continues at coordinate 21,577,151 of CM062524.1, read as the reverse complement.
TCCAATATGAAAAATGTTTAGACATTGATAGTTTTCAGACAAAAAGCAGAACCACATATCATTGGTTAGTTCAAAATATAAAATATATTTGTTTCTTATTAAGTTTAGATTTGATATATATTTTTCAATGTATAAGTGCTGTTAGGCTTATTTAAAATGAAATTTTATATGCTGTCAAAAAAATCAAAATTATAAGCAATTAATAGAAAGTGCAGTTTTCTTTTTTTTATCAAATTGGTGCAATTTGATTAATTATTTACCAATATAGTGTAACTGGTGCAAGTTGCTCTAAATAAATACAACTCAGGTTAGGGTTTCGTTGTGAAATTTGTTGTATACATAAATCGTCACCATTATACATGAGTCATTTTATAAATAAATTTTTAAATAGAAGTCGCATTTTATAGTCAAAACTTTGATTCTTTTTTTCAATATAAGTCACACATATAAAAAATGACTTTACTTAAATTATTTTTTTATATACAAGCAATCAGAATTCGTACACTACATGTACGACTTTGGTTTGTATTTTTTTTCATTTCCATTTTTTTTTTTAACTTAGAACTTGAATCCAATGGAGTCACATTATTATTTTCAAGCTCCCCATGCTTGCATCATTATTTTCATCAGCTTTTTCCTCATCACTAAATTCACTTACATTATCTCTTATAGTTGGAGTCACATTATTTGCATCATAATCTTCTATTATATAACTGTTCACCCTAATATACCAAAGTTACCAGGATTTTTAGGCCCGTAAATATATGATATTCATAACTATTACTAATATTGGCTACAAATAAACTATATAAGAGGAGGGTCATAAGATGACATCCATGAATTTTAAGACAAGAGAAAAAAAATTCATATCAGTAACGGTAAATATCAATAATAAAATAATGTAATTAACCTTTGTAATGAACACCTTTTGTATTGAGTAACTACAATAACTAACAAATAGGATGATATGAAGTAAATATAGTGAATGAAGCAAATATAGTTTACGGTGGTGGTATTTATGAGCATGGAACTCAAGTAAAAAATAAAATAAAATAAAATAAAACTATTGGGAATGCAAAGAAGTAGATATCGTAGTTACTGCTTGTCTCGTGAACTTCATGGGTATCAATAATTAATTTCATCGGATTTAAGTTGTAAGTTTAATAAAAATCGAACCCAAAAAAAAACAAAAACAAAAATAAAAGTCGTATATGAAGTGTACGACTTCCAATTGGCTTACACATAAAAAATAATAATATAAACAAAGTCACTTCTTATAAGTGCAACTTATTCAAAAATTTATTTATAATATGAGTTATGTATAATGGTGATAACTTTTGTATATAACAAATTTTGTGAGGAAACATAACCCAAGTCATATTTATCTAAAATGACTTACACTAGATTAGTAAATTTTTTAAAAATTATACTATATTGATAAATAACTAATGAAAATGCACCATTATGATAAAAAAAAAAAAAAAAAAAAAAAAAGAAAAACTAGAAAGTATAGATAGGTAATTAAGAGTATCAATAGTCCATCCTAAAAATAAATAAAAAATAGTTCATTGAGTTATAAAGTTGAGTATTTAGGTAATTGAGTTAAAAAAATCATAAATTTAAAGCTGAACCAATAATAATTAATTTAGTTTGATTTATTTTAAAATAAAATAATTACCCAAACCAATATTGATTCGGATGCATCCGATGAACACCTCTTAAAAGAAAACTATCTCATCAATTTTATTTGTCTTTCTTCATGTTTACGCCCTGTGGTCTCCACCTTCTTTTGTAAATTCGTGGATTAAATAAGGTTCAAGACAGGACCAAGTATGATTTTCATCGCTATCTGACAAAAATGAAGGGGCTAATAGACCAAACCAATATTGATAATTAGGAAGAACATGGCAATCTATGAACAATCAATCCTCAAGCCTTATACTTTCGGAAATCCAAAACACCGCTTGTTTAGACTTTTTTTATCAATGACCTCATGACGTCTTACCAAATTTCGATCTAATCTGTAATTAAAGTGACAGATTTATAAATTTACTCATCGATATTTTTAAATATTCTTCTTCTATTTACTCGTCCGCTCAAAAATCAAATTTAAATTCTCAACCGTAAAAGCAACCGCGCGCATTTAGGGAAACTTTACTATACCAAAGCTTTAGTATATATTTGTCTCTTGTTCATTTTTCTTTGTTATATCTGGTTGGTTAATTTGAGGAGTGCTGTGATTTGTACATTTAAGACATCTTTAAATAGACACATTAGGTTGACAGATATAAATAATATTTCTATATTCTTAATATTCATTTAGATATAAGCTCTCGAAATAGTTTCCTTGTCCATCTCTTATTTCATTTTCCGGTACCATACAAAAAGTAGATAAAAAAACTCAAATTAAAAAAAAAAAAAAAAAGGTAAAACGAAAAGGCTCACATGAAATTACAAATACCGCCATGTAAAGCAAGAAACCCCAAGTGGTCATCATTATATTAGCACCGGAAAGCAAATCCAAAACCATCGCAGACATACATATCCTCACTGGGAAGAGGAGCTAGATGACGAAGAAGGACTAAAGTTGAGGACCTTCTTGGAATGAAGCCACGGCTTCACCAGCACCACGGAAGTGAACATCTTCCGAACACCATTCTGCGCGGCTAAGATCTTCATGTAGTACTTCGTCCCCGACACCACTTGCTGCTGCGCCTCCACCACTTCCCCAAACTCCAGCTTCTCTTCTCCACCATCGTCGTTAACGTTAACGTTAACGTCGTTCTTCCACAGCCTCAAACCCTCGTTGTACTTCTCCACCGCGAACTTCCCTAGCTCCTGCACCTCCCTGTTCTCCTTCACGTCAGCAACCGCCGTTATCTCGCCGACCATCGTCCGGCACGACGCCGTAGACAGGAGGGAGAGCAAGGTGAAGAGGATCGTCAGAGTCACCGCCATCATCGAATTTCAAAGAACAAAATCAACAAAACGCACAGAGTTTTGGTCGTTTTAAGAGTTTTTGTGAAAGTGGGAAGTATGCGTTGTTGTGAGTAAGAAGAAGAAGAGGATGGTGTAATATATAGTGGGGATTGAGAGGGGGGGGGGGGAAGGTGTGTTTGGTTTGGACACGTAAGAAGAGGAAAGCAATTGAAGATGAGATTAGGTGGGGGACAAAGGGGAACGGTTTGCCGCGTATAATTAGAGAGGGAAGAAAAGTACGCTCTTGGGGGATGAGGTTTTTTGGTGTTTTGCGTGTGAATTATTTTGTTGTGAACTTGTGATGGGGTTGAGTTATCACCTCGGGCTCTGATGCAGGGATGGGCATGAGACAGAGAAAGAAATTGTTGCCTATTGCCTACTTTGGTGCTGTGATGTTTCTCTAGTCTTATAACTCGTACCACGGTCCATGGGCAATAAGAGTCATTCTTACATACTCCATGGAGGACGAAATTCTTCCTCCACGGAGCAATCTTAACCTTTAATGATGATTATGAAAGAGTGAAAAAAAAAAGGAGAGAGAAAAGATGCAAAAGTGGAGATTCATGGTGAAGGAAAAAAAAAATATCCTCCATAAAAGATACAAAAAAATTTCGGGCAATAGTTTTTAATGAGGTGGCTTATGGGGTGACTTAAAAGATAGAAGGGATTTTCATTTTAGTATTAGCATATTTTTTTTTTTCCTTTGCCTTCGAGGTATTCCTATTCTCAAACATTATCATGACTAATAAATTTTTTAAATAATTCTTTTTTTACAAGTTTGAATTTTGGTCCACTTTCTCTGACCATACAACTCGTTTACCAATAACCCAACTTTGTTAGCAGCTAGTAGCAGTAGAAGTGGTTCAATTAAAAAGAAAACATATTATCCAAAATAAAATAAAAATAACTTATTTACAAAATTTATTATTTTTGAAATAATATTCGAATTTACAATACCAATCATTTCTCGCAATGGTTGCTCTGAGTTGAGGAGCCAAAGGGAATATGTGTGCATCATAGCCACTACATTTGCATCCTTTTTATAGATTTATCAAATTAAATATGATTTTTATAATAAAGGTACATATATCTAGTTTTTAGTATTGATTTCACTCAAATTAAAATCCTGACTCCATAACTTATCCCCCGCGAATTATACAATAGGACAGCCGTAGATCAGAATACTACGCTGCATCTTCTCATCCTCAATCAACAACTGGATAGGTGGTGACAAGGATAGGAATAGAGTGTGTGGGTTAAGAACTAGCTAGTTCAGGGATTGGGTTGTGGGTACGAAGAAAAACAAGGAAGCTTATTGGAGACATAATGGTGGTAATGAGAAACTAGAGTACACTCATCTTAGTGTCTCTGTTTTCACTTTGAAACCTTTTCAACCAAGTGAGAACCATATTATAGTACACAATCTTTCATTTCCCAAGACTGATAATCATAAAATAACTCCCAAATTATTTTAAAAAAAAAAAACACACACATGCACACACACAATTTGATAAACAACAATAAATATAAATTATTCATTAAAAAATTATAACTTACTATATCCTAATAAACATAAATGATAATTACTATTTATGTTTTTATATAAACTTGTAATTTTTTATTTAATAGATACGTATGTAAATGAGTTATTCATAAATTTTGAACATTAAAATTATAACTTCGAGTTTAGTTTATTTATATAATTAAATATAAATTCAAACATAAGTTGTTTATTATTAATGAAATAAATAATTTTTTATTTAATATTTAATAAATCTAACTTAAGTAATTTATAAATAACTTAATCCACTTGTTCGTTTACAAATATTTATTAATATAAAATAATTTAAAAATCAAACCTAGATGATGATCGTATGAGCTAAGCTAAAGATAAGTTTGCGGCTATGCAGAATTGTTAATTTGCTGTTCTCCGGAGATACTGACAGATTAGCCACCATCTCTTTGAGAGACTGCCACGTTTGGAGTTCTATGCATGCATGCTGCAAGCAGCACAGCTGGCTGCCCAGTCCACTAGGCAAAATTGCTTGGAGTTTTTATTTTATTGCGCGGCGACAGTATAAAAATATAAAATGAAATGAATGGCAGCTACGCTTTATAGATTGAGATTAACAGTCATAATTTTTGTTTGGAACCGTAAGTTAGATTAAGAGAGAAATTAGAAAAGAAAGAAAATAAAGATAATATTATATTTTATTGCTTAAATGAAGAAAAAATTAAAAATATGAAAATAAAAGATGTTTTTATCTCTTATTTACTTAAAAAAAAGTAAGTAAAGAAGTCTACCCATGCTAATTGATTGTTTACTTTTAATAATATAATTATTTTTTACTCTACATTTTATATTTCTATTCCTTTTGTAAATTAGATATAATAATTAATTTTACAATAAATATCAATAAGAAAACTTCACACACAGACAATGGCTGTTTTACCCTTTTAAAATTAAAAAAAATTATTTACATATACCTCCATTTTGAAGATTAATTTTCAAAATATCCTATTTCTTAGGTTTATAAGAAAATCGATTAAGGTTGGATTGATTTTCTTACTAAGTCAAATAGTATAGAAATCGATTCCAGCTAGATCAATTTTTACACTATTTGAAACAGTATGGAAATCGATCCAATACTGTAATGGTTTTAGTGGAACGAGTCTTCTATATAAACCCCTACACAAACAATCTTATGCTTATAACAAAGTTTGTGCGGAAAGCGAGTTTTGAGAGAAAAAATGGCTAAGAGATGTTATGTACTTGTTTATCATAATAGTAAAATCACAAATATAGGTGAGGGTGTAACTTTCTATAGTAGAAATCCCCAGTTTATGGCTATTTGTCCATTTATTACTCTATTAGAGTTGCAGAGCACAATTTTGCAAAAGATAGGCTAACAAAGTAACAAATAAATCACGTAAGTGTTTTATAGGATGTCCATAGCAATTGGGAATGGTGTGATTTGCTGCAGAAGTTGGCAGTTGAGTAGCAATGACGATGTTGATCTCATGTTCGATTGTCACGCCCAATTTCCAAGGATTTGTATCATCGAGTTGCTCGTTGTTCAAGAGAGTTGCACTTCAGCTTTGGTGGATTTGCTTCTGATCCAAGACATGTTGGAATGCCACTACCCCAGCGTTCTCTGACCTTTGCAGTGGCGAGTCACGTGCAGAACGAAAATGTTTCGAACCAAAATGCGGATGATTTAATGGGTAGTCTAAGCTTCCAATAGCTTCCGATATGGGTGTTCACGGGTAGGGTTGGATCGAGTCGGATTAAGGGGAAAATAATGTCCAAACCAATTAATTTGTTACGGGTCAGGTTGGATCAGGTTCAAGTATCTTTTTTTTTCTTCTCAACTCAACCCAAACCAACCTAATTATGTCCGACTTAGTTCGGGTAGGGTCATTGGGTTATATTTAAAAATTAAAAATAAACTAACAAAGCCATCTCATAGTATACATGTAATTAAAAAAAAAAACTAAAAAGAAGTCTTTGGATGACCTACTCCCAGAAACCCACCGTTCCTTTAAAATAAAAAAACCTTTTCTTTTTTATTTGAGGGATGAGAATCATGAGATAAGACCACGGCACTATTCCTCCACTTCATGACTTCAACATAAACCATGAACTGATGGCACTATGGCAGCAAGCACAGTGGCACCAAACACGAATGGCGACATAAACGCAACAACAGTTATGCGAGTAACACCAGCAGTGCAAGCGCAACCATGGCAACTAGCGCGATGGGTCGTTGGTAGTGAGCAACAAGGATTCTACGGAGGGGCACGAGATGTAGTGGGAAGCAAGTTGGTGCTCAGATATGTGAATGATGGTTTAGATTGAGTTATAATGATTGTTATGAATACTTTTTATTGTGGGTTGTTTACTTTGATTATAGATTTTGCTGATTTGAATTTGAATGATGAGGAAAATGAAGTTTGCATTACATCTATTTTGGTTTGGAAGAAGAAGAAGATGAGCTTAGGTCAGGTTAGGGGTGGATAGGTTTCAAAATCACAAACTTGATACCTGAACCGATCTAGATCGGGTTATATTATCATATACCCGAACAAAGCTAAATACCTAATCCAAATCGGATCTTTCTTGTCCGTTTGGTTCGGGATCACAGGTTGACCTAAACCCATGAACACCCCTAGCTTTCGATTTGGATTGTAAAGTCGTTCCTACGAAATGGTTCCATTGTAGGTTATGACTTTATTGTTGATGAAGGAGATAAAGAAGAGGAGCCGATTAAAATACCATTTAATAGTGACGGTGGCTCGGATGGGGTGGCAGAGCCTATTACCCAAAGCCAATCATCGAGAACCCAATCTTAATTATTCATCTTTGAATTTGGAAGTAATGCATATGATCATTTTTCTATGGTTTGGCATTATAGATGGTGGCAAAATTTCGAGATTGACAGGAAAGAATGGGTTGCAAGTGGGGCAACAATTTCATGACAAAAGAGCTCTATTATTTGTGATTAAAAATTATAGCATCCGAAAATCAGTTACGTACAAGCTCTTGAAGTCAAATCATACAAAATATCACGGCAAGTGCAAGCATTTTGGAAATGGATGTAATTGGAGCATACGCGTGACATATTGCCAGAAAAAGGAATTGTAGGAAATTCAAAAGTATAACGAACCACATATATGTGTATTCGCATCACTTTTGCAAGACCACCCTAATTAGATACTAATGTTATCTGCGCCACCATATTTCCCATGGTGTAGGTTGATCCGACCATTTCAATTAATGTGTTGTAGGGATTGGTGGATGCAAGGTTCAATTTCAAAACATCTTATAGAAAAGTTTGGCTTGCCAAGCAAGAGGCTATTACTAGGATTTTTGCCAATTGGTAAGAGTCAAACAATGAGTTTTCAAAATGGTAGCAAGGTCTACAAACATTTATACTAGGTATAATGATCCAATTATCAACTCTGCCATACTATGTGGGAAATTTTGTTGACTATAGCTATGTCATATTCCATCATTTGCTCTAGACTTATCCACTATTCATAGAAGCATTCAAATACTACAAATTGTTCATTTCAGTTGATGGCACACATTTGCATGGCAAATATGGCAAGACATTATTAATGGCAATTTCCTAAGATAGTAACTTAAATATTCTTCCCATTGCATTTGCCATGGTAGAAAGGGAGACAAGAGAAGTATGGTCATTTTCTTGACTAATCTTCGCTAGTATGTGACACAAGAAGAGGGCATTCTCATAATTTCTAATAGACATGGTGCTATCAAAGCCGCTATTAATGTGAAAGGTAGCAAGTGGTATCCTCCAATGGCTCATCATGCATATTGCATATACCATATCATCTCAAACTTTGCAGTAACATTCAAGAGCAAAGATGCAAATACTATACTAATCATGCAGCATATACAAAGACTTGTCGAGAGTATCTTTTGTGAATAGGTTGACAAAATTTTCATTAAAAAGTAGGCAGCATACTAATGAAAAATGGAGGTTCGGGCATATGATGACTAATTTGTCAGAGTGCATTAATGCTGTTCTTAAGGCTACTTGAAATCTTTCAATTACAGCTCTAATGAAGTCCACTTACTTCCATCTTGCTAAACTATTGGTCAAAAAAGGGAGAGAGGAGTAGGCCCAGCTTGCCATCCAACAAATTTTTCCCAAGCCTTGTAATGGGCGATTAAGAGAATAGACAATCGATAGGTACCATAATGGTGTCTGGATTTTCACTGTCAAACTCATCATTTGTGGTGGAATAACTAGCACTACTAAGGAGTTAGAGTCAAATAAGTTATAGGTTGAGGCTAACGGATCGATAATGCAATTGTAGGTACTTTCAAGCATTGCACTATCCATGCCGCCATATACTCGCTATGTGTGTATATGCATGACTTGATTAGGCCAAGTATGTTGATGAAGTTTACCATATTCAAGCCGTATTTAATGTCTATAAAATGGAGTTTATACCTATTGCAAAAAAAGATTACTAGCATTTATATAGTGGACCTCAAATAGGCCTAAATTTAGAGCTTAGGCGAGCTACTGAGGGTAGTCCAGTTTCAACAAGAAATCAGAATGAAATGGATGTTGTTGAACCGAGGCAATCAAAGCACTATGGCCTGTGTAGACCAGAGTGTCACACTAGATAAAGATGCCCAATCTTACATGCTTTATCCTCCAACCTGATTGGCAAAGGCAATTAGTTTTATGTACCTGTGAATGTGTTGTGCGTTCAATTAATCTCCATATGTTTTATTGATGTAGTTTAGTTTGTGTGTTTTGTTTATGTAAGTTAAATGTAGACCTAGTTAATCTAATCTAAGTATGTTTTGATTCTTGATCATAGCAAGTCTAATCTTAACTATTCTAAATATATGTTTATTTCTTACTATTTAATTATTGGAAAAAACTAATGAGGCTAAAAGTAAACCACGGTGTATTTATAAAATAATAAATTAATTTAAATTATAGTTTTACAATAAAAAGAGCTAGCTAAAAAATAATGTTAGAGTGATTTTCTGATAGCTAAAAATTAATTTACCTTATAGTTTTACAATTTTTAGTGAATTTCTTAGAAAGCATTTTGAGGGATGAAACTTTAGGTGAAAAATTCTTGCCCATTTTGTTGGGGAGAATGATACCATTCTTTTTACATAAGTACCAACTACTTGCAATTGACATCATACATAAGTAACTAACGCTTAACAATGGATATCATACATAAGTAACCAACATGAATAAAAGGAAAACATTACAAAATAAAGGTTAGATACTGAAAACCACATGCCATATGCAAGTTTCCCTCTATCACACCTACAAAAGGAAACGTAAAATTTTAGACAAATTAATAGCCAATATTACAACCAATATAAAATACTCAAGAATTTAGATATGCTAATACCACGTGACTTAAGTCAGGTAACATCTAACAACATCCTCCATCTCGCCTATGGGCCGGAAGACACCCACCTGTTAGAGATGGCAAAGCAAGGTGTGGCGGCGTGGGTGGGGTGTGCCGAATTAGGAAGGCAGGCGCAATATTCTAGCTCCCGTTTAAGAGCTAGTACCTGCCAAAAAAATAAAAAAATATAAATAAATTTATTTTAATATTTTTTGTGAGTTAAATTATTTTAAAAATTAGAAAAATATATTGAATGAAAAATCTACTTAAATAAAATAGAACAAAATAATTAAACTACATAATTTGTATCCAAATTTAACTCAAATACAAATGTAATAAACTAATTAAGATATATAATAAGTTTATAAATAATAATTAACTATAAATTTATAATATAAAGTCTATAGTATAAAGTTTGCAAATTAATAAAAGTATAATAATAACATAATTTATAATAAAATCTAAAATTTGTTTTTAAAAATACTCTTGAACCTAAAGAAAAAAGTGACAAGCTTGCCAAGCCTAACTCGCCAAAGCAGCGGGTTAGGCGAGCTGGTTAAAGGCTGAAAATTTTTGGCGGGCCAAATATGTCAACTCAACCCATTATTTTTGGCGGGTTTGGTGGGCCAACCCGACGAATTAAGCCTATTTTGCCATCTCTGCCACCCATGTAGGAGTAATGACCTCAATCTTATGTGTTGGCCTGCCTTCTACCTACTCTTGATGTCAGTGCTGGTCCTGTGCCTGCTTCCACTCATACTCCTGCTCCTGCTCCTGCTAATGGTCATCAGTAGCTTCCTAAGCAATGTAGTCCGCTATAAATGCAAAGGATGGAGTCTCGTCAAAATGATCAAATGCATACATGGCTTGACACGCGGGGTCATGCATGGGTGACCGTGATATCTGCATGGGAAAAATGCTCAGTGTCTCAGGCATTGAGAGCACATTCATATATGCTTAATCCCGCAATGGTTAGAAACAATCTAATGATGGTACTTGATACATGTACGTCTCCTCAATGTGTGTCTATAAATGCGTGATGACACGGGCTCATTTAGGTATCAGCAAATAGAAAACCCAAACTAAAAAGACCAGTCGTGAACTGGTGGTTGGGAGTGGACATGTACTGGTGGCTAAGACTTTCCATGCGTTGCAAGTTGGAGCTAGGCATGTATTGGTGGCTAGATACAACACGGTTAAGCATGTGCGAGGAGGGTGGGTTGCTAGGGGATGGGCGGGGCTAGGAGTCATTGCGATCTTCATCATAAGTATCACCCTCGCCATTATCCACGTTCACTGGCTACTAGCGACGCCTCGTGCATGTCTCGATATGCAATCGACATTCTCGATGCCGCCGATCTAGTACGTGAGCTGGCGGGGGCACAACAGGCGCTGATGGGATATAGGTTGGTACATCACTTGACAATTCGACTTGCCTTAGGTCGTGAAGGATCCTATCTACAAATGAAAACCTCTATGCAACTTTCGAGTACCATCTGCTATACTCAGCTGATGGATAAAGGTCCAAGGCAATACGAAATGAAACCACCCGCTCGCTTCTTGCATCCTAGGTACATGAAACTTGCTATGATAGTCAAACCACCAATAGTTATTGCTACACGTATCAACTGTGTACAACCTATCAATGTTTAACGACTCATCTGGTATGTGTTGTTGTCTGCCAAGCTATAGGAAAATATGATCCATGTGGTGCCAGTCAACAACAGGGAAGCATATCAATGATGTCACAAATGTCCAAATATTGGCGTCGTCATAAATGAACTAGGGTGTGATTTGGATGACACATGGATTGTTGTACAAGGTTTAGATAAAATGCAATAATTAACAATGATACATTAGATTTCCTGCTAAAAGCATCAAATGAAAAAGTCAATAATAACAACTAAATGCTACATATCTTTATCCTTATAATACTAATCTTATCAATCTGTCTCCTATGTGCCAATAGTCGACCCTCCTCCACATCAGATATGACCACCACTTTTGACCAGCTGAAAAAGAACACATATTAATAATTTTAATATTGCAAACAACAAATGTAACTAAAATAAAATATGACTATTATTTTAAGATCATACCTCGCAACTAATGGAAATCTAAGCTCATGTCGCCTAGAGGCCTGAACTCTAGTAGTCTATACCATATCCATGGTTGCAGTAAGGCTAGGCACCCAAAGACTTCACTCATTCTACTATTAGCAGCGTGACACAAACTGTAGTATAGTACAACCAGCACTATCGAGGCCCAGCTAAGACTCCGTGTATAGTGAAAGTTAGATATAGGTACTTTAAATGAACTCTGAACCCTTACTTATCTCCAAACAAGAAGCCACCAAGCAAATGCAAAATGTATTCTCAAGTGTGGCATACTACAACATCCTAAGGTGCACAATCATCCAAGTTACCAAATGTATTCGTAAGCCAGATGAAATTCGCAATATTTCTTCGCCAATCCTGGTAACCTGGCACAACCCTAAGCAGTTCATCGCATATGGCATCTATATCATTGTTTTTATATTCCATGATGACTTACATCTGCTAATTGGTTCCCCATCAACATGCAACCCCAACCAAAATACAATATTCTAGAATGTGATGGTGCATTCTCCATAGAACAAATGGAATGTGTGCATCCCTGAGTGCCAACGCTTAACAAACACACTAATCAGTCAATAATCATACTTGTAGTAAGGAACCTGTGCTGCATATCACAATCTAGCCTACCGCAAGTACAGCTTCATGAGTGGATATGGTTGAGGTATCCCGTGACACCTATTGCGAAGCACTCGAGTAGGTTGTATTGCATGAATGCAACATCTTTATTATACACATGCAATGAACAATCACCAGACTCTATCATGAAAACTAAGTAACCTCAAAATAACTATATAACTAGATAACCGCAAATAACTAGACCACACTCTATAATAAAAAGTAAAACTAAATAACGAGACCATGCTCTACTTTATAATAGAATAAAAATAAACTACATTGATAAATAAATAAAACCAAAACCCTAACTAAAAGTGGTAAACTAAAATGTTTTAAGATCTAAACTAAATTTACCTAAACCGTTTATGCACTGTAAGAAACTAAATAGACCTCCAAATTTTGCTTTATAATCAAATAAAACTACCCCAACAAAAAATTTAAGTAAAACTAAATAATAAAAAAATAACCTATAATTTTGCTTAATTAGTTACCACTAAAATAAATTAACTAAACTAAGTTACCAATTAAGTATTACTAACATACTGTAGACTAAATTAATGCTAACTCAAATATCTAAATTTGCTTTACTATTAGTAAATAAAGTAGTAACTAAATTAATAAAATAATGTAGTAACTAAATTAATAAAAAATTGAACTAAACTAAAAGGTAATAATGAAATGTAAATTAAGACAGAAGATTATCTTTGTATTAAGATTTGTAGTGATATATATCCCAAGCGTGTCAAACTGGCGTAAATTATTGTGCTTTATCACTCTTTCTCTCTTTACCAGCCAACCACTTTCTCTATCTCTACTTTCTCTCTATCCATTAACTTTTGCTCCAACTTCTGTCTACCTACTAACTTTTTCTCTACCTTCTCTTTATCGCCCACTTTTTCTCTCCATCTCCTCTCTCCACACTGCTTCCAACAGTGTGGAAATTGATCCAACATTAATCAATTTCCCTATAATACAAAAACAAAAAAAGATAGTTTGAAAATTAATCTTCAAGAAGGGAATATACATAAATATTTTTTTATTTTAAAATGGTAAAAAGGCCCTAAAATAATTTAAAACATAATATTAATTATAAAGATATTATTGTTCATATATAGTTAGAGAATTCAAAAATCTTTCACATAAAAATGTAATAACAAAAATTAGTATTGTGTACTGTTATGAAAAAAAGTGCGAAATTTCATCATGTCTATTTGAAACACAAGATTACATAGAAGGAAAATAAATTTCCCGCATATTGATTTTGATATTTTTTATATATACGTATATAAATTTACATCAAATTTATGCACAAACTTTTTACATTGGTTGATTCGATATATTTGATTCTAAACTATATATAACTGTCAATTTACATAATATCAATAAGAACTATAGCTGGTCCCGAGAAAAAGATTGGATAGCGCCTTTGCCTATTGTATGTACTTATAATCCCATAATTTGGCTTATCGTTCTATTTATAGTTTATGTTTTCAAATGTATATATTTTTTTAATTGAATTTTATATCAAAACTAACTCTTAATTAATAAATAATGTAACACGTCCTACTTATAAGTGAAAAGATATTGGAATATATTATTTATTTTTAGTTCACAATTTTAGTTTTCATTCTCAAATTTTTTAAAGAGTAAAGGCTCATTTATATTCATCATATTTTATAGCGATTTCAGCTTAATTCAATTTTTTTTGGCTCTATTTACTTTTATAACATTTTCAAAACATATTAATTTTACCATTTTAGCATTCAAATTATAAATTGAAAAAGATGATATGAAGATCAAGTTATAATGTTAGTGGTGATGTGTTCATTATTTATCTAAATAGGATGATATTATTTACCATAATTTCTTCCCATATGTTTGTAAGGTATGAGTTTTCCTTTTTAATTTAAACTCCCTTAATATTTAATTAATTTTTCTCCTATTAAAACTCATACCCAAAGCCTTTCGTTGGATAATTGAAGACAAACAATCCCTATTGGTGGTGTTTAGATATCACTAATATCTAAATTTGACCTTAATATTAATTTTTTTTCGTTTATAATTTGGACGTCGTCTATGGAAAGGGTAAGATTAAAACATTTTGAAAATGTTAAAGACATAAATAGATCAAAAAAAATTTTGAGATTAAGTTAAAATCACTGTAAAATGTGAGAAATGTAAATTATACTTTCTCTTTTTTTAAATCTATGTCAACAATCAAGTCTAGTCACTTGCATTGAGGATGAATGACTCATAAATGTCCAAGTAAGCATGTGTAACTAATTCATTTAGCCACTTCTATTTAGCATCTAAAAAATTATAAAACTACTTTTGTCGATTCACTACTAATTTTCAACAATAGGAAATCAAATCATCAATGTTGACACTTTGTGGTAACAATTTGTGTGAAGATAATAATTCTTAAATCATAAAGCAAAAGTTCCAATTTCAAAGACTAAACTAGACATATAGACACCAACAATTAGCATGCCCCATGTTCAAAAGAAGTTTTGTAAAATTAACCATATAAGTTTGACAAAAAGCTCTAGTTATTAATTTAAACAAATACAACACGAGTCTTGTTGTCATCATAAGCTCAACACGTGGCTTGTAGATCAATCTCCCATCTAAGCTTGTGACATCCACTACAATCATTGGTTCAAATCTTTGAACAAAATATTTCATTTCAGCATAAGCACATAACAACTATAAACAAATGGTCATGCATAAATTAAAAACTTGTTAGATCTATAATTAAATAATTATAATGATGATGCAAACTAGGTGTTTATGTAAACTGTATTTGATTTTGGAAAGGTGTGTTTCAATGTATGCAGGAACTAGGTTTACCCATTAGTAAAACAACAAAGTTTCAAAGCTAAAATCTATTAGAGAAATAGCAGATAAAACTACTAGCTTAGTATGGCCTCAAAGCACGAATATCAAAGAGTTGACTCAAGGAATCCATGATACCAACGGCTATATTAGAAAAAAGAGAAGAACTGAAAGGATATTTTAACACTCTCCAAAGTCCATTTGTGTCAATATGATATTACAAAAGGTATTAACAAAAAGTGGACTTAACAAACAAGGAAAATGACAAATGAACTAGTACCATATGAGAGAAAAAGTTATGGCACAGTAAATAATACACGATAGCATGAAAAAACTTTACTTGGAAGATTGGAAGCATCCCCAACGGTCAAATCACTTGGGTGGAGACTAAGTAAAGTGCATGAGTTGAAACTTCTTTACAAGTACTAGTTACTAAACCTTAGTTTACTATCATTGTGATAATAGTCTTTGTGACAAAGTTCTATGTGAACATTCTTGAGAGCTTTGTCCTTCTTGTACTCAAACTTCTTCTTCTTGTTTCTTACTCTCAATTCTTGTAACTCAAGTGAGTGAAGCTTGAGAGGAAAAGGTAAATTTTGCAAGGCACACAAGTGAGGAAAACATCATTGAGAGAGGTCTCTTAGTTGGTGAGAAAAGTAGCCAAAGGTTAAGTGAAATTATGTCAGAGCTTAGAGAGGCATGTTATAAAAGAATACTCAATAGCGGAAAAATCCCATAGGCAGTAAGGACTAGACGAAGACTCTAGGTTATGAAGATCAAACCAGTATAAATTATTGGTACAAACTCTTCTATCCCTTTCTCTTTACATTTTGATATTTTGGCTTTATCTTTTGAAACTGAACTTATATTGATTTAATATTTTGATTATATATATATATATATAGGGAGCATATCATATGAGAGGAATAGTTTATTATGAGAGTGAGAGGAGCAAATATTGACCATTGGATCTTACATAAATAGTCAAGATTAAAATATAAAGTCATATGATTTTTTTAAGTGATCATGTGACCTTTAAGTAACTTTGAATTTTGACCATCCATGTATAGTTATACGACCCAAATTTGCTTCTTTCACGCTCATAATAAATCGCTCCTCTCAAGTGATATGCTCCCTATATATATAAAATTCTACAACAAAATCTAGTGGTATGAACTTTTTGATTTGTGTGTTAAGTGTGCAAAAAATGTTTTAAGTAACCCCCTTCTCAAGTCCTCTTTGATACCATCAATTGGTATCAGAGCTCGATCTCTTGGGTTCAAGCTAAAAGCTTGGAGAAAAGATCCAAGGACCAAGCATGGCAAATTTTGTTCTTTACACACTATTTGAAGGTCATTCCACTATGAGACCTCCATTTTTTCATGGAGAAAACTATTCATATTTGAAGGAAAGAATGAGAATCTTCATTCAATCCACTAATTATGCAATATGAAAAATTATTGTGAATGGATAAAAGTCCCAAAAAAGACCATTAAAGGTCAACAAGTGCCTAAAATAGAAGATGAATATAATGCTGAAGATCTTAAGAAAGTCAAGCTAAATGACAAAGCTATAAACATGATGCATTGTGCATTTGGCTTTGAAGAAAATAGAAAAATCTCACAATGCAAAATAGCAAAGGAAATATGGGACAAACTCAAGATCATACATGAAGGAACACAATAGATAAGGCAAACATAATCTGACATGCTCACTCATGAGTATGGACTCTTTCACATGAAAGAGGATAAGAAAATTGATAAAATATTTGAAAGGTTGTCATTAATTATCAATAACCTTGATGATGATGGAAAGTCTTTAACTAATGAAGCACTTATGAGAAAAGTCCTTAGAAGTCTCACAAGACCATGGTCATCAAAAATCTCTGCTATACAAAAAGGAAGAGATATTAGTATTCTTACTTATGATGAGTTGAGAGGAAATCTCATTACATATGAGATTATCACTTAAGAAATGAAGTTGAAGACAAAAAGAAAAAGTCTTTAACTTTCAAATCTCAAGAAGAGGATGATTCAAATTCTGAGAATGAGACTAATCTAGGTGATGATATTGCTCTTTGGTAAAATAGAATAGCAAAGATGATGAAGAAAAAAGGAAAGCCAAACAAAGGGCAAACCTCAAGAAAAGAAAGTAGCAAGTCCAAGTCGAGTAACGAGGAATATGTTACTTGCTTTGGGTGCAACAAGCAAGGGCATTTCAATAGTAAATGTCTAAATCTTAAAAAGAATGTGAAGAAAAAGAAGAAGAAAGCATTGATTTCAACATGGGAAGATCCTGAACATGATTCTTCCGATGGAATCGAAGATGAAGTTGAGGAAGTTGCAAATCTTTGCTTCATGGCAAATCAAGAAGACTAGGTATCTTCTTCTCACATGACTTATGATGAGGTATTTCTTTGGCATTACAAACTTGGCCATCTCTTAGCTCAAAGACTTAGATTACTAAGTAAACAGTTTCCTTTTGTTACCTTTGATGTTAGTGGACCTTATGATGTGTGCCAATTTACAAAATAGAAGAGATTACCTTTTATATCTAGCATTACTAAATCTACTTATATTTTTGAATTGCTGCCTTGTGATCTTTGTAGACCGTTTGGTAACTCTTCTATCCATGGTCATAGGTTCTTTTTTACTATTGTAGATGATTTTGGTCGATTTTGTTGGACAATAATGGTGAAATCAAAATTTGAGGTTTGTGCCAGTATTCAAAATTTTGTGACTCTTATGGAAAATTAGTTTAATGCTAAAGTGAAAACAATTCGAATAGATAATGGCACTGAATTTTTTATGCCACAATATTTCAATTATAAAGAAAAAGCCCATCAAACTAGTTTCATAGAGATTTCACAACAGAATAGTCAAGTTGAAAGAAAGCATCAACACTTGTTAAATGTGGCTAGGGCCCTAATCTTTCAATATAAACTTCCTAAATTTTTCTAGTCCTATACTGAACTACATGCTACCTATCTTATTAATAGATTGCCTACTCCAATATGTAATGATAAATCACCATTTGATGTCCTTTTTTTCTAAACTTGCTAATATAAAGGATCTTAAGCCTTTTGGTTGTTTGAGTTATGCCTCCACATTAGTGGTAGGGAGACACAAGTTTGATTCAAGGGCAAGAAAATGTGCATTTTATACAAACATCGAGTGAAAGGTTTTGTTCTATTAGACCTCGCCACTAGGGAAGTACTCATATCTAGGCATATAGTTTTCTTTAAAAATCATTTACCTTATGCATCCAATGACTTTTCTTTTGATTTGCATAATTTGAATTATCACTCAGAGGTTACACCACTTACCCCGTCACACAACCACACATCAAATTGCACACTTCATCCATCACATTTTACTACTGAACTAATTGAGACAATTCATGCTAGTCCTCTACCAACTATATCACTTTCCACATTTACTTCATCTCCGCCTACTTGAGTGTCTACAAGGGTAAAGAAAACTCCTTCTTACCTTGTAGATTATCATTGTAGCACAATCACCACTAACTAGTCTCATTCCACCATTTCCAAGATTGTGTATCCCTTGTCTTAGTATATTTCTTACTCTTCCTTTCTCATCCTCACCTTAGTCTTTTGCCTTAAGTCTCACCTTTGAGTTAGAACCATGATTCTATGTTGAAAATATTTAGTTTAAATGTTAGTGTAATGCTATGCAAGTTGAGATACAAGCACTTGAGGTTAACCACACTTGGGAAATTGTTGATCTTCTACCTTAGGTGGTCCCTATAGGCAATAGATCGATCTTCAAAATTAATTGAAAGTCAAATAGGGGTATTGAGCATTATAAAGCTTGCCTTGTGTCTAAAGGTTGTAACCAAGTGGAAGGATTGGATTACTTTAACACCTTTTTATCAGTTGCCAAGATGACTACCATTCATGTGCTCCTTGCCCTCAATGCTATGCATGGTTGGTATCTCCACCAAATGGATGTTAACAATGCATCCCTTTTCGGCGAGTTGCATAAGGATGCTTACATGATACTCCCTCTTGGTGTTCCTTTATCCCAGCCCAACAAAGTGTGCAAATTAGTTAAATTTTTGTACAGTTTGAAGCACACCAACCGCCAATGGGTTGAGAAACTCTCCTAGGTGTTGTTCACTCGTGAATATTAGCAAGCATATTTAGACCACAACTATTCCTCAAGTGTGATTCTTCCTCACTCATAGCCCTTTTAATGTATGTGGATGATATCATACTTGTTGGAAATTCCTTAGATGAGTTCAATTGCATTAAGAAGGTGTTAGATAACTATTTTAAGATTAAGGACCATGGTTTGTTGAAGTATTTTCTTGGCTAGGAGGTTGCACACTCATCCAAAGGTTTCCCTTTGTGCTAGTGGAAATATTGCTTGTAATTGCTTCAAGATTAAGGTTTGGAGGCTTCAAAACCAGCTTCCATACCTCTTGATTGTGTTGTCCATTTGTCTCATGATGGAGGACAAGCTTTTTCTAACATTCCAACATATAAGCGGTTGGTTGAAAGACTTCTATACCTTACCACCACTCGACCTAACGTCACTTTTGCTACTCAATAGCTTAGCCAATATATGGCTTACCCTACTGTCCACCACCATTGGACAGCTATGCAAGTGATTCGATATTTGAGGGCCACCCCTAGAAAAGGTCTTTTCCTTCCTAGATCTTTAGAGGTGCATTTCCTTGGCTTTAGTGATGCTAATTGGGGAAGTTGTGTGGATAGCTGTAAGTCCATTAGTGATTATTATTTTTTCATTGGCCACTCACTTGTCTTTTGGAAATCAAAGAAGCAATCAATTATTTCTCGCTCACCTACTAAAGTCGAGTATAGAGCCTTAGCCATTGCTACTTGCTAACCCCAATGATTGGTCTATTTGATCAAGGATCTCCAAATATAGTGCACTCGACTTGCTATTTTGTATTGTGACAATCAAAGCGCATTACACATGCCAACCCTATTTTTCATGAGCGAACTGAACATCTAAACATAGATTGTCATGTGGTGCATGAGAAATCCTAGTCTGAGCTCATGACGTTGCTACCTGTCTCCACTTTGGATTAGAGAGCAGACATCTTCACTAAGGCCTTGCCTTTTCTCTCTTACCTTTTTCCTTGCTAAGCTTGGGATGGTGGACATTTTCTAGACCAAAGTTTGCACTAAGGGGTATTAGAATCCACTTCAAATTAGCAAGAAGCAAAGCTTGGGACTCAAGCAACTTGATAAGAGTAATGAATTAGTTGTTAGGCCGAGCTGTCAAAAGATAGTTTTTTGTTATAGAGTTAGTTGTGCATAGGAATATGATACACCTTATGTATGTAATTTTTCTACTTCAAGGCATTCCTATACAAGCCTGAATTCATTGTATTTTGCTTAGAATTTCAATGTTAGAATTCTCGTTCACTCAAGTTCTCTCTCATTCTTCAATTTTCTTTTCCTTTTCTCTGGTTTCCATCTTCATTAGAAACTATTTTTCAATTAACCTATGGTTGATTTTTTTTTTTTTTTTTTTGCGTTCCTACATATATCCTAGCATCGGAGGTAATCTTATTGGAGTACTATAGTACATTTAACTATAGGTAACTCTCCTAATTGAAGTTCAAATCATGATTTACCATGTTGTGGTGGATTAACCTCCTTACTGATAGACCAGGCCTTAGTTGCTAACTTATAGTTGCATTGAATAACATATTTGTATTTTAGCTTCTTATCATTTTGTTCACATAAATTATGAAGTATCGTCATAGGTAATTTCAAAGTTTTTTCTAAATAATATGAATTGCATACATATATCAAATATTGCACAAAAAAGCTAGCATAAGTAAAAATAATAATAATGTGAAAATGGACAAATTTTATAATACTACAGCAAAATTAGTCTTCCGATTAAAATGTATAGAAAATTTAATTTAAATTTTAATTATTATTAATTTGAATAAAGGTTCACTTCGATTTATGAAGTTGAAAGTATGTTTTATTTTAGTTTCTGAAATTAAAAAATAAATTATTTAGCCCCTAAAATTACAAATTATGTGTCACTGTAGCCTTGAATTATTTCCTTTTAAGGATACTAGTAAAAGCATCACATATATGGCAAATACATTATAATAAAGTGTATTTGCTCCTAGATCAGTACATTATAACTGCAATTTATTAAATTATTTAAGATCACTCTTTTATACTAAAAGAATAAAGAATAAATATTTAACCTCTTTGAGATATTAAAAAATAACACTTCAGCCTATTTATTTACAAAATATATACTCCACTTTAATCTATTAATATGTGGTTGGATTTGTTTTCTTAAAAAAAAAAAACACTTTTTAAAGTTTTTTATTTTTAAAAAATGATTTTGTAAGTTTTAAAAAGTGTGTTTAGATATAGTTTTAGAAAAACCAATGCTTGTAGTGAAAACAACAATAAAAAACAACACTTCACTCCATTTGCTTACAAAATATATACTCTACCACAATCCGATAAGTGTGCATTTGGATTTTTTCTTTTCAAAAAAGGCACTTTTTTAGTTTTTAAATGTATTCGGATACAATTTTAGAAAAATATGCTTATTAAAAAATATTAATTTATCACTTTTTTAAAAAAAAAAATAGTAATAACCTACATATAAAAAAATAGAAACAAAAGTAATTTTTAATAAAAGGTCTATTTTGATTAAGATTTTAAGAGAATTATTTTTTTCCAAACCAAAAGTAGAAGCAAATGTAATTATAAAAGTATTTTTTATCAAAATTAACGGTTATTAAATTACTTAAGTATGTGATAAATATAAAAGAGGGAGAGAGAGAGAGAGTAAAAAGGAAATGGTATTTTTTTAAAATTTTAAGAATAAAATTATAATAGAGTAAGAAGGTAATAATTCCTACGTTTGAAAAATAAAATTATCTCTTTTTTACTATTTTTTCTTTTGAGAGAAATAGCTATCTATATGTTTCTACAAAATACAAAAAATTGATTATTTTTTGCTTTTTTTATTAAAGCATAAACAGACAACATTAAAAATTTTATAAATGATTTTTTCAAAAAATAAAAAAAATACCATTTTTATGCTAGAGGCACAAACAAATATACTCAAAATTATTTTTTAAAAGTCATTTCTGTTCTTACATTTTTTAAAAGTTAGGTATTACTAACTTTTAAAAAATGGTAAATTGATTCTTTTTACAAATAAATTTTTTTAAATTGTATCTAAACACACATTTTAAAACTTATAAAAGTATTTTTTTAAACAAAAAATTTAAAAAAAGTGTTCTTTTTAATGAAAAGCAAAAAAACAATCCAAACATATTTTTAATAGATTGAGATGAAATATATATTTTATAAATAAATAAGATGAAGTATTATTTATTAATATTTTAAGAGATTAAATATATTTTACTCAAGAATAAATATACTATTATTATTTTACTTCACAGTTAAGACTTAAGACTAGAGTTTATACTCAAAAATTAAATAGTTAGTTGCCTAAAAATTTTCCTAATATAAAATTTTACTCATATATATTAATTAATTCTTAAATATTGTGTAAATTATAATAGAGTTGAATGTATTGTCTGTGTAAAAATTATTCGATCATAAATTGTCATATCAGCAAAATTCTTTGATATAACTATGGTCATGCAAATGAAAGATTTTGATTGGATGATAGTGTAAAAAATCAATGCACCTAAATTAAACTCAATTATAATTCATAACATTCAAGTGAAAGTTTGAATTAATAAAATTTTTATATTGATAGTTAAGAGAATATGTGCATGTTTGGTTTACATTTTCCATCAAGTAAAAGGCCTTCTAGATGAAGTAAAATGACTATATACGGTAACTTGCTCTGTTTGGTTTAACTTTGGTGCTACAGTAAAGCCATTCTCGTTGAAAATAAGGCCTTCTATCAAAAGGTGGTGATGAGATGCTTTTACTTTTCATTTTAGGCTCAATTACCTAACTACTCTCCACAATCTGAAGCCCACCCAATGGCTCGCTACTCCTTCACTCCAATCACTTCAATTCACTTTACCTTCATTCCCTGGCTCTCATCTCTTTCACTCTCATCGTCGCTTGGCCGCTGCTCTCGCCGTCTCTTGGCCGTGTCTTTCTCTATCTCTTGGTCGCGTCTCTCTCCGTCTCTTGGCTGCGTGTCTCACCTTCGCTTAGCCGCATCTCGTCATCGCTTGGCCGCTTCTCGTCATTGCTTGGCTGAGTCTCATCGTTGCCGGTGGCTAGTACTTATGGATCTCCACCGTCTCGTCGTCGGTCACCCCAGGATCGTGCTCAATGATCTTGGCCGTCTCTTCCCTGCTCAACCCCAGCTTGTGGTCGTCGATCTCCGCCGTATCTTTGTCCCTCACCCCCGACTTGTGCACATCCTCCCTCACTGCCATCACTCACCACCGCCGTGCACATCCCTTGCCTTTTCTTCCTCTTTGCTCTTAACTCAATTCTTCTTAAGGTTTATTTTTGAATCCCAACCTGCTCCTTCTTCAAATTTCTTTCCTTTGGTTCCGTTGCTGAATTCTGTGTTATTGGCCTAAAATTCCCCTTTCTGTTGCATGAAATATGATTGAGCACTATTGTCAATTTTTGAGCCCTATTGTCAATTTTTTGTCTGACTTAGTCAATTTGATGCATGGTAGAATTGCTGCTGTTGTTTGGTTTAATTAAATGAGAAAAATTTGATTGTAAAATTGATTATTTGACAATTTATGTATACTAATTGGCTATAATAAGACTGATTGGAGTTGAAGTAAAACTGATTTGGGTCGAGTAAAAAATTATGCTTTGTTTTTCTTATGTCTTGATGTTGGTTGTTGCTTTGTTTTGTCATTTGCTTTTCAAGTTATATGAAGTATTGAATTACAACTTGTTAAAAAATTACAATCAAAATTATGGCTAAATTTATGTGTATATAGCTAAATTATGACTTTTGTTACGTGTATATGAGGTAGGATGTCAAATCGTAAGCTGACTAATCAGTTTAAGGGAAAAACCTTGTCCCAAAATTTGTCCCTTAATGATCAAAATTGTGGGTCAAAATCTCATAATTTTGTTCCTATGAATTTAATTAAGTGGAAATACTATGAATATTAATATATAAATCTATATATAAAAAAGAGTTTTTATAATGACATTTCATTTTAAAAACATGATTTTAGGCTAAATATATTTAAAAATATATTAAAATATTATATTTAATTAGAATATTAAAATAAAAAAATTTTAATCATAATTTGAGAATTAATTATTTTTTAATATCAAAATATTTGAATATAATATAATAATATATCTCTAAATTATATTATATCTATTTTAATAATTATATTTTTAAAAATTATTCTACCTCTTTTTATTTAAATAAAAATATTTTTTTTAAATTTATTTTTTAAATATTTAAATTAAATACTAATACTTCTTTTAAAAAAAGAAAATTTAAAGGGTATTCTCCCAAAATTAAATCAATGTAGCCATCTGTCAACCATCGTCAGCCTTCGTTACGAATTAAGCTTGACGGAGACATGTGCATCACAACACACTGCGAAGTCTCCAGCAACGCCATTCGCACCATCCCTCCCCCGCCTCCGCTCTGTGCACCAGCCCAGCGGAACGCAGACAAACATAACACACATCACCTCTGTCTCTCATCGCGGTGTTGACAGCGTTCGCCGCCGTCGCGTTTCTCTACTCCAAAACCCACGTTATAGTTGTAGGCCTCTTCTTTTCTCAACGCCCTGATTCACTGCGCACCAAATGGCCATGGCAGCAAAGGTATGTTATTATTGCTGCTGCTAGATACTATAATAATACCCTCAAATCAGATTAAATCTTCAATCTTTTTTGCTGTTTGGAAAATGGATTTCATGTAATTTTTCAATTCCCCTGTCTCTTGTTCAATGAAACTTGAGATTGGATCCAATGGTTACTTTTGGAAGTTGTATTATCTGTAAAAGAACAGAGAACCGTTTTCTTATGGTTTCAGTCCTCAAATTTCGTAGCATGTATGGTGCCTTGAGATGCTTTCATTCTGGGTCAAAAAGGGGTTGCAGTGCTTTGGATAAAAGTCAGAAATTGGCACCTAATGGGAACCACAACAGCGTGGGGCTTTTCTGGGACTTAGATAACAAGCCACCAAATTCAATTCCACCTTACGAAGTTGCCAATAAGCTTAGAATAGCTGCATCTTCCTTTGGGGTTGTTAGGCATATGGTGGCTTATGCAAATAGCTACACTTTCAGCCATGTTCCCCTAGCTGTCCGGGAGAGGAGGAAAGAGAGGGAACTATTGAATCGTTTAGAGAGCAAGGGTGTTATCAAGCCGAATGAACCTTATCTTTGTAGGGTTTGTGGGAGAAGGTTTTACACCAATGAGAAGCTTGTTAACCATTTCAAGCAGCTACATGAGCGCGAGCATGCGAAAAGGGTAAACCAGATTGAGTCAGCTAGGGGGAGCAGGAGGGTGAAGTTGGTGGCAAAGTATTCGATGAAGATGGAGAAGTATAAGAAGGCTGCACGGGATATTCTGACTCCTAAAGTGGGGAATGGTTTGGCAGATGAGCTGAAACGTGCAGGGTTTTGGGTTCAAACTGTGTTGGATAAGCCACAAGCTGCAGATCGTGCATTGGAGAGTCACATGGTGGATATGATGGATCATAGGCGGGTTGAGTGTGTGGTACTTGTGTCAGATGATTCTGATTTCGCTAATGTGATAAAGGAAGCAAAGCTACGATGTCTCAAGACGGTTGTCATTGGGGATACTAATGATGGAATGTTGAAGAGGATTGCTGATGCTGCCTTTTCTTGGGAGGAAATTCTGATGGGGAAGGCTAAAAAGGAGGCTGTATCAGTTGTGGAGAACTGGAAGGATCGTGATATTTTGAAAAGGTTAGAGTGGACATACAACCCAGAGGTGGATAAAAAGAAATTTGATCTGGATGATACAGTTACTGAAGCACCTGAAGATGAGAATATTGATGATATCTGCGATGATGTTGATGATGACTATAAGGATGACAGAGGTGCTTGGTGGGAATTAGATTCTGATGAAGATGTCACAAATGAAAATACAGGCAAATTATCCACCTTATCTATGACTAGATGAAGCTTATTTGACCTTCTACTTCACCAACTGATTTGTGTGAAGAAATAATAAGTTTGGGTTATCAAATTTGTGAGGTAACATTGTAACTTAGAAGATTAATGATGGATGCTTATGGTGACTTTGTACATGAAATTAGCAACTGCTTGATTTTCTCTTTTGCTTCCCAGTCTTATTTTTGTTTTCATTTTGTTTGTTTTACTAATGTGCTGGAATGTTCCATAAACAGTAGATATTGAATCTTAAAACAAGCTTTCTAGGTAGTAGTGAAATTTTGTGGCATGCACCTTCCATTTGTTTATTGTGTTCCACACATTGGAATAAGACCTGACATATTCCATTTTAAAATGTTGAATTTCTGATATATTGTCTCCGTTGGTGTGTTTTTCAGTTTTCACTAATCTTTAGCTAAGTTGGAGTTCGCTACTATTTGGTTAATTCTGCTACTATTTTTCATTTTGTACTGGGCACAACCCAAACATTGTTTGACTCAGAATATACGTGAAAGGGAATGATCGAGGCAGAGAGGAAGTTAGAGAGTTAAGGATACCCTTTTTTCTCCCCAACACTATATCAACAGATGACCTACTAACATTACTAGAGATTCTTAGTTTTGCAAACTACGCACTTATACAGTGAAACACAGGAGACAGCTAAGAGCATAAGCATTCTTTGTATAAAAATTCACATAAGCCATGAATAAAGCTACTAGTTGGGCTAGCTTGATCACAGCAATTTGGGTACCACGCAAGTGGGAAGAGACAGGCGCCCAGTGGCTTCTATATTTCATGCTTTATGCATTTTGCATCAAGGGCCAGAGGAGGAAAGCATTCAGGAACAACACTAAAATAAATAAATAATGCTGCTGCAGCATCCATGCTGCAGTAGTATGAAAAGACCCCTGCATTTCAATCTCTTTCCTCATTAGAATCACTCTTGATCATTAGATTTTTTTGATACTTGCAACTTAATATTTGCATCTAGGTACGGTAAAGGAATTACCAGCTAAGGGTAGCCTTTTATGCTAAGTCTCAACTAGGATTTGTGTCAAGGAATTGTTTTACCACTTCTTTGTCGTTGTCTTGTATGGTTTTCACAGCCAGAGGTTCCCTTTCCAATCTTTAGTTTCCCTGCTTCATTCATTGTTAACATTAATCTAACCTAGTCTTAATTAGGAGTTCAAAGGATTTTGTTCTACCCAGAATCATAATTTCTCATTCAATGTTATTGGAATATTTATAATTAAGCTTGAAATTTTGAATAATGTTAGTACTGAATGTTGACACAGTTATAGAGTGAACTGGTTTTATTGTAAATTACGCTTATCATGCACGGTTTTCTTCTGTTACTGAGAAATATGTTCTTAAGGCTCTAGGCAACCTTGTCAAACGCAATAGAGATGAGGAACTGGCTGTAGGTGCTGGGCTATAGACAGATTTAAAAATTGGAGCTGCCATCACTCGATTTCATTGTCTTTTTGCTTGATGTTTATCTTGTATTTGCTGTTATGCATTTTTTAATTGATTATGCTAGACTTCAGATTTCGTAGAAAGCAGAACAAAGTAACTTGTATATACACCAGAGTGGCAATGAGCTGAATAGAAAGGGATTTGCAGTTACTGATATCATTTCCTTACCGCTTCAAATATAAACCATGCCACAAAAATAATGTTAAAATGAGTGCGTTGATGTGCTTTCAATGAGGGTTTGCTTGGTTTAGCTTTTAGGCTTGTAAGTGGTCTGAAGCAATCTCAAGAGTTTATCACTACTCAAATTCTGAGTATGTCAGTGGCATATCAATTCAGAATAGGGAATTCTGGTTTGTGAGTATAATGGTTCTCATACTTGATTACAGCTCCTCTCAGAAAAATAGTGATATGACATGGTATCCTTGTTTGATTCTGTCAGTTTTTAATTCAAGCAGCCAGTAATCCCTTTGTAATAACTATTTCTGCATTATGGATTTGCTGTACTTGTTCTGTTATACATTCTGGACCTTGGACGTGTTAAGCTGTTGCTAGGTTGATATGCTTTGCCAACTGCAAATGCAAAGCCAAAATCCCTTCACGACATCTCAATTTTATTAACAGATGGAATTACCACACTGCACAAGTTTCTAATTGATCACCATTCTTGTTCGATACTTTGTCAAGCGCTGGAAAAATTTAGGGGCCTGATGCCATTTTAATTTAACCTGGGAAGCAATTGAAAATACTCTTTTACTTTGAAAGCGGATATTTGAAATGAGACGAGGTCCACTTTTTCTTTTATACATTTGTCATCATAAAAAGTAATTGCTTCAAAGTTCATCGAATAAATTAATAATATTAAAATATTTTGTTTTACACATTAAATCAAACAAGAAACATGATCTTTTACACAATCACTTTCAATTCCAACTGAACTTTTATAAAAAAAATTTCGATCTATATAGCAACACTCAAAAATAGAATCTATCAACTAAAATAAACAAACGAGATAAGCTGCACATTTTTTATTTCCCACTTTTGATATTTTACTTTTAGTTTTACAAATTAGTTTAATGAGATCGAAATGAAATCTAATTTTGCCTCAACAATGCTATAGATGATTATGAAAATATTGGTAATTTAAAAACTGTAAATATAATTTGTTTTCTATGAAAATAACTACATATAGTGTGTATTTTAATTAAATAACTAGTGTAGTTACCCGTGCGATCGACGTATAAGTTACAAAATTTGAATATAAGAAAATTCATATAACTAAAATATATGGTAGATAAATTATTATTCGTATAATAAACATATACAGTATCATCCATGTAATATAAATATTTAGTATTACTTGCTATTAATTATTTATCAATATAAGTTAATTGTAACAATATTGCTTATTTCTCTATCCAAGTTTTTTTTTCTTTTTTTGATCAACTATCTATCCAAGTTATATTCCAGTGTTTATATACTTCCTTCAAATGTTTAAAAATGCATATTTCATTTATTAATATAAAATATAATGATAAGTATAATGTGTATACTTCCTTTATTTGTATGATATATAATTGCCTATCACCTGTTTTAGATTAACATTTATAAAAGTACTTTTACATGGCAAAGACTATCGAAAACTTTTTTAATGTGTATACTCCCTTTACTCAAGCTATTTATATACTTGGAGGTGGATTTTCTAATATTATCAGATTCATCAATCACCCCTGTTGCACTAATAGTAACTATATTTTTTCAACTACATACATGACTATCAAAGACTTCTAAATTCCAATTTGCATAAGGTCTTATACCTTGCTTTGCGGTCACCTTGATAGCTAGGATGTGGGCCTTGTTAGGCAAATGTGGCGATCAATATCACGAGAGGATATTTTGATATGCTATAGTCAAATAGCAATAGTCTAGGTAGCCTTTTATTGCACATTGCCAATTATTCAACAACAGACTACATTCACCTTTACTTCATGAGGCTTGATATATACAACCATGGGATTCATCAACTTTTGCAAGAGATCCAAATTGCAATAAGCGTTTCAAATAAATAACATAAGAGCTTAGTGCAGAAACAATAACAACCAAGCATTAAAAGAATTCTAATAGTGAAGAAAAATATCAATAGTGCAAAATAAGAATCATCCTATCATCAAAATAATATCTTGGAATGGAAAGCAACCATATAATTTGATAACTAAGGATATATTATCTAAACTCCATACCAGCAACTCTATATTATAGTAGCTACAAACTCAACATAAGTATAATTTATGTCAGATTGGCCATTAAATTCCTCAGTGTACCAATACGCATCTACATTATTTTCAAAATATATGAAAAAAACTATAAGCCCTAATCTATAATATGTGCTAATATCCAATGCACTCACTGAGTATTTTTAACTTCAATCCTATCCCAGCACTATACACTTTTCTACTAATAATTATCTCAGTTGTCCAGCATTTTTAGTTTTCATTCAATTGTATCATAAAAAAATTCCAATTAACATTTACGTTCTAAAAATTTTGTATCATTTTTACATTGAAGAATTTAAAATAGAATTCATTTTATATAAAATGACATAACAACTAAATATGAACAATAAAAAGAATAAGAAAAGCATATTGTGATAAATCCTAATCTTTTGAATAGGAAGGAATGTTCTACCAATTTCACAATTCCTTTAATGTCATGGACATTCCACCTAAATAATCCAATTTTTTATATTTTTCAAATCTAAATAAGTACAAATTATTTTTTCACCAAATATTATATGTGCATATTCAATTGCACTAAGATCATTAATCTTTTTATTTTCTTTTTAATTTTGATCCTTTTGGTTGGAAAACTTTTCTTGGACTTCTTTTTTTTGTAGGTAAACACATCAATACTCAACCATCGCAAAAAGATGGGAGCTAAAAGTCCATATCAAAAACATACATAGCATGAATTATTATAGTAAGATACATAAAGCATTATTATATCACTTATGAAAACCATCTAAAAAATCACCTCTTGGTGTGGCTTTTAGTATTAACTTCAACATAAGAAGGCCATCCTCATGAATCTTTTCCTATGAGCAAATACCACATTGTTTAAGCAACATCTTAACCAATGTATGAATAAATGTGGTTCATATTGAGGAGATACATCAAATCTAATCAAGAAAAAGGAAATTCCCTAACCTGATGGACATATGAAGCCTAGATGAAAAAACAACTCCCAAATAAAATAAATAATTGCCTACAACTAAGAACTACGATTTATGGTGCATGATAAAAACATATTTCCAATAAAATTGCCCTACCTGAATAACAAAAATTCTTGTTCAAGTTTGGTCCTCATCACACATATTATTGAGTTTAGATCATCTATTATAGTATGCCTTGCTTCTACCTTTGCAGCAACCAATTGTAACTGAATCGACTTTTGCTATGATGTCATCCTTTATACTATCAATTCTTTTATGGCTTGCTTCAAGTGAACTTTCACTAATTAAATATAACCACTATTATTATACACTAAATCAAATAAACAAAGCATTAAATAGAAAGAGTAAAAAATTAAGAGGTTTTATCAACTCAAGTATAAAGAAAGAATGAAGTTATTGATTTCATTTAGGGCCCATTTGATATATCTAATAGTATAAAGCTTGAAAGGATAAAGGCTGATAGTATAAAGCCTGATAAAAATTTAATACTATACAATGTTTGGTATGTCACTGTATAAGATATTGTATTATATAAAATATAATCAGAAAAAGAAATTATAATAAATATAATTTTCAAATATTAAATTTAAAAATTAAAAATTAATATAATTGTTTAAATATTTATTATAATTATTTTAGCTATTTTTTATTATATATAAAAATATTTTTATATTAAAAAATATTTATTTATTTATTTATTTTTAATATTTTTCATAAATATAAAAAATATGAGTGAGATAGAGAAATAAAGAGGGAGTTTTTATATATGAAAATCCAAGCAGGCTCAATATTATATCCCTATATTTGGTTGTGTTTTTTATTATATATAATTAAATTTATATCAAATATTATTTATTATTATTTATATATTTTAATAATAAATTTTTATTCCTATAGTTTTATATTAGTTTGAATAGTTATTTTACAATTATTTTTAAAAATATTTATTTATTATTAAATAATATTATTTTTTATTTATATGATTTTTATTTTTCATTATATTTAATAATTACTTTTTAATAAAATATATTAAAAATAAAAAAGTGAAAGGACCTTTATATATCAAAAGCTAATTAGGTTTGATATGGTCTCCCTAAGTTAGATTAAGTTATCCATCATTATAATATAAAAGGGAGATTTGATGGATAAACTTATACAATACGTTGATTGTACCAAACAACGAATAAGGTCATAAAATATTATATTATATTATCCTCTCATACCTAATATAGCATGCTAAACACTCTCTTAGGTACCGAAGAAAAAGGTATTAAGTATACTTGTATCCACTATCCACTATTTTTATGTATTAAAGCAAATCAATTAACCAAATAAGAAACAAATAAGTAAAGAAAATACTTTTTGTTTTTTACCCAACAACGTTTGAGATAATCAATCAATTAAATATAAATATTAAAACAAGTTATAATGACTACAAGACCATACTGCACTATGATGGTTAATGGCAAATTAGAACAAAAAACATTATCTATACAAAATTGGAACTATTACCTGTAACAATGTTTCATCTCTAATTGCACCATTGATATCTTGAAAAATTATTAACTAAACTAATGGAGTTCTTATAATATTCAAACTCTGTTCCATAGTAGTAATGACATCTCTATTGTAAGAAAAAAATACTTTTGGAAAACCAATGTGCTTACCATAATAACTGAAGTGTGGCAATTGCTAAAACATAAACTAAAAGTATCAAGACGCACATATGATATAGTAGGCTAGGAAGAAATGGAAAAGGAAATACTCAAAGAAAGAGTAGCATAATAAAAAAGTTATCAAATACATAATCCCTGCAAAAAATAGGTTACACATTTTCAATCCCTGGAATATCACATTTTTATATAACACATGGAGATAATTCTTGCAAAAATTAACAAGTATTTCTACAAAGTTTTACAAATAAAAGAGGAAATAACACATCACCAAAATATTCAAGACAAATTCATTAATACAATAGATAATGAGTAACAAAATACGCACCACTTATGGATCAATGAGCATCCATCAACCTAAATAGTTAGAGTTATCATCATGACAGTTCCTGAACAAATGCAAATAGACTATTCCATAAGAAACTCATAAGCAATAAAAAAGAATAATTGACAAAACTAAAATGAAAAAAAAAAAGAAAAAAATTAGAACACATCATAAAAATAAAATCATAGCAATGATAACCAAATCAAATAATCAAATAAAAAGATATATTTCAAAACACCAATATAAATGACATCATGCACCAATTTCTTATATATTCAACTACATATCATAATGACACTAATGAATAAAAATAACAAACTGAATCACAAAGAAAATATTGAACAAAAATGAAAAAATATCTTGCACTAAATTAGTATAGATTAAAATAATAATCAACACTAGAAGAAGTTTGCAACAAAAATAAGGAAAACAGTGAAAAAAAAAAAAACAAATATAAATAATGAGATAGAAGCAAACCAAAGAAATATAACTAAGTAATACTTATTAACCAATAACTGCATTGTAAGAAGAAAAACCGAACCTACATTTTGTAGAAGAAAAAGCATAAACTATAAAATAGAAGCAATGGCAAGAAGGAAAAGAAAATCAAAGCACTATTAGAAATCCATAAGATGAAAATATTTATACTAGCAATTGAATTGAGATTTACCTTAGACAGTAGCAACTTCATATCATTGTAGCACTGCCGTCTCCACCTCTTTGCCTTGCCTTAACCCAACAGTCGCCAACCATACACCAGCATCAGAGCATATCCAAGAGTGATATGTCTATTTGTAGCCTAAGCATATCCAAGAATAGAAGCACCTAATGAATAATATAAATAAAAAAAATTATATCATGAACAAAAGAAATATCAAAAAGAATTTAAAATTCATGGAACTTGACAGATGCATCTCCTTTGTGTCTTCCACCACAATAAACACCTTTGCAGCATTGTTGAACCCCATATTGCAATCCTCTTCTTCTTGATGTATGCTAGCCTTCCTTGTGCCACACTATATTCAAGACATTAACTGTCTATTCATGCACCATAGCCAAGCTCCATCGTTGCTTCCATCACCAATCAGGCTAGCCACACCACCAGACCATTAATGCATCGTCTTCCACCATGAATTTAAACAAAAGAAATAGAACAAGAGGCAGTTGCATAGAAGATAAGAATGAAAAAAGAAATAAAATAGAAAGTACTTGAATAGCAGGTCACAGCTTCATGTTGTGGGGCACTTCCTCATGCTTCAAAGGTAAATGCTGGAAATAATTTCAATCAGGGTTAGGGTAGATCAAAAGTTGTAAGTAGAAGGAATTTTGATAGATGGAAAGAAAGGATTCTATTATGGCATTGGATGAAGATATACGGTGGTAACTGTTAAGTCTTCCTTTGTAAGCCTTATCTTCATCTTTAAATATTTGAAAAACTTATCAAGTAAGCTTTCTCGTTTCAATGTGTTGAATGATGGGATTCGGAAGGGATTCCACTTAATGGGATTAGTAAGCATTGGTGGCAAGTTATAGATATCCATAGAAGAATATATGTCATTGGTCAAGTAAAGTGACAGGTGGGCAGGAGTATTATTGGAAAATATGGAAAGAGAAAGAGAAAGAGGTAGTGATTTTGGAAAGTGTGGAAAGAATTAATCATGATTGATTAACATGGACGACTATAATAAATCTTATTCTGTATATTTCTTGTTTCAAAGCAATTAAAGGAAAATGAAGAGATGTATTGGTATCATCAATAAAATAAGACCATGAAGACAGAAATGGACATAATGGTCAGTATTGGTGGCAAGTTGTATATATCTATGGAAGAATACATGTCATTGGTCAAGTAAAGTGGCGGGTGGACTGGAGTAATAATTGATGACATGGGAAAAATGGAATGATCAGAAGAACTAAAAGGTTTTTGAAGGAATTGGAATTAATTGGAAATAATAATTAACTAATTGGAAACAATAAATGATAGACGAAGTTGCTGTCTTGCCTGATATAATTGGTCATATATAGATGTAGGTGATATGAGCATTAATTACTAATAGAGAGAGAGAGAGAGAGAGAGAGAGAGAGAGAGAGAGAATGATTATTACATCAATTATGAAAAAATCTAATCACGTGGAATAAGAAAGGATCGCAATTAGGAATAGAAAGAATTCAAAGAAGATATGATAATGTAGGTATAATTGGAAAGATTGATAAGAAGTTGATCCTCATTAATTGATGAAAGAACAATAGAGCAAGAAGAAAAAAAGAATCACAAATCAAATATTATAGAATTAAAAAAAAAAAAGAAGAAAAAACAACCATGGCCACATATCCTTCTACTTAGGACTACCTCCTTTAAACCCTTAATACCAAAGACAGTAGCAAGCTCATACAATGTCATACCACCATGTCCATGACCAGCTCCCTGCTCCCATGGGCTATGGCCAAATATGTAATTCTTACATAATATGTTAAGTGTGGTGATTTAGGGATTTGACTATGTTTGAGTGAGAAAAATGAATAAAAAAATGAAGAGAAAGAAGAAGCCTCTGAAAAGTAAGAGACAAAGGAAATTTAAAAAGAAAAAGGACAAATAAAAAATCAAGAAAAAAAAGAAACATGTGGAATTTGGAAGGAGAAAGAAGAATGAGGAAAAATAAGAAAAAAAGGAAGAGTTGTATAGAAAGTTATCCTCATTAACTTTAAAGAATATTTTTTTTGAAGCTTTTATCAAGTCAAATTGTTTTAATTTGGACTAGATTGGATGAAGGAATTAGGAAGGTAGGATTAGTCACTTTTGGTGGCAAGTGTGTAGATACCAATAAGTAATCGATGAATTAGTTAAACTAAGTAAATAATTGATAGATTATTTGAGTTTTCAGAATTTTCAAAAAATAAAATAAAATAAATTAGTCCTAATTGACTATTATAGGAAGTGGAATTTTTTGAAGAGAAATGAAATAAACCACAATGACACCTCACCCATTCCACTTTTGCATGAACTGGTTTTTAGATAAATATATATGATGAATAATATTTATACTCTTTATATGTTCTATACAAGTTGTTGGACAGTATCTTGAAGGCCGTATCCTTTACAGCTAATTTTGAAGGCTGAAACACCTATAACTATATTCAATTACAGACTAATTGCAAAAAATCTTCAAATGGTTTAAAAGTTAGTAATTCAATTTATTACACCATGACAGTAGCGTAAATTCAACATCTGTTGCTTGTGTATAGTTTAGTATGCTCAGTGAGTTGAGTCGCTAAATTTTAGACTAGAAGCCTTTTTCAATTAACCTATAGTTGAATGATATATTACTTGCATTTTAGTTTCTTTTCTTTTTGTTCATATAAGAAAGATCTGGAAGTATCTTCATCCGTCATTTTAATCCTTTTAAAATAATTTAAACTGCATACATATATCACATATTGCACGAAAAATATCATAATAAAGAAAACAATAAATATTTGAACTGAGAACTTTCATAATACTGCAGTAAATATAGCCTTACAATTAAAATATATAGACTCTTTAACTTTAACTATTATTAATTAAGACTTCTTTTCTACAATACCATTAAACTATTCTTTTATATAATTCACTTATTTATCTATAGTATTAAATCACTGAAGAAATTTAGTGGTCACAATTATTTTTTAAGAAAAAATATATTTTTTATTATGATAGATACTAGTAAGAAAATTCACATCTGTAACCAAAAACAAAAAAAAAAAGACATCTCACGTCAAAACTAGATAATAAATTTAGGACTTGACCTTCCAGTGAGTTTGTTTTTAAAATAAGTAAATATATGTTTGTCCCAAAAAGAACCACTATTTCAACATTTAAAAGATTAAAATATTAATAAATTAGTCCTTAAAAATATTTTATTAATATGTAATATCTCAATAATTAATATATTAATAAATTAGTCTTAAATGATTAATATACTGCTAAGTTAGTCTCTAATTTATTTTTTATTAATATTAATCGAATCATTAACAATAATAAAATTTATTATTGGAGTATCATAAATAAATATCAATAAATTAATCTATTAATGAAATACATTATAATTATAATTTATTGAATGATTTAAGAACAAAAGTACTCTTTTATAAAACTATACATAATTCTTACTTTTTATATTTAGATGTAAACTCAACAATTAAAGGGCCGTAGGTGGATAATTAATTCATGATATTCATAATATTAAGATAAAGATAACCCAAACCAACGGCGCCATCTTCCGTGGGCTTCGCGGTCCAAGGTGCTTAGTGCAAGGCTTTTTTACTTTACAATTTTAGTGCCGCCGTTACAAATTAAGCTTGCCGCACAAACAAACAAGCACGTGCGTCAAAACATGTTATGTACACACTCCAACGCCATTCGTGCCCTCCCTCCCCTCTTTGGCTCCTGCGCTCTGTGCACTAGCCCACGCCACCCACAAGCCCATCAGCTCTGTGTCTCATCGCGGTGTTGACCCCTTTCGCTCTCAATTCTCAAAGGGGTCACCCCTGTCACAAACTCCCAAATCTCACACACGCACTCCAAGCGACCACGCCCTCTACTGTTCTCCCTCCTTCAATAACCCACTATCATCATCATCAATCATCCTCTCGCGATGTCGGAGATGGCGAGCCCAGATCCCGAGGGCCTCGACGGCGTGCGCATGACGTGGAACGTGTGGCCACGCACGAAGGTCGACGCGAGCAAGTGCGTGATCCCACTCGCCGCCACAATCGCCCTCATCCGCCCCCACCCCGACATCCCGCGCCTCCCCTACTCCCCCTTGCTCTGCAAGACCTGCACCTCCGCACTCAACCCCTTCTCGCGCGTCGACTTCACCGCCAAGATCTGGATTTGCCCCTTCTGCTACCAGCGCAATCGTTTCCCTCCTCACTACTCCGCCATCTCCGAGACCAACCTCCCCGGCGAGCTCTACCCTCAATACACCACCGTCGAGTACGCCGCCTCCCCCGCCGTCGCTACCAACGCCTTCGACGCTGCCAGGGGAGGTGGCGCGCCGCCTCCGCCGGTCTTCGTCTTCGTCCTCGACACCTGCATGATCGCCGAGGAGCTCGAATTCGCGAAATCCGCTCTCCGGCAGGCGGTGGAGTTGCTCCCCGACAACGCATTCGTGGGGTTTGTGTCGTTCGGGACGCAGGTGCAGGTCCATGAATTGGGGTTCGCCGACATGTCCAAGGTTTACGTGTTCCGCGGCACGAAGGAGATTTCGAAAGATCAAATTTTGGAGCAGCTGGGAATTGGCAGGGTGCAGCATAAGGGCTTGGCTCAGGGCGGAGCTGGCGGTTTCGTTCCGGCCTCGGTTGGTGTCACGCGGTTCTTGCTGCCTGCGTCGGATTGCGAATACACACTCAATGCGGTAGTGTGGTGTTTTTAGTTGAATTGCTTTTGCATTGTGGGTGATGCTTATGTTGTGTGGCATTTAGGGACTTGAGAATGACACTAGAGTTCTAAACTTGCTTAAGTGATTAGCACTCAGCACACAGCGCCTGCTCCTGTAGTCCATTTCATGTTGTATTGAGGAAAATATTTTGGGTACATTTTATATGCCATTCTCGTATGTCAATAAGGAATTTAATATTAACTTCTCAATTTTGTCATTCATACTATTCTAAGCACGCCAAATTTTTAATGAGTCATAATATTCTAAGGACACCAAACTTTTAAGGGTATTTTGGTAAAAATGATTTGTAATTAAGTCTTGATTTTAAGTTCCTTAATTCTTTAGCATATGGCTAAAGTAATAGATAAAATAGATCAAAGGTTGTATTTATTCACATCAAGAGAATAAATACATGTACTATTTGCAAGACAACTGTGAATTTCAGCTATTTCCTAAGCTACTATCACTCCAATGATATATGAACCTGAAGTACTAATTAGTATGCTTACACCCAACATTCCAACACAGGGTTTGTTCATGAATGTGTTGCGCTTTTTGTTTTCTCCAGCTACTAGATGAATTGCGGACTGACCAATGGCCCGTTCCACCAGGCAGTCGTCCAGCACGGTGCACTGGTGTGGCTTTGAGTGTTGCGGCTGGTTTGCTTGGTGCTTGCATTCCTGGGACTGGGGCTAGAATCGTCGCTTTGGTAGGAGGCCCTTGCACTGAAGGACCTGGCACGGTAAATCAGTTCTGTGCATTTTGCTGTATTATTTGGTTGTTTGTTTGTTATAATTTTTTGCTGGATCTTATCATTAAGTCAAGACCATTTTTATTGGGATGAAAGATTTGTTAGTACTAGGAATGTTCTTCAAACTTTATAACATTACCATATGTGGCCATTGGAATGGTTAGGCACTTTGGTGTCACGCTCGTTTACTTGGTACATAAGTTTCTTGGTGTGTAAATTTCATTGTTATGTTGGAAGAGAACTAGAGACTGCACTTAAAATCAGATTATTGTGTATGAAGTATAAATATTGGTGTTTGGTCTCTTGCATTGAAGTGATGTTTTACTAATGCCGTAGATTCAACCAGCAACCTTAGAAGTGGAGGTGTTTGAAGAGATGAACTGCTTATATTAGTTACTCCCTCCAGTTCAAATTATTTGTCACATTGAGTATAAATTTTTTATTCATTTTATCTGTCCCTCTCATATTTCAATGAAACATTTATTACTAACTTTCCAATTTTACCCTCTACACACAATTCTAAGCACAACAAACAATGAAATATTAATACAATAAATTAGTTTTTAAATAAGGGTATTTTGGTAAATATTTTTATAGTCAATCCTTGATTTTGGGTTCGTTAATTAGTGTGCAAATGGATAAAGTGACTGATAATTTGAACTAGAGGGGATATTTTAGAAGAGATAGACATGCTGCCATTATTAGGATACTATAGTGGTAAGTTCATAAGATTTAATATCTTCTGTGCCGTTGACATTTTGATTTTGGAGGAAGAATGAAATAGGGTCAACTCTCATATCTTTGTTTTAATTTATAATTGAAGTACAAGAGATTGTATGGTAAACTCAATAAGTGGAAGGAATTACATTGACAGTTACTGAACAATCCATCCATAGAACATTTCTGATGCTGCAGATTTTGATTTTAAAATTTCTCTGCAGATTGTGTCAAAAGATCTATCTGACCCAGTGCGTTCTCATAAAGATCTCGATAAAGATGCAGCACCATACTTTAAGAAAGCAGTCAAATTTTTTGAGTCTCTCGCTAAACAGCTGGTTAGCCAGGGTCACGTTTTAGATCTTTTTGCATCTGCACTTGATCAGGTTTGTGTCAGAATACTTATTATCTCATACTTCTTGATTTCCTTCACTTGATAGTTGGATAAAGAATGCATGGATAGATCACAGATCCGATTGGTTCCAGAAACTGAGACTTTTGAAGCATTTGGTGTGAGTTTTGATCAGCAAGTGTAACCACGCAGCCCAGTTTTTCCTAATTCTGCATTGGAAGGCATTTAACCTAGCATTTCTGCCGTATTGTTTGACAGTTTTCATACTTTGAAATTTTTTAACTTCTAAACAATTAAAACATTACCATTTACCACCATTCTTGTATCTTTTCCACCTTAATTTAGTTTCATGAAAATGCCTTATATTTATCCCATTTTTATGATACATTAGCTATAAGTATGTCACTCATAGTTCACCTTCCCTATAGAAAAGTTTTTGGGGCTTACTTGAGTACATGTCCTGAATTACCTTTCTTTCCCCTGACTGGCAACACTTGGCCACAAGGCCTGTGAAGCTATATATTCAATGTGATTGATACATGTGCCACTTACATCCATCTGGGTCATTATATTGATGGCATTGTGATTATCAAGCTTGATTTATCCGCTTGACAGAGAAGCTGGTAATATTTCAATCTTGAATTCTTACCATATACAGTGACATTCATGAACACAGAGTTGGTATTATTATCAGAATGTTGCTTCAAAAAACAATTAAGATCAAATTATGCTCACTCTCTGGCTTCTGCTGATTCATGGATGCTTTAAATATAAAGGTTGGAGTTGCAGAAATGAAAGTTGCAGTTGAGAGAAGTGGTGGCCTTGTTGTCCTGGCTGAAAGTTTTGGTCATTCAGTCTTTAGGGACTCTTTTAAGCGTGTTTTTGAGGATGGGGAACAATCTCTTGGTCTTTGTTTCAAGTGAGTAATCTTTCATTTTTAGCTGTTCTACTGATATTTTCTTCTTACTTAATTTCAGTTTGTTCTGCTTTTTTGCATTCTCATTAATGTTATTTTGCTCCCTCCTCACCTTCATTGGATCCCACCTTTTTGTTGAGTAATTTGTTTGCTGGTTCAGTTAAAACTTACAGCTGGTGTTTAAGAAATTTTCTGTTGGGAGAAGTGCTAGGATTTCGTTCTTCATTCTTTAGCATTGAAGCTCTATATAAATAGTGTTTCGTTACATAAACAGGCGACTACGTATTCTCAGTTTCTCTAGAAGCATGTTCTGTTGTAAAGAAATATTAGTAATATGGAGAGAACATTTAAGTTTTCTTTAAATGTATCAAAATAATGAATCATTAGCAAAAGAGAAAATAAGGGAATAGAGGATTCAGCATAGGGCCTATTCCACTAGCCCCTAAAAATCTTTGATTTGGTTTAATCATGCATGTTTTGGAGATCTGAAGGTTAAATAGCATCTTGTAAGTGTTTTGACCAATTCAGCTAGTGTAGATATGGGTTTGGAAAGACACTTAATGTACACACACACACACACACACACACACACACACACAATTTAAATCTTAGGATTATGGTTGCCTGCGGTTTATGTATGGGTAAGGATTATTATTTGACTTGATCTTTTGGTCGCTTTTGGTATGCTGATATTATTTTCTACTTGGTTCTTTTACATTTTCATTTCTTCCTTTCTCCCCTCATCTCTTATTCTCTCTAGATATCTTTCCCTTATCCCTCTCAGGTGTGCTCACTGCCAACTTGATTTATGTTTCAGTGGAACCCTTGATATAAATTGCTCGAAGGAAATAAAAATTCAGGGAATAATTGGACCTTGCACATCTCTGGAAAAGGTTGGATCATCTTATGTCTCATATTCAATTCCCTGTTGATAACTGTCTCTGAAATTGGAGTTTTTGTTGGGTCAACAGAACTAAGACTGAATCAGAACAGGTTATTTCTGGATTTTGATGGTTATAATTATATGCTGCAGAAAGGGCCTTCTGTTGCTGATACTGTTATAGGAGAGGGGAACACAACAGCATGGAAGATGTGTGGCCTTGACAAGAGTACGTGTTTGACTGTGATGTTTGATCTTTCATCAAGTGATCGTTCAAACACACCAGGTGCTCTCAACCCACAGTTGTACCTGCAGTTCCTTACGAGGTTGTGTTGGGGGAAATTACACTAATAGCATCTCATATATGTACTATTTTGTGCCTCTTTCCACTGCCTCTCTGGGAGTTGAATATTGATGGTCATTTCTTGTTGCAGTTACCAGAGCCCGGATGGTCAATTAGTGCTTCGTGTCACAACAGTAACTAGAAGATGGGTAGATAGTTCTGTTAGCACCGAGGTAGTTTCATCTTTCTTTTATTTTTAGCAGTGGGTGGCTGTTTATTTATCAATGTCAAAAATATTGTTGGAGCTCATACAACTTTCACAATATTAAGAAAGTTTGATTTCTTTTTTTCTTTTTACTCTTTTTTCTTGCTTTCAAGTCTTATCCTCATATTTGTTATATACAGATATCTAAATGCATTTGCATTTATGCATGTTTGTTATGTATATCTATGATAAATTGAAAGGCACCATTTTTATGTGGATATTAGCTTAATCCCTACGTTATTTGCTGTGTATGACCATTATTTATTGAGGGAGATTTTTAGATTGATTAATGATGGGATCTTAAATTAGTTACATTATTTTGCTCCTCAGGATTTGGTTCAAGGATTTGACCAAGAAACTGCTGCAGTGGTAATGGCTAGATATGCTTCTCTGAAAATGGAGACTGAGGTATATCACTAGTTGTGTCACTTTCTGTTGTTCGCTTTGGTGTTGCTAAAATATATCTTGACTCCATTGGGATTTATCTGCTCAAGCTGCTGTAAATTATATCTTTGTTTTATCAATACATATATCTTTTTTCAAATGGGTGATTGTTGGGATGGTTTTGATGAAAATTTCACTTGTTTAATCTTTTTGGTAATAACTTGTCTTAGATAATACCATTTGTGTGTCAAGTGTCAACCTAATAGCTTAAACTTTTGGGATAGTTAGTCATATGACATGTTACCAGAACATCAATGACCCACTGGTCAAGGGTGTGTTTCCCATAGTGGCCCCCATTCTCCTAGAAGTTGAATTTTAGCAGAAGGTGGATGGGCATGTAAATTTCCCATGCTTCAAGGCTTAAGTGCTTTTGCATGAGCGGTGTGCTGTATATAAATACATTTATGTGTCTCAACCTAATAGCTTAATCTTTTGATATAATTACTCATTCACAACTTGCTACAAGTAACGATTTTTTATCTAATATCAAGTAACCATTTTATCGAATATCAAATCTTTGTTGTTGGACATGTACTACTTGTGGCAAAACTTGTATTAAGTAAGCCTTTTATATACAATTACCTTGCTGAGCATAATTTTTTGTTTGATCAGGAAGCATTT
Organism: Pterocarpus santalinus; assembly: GCA_031439595.1. NCBI lineage: Eukaryota > Viridiplantae > Streptophyta > Magnoliopsida > Fabales > Fabaceae > Pterocarpus > Pterocarpus santalinus. Next base: position 21,533,235 of record CM062524.1, on the reverse strand, counting down.
GATGCCACACGGTGGTTGGATCGCTACCTCATTCGGCTCTGTTCTAAGTTTGGTGACTACCGCAAGGATGATCCATCATCTTTCACGTTAAACCCTTCGTTTTCGCTGTTCCCCCAGTTTATGTTCAATCTGCGACGGTCACAGTTTGTACAGGTACCTTTTTGGTAATATTTTCCTGTCCCGGTTTTTAAACTTCTGTATTTAACTTTGTTGCATGTGGGTGGCGAAATGTATTGGCAGGTTTTTAACAACAGTCCAGATGAGACTGCCTACTTCCGCATGTTGTTAAACAGGGAAAATATTAGTAATGCTGCTGTCATGATTCAGCCATCTTTGATATCATATTCATTTAATTCACTGCCTGCACCAGCATTATTAGATGTGGCATCCATTGCTGCAGACCGGATTCTGTTGCTAGATTCATATTTTAGTGTGGTAATTTTTCACGGGTTGACAATAGCTCAGTGGCGCAACTTGGGATACCAGAACCAACCAGAACACCAGGTATATTCTTAACTCATGTCCTGCTAAAGAAGTTTTTATACATGCAAATTTTGCTCACAAGTTGATATTTGCTTTTAAAATAATTTGTATAATATTCTAACTTTGATGGGAGCTGTTTTGTTCAGAGCCATTTTTAGTATCGAGTGTTGCATTTATCATTGTTTCTTTTCCCACTCTGCTGATAACTTCAATATGTGGCACAGGCATTTGCACAACTATTACAAGCTCCACGTGATGATGCCCAAATGATAATTAGAGAACGGTTCCCTGTTCCTAGATTGGTAGTGTGTGATCAACATGGTTCCCAGGTCGGTGTTGTTTACCAAGACCATTTTGAGTGTTATTTATTTACTGTTCATGATTCTTTCCTGAAATTCATCCATATCATGAGCGATGCTGTTGTGAATTATTTCTTACTCATAGACAACATGTTAGCAGTTTTTATTGTCTTCTGTTTATCCATTCAGATTGATAAGTTTAGATTTTTCATAATGGGAACCTGACCAGGGTTTCATTGATGTCTAACAGGCTAGATTTTTATTAGCAAAGCTGAATCCCTCAGCGACATATACTAATGCACACGAGATGGCTGCTGGTTCAGATGTCATCTTCACTGATGATGTGAGCCTTCAAGTTTTCTTTGAGCATCTCCAAAGGCTGGCTGTCCAATCTTGAGGGCAGATATCAATCAAGAGAGACCGACACTTCATCTGTTCTGGACTTTGTATAGGGGAATTCTGCAATGATGTGTGTCCTGCTTAGTGCTGTTGCATTCAGTTATTTTTCCTTTCTTTCCTTTGTCCTCAATGAAGAGAAGGTTGGAGCCTGCATGAAGAAAGAAGGAAGATCTGAAACATGATTCTTTAGGATTCTGTTGGGGTTTTGTCTCATGGAGAAAATAAAAGGCTTCAAAAGTACGTTGAGTTTGGGTATTGCGGAAAGAAAGGATAGAAAAATGAGTTAAAGAGCTATTTCTGCGGCAGAAGCAAAGCAAATGAGGGTGATATTTTGTCTCAGCTTTTTCCTATTTGTTTTGGCCCAGATCTGAATTTTTGGGTTCCTCGTCTGGACTAATTTATATAGATGTTTTTCTTTTACATGCTCCCTAGGTTGCAAGGTAACCAAAGTCATTTTGTCATGTAGTTGGAGTTTGTTATCAGTTATTCCCTCTTTACAATATTGTGTATTGTATATTGTGAAGTAAGCACATAGGACTCATTGTGATGAAATGAATACTTTTTGGGTGGTACCGGTTTTGGTTCCAAGCCTGCTTGAAAATGAAAATGGGAGCTCCCTGGTTTTTTATCTTCCCCCCGTTCTTTTCTCTCCTATTTTGTCTTTTTGGGGGTCATGAGGGAGTTCCCTGTTAAGTGAGATAAAGATTTTACTGCGTGCACGGTAACACGAGCCTTTGTGGAGACCCGCTTTCTTTTTTGGTACATTGTGAATCACAACACAATGCATTTCGACCGAACAAAAATGCTTTTAGACCAAGCAGAAAATGATGTCATGTATTTAAATGCAGATAGTTAAGTGAATTTTAGAAGTGTAGTTGAATATATGCTGTAAATTAATTTTCACAGTGTAATGCATGCTGGGTATATTTAAGAGAGATGTTTTGTGCAGCACAATAAAGTATAGATGCCGTATGTTGATCCAAGAGTGTATGAATACCGAGGTATGAGTGTAACAAAAGAGAATGATTGTATCCTATTTTTGTGTGGGTGAGGTATTTAATGTTGGATTTAATTTGTATATTTAATGTTTATATGTTCTCAATGTAAAATATTTTTTATATAATTAATTATTGATAATTCCTATGTGTTGCACGGGTTTGTGTTAGTGTTTTGTTTTTTTTGGGGGGGTTGTTATTAATAAGAATATTTAAAAAAAAAAGATATAAAAGTAATAAAAAGTTATAATGGCAATAATATATTGATTTTTTTTCTTTAGTTATTCTACATAATTACATTAAGGGAGTTTGTTGAACACATCATTGTAAACAACAATTTTTTCTATGTATTTCTCATCATTTCCTTTCTTTTCTTTTTTGCGTAATTTAAAATTTAGATTAAGGAGAAGGCTCACTGTAATCTAGTGAGGGCATGTCATTTATCATCATTTTCAAATATAAGAATTATCAACCTTTTATGGTGAGGCTATTCTAGAAAATACAAAATATAATTATCTATAAAAAAAAATATAGATTTTGGCAAATATAACCCAATATAGTTTAGTGATTGGCTTTAACTTTGTTTATTGTCGTTACATAACACAATTTTATTGAGAATTGTTTTCTTATCAAAATAAGAGTCACTTTGAACTTAGGAGTACTTTTGTATTGACATTGCCAAAATGCTTTCAATATCAATAAGTAGTCTTGTCCCATTGCATATTATGATATGGGATTTACGTTCTTTAGCAATATAATTGGCATTTCTTCTTTCATTTGCAATTTGAGAATCTAGTAAAATTTAAAGCATTTAGAAGTTCTTTTAGTTACATAAGCTTCTTGTTTAGCTATGAAGTGCTTTATGAATCTCATATGAGCTTCAGTATTGTTTTAATCTATTAGACCTTCAATCATGTCAAATATGTAATTATTTATTTTAGACAAAACCCCGAAATTTGTCCCTCTTAAATTTCGCGTCAAACAAATTGGTCCCTCTAGAACAAAAATACTCTTCATGGTTCCTGTCAATTAAAAACGTTAGACAAGTTAATCCTTCCGTCAAATCTCTCCGTTAAAAACACTGCTATGGTCGTTAAAACATTGATTTGGTCTATTAAAGCGTTGACGTGGTCCGTTTTATGTCATGTCAGCAAAAAAAGGATAATTTAGTCCCTTGATAATTTTGAAAGAGTTCAATTTAGTCCCTATTATTATCTTCCTCCTTTTCAAACCCCAAAACCCAATTCTCATCTTCCTCTTCTCAGTTTCACCTTGCTTTTTGTTCTTCACTTCTTGCTTTTTCTCCTCTTTCTTCTTCATTATTATTTACTGTAGCAACTTACCTATTATCTCAGATTCTTCTCTCTTTTACACTCATATTGCTTCTATTCTTCACCTCATTTGCTCAAACACTCTTTTTTTTCTACTAAAATGCAACTCAGCAAATTGCCACCACAAACTACTATTATGAGCATCACAAAAAATTTATAACAAATTCGTAAGGCAATACCATAAATTTGATAAAGCAACTTGGAACTTGATACTATAGAAACCTATGTATAATTTATATATGTAAAAAGAGGAAAGGAGATTCCAAAATGGAAGCTTTTCCTATTCTTGTGAAAAATAATTGCAAAAGATGAATGTTAGAGCTAAAAAGTGGAACCTTAGGTAGAGATGGAACCCAAATTAGAATAAAGTGGAGCACAACTTTATAGGAAGTAAAAAGCCTTGAAAATGACATTACAAATTGATTCTCATAACAAGAGGATTTAGAATACTACATCAATAAAAGGATAATGAAATAGACAAATCAATTCCTGATAACACAAGCCTTGACCTTGAACTTGCATAACATTGATGATGGCTTGAAAGCTAACTTGGCATTTTCCATGTCAAAGAAAGTGTGAAAGAAAGATTTGAATAAATCAAACATAGTAAGAAAGGGGTAAGAGCTCAGATTTAGGATAAGGTAATTTTTAACTTGAATGTACTAAATCTCATAATCCCAGATATATGCTTTCTTCCTTTTTGTTTTTTTCCTTTCTTTTCTTATTAGTCAACCAACTTAATTAAAAACAGACAAGGCTAAAGGGAAGAAAGAATGAGCAAAAGAACATTGAGAAATGACAACACACTTGTTACAACACACTTGTTACAACACAGTTGTTAGGTTGATGGTGGGTTAGGAAAGGATATGAAATTGAAGAGTCTGTGTCTCTCAAAGGTGTAAGTGAAAATGGGCTGGCTTGGCTTCGAGGGCGCTTCTAAGCTTGCTAGATTTATATTCGAAGCAGAAAAGGAATGATAATTGGTAAAAGTAGGTGAGAATGAAAGCGGATGGAAAAAAGATGTTTTAGCAAATTGGGTGACAAACAGAAGCAATGTGAATATAAGAGGGAGAAGAAGATAAGATAATGAGTGAATTACCAGAGTAAATGATGAAGGGGTGAAGCATAAAAAGCAAGGCGAGCCAGGAAGAGAAAGAGGAAGATGAAATTTGGGTTTTAGGCTTTGAGAAGGAGGAAGATGATAATAGGAATCAATTTGAACTCTTCATAATTCTTAAGGGACTAACTTGTCCTATTATTTGATGATAAGTTTGGGAACGAGAAAGATGATGATAAGGACTAAATTGAACTCTTCAAAATTTTTGAGGGACTAATTTGTCCTTTTTTTTTTGTTGATGTGGCATAAAACTAACCACGTCAGTGCTCTAACGGACCAATTCAGTGTCCTAACAACCACATCAACATTTTTAATGGAGAGATTTGACGGAAGGACAAACTTGTCCGGTGTTTTTAATTGTCAAGGACCATGAGGAGCTTTTTTGCTCTAGAGGAACTAATTTGTCTGACTCGAAATTTAAGAGGGACGAGTTTAGGGTTTTTGTCTTTATTTTATTAACAATGTTATTAAAATAAGTGAATATTGCTTTTTCTCTAAGATATTGTTTATTTTGCGTGCACTATTATAAATTTGAATATGTGCTAACAACAATTTGTTTGACTAGATTTCCAATTGGTTTTAGTAGATGTTGATTTGGTATTCTTCTCTATGTTGAAATGCATTTTCCTTCTCTATCAATTGTTGATATTTTAATATGTGCTATCAACAATTTGTTTGACTAGATTTTCAATTGGTTTTAGTAGATATTGACTTGGTATTCTTGTCCATGTCGAAATGCATTTTCCTTCTCTAGATGTCGTCGATATTTTCTTGTATAGTAATCGTTACTTGATCACATATGATTTTTGTTAATTTGTTGTATATTGTAACTTATGTCCACCTTAGTATTACACATTACTACCTAATAAAATGCATCTTGTAGTATTTAATTTTACATTTTTTTTTAAATTTCAAGCAAATAAATTCCCAAAATTAAAATCGCAAAGAGTACAAAAATTATGTTATCATGAGCTCATAAATTAATATAGTTATTTTAATATTAAGCTTATGAAATTCATAGATAAAATGAATTACATTATTTGAATCATATAATAATTGCAAAGTGGAGTGATCATTTACTCTCTCTCTCTCTCTCTCTCTCTCTCTCTCTCTCTCTATATATATATATATATATATATATGTGCACTGTCAGTATAAAACTCTTTTACACTAGCATCCATTCATGTGCTGCCATAGGCAAATTAGAGGTGGATTATACTTGATAAGCTCGGGTTGCTGGAAATGCGAAAAGCAGGCTTGCAAAAGTTCCAAGTTGAATAGCGAGAAGTTGGGTACCTGCATAGACTCCAATGATCAAGTCAAAGTGTGGTTAAGATGGTGAGTCGGTTATTGAAGGTGAAGATATCTCTTTAACCCATAGTAGCCTTTTTATACATCTTTGAAAATAACCGTTTCCTAATTTAAGGGGATAAGCTACTATTAATCATGTCCCCAAATCTCGAACCTCATTAACTACCCATCATGATTGCGGGTAGTTATCTAAGTTAGGTAGCGAAGACAGCTTTAGGCCCAATTCGAGGTCATTGCCTAAGACTATAACAATACCCTTAAACTTGAAAGTCCCATTGGAAAATCTAAGTTTAATGGTCAATGGGCTATAGATTCAAGTATTTCCGTCATACGATATTAGTCTTTATTGGAAGAAGATTCTCAATTCCTCACCATTCTCAAGAAGTGACAAGACTCTTCTACCCATAATAGGATATTTCCTCTCACTTGGAAGCACGCGTTTATCAGGCGCATCGTTCAATGCAGGAAATGCCCCTTTGTAGGCAAATTGCCCAATATGCCCCTTCCATTGGCACCTGAAGAGACACTTGCCCTAGGCATCGTTTCAATATGCAAGGACAATTTATTTGAACCCCCTATTCACTCGTCAAATTCTCATTTTGCTCTCTTCAAACAATCTACCTTACTATTCGTACTTTCCCTCTTGCTCAAACCATTTTCAAAGCTCTCCCTTTCAACTAGAACCTTCGGGAAGCTAGTGTTCCTCCTACTTCAAGGTATGCTCCTCCTTTCTCTTTTATTATTTTTTTAGCTAGGGAGACAATGCTAGGTTAGCAATATGGCCACATTCCGCTTCCTCTATTAGAGAAAAGGATGGCCTAAAATTTCCTGTTTTGGCCTTTCAAATTCTCCCTTAGGGTTGCGACATTTTCGTTTTCCTTTCCTCAATGAAGGATTCACTAGGAAACCACCCTTATGCTTTCATAGAATAGGATTTTTAACTATTTCTTTTTTTTTTGGCATTTTTATTTTTTTTTAAATGCTTGTCCATTTAGGAGGTTCTTATTTTCAATGGTGGTTTCCTTGTAGGGTATGGGAAAACAATGGTCTCCTCCTCCCCCAAGGTTCTCCAATTTTTGCCTTTGATTGACCCAACCTACCACTGGGTTGACAAGGAGGTGCTAGGTACTTCCTCTTGGGTTAGCTAGGAATACCTCTAGGCTTTAGAGGAAGTAGTAATGTTGTCTTCAGAGAATGATGGATCATATACTTGGGAGGTCCCCCACGAAGATGAGAGAATTTGTTACTCTAACATGGAGGGCGAAAACCACTTGTTATGGTTATACGATGCCTTCCTTAGCTGTTTAGGAGTCTACTCTTCCATTCTTTGATTTCCAAATTTCTGTTCTTCAAAACATTTCTGCTGCCCCGACCCAGATTCATCCTAAGAGCTGGGCCATGATATGCAGCCTCGAGCAAGTCTGTAATCTTTTGGAAGTTATAGTTTCTATGAAAGCTTTCTTCCACTTTTTCACCTTAACTTGATCTCATGGTAGTGGATTTACTCTAGGCTAGCTATCTTCTAGGCTCACGTGAACCAAAAAATCTTCAAACTTTATGAAGATTCATAATACCATAATTTCAAAGAAATTTACTTCAAAATTCAAGGTGTTTCAGGCTTTGTTCCCTTCTTCCTCGCTGACGATTGGTCCCCCAAGTTTCCATGCTACTAGAATAAGGAGTTTTGAGCTCCCCATTTTGGTAAAAAGGACTTGAATTCCAACGAATAGGATATTGTAGATTTCCTTTTGTTTGACTGGGAGGAAAAGTATATGAATTTGAAGGAAATTTTGAATGCCGACTTTGGCTCAGCCTTAGAATACTTAGGTTGTCTTGTGTACCATTTTTTTTGTGCCTAGCCTTTATCATTTACTTAACTAACGATTTCTGCATTTTCTTTTAGGCAAAATGGCATCTCATGCTCATCTAGCCGAACTCAAGAGTTGAATGTTAAAAAGGAAAGGCAAGGAGGGCCGGCAATGGAAGTCCAAGCTTTGCCAACTCTCCCAGCCTGACTTTTGTCGCATGTGAAGATCCTACTTCCAAGAGGCAAAAAGCTTGCTCATCCAATTTGACCTGAGCCAATGTAGTGGAAGTAGAAGATTCTTCGAAGTCTGGCAATTCTTCAGGCCAGTCCATCTTCTCCAAAGATTTCTTGTTTCTTAAGTTTATTGATAAAGAGTTCATGACTCCTACCCTAAAAAAGCACCTTAGCGATGTCAACCTTGTGGGGATCGTCCAATGGCCTAAGCAGTGCTTATTGAAGGCGACGACCATATGTCGCTATGCGAAGCCCTTAATAACCACAGGCTACAAGACTCAGGATGGAGTTTAATCCTTTTAGGAGAAGATTTTAGGTTTACAGAAGAAGAAAGAGGACTTTAAAGCATCCAACAACAATTTGCTATCCCATTCCCCCAAGCTAAGGGTAAGAGTGGAGCACACTGAGAAGAAATTATAGGAAGTAGACATGAGGATCTTCAACCATAAGGATGCCAAAGAGAAGGCAGAGGAGAATAGGGCCAAGGCTGAGAGGGACGTTAAGAAGTTGAAAGTGGAGGTTGCCAATATCGAGGATTCGTGGGCTAAATCCTCAAAAGATTCTTCTAATGATATAATGGAGCTAGTACTAGTGATCTGTAAGGATCATAACTTTTCCGAGATCGGCCTTTTCTAACATGTGGTCAATGGTCGTATTGTGGATATGCCCAATGTCGAATAACCTTGGCATTGGTGATGTGTAGCTTATTTTTATTTTTGTCTTTTATTTTGTATTTGCAATGAACTTGTATCCCTCTATGGAAATTTAATAGAAACTTTGTAGCAATGTTATCCTTTAAAGATTTTGCTTATATTCATTACTTTTACATTTTGCGAGCTATGCTACTTAAAGCTGTGCTATGTTTAGATTTTCGAACTCAAGTCATTTGCTTAAGCGAGCATAGTTTTCTAGGTTGGGGTGATCAGTCCCTGACCGTCTTACTATTGATTGGCAAACAATAATCGAAAGTATTTGACTACAATCTTCCAACATGGATATAACATAGGAAGTCTTGTAGAATCTTCCCATAAACAATTTGAAAAACAAGTATCTTCAAAAGCTGTGGTAAAGGCTTTTTGTTTTTTTAATCACAAAACAACAAATTGGAAGTCCTTAACATGACTATCTAACCATAGGCAAGTTGCACCTTGTTAAAACGTCCCTAATAAAACCTAGTCAGAAAAAAAAAACTAGGATAGGAAAAAGAGTATGCCAACACTTGTCCAAGTTACATTCGTCCTTCTAATTATAAAATCTTCATAAGTTCGTGGCATTCCATGACCTAAGTATGTCAAATCTTGACAGTGTCTCTAATCGGTAGGCTCCTTTGCAAGTACTTATGCAACACAATATGGCCCTTCCCAATTCGGACCGTGCTTTTATTCACTAGGTAGTCACAATTTGATATCAGATCTTCAAACCATGAGGTCACCCTAGCTGAAGTGCCTTGGGATTACTCCTATGATATATCTTCTGGCAACTTTTCTTTTCAATGCTTCTTGACATATTCAGGATTCTTCTCGAATCTCGGAAAGCAAATCCAGTTCTTGGATTCTATTCATGTCTCCCATGGTTTTTGAGGATAACAATACCCTTGGACTCGGCTCTCCAATTTCTGATGGAATTACTGCATCCACCACGTAAGTGAGGTAGAATAGGGTTTCCCCTATGGCTGAATGTGGTGTTGTCCTACAGCCCCAGAGGATACTTTCGAGTTCATCCACCTATGACCCTTTAGCTTCATCTAATTGCTTCTTCAATTCTATTAGGATAACCTTATTTACCGCCTCCACCTCCACTGGCTTGGAGATGCTCCACAAAAGTGAAATCTAGTCAACACTTTTTTTGGTCAATGGTCAACAACACTTCAACTTTGTTTTTTTGGTCAAACGATTTGGATTGATTAATAAGTGAGGACACAAGCTTGAATGCAACATAGTTGTGACACAAAAACTGATGCTAGCAAGCTAAGCCTCCAATTATAATCAATGAAACTACATAACTTCAAATTACAGCATTAGAACTTAGGTGAATTTGCATCACACAAAAAAGAAACAAAAGAGCAATAGTGAGCATGTCAGATCTAGAATCTTGATTCTAGTGTAACTTCTAAAACATGTTGTATAGTAATAGTGAGAGATGCTTGGTGCAAAGGTTGGGTCACTAATTAGAATATTACACCCATAGGCATCACATATCAAAGTGTTAAAGGCAATGCAAACTTCTGCAAAGACCAACACATTCCCTTTTCCATCATGTTGGTTGGTGTTTCCTGGGAGATGAACAAGAGGTGCAATACATCACCTACCAAAGTGTGAAATACACATAGATCCATCAAACCAAGAGAGCCCCTACCTTTCCACTATCGAAGGATGATGTTGATTTATTAATTGTGCTAAACGTAGTCTTCCAATGCTACAGAAACTGACTGCAGTAAAAAAGAAATGAAAAAGTGAGCTAACATATCATATCATATCTCATTTGTTGAAGAATAATGACTATCAAAAGAGACACATTAGACAGAAAATCAAGCAAATCACTTTTCTATGGGAGATAACACCCAAAAAAAAAAAGGCAAAGATAAAACATTAAAAAAAAAAGGTAACTAGAACCACCATAGAAAGGAAAATCCCTTTATAGGGCTAATTCCTTACCTGAACAGAAATGGAAGGCTCCAATGCTAATGACTTTTCTTTCAAGAAGATGGAGATGCGGCACTAGGGTTTTGATTAGAGCTAACAACACTTCAACTTATCAGATATGAAATACTAAATTACTAATACATGCTACATTAAGAATTTAATTTTAATGCAATGTTAGTGTAAAAAAAAATTTCATAGACATCCAGTTATGTATTGCTACATTAATAAAAATATTTGACTCAACTACCCACTATCATAAAAGTTTTACAAATAAAATCATGTGATTGAATGATAGTATAAAACTCTTTTATACTAATAATATATTAAAATTAATACTTATATATATTTTTTGTCCCTATAAAATTTGCAAATATTGGTTTTAGTCCATAAAAAATTATATTTTTGGTCTTAATCCAAGCATTTCCAAAAATTTTGGTTTCAGTTCCTTTTTTTTTTTTGTTTTGATCTAAATATTTCTAAAAATTTTGGTTTTAGTCCTTACTTGAACATGAGAAGAGTGACGTGATTATCTATCATCTATGTTATCACTTAACGAAGACAGACTAATGGTAGGAATTAAAATCAAAATTTTTCAAAATATTAGGATCAAAACCAAAAAAAAAAATTCTTAAGGACTAAAACTAAAATTTGCTAATTTTATAGGGATTAAAGATATATTTAAGTCTAAAATTAATCTCTTTTATTTTTCTCTGGTCGAAATCAAAATTAATCTCTAAGGAATAATAAAAATTAATCTCTTACCGTAAAGGTTTACCCATGGCTGGTTGAATTTGGGCCAGCCCATTGGGCCAGTTGGGTTTGCCGTCCAAGCCCATATTATCATCATATGACAATTACCCTTTGCTTGGATGAAAAGAGTAAATAAGAAAGAAAATAAATGTAAGAGAAAATGAAGAGAAAATTATATTATTTTTTTCTTATTGATTGGTTAAGAAGAAAAGTGAAAAGAAAGAAAATATAATTATACGTAAAAGATAATTTTATCAATTTATTTTATATGATTAAAAAAAGATTAAAGGGGTAAAGTGGATAATTCAAGCCATAAACCTTCTCTCTCTTACTTTCTCACCAATAGAGGAGAGAAAACTTTTTTATGTAGGACCTACTTTTTTTTTCTTTCTTCTTTATTTTTTTTTTATCCAAATAAGAGAAAACTTCTATTTTCTTTCTTTTCTACTTCTTTCCTCCCATTTTCATGCTACGTAAGCAAAGGGTAAAACTCCCTCTACATTTTGCAGTTACTTTGGCGCCAAAAGTTTGTTTAAAACACAGAAGCCTCATCCTCCTTGTTTCTGAGTTTGAACTAGGAAGACAATGTACAACTTGAGCAACGATTCACAGGAAGTGCATCTGGATCTCGACGAAGACGGCGATGACATCGTCGTCGATGGCTTCTCGTGTTCGCCTCCGTCGTGCTCTCAAGGCCACCGTTCCTCGCTCAACCTGCGAACGCAGCACGGCGGCTCCATCTGCCTCCTCTGCTTCTCCAACCTCGTCTCAGACCCCCACTCCCCAACCGTCCATGTGTCCTACGCCCTCTCCCAGATCGAACGGTCCCTCTCGCACCCTCCCTTCCTCCGATCCATCCTCACATTCCACCCTCACTTCCTCCTCTCCCCTCTCGTCGCCGCCCTCTGCTCCTTCGATGATGAACCTATCGCCGCGCAGATCCTCTGCCTCGTTGTCGGTCTCTGCGCCTCTTCGGATCAATCCGTTCGCCGTGAGTTCGTCGCCAGGGTTTCGGATCGGGTTGCCTCCGGTACTCTGGGCTGGAGTTCCCGTCAGTGTCATACGGTAATTTTGCATCGCTTTCTGATCAAATGTGTTTCGGATTCGTAGCTTCATCGGTTAAATTTTAGGCATGTAGTTAGTGAAGTTGTTGTACTCGATGTTGTTTTTATTAGTTGATTAAGTCACCTATAAGCTTCATATCTTACATGAAATCAAATCTGTGAAAATTGGAATAATAGTACGAGGATCTGTTCTAATTCTTTGCCTGTAATGAATTGATGATCTAGCAGCGTTTTTAAATTACGGTTGTGTTATATTGCATTTTCTGAAACTGAGGATGATTGTGAAAATTTCCAGTTGTTGTGACGGCTATTGCAATTGTTACACAGTTCAGAAACAGCCAAAACCGCAACATTGTGCTACACTGCTACAATTGTGGTTGCGGACTGTAGTTTAAAATCATGTAGACAACGACTTATCACTAACTATATGTGTAAATCCCTTGGAACCTTGTAGAACAAGACGTTTCTTTCTTTATTGATGACACATTAATGTGTGGTTCAAAATGAAGGGAAAATTTTATGGACTGTTTCTGTTGTTTTGGTGGTTGAGTGTGTACAGATTCACTGCCTAGGGGTTCTTCTGAATTGTGAGAAGGATGATCTCATTCCACATATCAAAGATATATATAGCCTCGTTTCCGTTCTTGTTACGGGCCTTCAATTGCCCAGGTAAAAAATTGCAATGGGTGCTGTCAACGTTGTTGGCTTTCAACTTTATTTCGCACATTATAAATCCTCCACTTCCTCAGTGCAGTGAGGAGATCCGCGGGGAGGTCCTTTTTGTCCTTTACAAACTATCTGTTCTTCAGAATACATCAGCTGAGGGGGATGACACTGATATTTTAATCCCCTTCTGTCCGAAGCTCTTGTACCTGTTGGGAGATGTTCTCATGAAGACTCAAAATGATGATGTTCGCTTGAATTGTATTGGTCCGTTATCAATCTCTCAATATTTTTGTTGGTTGTTGAAATATCTCTTTTGGTATCTTTGTTTTGTCTTTTAAATTTTGAAGAGGTGGTAAGATGTGACAATTAGGATTATCTGTTGTTTGGTTTTAACATGATCATGCCACGTTAAGAGAAATAGACACAAACACTCAAATTGGACCTTACAAATTTTAAGAGGGTTTTACCTATTTAAAGTGTTTGTATTTTTTCCTCTCTTAATGTAACACGGTCATTTAAAAATCCTGTGACGTTAAGACTTTCTCCTAAAACATATTTATCATTTGTCGCATTGGAACTCATAGTTACAAACAAAGATGATATACTATAATAGATTTTTGCTATTAGGAGGCCCTGGTTCTGTTACATTTTGAAAATATGAAGGCACAGAACACTACCGTCTCATTCATAACATCTTATATGATCATTTGTCAATCATGATATCAATGGGAAGTTCGATTTTCTGCTTGTATCTGTCCTAGACTATGCACGCGTAGGCCATAGCCTAAATATGCTAAACACCAAAATTGCTGGCTTAATGAACGAGTAATTAATGCTAATGATTCAAAGGCCCGTTAGATTTCAGTATGGCCATAGTTTTCCGGGATAGATTTTAGCAACATTAAGACGGTATTGTCTACATAACTTTTAGTCTTGTCATATTTTGACTAACAGTTTTCCATCATTATTGATTAGCACTTTTGACAATGCTGGCTCGAAGACATTTGCTCAGGGAAGAAAGTGCATATGACACTTGTTGCATGTCTTACTCTGGAGGAGTTAACTCTGAAGAAACCGAGGAGGGAAGCAAGGGATCATCTCTGGTTAATCTGTTTGCTGAAGCCATCAAGGGCCCACTGCTTTCATCGGACAGTCAAGTCCAAATCGGCACTCTAGATTTGCTCTTTCATTATCTGTCTTCAGCTGGAACTTCAGGCAATCAGATTCAAGTCATGGTGGAAGAAAACATTGCAGATTATGTATTTGAAGTATTAAGATTGTCAGGTGAGAACTTTGTAGAGCAATTGCAAAAAACTTCCTTTTTTTCACCTTGGTGAAATAGATATTGATCTAGCTGTATGGAATACTTTAAAAGTTGTTTAAAAATTAAAAACAAACTCAAAATTAGTATGTTAGTTCTATTTTAAAATTTTGAATGGTCTTGCCTATGTTGCGTCCTACCGTGTTGGAGTCAATAAAACAAAATTAAATTGAACACATACAGATGCATGTCATCAAGATGTCACACAAGATTTGAAGCGAATATGTTTCTTACACATGAACACCACCTAAATAGTGTGTCCATGCTTTACAGGTTCGGACTGATTGCCGATTGAATGAAATGAATAGTTGATTATCAGGATAAGTTTGCCCGGTTCTAGTTTAGCTTGGCTCATCTTTTTCCATTTTAAGTTTGTGAATGCAATACTTAATATTGACCTTAATGTTACACCTAGGTGGCTTACTATTATTCTATCTTTATTAACAGATTATAAGGATTCAGTAGTCAAGATGTGTCTTCAGGTACTTGATCTTTTATCAAATGCCGAGGAAGCTTTTAAACCAAGGCTTGTTGTTGGGTTTTCAACTCTGATTCCAGTGCTACATTATGTGGCTGAAATTCCTTTTCATCCCGTCCAATACCAGACCGTGAAGCTCATTTATGAATGCATTTCTGAGTTCCCTGGAACCGTATCAACTTCTCAACTGGAGGAACTGGTTCTTATTTTGATAAGAATGCTTAAAAAGCATTCTAATGGGGAGATGGGCATGATTCCTGAGACTTTTATAATGGCCTGCTCAGTCTTTGTTGCTCTTATCAGATCTCCATCTTGTAATGGAGCTTTAGATCTGTCAAAATCAATTGAGGAAGCAATGAAACATGCCACATTAGCTTGTCTCTACATCTCTGAAAGGGACATTAACCAAATCTTGCAATGCTTGTACCTACTTAAAGAGGCATATGCATACAGTCATGATGGAAACTCTAGTAAATTGGAACTTAGAAGCTGCATTCTAGATATATGCAGAACACATATGCTTCCGTGGCTTGTAACGGGCATCAATGAGATGGAAGAGGAAATTGTCCTGGCTGTGCTTGAAACTTTTCATTCGATACTTCTGCACTCTAGTAATAATGTCATGGAATTTGCAGAGTCAATGATTTCATCCAGTTGGTTCAGTTTTTCATTTGGATGTCTGGGCTTATTTACAGGAGATAGGATGAAATACAGAGTATATTTGTTACTTGGTTCACTCATCGATTCTCTCCATGGCAATGATTCTGGACAACCAATTAGAGATGCTGCGTTACACCTACCATCTGATCCTGTCGATTTACTCTTTCTGCTTGGGCAAAGGATTACTAACAGCTTGAACTTACCTCCTTGTCAATCTGCTATTTTGCTCATTTTGTATACTAGTTCACTATATGATGAAAGGTAGTTGAACTGCCAACTTCATTTTACTCCTATTCCCTTGATTGAAAATTCATCCACATCTATTTTCCCTAACGGTTTTCTAACTTTCATTGCCAGACTTGCTGATGAGAAGTTGGTTTTAGCTTCTCTTGAACAATATATTCTTCTTAATAGCAGTGATTTCCATAATCCAACCAATGATAATTTGACAGTGACACAACTGGTAAATCTTTACGGTTTGTTAAGGGGTCTTAGCAAGATGAGCTATGAAATTCACTACAGTCGAGAAGCTGAGGAGATTGTATTCCAGCTCATAGACAATGGTGAATGGGATTTACTTTCTGCAAGAATTCACATGGTATCATTGAAGTGGTTGTTTCAACAAGAGAGTGTAATCAAATCCTTGCATCATCAGATTTTAAAATTCTGCAGAAGCTATAACTTAGAAGGGGCTGACATAATTATCGGAAACATTTATCAAACTATAAATGTACAGACACTTGCAGAGTTAGTATCCACCGAAGATAACTATGGGGCTAGACTTTTTGTATGCTTATTGGCACAACTCCTTGAGGAAGAAGGTCAAGAACATGACTTGATTTCTGTTCTGAATCTTATGGCAACTATAATTCATGTCTGTCCAGCTGCTTCTGACCAGCTATCTTTGCATGGAATAGGGACAGCATTCAGGACTTGGTGTTATTTGAGTAATGCCTTCTCAGAGACAACTTTCATGTCCATCTTGGTTTTAGGTTTTAACATTTTGAGTTCAGTGCATCCTGAAGCACTTTCAGCTGACCAGAGTTGGGCTGCAGTAACCATGAAGGTGAGAGTAACTGAACATCTAATTATGCACATTGCATCCTGTTGTTAAAAAGTTGATTTAGTATATAAAGTTGTTAGAGATTATACAAATTTAATCATCATCGTGATTAGAAACCCCCATTTGTAGGCCTCATTTTCCTCTCAGAGTGGCCAGCTGGCATCTAAATTTTTCATTTGGTTAAATTATTAATTTGGTCCTTGCAGTTTGCTCTAGCTTTGGATTTGGTACCTGGATTTTCTAGTTGCTCCAATTACTCCTAGCTATTTATCAGACTCGGTATAATGTGTGACCCCTCCATGTGTAATCTCTATCCAAAATGATGATATAGCACATTATCGAGTTCTGATGATATGGGTGTCATTTTGCCTAACTTCTAAATTTGAAATCCCGATTGTAAAAATCCTGAAGGACGTCAGCTAGCATCCATATTTTAAGCAAAGTAAAACTGCGGTCTAGATGGCAAAACTTAACTGGTTCGTGGAATGCAATGCTCATGTTTGGCAAAGCATGAACAGTAAAGCAATTTGAATAGGTAACAGGTCACAAACAACAATCTGGGGATGAGTTGGAAGAATGATTTCAAAATATTAGAATTAAATTGTCGGAGTCTTTTAATATAGGAACCAAATTGAATTAGATTATGGCAAAATCGTAGTTAGAGAAGAGCTGAAATGCAGATGTTGTGCTTTGATACAATAATAATTTTTCAACTTACCAACGACCTCTATACTTAATAGAAGACATTATGATCTGGCCAGTGGTTGTTCTAACAGCAAGTTACCATTTATACAGATGATGGAGTACTCTATTCCACCCAAAAATGCTGATATTTTAAGTCATGAAAGTCTCTTTGTTACTGGCATTCTTTCCCTGATTTTGCATCTTTCCACCAATAAAGCACTTGGAGAGGCTTCAAAGACTATTCTTTTTAATACTTGTATAATATCTCTGGTGAATACTGTAGTCTGTGCTGCTTCTTCAAAGGGTCCTGCTTTGGTTGACCACGATGAGGGAACTAGCACTGGAGAAACCTTAATATTTGTTCTTTTGCTTCATTACTTTGCTATTAAAAGGTATGACATCAGTATAATAAAATGACAAATTACACATGCCCTCTTTGTTCGAATTAATTTTAGTATACTGACTTTAAACTGTTACATTTTTACACCCTTCATGCTCTACCTCAAGTTGTCAATGCTAATTTTACTGTTGTAGTTTGCATGCCACCGTTCCAGGGCTTGTGGATTGGCAAAACTTCTTTGTTTCAAAGAATCCAGATGAGCTGCTAACCTTCATTGGCATCCGTTGCCATGATTTGTGCAGACTTCTGCATTTTGGTTCTCCTGTGATCAAGACTATTGCTTCTTATAGCCTGTTAGAGTTGTTTTACAGAGTAACAGATCAAATAAACAATACACGTGAAGAGTTTAAATGTTCTACTGGGTATTTAATGTCCATAAGGAGTATATTGGAAGGCCTGGTTTTTTATGATGACATGAGAGTGGCTACAAATTGTTCCCTCTGCCTGTCGATGCTTCTGGGATGGAAAAAGCTGGAAAAGGAAACAAAACTATATGGAAAGAGCAGCTGGTGCAGAGTGATTATGGAAGAAATGACAGTATCTTTGGTGGCTCCGTTAGCATCACAATCATTCATTAAAAGTCAAAGACCTGCCATACATATAGCTATTGCTTTGCTGAAACAGAATGAAATCCCTCAGTGGATGAGATCAGTGTTTAACAATTCATGCATATCTGGCATACTGGAGAACATTGCTGCTAGTAATTTGAGCTCGGAGACTCTAGTCTTATTTCGAGAACTACTGAAATCTGACTTCTTAAGTACTGGGCAAATTGCAACCATAAATCAAATGCTCCAGGTAACCCCCACCTTATGTCTTATAGATTTCCTCATTTTCTTGGATTTAGATCATTGAAAGTGAAATATCTTGTAATACGAGAAAATAAAGGGTTATTCAACTTTGGTGGAATCCACACACAATGCAATAATTAAAATAGACTTATAAGTGCTATTAATAATTAAAAATACTTTTCAGATGGTCTATCCAAATATAAAATAATTCTTTTTAAAAACTAAAGCTCAATTAAAAAAAAACTAAAGAAATATGTCCTTTTTTTTATAAGATTATTCAAATGCACTCTATTTTAATCCAAGAATAGATAACATTTCACTGTATAAGAAATTTCACTCTAAATGATCTTAATCCCCTTTTCTTCAGGCCTTACCCAGGTTTGCACTATATATACTTTCTATTAGTTAAGTACATACAAAAGTTCTTCAATGTGTATCCGATTCCGATCAACAAGGTCTGTTGATACGGATAAAAGGTAATTCAGTGAAAGAAAAAAAATGCACAACATGTGGATATGCCGACACATTTACATAATTAGATGACACAGCTATGCCATTTCTGATATTTACAGGAATGCAGAAAGCGTATTTACACTAACAGTGAGGGTCTCCCAACTGAACCGATAAAGAAGGTCCTCACCACACCTTATGATCTGGGCGACGTATGTAGATATCTCATTGATTTAATGTCATCAGAGACATATTCAGATATGGATTCCTGCGGATTTCATGTGGGCAATAAGAGGCTCTTAGAAGAAATAGAACTTTTTTTTAGGACCCTGAGTGTGGATGATGATAGATGAAGATAGCTTAGTGTTCATCAAATCCACTGGGCGCTTGGATCTGACCACTGGCAAAAATGGTAAGCATGTCGGAATTCGATGACTAAGTATCAAAATGATTTTGTATATGTTAATTGAGTCTTGATAAAACTAATAAATGTATCCTTCCTCCTAGGCGAAAGCAAATAAAATTTGTATATATAAATGGCTGATATTACATAAATAATGTTTTATATTTACTAAAATTCACCTTTCCCTGTAATAAACGCGATGATTAAAAATAATTAATAAACGCAATAATTAATAGTTTTATAATTTACTAAAATTCACATTTTCTGCATAAATTCATGTAAAATGTAATAATTGAAAAAAAAAATTATCTTTTTCTCTCGTAATTGTTGATATAATGAATCCCTGTATAAATATGTCATTGACAATATATCAACGGCAAAGTTAAAAAATTGAGAAAGTAGACTCAATCAAAAAAGAATAAGGGTGGCGAATACATGCGACTGAAAGCGTATCAATTTCTTGTCAATTTCAACTTAACAGGTTATTATGTACCCAAAAAGCATAGAGATAGCCTAACAGCAATGAATAATTGTAGCACAAATTTAAAGTAAGCATTAGTAAGAACTGCTAATGAAAGTTGGTGATTGCCATCATCAACGATGAAATTATTGAAACGAAAAAGTGGAATTTCAATTTGAAAAAAAAAAAAATTAATAGATCAGAGAGTAGCAGAAAATACATTAGCTACCACTGACAAAAGACGGAACTAGATGAGGATCAAAGGAACGAAGCATTATGCTTGAGGCAGTTAAATATGCATGCCAAATGGGCAAACCAGAAATTTGCATAATTTGGGCAAAAATAGATTGATCAACCGGGGTTAAAAAGTCTAAACGCCATTTCCATCAACCACACGAAAGAATTAGCATCCTGCAAGTATCCAATCATACTAATACCAATTTATTTGAAAACAGTAATGCATTAAATTCCCCCACTCGTAGCATGTATAAAAAGATATTCTTACTAAGATAAGGCTCTAAAAACATTAAAAGGGAAAATAACTAAAAGATGCGGTTAACTAGCAGAAACAATTGAAGAATAAAATTTGAGTCAATGAACATATGACATTCCAAGAAGCTATCCTTTATTCTCCAAACTACGTTTAACTACATAGATATATAAAATTTAAAAGGGGCATACATTAATCATCAGTCATACTCCATTATACCCGCATTTAGCGGGAGAAAAACTGTGATGCTACAGTTTTGAGTTTCAAAACAGGGGAAAGGAAATCATAAAAGGAATAAGAGCTTTTTAGTCTTTTGAATATTAAATTAAAAAAAAAAAAAGGAGATAAATGAAAGGTGAGAATTGCACCCACCATATCACACTTTCCTTTTTTCTCTTTTTTCTTCGCTTCTGTTCAACTTTCTTCTTCCTTCTCTGTCCCTCGTTTTCTTTTTCTTTTTCTTTGTTTCTTATTACTTTTACCATCAAAGCTCCTTTTTCTTTTATTTTGTCGCAAAAGTTTGATATTCACTAGTTCTTAAAGCTTGAGATGAATTCCTAATTTTAGACCTTTCTCTCATGGGGAAGTTTTAGAAGTTAGAGAGTTGTAATAAAATAGTAGGTGAGTAATATTTTAGGATTTTTCTTAATAATAAGCATGTTAATTATTAGACTATTTCCAAACAAATTATCTAAGCTTGTCAAAATATATATGTTGATCAGATCCTCCTGATACGGTGTCAGTTACTCCTTCCGGAGCTGTTGGGGAGCAGCTTGGTTGATTCCTCTTTGTAGTGAGTGGTTATTTACTTAATGGCAATAGTTTTAAATTTATTTTTATAGGAGAAACTAACCTGTTGAAGCTAATAAGTTGATTATATGCTAATGATTGATTTTTCTTTCAAAAATGATAATTGAGTTTTCTTTGGATTCTGATAGTTGATTTAATATTTTGGGTCTCTTTTTGGTTATTATTTCAATACCACATGTTACTATTCTTTATTATTTCATTGTTTATTTATAATGAATTATAAAAATTTAGTTCTTGCAAGAATTGGATTTTTATAGAAGTTGACTTATTGAATTTGAGTGTTTCATTTTATAATAAACTTATGTTGAGAAAACCATGATAGATTCTAAGTTAGAATGCAATTCACGCTGGTGAAGAGATATAGTAGTATCGTTCGCCGTTAGCGAAAAGATATAACAGTCTATGTGCACATAGTATATTTTGATGAGATAGTACCGAGCGATGCAAGAACCCCAATTTGAGACGAGCTCATATTTGTGATCAGATGGGTTGAGACCACTCCTCATAAAAATTTAGTTCTTCTTATATAACCCTCATGGAGTATTTGGTTTGATGAAAGATCTGATTCTATATTGGCAAGGTCTATTTATGAAGTTGATTAAGACAATATATAGAGAATTATTGAGTTTATGCTTATGAGTTTTATTTCAAATGAAGGATATTGATAAGGTTCTATTTATGAAAAATATAGAATTTACAAATTATTGTCTCAATCATTTTCTTTGGTAAATGTATGATTGTTTAGTTATTTTCTTTTATTTTAAAAATTCGTGCGTGATTTAGTTTCTCCTTCCTATTCACTTTGTTTATATGTCCTCACTGAATCTTTGTGACTCACCCTATTTCCTTTCCTTTTCTTCAGATCCACAGGATGCTGAGTAGCAGGTTCCTAGGATTTTTTATTCTACCCAGGATATTTCTTTTGGTAGGCTTTTACTATGGAAAAAGGCTCCTATTTTGTTGACTCCAGTATTTTGTAGCTATACGGCATAGAATCAGTTATTTTTAGATTATGTATATTGCCATAATGTGTATATGACTCTTTAGTATAACTGCTCTTTAGATCCCTATGACTGTTACTTTGAAAATATTCTGGCTGTTATTTCTAACTGTTATGTTTGATGTAAAATAGGTCTAAATGATTTTTGAGTTGCTCAGTTTTCAGGGGAGACTCTACCAAATTTTCGGCAACCCCCGTAATTAAGTTGTTAAATTATATGAATAAAATTTTGTCATTAGGCTTGCCAGGTTAAGTGAGTTAGATTGACCTATGCACTGGTCACAACTTACGTTTAGGGCGCGACAAAGTTGGTATCGGAGCCAGGTTAGTAGGTTCTAACGGCTGCAAAATATGGGCAATCATAGAATCTTGCTTGTAATTTGTGTACCGAGGCACAACGTACAGGCAAGAGGCTATGAGTGACCACTGTTAAACTGGAACCTTTTGTTCAAGTTATTATAATCTGTTTAGTTTTGTCCTTTCAATTCTCTTTATTTGATTTTACCTATTTTTTTGTTCTTTATTCATGTCCTAGGTGACGATGCCACCAAGGACGAGACATGCTAGAGAGCCAATTACTGATGAGGCTTCCACTCAAGCTCATACAGCACCCCCACGGAGCCATGGACGTAGTTGTGGTCGTGGGAGACATGGACGGGGTGGTAGAATGCCTGAAGTCGTAGTTCCTAGAGCCAGACGTAGGGATCCTGCTTTAGCTAAATTAGCTGTAGGGATGCATAACATGCAACAAACGGTTCAGGAATTAGTGAATGTTCTTGGTAGAAACTAGTAGCCTCAAGGAGATCAGAATTAGGAGGACTCTGAGTCTAGTCACGGGACGACTCAAGCTGAGCCACCACCTATTTAACATAGGGGAACAGAAGTTTCTTTGTCTGCATTTACGAGGCATAATCCTCCAATATTTAGTGGTTCAGACTCTAATGAAAATCCTTAGATGTTTTTGGATGATGTGGAATGGATATGCAAAGTCTTAGGATGTTCTTCTACTCGGATGGTTGACTTGGCAACTTTTCAGCTGTGAGCTTAGCTACAAGCTGGTATCAGACTATGCTTCATGGAAGGCAAGCAGGATCACCCCCTTTGGCATGGGATAAGTTTACAAATTTGTTCTTAGCTCATTTCCTACCAAAAAGTATCTGAATTAGCAGAGCACGGGAATTTGAGTCTCTTGTGCATATAAACCAGATGACTGTGGCAGATTATCACATCCAGTTTGAGAGACTTTCTCAGTATGCATTACACTTTGTGGCTACAGAGGAATTATGAGTTCAGCACGTTGTTGAAGGTTTGAGGCCCTACATATTCAGAGTACTAGCAAGGATCGAGATGACATATGAGGAGGCCTTGAATAGAGCCTTGGCGATTGAGGAGGTGGATCTTTCCGTGACTCATATAAGAGATCACACCCAGATATTGCTCATGGTGGCCACCAAGGTCACAACAGTGGTGGTTCTAAAGGTGATGATGGCCAGGGTCATCGGGGTCAACAGGGGCCCCCTTAGTCACAGAGCATACAAGGTAGTCAGACAGCTAGTACTGCTCATAATAGAGGACTCTCCCAGCATTCTAGATATTCTGATAGAGCTCCTAATACTTGCATCACATGTGAGAAGCGGCACTTTGAGCCTTGCAGGTAGGGTTTTCCAAGGTGTTACCAATGTGGTCAGATGGGACATTTTGCAAGGAATTGTCCTATGTCACACTTTCAGCCTTCTGCTAGTGGAACATCAGAACCAGTAGCTCTAGGAGGACATGTTGGTGGTTTATAAGGTCAAGGATCTAACAATACTCAACAAGGTAGTAGAGGACCGGGTGGCAGAGGTCAGGGGCAGACTGGTAGAGGGCAAGCTCATGTTTTTACTTTAACCCGTCAAGATGCTCAGACATTTAATGCTATGATGACAAGTATACTCCTTGTATGTTCTCATGATGTACATATATTATTTGATTTAGGAGCTACATATTCTTTTGTGTCCCCTTCTTTTGCATCTTGCCTTAAGAAAAACCCTTCAATTCTGAGTGAGCATTTGATAGTAGCCATGCCTATGGATGATTTCTTATTGGTTAATTTAGTTTATAGATCATGTGAGGCTCTAGTCGGAGGTAAACTCTCGATAGTAGACTTGATAGTACTTGATATGGTAGATTTTCATATGATATTGGGCATGAATTGGCTAGCATCTTATCATGCCACCTTAGATTGCCACAACAAAGTGGTAAAGTTCAGTGTGCTGGGTGAACCAACTTTCACATTTCAAGGTGATCAAGATTGGTTACCAAACAACTTGATTTCAGCAATGGTTGCTCAGAAGTTACTGAAGAAGGGTTGTTTGGGGTATTTAGCAGTGGCGATAGATACTAGTATATCACAAGGGAGTTTGGAGCATATTCCAGTGGCATGTGAATATCTTGATGTTTTTCTTGAAGAGTTGTCAAGGTTACCACCTGACAGAGAGATAGAGTTTTGTATAGATTTGCTTCCAAATACTCAACCAATTTCTATACCCCCATATCGAATGGCTCCAGCTAAACCTAAGGAGTTGAAAGAACAAATGAAGGATATTCTTAATAAGGATTTTATCCACCCTAGCTGTTCTCCTTGGGGTGCACCTCTGCTATTTGTTAAAAAGAAAGATGGCTCATTTCATTTGTGTATTGATTATCGGCAGTTGAATTAGGTGACGGTGAAAAGTAAATGTCCTCTTCCTCGCATTGATGACTTATTTGATCAATTTCAAGGATCCCAATATTTCTCGAAGATTGATTTGCGATCTGGGTACCATCAGTTGAAAATACGGGGTGAAGACATTCCTAAGACAGCTTTCCGTACTCGCTATGGACACTACGAGTTCTGGGTTATGTTTTTTGGACTTACCAATGCCCCTAGAGCTTTTATGGACTTAATGAATCGTATCTTTAGGCCTTTCTTTGATTACTTTGTAATAGTCTTCATTGATGACATCTTCGTGTACTCCAAGAGTAAGGAAGAGCATAAGCAGCACTTGAGGTTGGCTTTACAGACATTGAGAGAGCATAAACTATATGCTAAGTTCTCTAAATGTGAGCTCTAGTTGGAGAGCGTGACTTTCTTAGGTCATGTGGTGTCCAAAAAAGAGATAAGTGTTGACTCAAAGAAGGTAGAAGCGGTGCAAAATTGGCCCAGGCCTACATCTGTGATGGAGATCCGTAGTTTCCTTGGACTTGCCGGATATTATCACTGGTTTGTCAAGGACTTCTCTAAAATAGCAACTTCTTTGACTAGGTTAACATAAAAGCAGGTTAAGTTTCAATAGACTGATACATGTAAGCAAAGTTTTCAACAATTGAAGAGTTGTTTGACATTTGCTCCAGTGTTAGCATTAACTACTTCGGGTGATGGTTATGTAGTTTATTATGATGCTTCTAGAATTGGTTTTGGATGCATGTTGATGCAATAGGGGGGAATTATTGCTTATGCTTCTAGACAACTTAAGAAGAATGAGCAGAACTATAAAATGGTAGCGGTGATATTTGCTTTCAAGATCTAGAGGCACTATTTATATGGTGAAACATGCGAGATCTATACTGATCACAAGAGCCTCAAGTATATCTTTCAGCAGAAGGATTTGAATCTAAGGTAGAGAAGGTGGATGGAGCTCTTGAAAGACTATAATTGCACGATTTCGTATCATCCAAGAAAAGCTAATGTAGTGGCCGATGCTTTGAGTAGGAGGTCCATGGGTAGTCCATAGTTGAGGTTAGAAGATCAATAGTGAAGGAGTTCCAAAAACTTGTAGATATAGGGGTGAAGTTTGAAATTTCAAGTGCAAAGTCACTAATAGCTCAAGTTCAAGTTTGTTCTACCTTGGTGAATAGTATTAAGGGTAGTCAGGGAGAAGACCCTCATTTGTGGAAGATTATGGAAGAGGTCCGAGTAGGCAAAGTTTCTAACTTTGTAATTGACTCTAAAGGTGTCTTGTGTTTTGGCAAACGCTTATGTGTACATGATGTAGTAGACTTGAAGAAGAAAATATTAGAAGAAGCCCATCATTCTTCTTACACCATTCACCCAAGTTCTATGAAGATGTATCAAGATCTAAAAGAATTCTATTGGTGGGAAGGGATGAAAAAGGAGATAGATGAAATTGTGTCTAAATGCTTAGTTGTTAGCAAGTGAAGGCTAAGCACCAAAAGCCTATGGGTTTACTCCAACAGATTAAGATACCTGAATGGAAGTGGGAGAGAATCACTATAGACTATGTGATAGGGTTGCCTAAAACCTCAAGAGGTTATGACTCAACTTGGGTAATTATAGAGCGACTGACTAACTCTGCACACTTTTTACTTGTTAAGACTATCTATATAGCAGCTCAGTATGCCAAGCTTTTATCTAGAGAGAATTGTATTCTTACATAGAGTATCTTTGTCTATAATATCTGATTGAGGATCTCAATTCACAGCTCAATTCTGTAGATCTTTTCAAATAGCCTTAGGAACTCGATTGGACTTAAGCACTGCTTTTCATCATCAGACAGATGGTCAGTCTGAAAGAACGATATAGATTCTAGAAGATATGCTCCGTGCTTGTGTCCTAGACTTCAGAGGGAGTTGGGACCAATATCTACCTCTAATAAAGTTTACTTACAACAATAGTTATCAATTTAGTATTCAGATGGCACTATTTGATGCTTTATATGGAAGGCGTTGTAAATCACTGATTGGTTGGTTTGAAGCTGGGGAATCTAAACTTGTTGGCCCAAATCTGATACAAGAAACTACTGAGAAGGTCCAATTAATTCGAAAATGTTTAGTGACTGCTCAAAGTAGGCAAAAGTCTTACGCAGATCAGGGACGTTGACCTTTGGAGTTTGGTGTAGGAGAATATGTGTTTCTACGTGTTCTCCTATAAAAGGCATTTTGAGGTTTGACAAAAGAGAAAAATTAAGCCCAAGATTTATTGGACCTTTTGAGATATTGGAGAGAGTATGGCAAGCTGCTTATTGCTTAGCCCTTCCGCTAGATCTTTCAAGTGTTCATCCAATTTTCCATGTATCAATGTTACGGAAGTATGTTCATGACCTTTCTCATAGTATTCAACATAATTTGGTTGAGCTTGATGAGAACCTAAGTTATAATGAGCAAATGGTGGCAATCATAGATAAACGAGTGAAACATCTACGATCTAAGGATGTTGCGTCAGTAAATGTCATTAGGCAGGGACCATCTAGTGAAGAAACTACATGGGAACCCAAAGCGATCATGCGAAAGAAATACCCACACATTTTTTATATTCAAGGTTTGTTGATATCTCAAAATTCGAGGACGAATTTTTTCTTTAAGGGGAAGGTATTGCGATGCTACAGTTTTGAGTTTCAAAATAGGGGAAAGGAAATATTAAATGGGATAAGGGCTTTTTAGTCTTTTGAGTATTAAGCTAAAAAAAATGGGATAAATGAAAGGTGAGAATTGCACCTACCATATCACACCTTCTCTTTTTCCTTTTTTCCTTCGCTTCTATTCAAATTTCTTCTTCTTCCTCTGTTCCTCGTTTTCTCTCTTTTTCTTTTTCTTTTTCTTTTCTTCTTCTTATTTTTACCATTAAAGCTCCTTTTTCTTTTATTTTCTCATAAAAGTTTGATATCCGCTGGTCCTTAAAGCTTAAGGTGAGTTCCTAATTTTACACCTTTCTCTTATGAGTAAGTCTTAGAGGTTTTTTTCAAGTTAGGGAGTAGTAATAAAATAGTAGGTGAATAATATTTCAGAATTTTTCTTAATAATAAACATGTTAATTATTAGACTATCTCCAAACAAATTATCTAAACTTGTCAAAATATTTATGTTGATCAGATCCTCCTGATACGGTGCCAGTTACTCCTTCCAGAGTCAGCTTGGGGAGCAAATTTTGATTCCTCTTTGTAGTGAGTGGTTATTTACTTAGTGGCAATAGTTTTAAATTTATTTTTATAGGAGAAACTAACTCGTTAAAGCTAATAAGTTGATTCTATGCTAATGATTGATTTTTCTTTCAAAAATGATAATCGAGTTTTCTTTGGATATTGATAACTGATTTAATATTTTGGATATTCTATTGGTTATTATTTCAATACCACATGTTGCTATTCTTTATTATTTTGTTGTTTATTTATAATGAATTATAAAAGTTTATTTCTTGCAAGAATTGGATTTTTATAGAAGTTGACTTATTGAATTTTAGTGTTTCATTTCATAATAAATTTATATTGAGAAACCATGATGGGTTTTAAATTAGAACGCCGTTCATCGTTAGCGAAGAGATATAGCGGTACCATTCGCTATTAATGAAGAGATATAATGGCCTATGTGCACATAGTACATTTAGATGAGATAGTGCCGGGTGAGGTAAGACTCCTGGTTTGAGACGAATACATATTTATGGTCAGATGGGTTAAGACTACTTCCCATAAAAATTTAGGTCTTTTTGTGTAACCCTCATGGAATATTTGGTTTGATGAAATATCTAATTCTATGTTGACAAGGTCTATTTATGAAGTTGATTAAGATAATATATTGAGAATTATTGAATTTCTATTTATGAGTTTTATTTCAAATAAAGGATATTGACAAGTTCTATTTATGGAAAATATGGAATTGACAAACTATCGCCTTAATCAATTTCTTTGGTGAATGTATGATGGTTAAGTTATTTTCTTTTATTTTAAAAACTCGTGCTTGATTTAGTTTCTCCTTCCTGTCCACTTGGTTTATATGTCCTCATTGAATCTGTGTGACTCACCTTATTTTCTTTCCTTTTCTTCAGATCCATAGGGTGCTGAGTAACAGGTTCCTGGGATTTGCTATTCTACCAAAGATATTTCTTTTGATAGGCCTTTACTATGGAAAAAAACTCCTATTTTGTTGACTCCAATATTTTGCGGATATAGGGCATAGGATCAGTTATTTTTGGATTATGTATATAGTCATAATATGTATATGACTCTTTAATATAGCTGATCTTTAGATCTCTATGACTGTTGTTATGGAAATATTCTGACTGTTGCTTTTGGTTGTTATGTTTGATATAAAATAGGTCTATATGATTTTTGAGTTGTTCAGTTTTCAGGGGAGACTCTGCCGAATTTTCGGTAGCCCCCGTAATTAAGTTGCTAAATTATATGGATAAAATTTTGTCATTAGGTTTGCCAGGTTAATGCGTCAGATTGACCTGTGCATTGGTCACGGCTTACGTTTGGGGCGTAACAACAACATAACAACCACTTGAATGAAGTACATTTGAAATATATCCATTAAATTGATATTTAAAAACAAGATAAATGAGCAATTTCTTCCTTTATTATATGTCTACCTCTCTAAGACTTGGCGTATCTACTTGGTACTTATGCTCATTAAGGGCCGGTTTGGTATATCTGATAGTATAAGGGCTGATAATATAAGATCTAATTGTATAAAACCTAATAAAAATTTAATATTATGCAATATTTAGTATATTATTGTATAAGATATTGTATTATATAAAATATAATCAGAAAAAATTATAATAAATATAATTTTTAAATAATTATTATAATCATTTTAGTTATTTTTTTATTACATATAAAAATAATTTTATATTAAAAATTATTTATTTATTTATTTATAATATTTTTTCATAAATATAAAAAATATGAGAGAGAGAGAGAGAGAGAAATAGAGATTGAATTTTTATACATCAAAATCTAAGTAGGCTTGATATCATATTCCTATATTTTGTTATATTTTTTATTATATATAATTAAATTTATATTAAATATTATTATTTATATATTTTTATTCCTATATTTTTATTTTAGTTTGAATAGTTATTTTATAATTATTTTTTAAAAAATATTTATTTATTATTAAATAATATTATTTTTATTTTTATTTTTATTATTTATTTAATAATTAATTTTATTTTAATAAAATATATTAAAAAAAAAAAGTGAAAAAACCCTTATACATTAAAAGCTAATCCGGCCTAATACGACCTTCGTAGGCCATATTAAGTTGTCTATCATTATAACGTATAAGAGAGATTTGATGGATAAACTTATACAATACGTTAACTACACCAAACAACAGATAAGGTCATAACATATTGTATTACCTTATCGTATCATGTCTAATACGGCATGCCAAACACCCCCTGAATTCTTCCTCCAGTTTAGGCATGATTCCACTCTGGACAAAAGTATCAATTGCACAAAGACTCAATTTTCCGACAGGAAGGTACTATATTCCAACTTCCAACAGATCATCATCACTATTTTAGCATTTACATTCACATGTCAAACAATGTAGGTTTTAGGCTTTTTGCAGCTCAAAATTCGGTAAGAGAACAGCAGTACACCTTGGCTAGCACATATGCAATCCACACTATTTTGACTTGCAAAAGAACATAGCCAAAATTTTTTATAATTAATAAACAACATTGGGATATTTAGCCATACCAAAATGTTATCTTTACAAATTAAAACACTAACCATCATACATAAGAACATACAGGGACGTGATGAAAAGACAAACTACAGGGAACCGTATCAATATTCTTTGTCCATTCCTACAATTCCTGTAATTAGACATTTCTCACTGATCAAAGAATTTCTCAGAATATTTATAATGAATGATGCATCTGCAAAACAGTTATGAATTCTCAAGCCTCAACCAACTTACAAAATTGTCACTATTTTGAAGATGCAAAATTGTCAAGTGTTATAGTGTTTTACCCTATCCCAACTAAACATTAAACAATGGAAAGCGATACATCACAACTTTTTTATATACTGTTTTTCTTGCTTCCATAAAAACAAAGGCAGGTTAACTATTTTGGTTTCATACAGTCGATACTACCACTATGTTTTGACACTAAAGCAATGAGGTCAAAATAAGTCCATGTTTTCCTTTCTCTATCCTCAGGGTGAAGGGAAGAGTACACTTCTTCACAGCTTTTAAGAAAATGGCCTTTCCCAAATGCAGTAAGGACGAGAGAATCTGTTTCCATTTCTACAACTCTGTAAAGATAGCCCATTCTTCGCCATGTTTCTAAAGCTCCAATACCATCAAAGCCAATTCTATTCGCATCAAATACAATTCCAATAGTGACTATATCAGGTTTCACCTGATAGATTGGGAATAGCGAGAGCAAAATCCTCAAGTTCTCGAAATCTTTCATCTTCACATAAGCCAGCATGACAATATTTGCAATAGTGACATTCCAGTGAACCCTGGCATGTCGCATTTCTCGAACAATTATATCCATTCCTTTTTTACTCAAAAGACATGCATAAGAAAGGAGACGGAGACACCATACAAGGTCAGACCCACCAAATGATGAACGTAAATCTAGTCCAAGGTCCTCCAATCTAGAAAACATGTAGTTCTTGATATAAACTTCAGCCAATTTTCTTATCAAATCATCATCTAGACATGTTTTTGAGTTCAACAGTTTTCTATAAAGTGTTTCCATCTTTTCAACCATACCAAATGTGGCATAAGCCTCAAGCATTGCAACCAAAGTAGAAGACTGCAAACACATTCTTTTTGAAATCATTCTTTGATATAGTTTTTCCATCCTCTGGAGTACCCCACCACGTGAATACTCTCGTATTAATATATTATAAGTGATGTGATCAGGAGAACATCCATCCAACTCCATCTTTTTCACACACTTACTGATCTCATCGTACATTTTAAATTTCCCATAACCTCGGATTAAACCATCATATGTCTCAGTGTCCGGCTCTAAACCAAATTCTTTCATCTCATCAAGAAATCGCAAAGCTTCACTGAATTTACCTTCTCTGGAGAAACCGTGAATTATTGGGTTGTAGGTGTCCAAAGAAGGCTTGAGACCATGAGTTTTCATCTCTTGCAATGCAGACACAGCACCTTCCATCATCCCTTCTTCACCTAACATGGATATTATCTTGTAATAGTTTAACTCACTAATCCTTGATTTCTCAATGCTCTTCCACATTTCAAATACCTATTCACAAACTCCATCGAATCAATTACTGCAAGATGCTAAGAAACTACTAACTCAAACCCACAAAAGGAAAAATGATAGAAAAATGGTGATACAATGTAGAATCAGTGTAGAATCAAAAAGTAATCACAAATCCTTCCCCTTTACACAGAATCAAAAGGCAATTAAATAGAGTCCTTTTACTTGGACATACTTTTACGTGTCTCAATCTAACTCATGATCATTCATATACAGATAAGTGGGAATTCATCTACATAATTGGAGAATCGGATGAATTTAGTGATAAATGATAATCCTATTATTCGATTCTCTAGTTATATAGCTGAATTCCCTAGTCTATTGACACACATAAATATATGTCCAAATAACATTTTTCAATTAAATATTTTAGGACCCGTTCATGCAAAGCTTCCAACTCTGTCGAAAAAAAAAAAGGAGGAAACGCAAGTCATAAGGGTCCCAAAGTCCCAACCTGAAGGATTTCCGAAAACCTTGAGGCATTTTTGAGGAACTTGACAACGGCCCAGAAGTAGTCTTTGTTCCAATCACCGTCCTCAGTGAGTATCCGAAGAGGGTCAGAACCTTCCTTCTCGAGCTTTCGGAGTAGGATTCTGAGGCCACGATGAGCATGGTAAGCCTCAACGAGAAGGGTTGTGTGCTTTGAATCTGAGACTGCACCATCAGTGGGTGGTGGCGGCGATGGGCGGATAGAGGAGGCAATGCGAATTTGGGTGGTGAGGGATGGGAATTTATCGAAACGGGGTTTGAGGAAGACGTGGTTGTTGCTGCTCTTACTTTCTCCATCTATAGTCTTTCTGCCGCAATTGGGGTGGACATGGACGCGGTGCCCGTGCGTATGAGTTAGTGCATTCTCCATTTTTTGTTCCAATTTCACGCATTGGCTTTTCTTATTTCGTGATGGACTTTAAGCATGCGGCCATGTATGAGGATAAACCCAAAGAACAGAAATAAAAATAAAATAAAATACAAAAATACAAACCCTGCGCGCACGTGCAGATATGTGTGTGTGTGTGTGTGTGTGTTTTCCATATGTTTTGGTGACAATTAAATAATAAAAATATAAAAATAACGCAAGTGCATAAAAATTTAAAAATGTAGGTATAATTAAATAATAAAAATATAAAAATAAGAAAGAACGAAAATATAAGTCATAGAATTTAATTTAAATATACTGACAATGTAAAACAGTTTTACATTGTTAGTCAATAGAAATAGTAGAAAGTGACAACTCACATAAATAATTATCCATCATAATGAGGGATCCACCATGATTTCTCATTTTTCCTAACTTCTATTGGTTGACCGTGTAAAACAGTTTTACATTATCAATGCATACCAATTAAATTCTAAGTTATATTTAATATTTCACATAAAGTATAAAGTTTAATTAGTATGTACAGACAATGTAAAACAGTTTTATACTATCAACCAATAGAAATAGGAAAAATTGAAAAATTATGTTGGATTCTTTATTATAATAGGTAGTTATTTGGGTGAGTTGACACTTTTCATTATTTCTATTGACTAACAGTATAAAATATACTGTCATTATATTTAAATTAAATTCTAAAATATATATTTAATATTATTTTCTCATTAAATCCATCTTAGGTAAAAAAAAATGAATTGATGTTGTTAGAGGCTAATTCCTACTTGGCCCAATTGTTGATGGGCTCAGAGGTAGGATATGCAAGCCCAATCAATTATGGCCACCCCTCCTCCCCAACCCCAAAACCTGGTTCAAGCGATGTGAGCAAATCTCATGAGATGTCAATTTTAACCATCTCTTTATCTACTCATGCTTGACCTACAAGATGGGAGGGAAAGAGCTGTTCGATGGGGTCAAATACCACGAAAAGGGAAGCCTTACACCAACTCTTCCATGAAGCCGATAAGGTCTATATAACACTCTTTGAGATGATAGTTCAGGTAAATAACTGCAATCCAGTTCAATCCTAGTACCTCTTATTCTTTTTCTGACTTGAATGTTGAAGTGTTTGTAAGTGTACACTACCTAGATCGGTCGGTCCCTCCATCAACCTACCATCTCTCTTCACTCTTTGCTTTTTCAAACTTAAGGCTAGGAAACTTGTGGACTGGTTGGTCCCTTCTCTGACCTATCATGTCTTTTCACTCTTTGCCTCTCCAGGCTTGAGGTTGGGGGTTTGTGGAGAAGAATGGTAATCTTTTTTTATCACCACCCTACTAGTGATTACAAGTAATCCCTACCCTTTAGTCTTTATTTTTAACAACTCTTATTATATATGTTACATATTTTCACGGAAATGGGTCTTATTTAATGTGATCAAATTGGACGATGCATGCTCAAATCATACTACAACTTTGATAATTAATCATTTCGCCACAAAAATTTGTGATTTCATGTTCAAATCATACTATGTTATTTTTTTTCTTTTTGGGGTTTGGTTTAAAGGCAATGCTGCCCAACTATTTATAGTATGTTTGGATTTCTATTTGGAACACTAAAATTATAATTTGAATAAAAGTTATGAGAGAAAATTTATATAAACTATAGTGATGTTTTTAAATGAAAAACCATACATGATGTTGCTCTATAGCACTATGCTTACATAACGTAATTTGTGACTCATGAGTCAACTATCAACAATTCAATATACTTATTTGAAACAAAACCTAAAAAAAGTCACAAATTAACATAGGTACCATAGGATTATATTGCTATTTACTTATTTTCTACAGTGGCTTGCTCACTTAAATGTGTATGCAATAACAATCATCTCAAAATTTTTTAGTTTTATTTATTTTTTGTAACAAAACTACATGTTTGAACTTAGGTAGGAACTTAGCACAATGAATGCATGACTTTATAGCAATGCTCAAAGAACTGGACCAAACAAACCGGTTCAACTAGTTGACACAAGAATCAGACCCCGTTCGATCCAGCTGTTTGTTGAAACTTAGATGCTCAAAAACTAGTCAACAACTAGATGAATTAGTCAAAAATTAGTGAATTGCCTGAAGTAGCGATGATTTACACAATTGGCGGTCCAACAAATATATATATATATATATATATATATATATATATATATATATATATTTGCACTCTTAGCAATATGACGCATTCTTCCCAACTTCAATCAATCGTTGAATCTCTTATGCTTACAGTGGCATTTTCTCCTTCTTGCTCTACTCATCAACAAATATGCATGCTTAAAAGGAGAAGGAGACATAGAGAAGAGCAAGATCTAGGAGTGAGAAAGTCAAGAATGAGAACAAGAATAGGGAGAGTGGGAGAGAAAAACAAGAGGAAAAGGGAAATGCAATTGCCCATCACATTTAGGGAGTTAATGTTTTTGCCTTTTCTAGACAAATAGGTCATGGGTCACTCCATGCTAGCCACTTTTTTGAGAACACTATATTCACTATGTCTCTTCTCTTCCCAAGTATTGGACTCTGCCTACATATTGTCGGTCTTTTTTTTTTTTTTTTTTTCTCTCTAAGCCTTGTTTTGAAGACTAGAAAAAAATATTTTTCAAGACTAATATATTTAAATGGACAAAAAGTTATTTAAGTCATATTAAAAATAAATTAATTGTTAAAATAAAAGTAATAATTAGTATCTATTTATTATTCTTTATTTATATTATTTAATAGTTTTTATTTATTTTATTGTATACATATATATACATATTATTGTATTTCGGTTAAATTATTATTGAATTAATTGAATTAATACATTTTTGAACCAATATCTTGCCTAGTATGATGACTAATTTAGTTTTTAGAATCTTGTTTTGTAGTTATATAGCACAAATATGGGCACGAGTATTGAATATGGTGTGATATGATAAATATAATAATTTTATTAAAAAATAAAATATGAATACGATAATACATATTAAATAAAATATTATAATCATAGAATGAAAAAATAAATATCAATAAAATATTTACTGAAAATGATAATATAATTGGAGGAAAGTAATTAATAAGAACAAAATTTAAATTTTTATCTTAAATTGTTCAAATAATACAACTTTTAATATGGTAGATATATATAAAAAAAGTTTAAAGGTATATCAAAAGTATGAAAACGAACATATATATATATATACTGCTATATTGCATGAATGTTGATATGAAACATAGCATCTTAGCTTGCCGCCAGTGACCTAGTGAACCAAAAGCCACCTAAAACCTTTGCTTTGTTGTTGCTTCTTACAAATTTGCAGTTACAATCCCTCATTCCTTGGAATTGCTTCCAACACACACTCCTTTGTTGTCTCGACTCTCCACTCAGCTGAAGCCTCAAGGTACCCATCACTCCCTTTCCTTTTTCCCTTTTTTAATATTGTAAAATGTGATTTGCTACGTTGAGCTCTGTACTTTCTCAACATGCTTCTGAATTTTGATTCCTCCCCTCTCCTTTCTCCACATTCGCTTTTAATCTTACACTGTCGCTTTCACTCGAATTGCTTGGTTTGATGCTTGTTACGATCATCATTCATGGGAATCCGCAAAAGCCGAGAACTTGTTGAAATGGTTTGGCATCCTGCTTTTTAATAATTCGCTGTTTCAAGATATCGGGTGCAAAAGAAATCTTTTTTTTTTTTTTAATAAATAATAATATAATAATCTGGTTCTAATTTTGATACCAGAACGACTGTTGTTGCTTATGTTGGTTATGATGATTATCGGCCACATAGTGGAACTTGTAAATAGTATTGTAAACAATAAATGCATGCTTATGAAATTTTAATACAATCGAAAAATTATTTGTTTTTACACTAAAAATGCTGAGGCTTTGGCAGTGTAATAGTGCCTTCAAATGGGTTTAATATTATAATGTAACCCATAACTTATTTTGGACCTATCATGGATGAATGTTTTGCTTTAGGGTAATGCCTATAAGCTGTTTGATTAAATGTCTCTTTCTTTGTTTTGCTCTTTCAGTTTCACTAATCTTTTTCACAGTATATATGGTCCCTTGCTTTGTGATTGTGATTTGTGATCGATGGACAACTTCTTATGATTGGCTCTGATTATACATGTTTCGTATTTTCGGTGAGATGTGTCTTATTTATTGTGATCAAACTAAACGATGCCTGCTCAAATCATACTAAAACTTTGTTTGATCGGTTAGTGGTGTTGCCACAAAAATTTGTGATATCATGTTCTCATTAGTTTCCAGATTTGTATGAGGAATCTTGAATTATCCCTCTTTAATCCATGTTCATGTTGTTGTTGTTTTTGGTGTTTTTGTACATCGTTTATCAATGTTGATGATGCAGCACAAATTGTGATCCATTTTTACAGCTTCTGGTACAGGTTTTCAGGCCCAAATTAAGAATCTTAACTATGAATGTTGATTCTTTCAAGCAGGACATTGATGAACTAATAGATGAATTCACTCAGGTATCTTTGAGATCTGTGACCAGTGTGTTTCCTCATTGGGGTGGTTTGTTTGTAAATTCAAGGAGCTTGCTTCCAATTATTTAGTTATTAACAATCGATATTTACTGTGCAATTTTGGTGAGTCACAGAACGAGTCAACAACCTTGGCTGATATGAAGAGAGTATGGCTTTCTGAGAAGTTCTCCTACATTTATGAAGCTAGTCCTTCTACCAACCTGGCCTTCTTTATGCAGTCTCTGTATGCTCATTGTATAGGTACATGTTTAGATTCAGTGGTGACTGTTACCTAATTTTATATCTATAAACAGAAATGCAAGCTTGTTCCATAACTTTAGAATTGTTCTGGCCAACTTTGCTGGTAATTTGGATTTTGAATGGTTTTATTTTGGGCTGAAACCTGAAAGAAGTTGATAGAAACCTGGCATCCGTAGAGAAAATAGGAAGAGAGACAAGATTGTATTTCTAAATGCAAAACTGGTATCATGGCAATACCAATGGCTGCTCGGAGGAATTTACGAACAGGACAAAAAAAAAAAAAATGAAAAAGGTATTGAGCTTTTGAGAGGCTCAATTCTCTCCTAAGGTTCCAGTCCCAAATTCTAGCCTAGCCTGATCACACACCCCCATCACATACATATAGCCTCTTACCTCATTCCCCATGCCAAGTCAATAGAGTTGGTTACAAATGTGCGTTCCCCACTACTCCCTCATTCCCTCCATGTTTATTTCCTCATTTGCCCCTTTCTTCCATGCACTCTGGTCATGTGTGGATTCCTAACATATTCCAAAAGCGGAAGTCCTAATCCTAAATCTAAAAGGAAGAGTTGCAAACATAAAATAAAATTCATCATATTATATTTATGAAAATTCCACTAGTGTGTGATGATTATGACATTTCAAGTGTAGAATTTTTACTTTATTTGCCTTTGTCTTTTTATTTCAGTATAGAAACTCTCTTATGTTCTTATGCAGGTTACATGGGTGGTACTGCTTCTTTATCACACAGATTGGGTGGCCTTTATTGCCTCTACTGTCTTTATGAGACTCAACCATTTAAACCTCCTTTTAAGGTCTATCTATCCCTTGGTATGGCGATTTTTAAGTTGAAAATGACTACAACTATTGTAATTAAGTTATATGGTTAATTCTGAATTGTTAGAGACTCACTATATTTGTACAAACAGGTTTAATATTTTGAATGATCTATTTGGGAATTGTACCATTTAAATTCCAGTCTTGTAGCTTCTTAAATACTGATGCAATTTTTTATCAATGTAGTGATTGAGAAAATTTGATTTATTCATAATTGTTTCAGTTGTGATTTTATATGACTCAACTGCGTTTGATAGAATTAAAATGTATCTTTCTGTTTGTGTGTGTGGTTTCATAGGATCACTAATCTGTGATTCAGTACTTGCAATCATAATGTGTCATACAACGAACAATATTATGCCTATTTTATTGTATTTTACTCAAATTTTTACAGTTAGGATGATAGAATAGCGTATACATGATTTTGCTCCAGCATTTTGTCTACTTCATCCAGACGGAAATATTTTGCATCATGCAGAATCTAGCTATTGAAAATAGAGCATTCATTTGTCAATGGTGTTGTGGTTTAGAGACAGACCCGAATTTTCTTTTTTTTTTTTTCCTTTATCAACTTTATTGTTGGGCAAAGTCATGATTGACGCGTGCTGATGAATTTTAATGAGGGTGTTGGATGAAGTTGTCAATCTCTTCATTGTTATTTTTAGTGTTTGACACCACATATGCGCCATTGAATCTGAGTAACTGACTTCACCTAGTAGAAAAAAATCTTTATTGTTGTTGTGTGTTGTTGTTATTGTTAACACAACACATGCATATTTTAGGGCAGATACTAGCTTTTTTAGAGATAGCTGCTACGATGTATGATAGAAGAAAAGATAAAGTTTTTCTTAATATGTTATGCAGTGTCTCTAATGGACCATGCCTCCTAGCGTGAGTGTCAGAAGATTGGTCTATTGCTGACAGTCATCTTTTATTTTTAATATGTTGTGCACTGTCCTAACTTTGATGCATCATTTTGTCTTTTATTTGTCCAAATCTAATAGTGGTTGGCATGAAAAACCTGAATGTGTGCATTTACACAGGAGAGGTAAAGAAACTAAGAATCCTTGTTGCGGATGCAAAAGCAAACGAAATTAAAGTGGTGCCTTCTTTGGTAAAAAGAATGCTGGATAGAAACATGTTCCTTTTTGGCTCTGTCGACTTAATCGAAGGTTCTGTCACAGAGACAGTAAACCAACTGCAACAATTGCAGGATGCTCGTATCAAACTTGCATATGAAAAGTAAACAACCGCATTAGACTGATGTTCAATATTCTCCTGTCCTTGTCATGTTATTATTGATGATAATGTAAGTGTCCTGACATCTCACTGTTTTCTTGTTTTCCCCATTGATGACAGGTTACTTCATAGCACTCCAATTGACAACTACGTTCACATGGACCTTGTAAGTAAATTGGTGTTTTGTGACTTTCAAAACGATTCAACGTTTTTTCATTTTAATTACGCTGTTTTACCATCAGATGCACATCTAACGTGAAATGCTGCTATGTAATTATATAACGTGCCTTTTATACCAATTGCTCCAACTTGAGTTAAGGCTTCAAATGCTTAAAATAAAATCATGTAAAAAAAATTTAAAGTTAAAACATTAAAATATTGGTCCGTATTGCATTTAACTTGCTTTCCCCTTTCCACGTGCCAGGGCATGGAAGTTGACCTTGAAACGCTGAAGAAAATGTCATCTGAATATGCTGGGGCCAAGAATGTAGCTATTGAAGGTATTTTTCCCTTTTCTTTTCTCTGTCATAATGTAGGCGGAAGTTAATTGCTTATCGTGAAGCCAAGTGTTTGGTTTTTCTTGACATCCTAAAAGGCCAACCAACCCAGCCAACCATGAAGATAAAATGACTATATATCTTCTCCTCTTTAACCGCTTTTCTTCCTGCTTTTGATGTTCTATGTGGCTATTGGAATTTGTCTAACTTATGATACATTTAGTTTTGTCAATTACCTAATTCTGTGTTTCCCTTGCCTTCTATATTTCTCTTAAAGAAGCAAGCAATATTTTAGATGTCCAAAACATAAGGCACATATCAGAAGATAATGAACTTATAGGAGATGTTGTGAAGAAGATTGCCGATGACTGGAATGTTCAGAAAGAAACGTTTTATAAACAAGCAGGATGGGGGGAGGATGAAGGATATGACCGGGAGCTGGAACTACTTCTAGATCAGCAACAAGATGGTGATGATGATGAAGATTGAAGGCAAACATCTGATGAGTCGGATTTCCTAATGTATAGGATGGGGAATTCGTAATGCTAATATTTTAGCCGTGTTTTTTGTATAGGGAATTTCAAAGAGGTAATTTGTTTTCAGGGATTCAAAAATCCTATATTATGATTAATTGTGTTGCCTAAGTCCTTAGCACAATAATTTGAAAGATATGGCCTATTTTAGTAAGTAGGCTGTTTTTTTTTTTTTTTTTTTTTTAAGTCTCTCTTTTTATTTACTTTGGTATCAGCACTGCCGAGGATATATAATTTACGGGAAATAATTAGCATTTACTCTATTTCCATTTTCCCAATAGCCTTCCACCCCAGTCCCCTTTCCCTTGCAAAAACTGCAAGCCATTCCAGGAGATATTATCTTAGAACTCAGAGGATGACAACGTTTTCTGAACTTACATAAAGTATAATAAGCCAAAGTTTACAGCCGTGTTGCCGACAGAGAAAATTTTCCAGGGCAAAGACCGTGCTATAAGATAGGGATCCAGGCCTAATAATGACATGTTAAACGATATGTAGTAAGATCTTACTTGTAATAATAACTGAATATCCTCAACATATACAACCAGCCTCTTAGGAGGACTAAGGCTAGGATGAAGACAAATGGGCAAAATATGTGCCTAAAATTCTACGGCAGTCTAACTAAAAACAGGTAATAGTGTAAACAGCATGTCAAAAATCAGAGCCCATCACGTCAAAGTGGAAAAACAATGAGATGTTCTCACCACCTAACCTAGCAATCTTTTTTCTACCTTCACCGAGTATCCACAGATGAGCAACATAACAATTGTATCCAGTGTGGCCTGCTCTTGGCTTTCTTCTTTTTTTCTCTCTTGATGTCAGCTGGGGAGCTCCATTCTTTTCCACTCTCTCCATTCACAACTTGAGCACCCGGCGATTTGCGACCCAGATTGGAGTTAACAGTTGTCAGTCTAGAGCCATCATCTTCTGTTACTTTAACATTTTTCTGATTAACTGAATGTTTTTCTAGTTTTGGAGACTTTGGCTTGCTGCTGTTATGGGCAGCCTCACCCAAGAGACTCTTTAGAGGCGTGTTCTGCAGCTTACTGGTGCTCCAGTTTGTTACCTTGGCTATTTTTTCTTCATTCTTCTTTCTCCCTGGAGACTCATTAGTAACATGAGCTAGAGTGGGAAACCAACCAGCCCGTGAAGAGGAAGAATCTGGATGCTGTTTGTTCAATTCTGTCTGGTTTTCGGATGCAGCAGGTTTTGGGCCAACCATGTGTCCAGGTTCAACCAATGTCATGAACGATGGTGGTTCGAACATTTCTATTTTTTCACACTGCTCTCTCTCAGATTCAGCCTCTGGGTCCTTCAAGTTGGATTTGCCTGCTTCTGTTGATGCTAGCAAATCAGTTGATGGTAAAGCTTCTGCTTCAGTAGCACCTTGTGCATCAGATTGCACAGAGAGAACTGCTTGATATATCATAAAAAATTAAATTAAGGCTCTAGCGCTTTCTATAAATAATGCAAGGCAACAGATACTAGCTGACTTCATTGACCAGCCTAGCATGTTGTAAAAGCCCAATAGATAACTTTTCTATGGTACAGCATTCATAATACAATAAAAAATAATGAATGTATATACACCTGAAACAGAGCCACAGTTTGCTTCCAAACTGTCACACCGGCTACCAGGATCAACTGAAGTGTCAATTCCAGTTGAAGCAAGTTTAACATCATTATTACCACTTTGATCTTGAGCAGGGACAGCAACAACTCCGGGCAATTCACTGCCAGGCTCTCCATCTTGAATATCTTCAACAGCAGAAACATGTTGAGCAGAAGGCTCCATATTTAAAGAAGAAAGCGATGAATGGTCCCTACCAAGGCCTTCTACAGCTATGTCGTTTATGCCTGTTATGTTTTTCTCATGATGACTTGTACTGTCTCTGCTAATTACAGTAGTTGTTTCACTGGCTGCAGATCCAAAGGATGCATCACTGGGATTCTCATTTGAATCAGCCATGAAAGTACCTTCTGGTACATTAACCTGTTCTGAAATTTTAGGAAAATCATCAGATCCCTGCTCTTCAGAAAAGCAAACCATATGACTCTCAGTCATCTCAGTTTTCATAGCATTCTTAGAGGCTCCAGTTTCATCTAATATTTTATTACTTTCAACCTTGAAAGTGACTGAAGAAACTTCAATGTTCTCTTCAGCATGCATTTCTTCAGTCATAAGCTCACAGTTCACCTGCTCCTTCTTCATGTTACTATCCAAAGCATACATATCTTGAGAGAGAACCTCTCTTTTTTCACTTAATTGGCCTTGGTTGATAAGAAAATCATTTTGCTCAGTAACAGAAACCTTCAAGCCATCTCGTTCTTGTTCCAAT
Organism: Pterocarpus santalinus; assembly: GCA_031439595.1. Taxonomy (NCBI): domain Eukaryota; kingdom Viridiplantae; phylum Streptophyta; class Magnoliopsida; order Fabales; family Fabaceae; genus Pterocarpus; species Pterocarpus santalinus. The sequence goes on along the minus strand of CM062524.1, from coordinate 21,490,006 downwards.
GCTTTCGATGAATGTAGACTTGAAGAATTTTGTGAAACCACCCCTTCATGATTTTCATACTCACTCTGGGGATGTGCCACATCAGGTCTATCATCACATGAAGGAGGTGTAAGCACGTGAACATTTCCTTCTTCCCTTTCCTGCAACATCTTGACATCACTAGAAGTAGCAAGCTCTATCATATGTGCTGACTCTACCCGAATGCCATTTATGGAAGCACTGATGCTCTTAGCAGAACCCACCTCAACACAAAGATCATCTTGGGGCATCACAGAAAGGAACTCAGCATTGTTCTTTTCCTTCAGATTAAAAGCTCCATCAGCCACTTGATAGTTTGAGTTAACCACATCACTAACTGCTATTTTAGACACTCCCTCAAATGTTTCACCTACGGTGTTGTCAGAAGATACCACAATCTCAACCATGTCTCTGTCTGATTTGATTTCATCCTTTTCTTTCAAAGCAGTCTCCGTTGCAACAGATGTTGAACTGCAAACCCTCACATTTTCGTCAGCATGGATCTTATTTTCCAGCAGCACATGTGACATGGCTTCAGATTTGCTGGGCTTTCGGTCACTTGTCAAACCAAAGCAATCATTGGCATGCACCCCAATCAATTCTTCAGTCTTCAGGTCTGCAATCGAACTTTCTAATGGATTCACAGTAGAGCTTAACAGTTGACCTTGCAACTCCAGCATATTAACATCCTTAGCCCTTTCACTTTGCAAAATTTTAGGATTTTGCATTTGGACATCATTTCTTGACTTCAAAATTGACTGACTCTCTTCTGCAGCTGTGAAATGTATTATCAGAACACAATAGAGCAACAAAGAAGAAACAAATCTTAGTCCGAGAGATACCAGATTCAAAAAAAAAAATGTTTATTCCATAGCAGTGGATTCAAAAAGTAAATCTAAAAATAAAATTCAATGTTTAGTTTCCACAACAGATGCTAGATTTTTTCTCAAAACGAGCAATCTCATCAAGTTCTTAAGTATACCAGCAAAAGTGGTTCGGTCAACACAATCACTACTTAGGACCAATTTGGATAATACCACTTATTACTTTTTTCAACTTTTCGGAAGTCAAAAGTCACATTTTTAACTTTTTGTCCTATTTAGCTATGTAGCTTATTACTTCTCAAAAATCTATTTAAATATATTTTTACTGCTTTTTGGGAAATTAAAATATCTAGCTTCTCAATAAGCATCTTTTAAAACACTATAAACAGGCACTTCTATTATTATGTATCCAAAAATAAAATAATTTTTGCATAAGTTACTTTTCAGAAGTTACTTTCACACAAGGGCTTAAATAAGCTATTTACCTAAATGGGCCCTTATTCGTTGGTGTAAAGCAAACTGCCAGATACATCCATCAAATGCTTCATTTCATTTAATTTTTGGCTTACCATTGAAACCATTGTCCTGAGAAAACCCTAAAAATTTGGGATATTTTCTGTTGATTATTCCCTAATCCAAATTATCCCGCAAAAGTTCCTTGACTTGCAGACTTAGTCCACCATCTGAAAAGTCTGTTACTGCATCTAAGAACACCTCATCTCCTGACCTAATTCATTTTTCTCCTATTCCATCACTACCTTTGTCATTGTTACCAGTGTCCAAGGCTTTTGGACCTAAAACAACCAAACCGGTAACCTATCATCAGATTAGCAAACTTAAACCTGTGTGTTGTTGTAATGCACTAACTTCAACACTCATAATACTCCCCCCCCCCCCCCCCCAAAAAAAAAAAAAGAAAACATTCACATTCTCAGCATCAATGTGAAACATATATAGTACAATCTACTAAGAAGGCAACTTGCCTTGTCTTTTGTGATCATCGTCAGAAAGGTGATCATCATCTGAAGGGTTGAAATGGGTTTGACCCTCTGTGGCCAAGAGTTCGTAACCTTCAATGGTTCCACATATCTTCTTGTGAGCACGCCTATGTTTGGCACTCGGGTGTGGATTAGGAAAAGGCCACCCACATTTGTGACATAAATGAACTCCATAATTCTCGTGTCCTGCAAAATCAAACCCCCCCCCCCCCCCAAAAAAAAAAAAAAAACAAAATTCCATCATCAAAATGTTTCCCGAGAAAGAAAAACTTACAAGTAAAGAAATAAATAAACCCATAAAGGCAAACACACAAGAAAAACAAGAAAGTCACCAACCAAACAAACAAAACCCAGAAAGAAACAACAACAAATGACAACAAAAATAGATAGAAAGAAAATAATAATAAAACAGAATGACCCTTTAAATGAAAAAAAAAAAAAAAAGCACCTTGAGTGTGAGTTCTTCCTTGATCTTGGTTATCCATCCTAAGAGACTAAAGGGAGTGAATCAGAGAAAGAAAATCCCAACAACTAAAGAAAAGCAAAAACGTGTTGGAAATGGAGGCAGAAGAAGATTAAAAAAAAAAAAAAGAAAAAAGGAAGAAGAAGAAGACTTGTTAGAGCAAGGATCAAGAAGAGACAGCAAAAGTTGAATAGGGTGGAACAGTAGTGAAGTGGTACGCTGTTAGGGAACAGCGCCATACAAAACAAGGGGCCGCACCCATGCGGACTTTGTAAAACGCCGTCGCCTCCATTACATTGCAGTGCACGCCCTCAAAACTCAACTCTCATGCGTCAAACGCAGACACAAACGACTTTTCTTCCCCTCTCACTACGCTGCTAGTGGCTGCTGCTAGTGCTTGGAAGTTTTTGTGAAGGCTTTTCGGTCTTTTCCTCTCTCGGGAGGGTACAACTGTCACTGACGATAACAGTTTCACCCGAATTTTTATACCTATATTTGAAATAAACATGGATACACGTGTATCGCTATTTGAGAAAAACTAGGATACACACGGACTAGTCGTTTGATTTTTCTAACCGATTAATTTTGGAGGACTACCATTTGGTTCGAGAACAGCAATACGAATCCCATATGAAAATGTTTTGAACCAACGAAATCAATCAAAGCATTGACAGAAATCATGCGTAAGTGGAGGAAGACAGAGAAAATCCCACCACTCCACTCCTTTGTTTTTTAACTTTCGCGTTCAAAAGTACGAAAATTCCTTCCTATTAAATAATATTTCTCTCAATTTTGATATTACAGTATATCAATGTATAATATTTCGGGGTCAATTTTGATACTGCTGTTAAAAGGGATAGTATAATGCAATATTTTTGAAAGCTACAACTTACGGAGAATCACTATTATCACTCTAAATTATCCTTCCATATTTTTATAGTTAAATTAATAAAATTGTTCAATTGGTACAACTCTTGGGTAGCTTGTCAGTTCCACATGAACGTACATGGACATTCTATCGAAGATTGCAAGGCTTTCAAAACAACGATGAGAAGGTTGATTCCTTGTAGAAAACTAGAAATACAAGAGGAAGGAGGCCCAAGCATTACGAACAATCCAATTCCAAATTATGGTAAAGGAGATGTGAATGCACTAGACAAAGAAGATGAGAGAGTTAAAAATGTAACATGTTAAAACCCCTACAAGAAAGATATTTCAAGGACTAGTTGATGTAGTCACTATACATTCAAAGGTCGAGAGTTTGACAATTACATAGAGTTTTACTGTGAGTATCATCAAGTAAAAGAACATGATATTGAGAATTGCTAGGAATTCATGGCACATGTGCAAAAACTTATAGCATTGCGGGTGGTAGACATCACTCAAGTAGGTAGCTCCGCAAAGGTGATAGGCATGATGGATAGTTTTGTTATTAAGATTCTGCATGCCAGTGATGCTAACAACTCCTAGTAATGTGGTCAAAAGTGAAGAAGTCTATACCGTTTTGCTTCACAAATGCTCATGTTGTGCCATGGAAATATGAGGTGAAGGTGGAAATTTTAGGAAGCTCTTTTGCCCACACTATCAATCAAGATGAGCAATCTCAAGCAATACCAAACATTGTGCATTTAAGAAGAATCACTAGAAGAGGTTGATGCTATGGGAAAAAAGTGAAAAAGGATATCAGAGCAACAAAAGTAATAGAAAAGGAAGATGATTCCCAAAACAGAATGAAGCAAAGTGACTATGATATTGCTGAGCAGCTCAAAAAGACCCTTGCTAGAATGTCTCTCTTATATCTCATTCTAAGCTTTGAGCCTCATCGCAGAGCACTGCAAAATGTATTGAATGAAGCTTATGTGAAGCCAAATGTTACACTGGAAGACCTAATGAGCATGGTGGACTGATGGACTGAGTAAAGCATGTTAATATGATCACCTTTACAAAGGAACAAATAATCCATTCTGCAAGAGAATAACACTCGTGCTTTACTAGGAAAAAAGAGTAGATGTGGGATTGGATATTAAGCATCAATGGAAGAGAAAAATGAGGCGAGGCATGAGCCTCAATGGGGAAGAGAAGAGGAAGATAGGAGACGAATGATTTCCTATCTAATGCAGAGTTTCCTAATGCCTATTGAGATTATCCATGAAGAGGCCAACCCTTATGTTGATTGGTTATCAATAACCTGGAAGAAGACTCTTGAGGGGACCATGTTATTAATCATGCAAGCAATTTTGAATCAATGAGCAATTGGCGATATGAAGTGTTAGTTGATGTGATTGCCATAAAATAATTGTTTACATGTGGTAATTTATTATGCTTTTGAAATGTTGAACTTCTTTGAACTTCTTTGAGGCACGAACTTGCGTGAATGTGAGCATGATATTTTGTTGTTCTTTCTTTCATTCAAACTTATTTTTCTTATAAAAATAAAGAATAATATTATTTGTGCTCATTTAACTTATGACATTATGTTAACTCATTCAACATCCACCATTGAAAATGATGAGTTGGCACGGTGTCCTAACTAAAATAAGTAGAAATAACATTACTTCAAAACAAATTATCATGGTAATATTCACACAATTAATTACATTCGTGCTTCAAAAAAGTTTAACCAAATTCAACATTACAAAAGCTTAAGAAATTATCATGATTAAACAATTACTTTATGATAATCACATCAACTAATGCCTCAAATCTTCAACTGCTCAGTGATTCATCACTGTTTGCATGCTTAATAACATGGTCCCTTCTAGAGACTTCTTCCAAGTTATCGATGACTAATCGAACATAAATGCTATCCACTTCATGGATAATCTTAGCAGGCATGGGGAATGTCTTTTCCAAATGGGGGATCATTCCTTCTATATCATCATCTCCTCACTCCTTATTGAGGTTTAAGCCTTGCCTAGCTTTCTCTTCCATTGACACTTCATGCTTGATCCCATTTTTCTTTTTGTTTATTGGTAAATTAATTAGAGATTGGATCTTGTGCAAATGTGGCCCTAGGCCTTTTTTGTAACACCCCAATTTAATCGTATTTATAATTAACATTATTAGGGATTAATTAATATTAAATTTGTAAATGGAGAAGAGAATGTAGAATAATAGAAGTAATAATGTAATATAATTAAACTTTTGTTGGTACTAGAATTTTAATTGCATCATAAAATGTTAAGAACAATTTCTCATAACACAAGAAATTGATCTAATAGAAACTTAAAATACAAAAGAGTTTTTATTATCAAGAGATTACACATATTATATGTGACCCAGAGTGGGCCACACGTCCAAAAAGTCAAGAATTAATCTTGACCACACACCTAAAGGATGAGTCACCTTTACTTTTTGCAAATATCTTCTCAAAACTCTAACTTTTTCACTATTTTTTCTCCCCCTTTTAGCCACCCTTGGTCGAACTCCCTCTCTCCCTTACTCTCTTCCATTTTTGCTCACAAAAGCTCACAAACTCTTGGTTCTTTCTTGTTTCCTTAATATCTATAACATCCCGATTTCCGACTTCATCTTTGAAACACAGATAAGAGGATTATTTCCGAATTCCGAGTTCGCCTTCGGATTCTACATAAATTCTGACTTCACATCCTGTCCGACTTCCGATTTAATCTTCAATTTTGATTATGACCGAATTCCGACTTAGATGTATATTGGGCATAATTTCCGACCTCCGACTTCAAGTGGCATAATTTACTACTTCACGACTTCCGACTTCATGTCTTAAAGGTATTTATACACGGTTTCCGGGTTTAAGTACTTGGGTTCGGAAATGTGGCTCGGATTCACGAGTTCCGACCTCATACTTCATGCTTTAAAATAGTGTGCACGGTTTCCGACTTCACAAGTTAAAGTTTAACACAATGGTACAATACCGGACTCCGAGTTGAATGTTACGAGTTCCGTCCTTATAGTCGAACTCAATGGATATGATTTCAAATCTTTGGGTTGATTTCAGTTATACACTAGATCCGACCTCCGATTTGATATCCAGCATTGACATTCCCAAGTTTAAATGGGGAGTTCTGAGATTATATGATTATCAGCTGCATGGCTTCCGACCTACAACCTTGATTCAAGATTCCCCAAGTCACAAAAACAAGCTGGTACGAGTTCCGACGTTAGGATTCAGCTCCAAGCTCAAGTAAAAGCGACACGAGTTCCGACCTTAAACGTAATATGGACGAGTTCCGACTTGAAATAGAGTAAATGCGAGTTCCGATTTCAAACAGTATGGCGGCAAGTTACACTGAAAGAGAGACGTAGCTAAATTTTGTCCACAAGAAAATTCAACCAATTAAAACCCTCCAAGTTAACTACCACCTCAAGCTTATAAACTCATCTCTTTCTCTCCTTCAGCCCCATTTTCTACGCCACTTTCTCCCTTGTTCAGCTATCTTCTCCAACTCCATTGCTCCTTCAAGCTTAGTAAGGCTCTAACACTCCAAGTTTCAGCACCTAGCTCAAATCATACTCCAAAGAGGTAGAATTCTACTTTTATTCTTGAATTATTTGCCCTATGGCTGCATGAACTTGTATTCTTCTTCATGTATTTGATGAGTTAATAGGTATATTATGATGGATCATGATTGAGTTAACGTGAAATATTGAGTTGGGATTAAGATTAGAGGAAGAAAACTAGGAGAAATGAAAGTTGGAATACTGTCTAGTTAAGGAATTCCACGGCAGTCCGTACGACGGAGTGTATGGCGCCGCCTACAATCGGTCAAATCCGATGAAACCATTTTTAGATGAAAGTAGACCTTCAGGGCTTTCCGTGGATATATCATATAAGGGTATTGGATTAGTATTGAGAGAGATACGAATTTTTGAAGTTTGACCTAGGGTTTAGAACTTTCATCCGAGCAGGGTGACTTGAGGAGGGTATAACTCACCCTATACAACTCCAAATTGAGTGAAACCAGTTTTGTTAGAAAGCTTACACATAGGGGAACACCCCAATATAAGATTCCGAGTTTGTTATGGTCCCAATTGTTCCCAGTGATTCGAGGAAGTTGTCCTATGTCCAATCTAGGCCAAAACGGAGTAGTTCAGGAAGGTAGAATTTCAGGACTTATATCTCGAGGTGTACTTAAGCAAATGGAGTGAAACTTGTGGCAAATGAAAGGTTGTCCTGTTAGCTTTGATATGAGACCAATTTCGTAAGATTTGAGCTTAGTTTCGATTTTTAGTGAATTTATATTCCCAGGAGTGTACTTCGGGCTAGTGACTGAACAAGCTGAAGAAAAAGTTGAATATCTTGATTTATATAAATCAGAATGACATGGGACCAAAGAGGTTAGAAAGTAGACATATAGAGCTATGACATATTCAAATTTCAGATCTAAATGAGTTAAATAGTGATAAAGGTGGATTATACAAGATTCGGGCAGAACCGAATAGAATTGGCAGAATGGCCAAGATGATAATTTTACCCAGCTTGATATTGATATATATGTGTGTTAAATTGATTATGTTGCTATGACTAATTTGTCCGTGAGAGCTGGCACTATTCATGGGGAAACGGACCTGATCCGTCATGCTGCCGGATTTACGGCAGAAGTCTATAAAACTAGGAATGTTTACAGGTAAGGGTGAATTAGAGTATGAATGGGTATATAGAAACCCTATATTCAATGACATAAGTATGAGATGAGATATATGAAAGTAAAGGACGAAGCATATGTATGGGTGTCGGTAGAATGGTAAGGAGGCTACGAGCCTTTATACATTACGAATATGTACGTGAAGATCATGTGTGCAATGATACGTGAAAATAAATGAAGTATATGCATGAGTACACTCTTTATAATTATGCTTGAATATGTATGAGAATGAAAGAATGTGAAAATATTGAATATGAATCCCTTCACTTGGAGGCAGTTATTTGAAATCCCTCCCTGTGAAGGCAGTTAATTGATAAAGATATGAATCCCTTTACTTGGGGCAGTTGCACTTGAATCCCTCCCTGTGAAGGCAGCTAAGACAATGAGATCCCTCTATCTTGGAGGCACGTGGTCAGATGAGATCCCTCTATGTTGAAGGCACGTGGTCAGATGAGATCCCTCAATTTTGAGGCACGTGACCAGAAGAGATCCCTTCAACTAGAGGCACATGACCAGAAGAGATCCCTTCAACTAGAGGCACGTGACCAGAATGAGATCCCTCCAAGACTAGAGGCACGTGAATCCCCTTGCGGGTGAGTCGGTGTGACGACGGTCACGGGTGAAGCTGACGAGCTCACTCCAAGGCTAGACTACCCAAGGGCAGTAAATGCACCCTAGGGACGATGATACGGCTAGGTGTGCCAAGTAAAAGACTAAAGACTAAAGATTTTATGATAAAAAGGAAGATGAAGAAAGAAAAGCAAGTTTCATGTATAGGCATGAATTTAAGTACGAGTAATTTTATGTGCAGATGTTATATTCCCAGCATATTGATGTTATTTGTGTTTTAATATGCGACAGTTATTATTCATCGTGTTATAATTGAATGAATTTTATGGGTTCTCCCAAATGATAAGTGTATGATTAAAATGAACTTTGCTTCGGATAAGACATTTTTCGAAATGTAAAATTAAACAGTTTGTGCAGCATGTTCATCTTTTTCAAAATAAACCGAAGCAAACTGGAGACGACCATGATGACACTATGTATGAAGATTAGAGAATCCTACTGAGAATTTTATAATTCTCACTATTATTTCCATGTTGTCTCCAGATGATTATAGAAGTTTCTAAAGACGGCTAAAGTTGCTTTCAGACAAGGTCCACTCAGGTAACAGTAACAGCTCCAGGGTATAGTACTATGACTTAAGCATAGTACTGTGCTTAGGAGGGTGTTACAATATCTACCTAACTCTTGAGCTTGTTTACAACCTTCTAAACCATTTAGAAGCAAAAATCCTTCTTCTTTGAACCATATCAAGCTTCAGCCAAGGAAGGAAACGAAGGAGCTCAAGTGTTGTTTGGTGTTTTAAGAGGGTTTTAGAGTGGTTGGAAGCAAGATTTAGAGCACCCTTGAGTTTGGAAGTGAGGTAGGCTCCTAAGCCACCTTATATATGATTGTATGGCTAAATGAGCTATGGTTTTCATCTTTTTGTTCGTTATAAATTTGGGTTGCTAATAATGTTCTTTAGGCTTATATTAATGATTTAGAACTATTTAGAACTAATGAAACCTGAGTTAGTGAGAGAAGCAAGCTAGGAACTCAAAGATGTTCACAAACAAAAAACAGGACAACTAAAACAACTGTAGATAGTATTGGGTCTGTGAACTATATCTTGAGCTAGAGATCTTCAACTGAAGTGAAACCAATTTTAGTTGAAACCTGACTTATAGAAGAGTATACTCACAAAATTTGAGGTCATTGGATTTAAAATGAATAAGTCATAAATTTTTTAAGTAGACTATAGGCAAAGTAACATGTACTAGAGTAGTATGCATTCTAATGGCTATAACTGGCCTTATAGACCTTCAAATTGAGTGTAACCAATTTTGTTAGAAAGGTAACATGTAGAAGAATAAGCCTATAAATTTTTGAGTTTAAACTCTTAGTTAGTTGCTCCCAATAATTCCATGAATTTACTTCATGCTCTATAAGTGTCAACACAAGGTAGCCCTAATGTAGAGCTTACAACTTAAGATCTACTTAACCAAATTGAGTGAGGATTAATTTGTTTGAAAGAGAGTTCAAGTGAGTATAAGCATGTAAAATTTTAGAGCAAAATGACAAAGAATAGATTTTTAGTGATTTTTCATGTTTAGGTATCCAAGTTTGTCCCAAAAGAGGGCAGTAATGGATCAAACTTAAATAAGTTATACTTATCAAAATTTAGTAGGATCAAAGAGGTTTAAAAATAGACTAATAGGCAACATTTCTATAGTATTTGAGCGTAAAAAGATTCAAATTGGAATTTTTGTGAAATTTATACGTTTGGGCAAAATTGAAGAACTTTAGTCTAAATTGTAGTCAAAGTGCACAAAACTTAACTTAAGGGTCTCTAAACTATTTGAGGCCAAAAGTAATTGAAATGTTGAAGAATATATGTTGGTTTGGATGCCATACAAATGTAAATGCAATTGTACTTCTATTTGTTGGAATCCTTGTGATTGAGGTATACCTTGCTTTTCTGAACATATATGTGATTGAGATTTCGATCCCTATGTTGGAATTGTTCTTTTGGTTGACTGGTTTATTTAATTTGCTGATATAAATTTTGGGGACTTTCATATTATAACTATCATATTGTTGAATTTTTAGTAGAAATATTTTGAAAGTAAGTTATGTAGCATGAGCATAAGTGCATCAAGTATCATCATGTACAAGTATAAATAAATTATGCATGCTAAGAACATAAGAATATGAGATCCCTTCAGTTGGAAATGGTTATATTAAGATTATGAGATCTCTCAACTTGGAGGCAGTAATTTAAGATCATGAGAGTCCCTCCTCTTGAAGATAGTTATATTAGACTATGAGTTCCCTCTAATAGAACGTAGTTAATTTAAAGATGAAATCCCTTTATCGGTACTGTGACAATAGTCAAGGAATGAACTCATGTCCCAGAATAGTCTATCTAAGAGCAGTAAAGATTAAAAGTACATGCTAAGTAAAAAAAGTAAATAAGAAATGTATCAAGTTATGCATTCATGATCAAATAGCTTATTTTCTTTCATTTAATAGCATAATCGATCAAGACCAAGCATCATTATCAATGTGCAATTATTGCCATGTTTGAACTAAGTGTATGAATTAAGATTAACCTGCTTCGAAAATATATGCTTTCTGAACTTAATAAATGAACCCTTATCCCTATGTATGAGAGCACACTTTCCTTAATAAACCGAATAAGCCGGGATGATGACGATGACATTAATTGTTTAATAGCTTAGGATGCCTACTAAGACTGCAAAATTCTTACTCCTATATTCCCCTGTTGTCTCTACATAGCTTAGAAGATCCTGATGGTGACCTTCTGGGTAGAGTCCAACTGAGGCTGGATTAGCTGCTGATGATTTCTAGTAAATATATTAGCATTGGAGGACTATTTTGCTTGTTGAAGCTCTTGGTACAACTCTTTTATGTATTTTGAAAGGCTATTATGCAAGACTAGTAGTTTGGTTACGTAACATGATAACTATGACTATCTATGCATGCCTCTAATTTTTTTAGAATTTTTCTCAACCATTTACCTATTTTTAAATTATTTTTCTTAATTCTACAACCTACTAATTATTACCGAAAAATTATAGAAAATTTAAATAAATTCTAAAAATTCTAATTTTAATTTTGCAAGCTATTTTCACTTAATTAGGCTTCAAAAAAATTTTCATAATTTTTTGGAATTCATTTCTATTTTTGTTAAATTTTTATTGAATTTCAGGCACTAATATCCTAAATATCTAGAAAACTTTCAGTAAATTTTTTATTAGTTATTTACCTTCTTCAGGTTTAACTGGCAACAAAATTATTATTATAAATTTTGTATAATTATCTTGAATTGTTGGTTCTTTATATTAACAATAAATCTCTATTTAATTTATATTTAGATATAATTAACCAAGATACTTACCTAGTAACTATAGGGGTTGTTGCATTCTCCCATCCTTCAAAAAGTTTTGTCCTCAAAACTTTAGAGCTTATTTTTTTTCTCATATACAAATCACCTAATTACTCTTATTTTGATTATTCTATTAATCTTATTCCCAAGCATCTACAATTAAATTTTCACAAGCAAGGCAATCATAACTCCTTTGAATTTAAAACCACACCCGCACATATGCTCAAATGTTAAGTCAAATCCAATCAAACATTTATCAAGGACTATCAAAGACCAAAAACAACAGAATAACATTGATCATAGAAAAATCCTAGCACATAATAAGAAAGGCATACCAAAGAGTATCAAACATAAGAAACCATAATAAAACTATAGTCATCAAATAGTTCTATTCCCTAGATTCTCTACTTATTTGTTTCTAGTCCTAAGTTCATGACTCCACTAACAGTGAGGATAAACAAATCATAAGACAAAATAAAAAGTGCATAATTAAAACTTATCTTTTAGGATATACCTACCAAGAATAGGATTTGAACTCGGAGTCATCTTCACTTTGCTTAAGGCAGAGACACTTCCTTTAATCTCCAGTCTGTGAGCAGGACCCACACCTTTTCTTTGGGGATAGTCCTTCAAGTAGTGTCCATACTGTCCACAAGCATAACATATTCCTTATCCGACCATGCAACGTCAATTACCGTGGTTCTTTCCACACTTATTACAAGTAATGTCTGCTCCCTTATTTTGAGTTGCTCTATTTCTTTCTAGATCACTTTTGAATATGGAATTATGGCCTTCTCTTTCTAATTGCCACTTTCTTTTGAATTGATTTTGGTGTTCCTTTGCAACATCAACTGATATGATCATAGAAGATAAATTAGACTCAAGCAAGCAAAGGCAAGGAGGAGATCCTTTGAAAGGACTTGGTGGACCAATGACTAGATCCAAATCAAAGAGAGCTAAGGAAGCTTTGGGCCAAATGATTTCAAGTTTGTTTGAAGCAAAGCCTATTCAAGAAGATAAAGACCCAAGACTAGTCCATTGCATTCATATGGCTGAACAAGCTTAATTATATCTTTGAGCTTGTTAATTTTAAGTTAGTAATAATGTAATTGGGCTTGTAATTTCATATATCCCATCACTTGTTTTTAGCTATTTAGTCTCTTACTCATTTTTAATAAGTTTAGGTTTTAATCTTGGGCTAAGTTTTGCAAACCACTTGCTAAACTTTAGTTTATTTTGTAAACCTAGTAAACACATTTTGAAGGAGAATTTTTGGCTAATTGAAATCAGAATCCTTTTTGGTAAAAGCGTCTCTTTGGTTCTCGCTTAGAACCCTAGGTCTTATCAAGAGTTTCCAATTGCTCTTATGGCGATCACCCTTGGCTTATCAATCATCCTTGATTGTGGCGCCCTCCAACCAATTCCATTCCTCATCTCTTCCGTCTTTTGCAATTTTTTTTATTTCACCTTGATTCAATTCCAACCCAAATACATTTGAAATTAGGGTTCATGGATAATGGATCATAACATTTGGTATCAGAGCCAGCTTCTTCGAGTTGTAGAATTGGTGAGTTTTCTTTGGTTCATATCTGGAGTTTTGCGCATCATATTTCGGTATTTCTTGGGTCTTTTTTGAAGTTCAAAGTCTCATCTTTCATCTTGTTTTTGAATCGTTGCAATCTGAATTTTCTAGCTCGAGATACAACGATTTTTGTTTCCAAACTTAGTCTGGTGCAATGTTGCGATTTTTTTTTGAGTCCTTATTTGATTGATCTTTTGCTTAATTTCGTGATGTTCTTATAATTTCCATTTCTGTCTTTGTTTGATGTTACATTGGATCAGTGGGTTATAAAAAAACAAAAGGTGCAGAATGTTCATCATATGTTCTTGATGTTCTTGGGAGTTGTTTCATTTTAATCTTTCTAGGCAATTAGTTTGATGTTTAGTTGTTAAATATGTGCTTGTTTTGATGTGATTCCATTTGGTTTGTTCATCTGCAATCGTCAAGGAAAGCAAAAAAATAGAATTAAAAAAAACACAGGATTTAAAAAAAAGGGGTCAAAATAGTGGCTTGTTTCTTCTTGTTCTTCAAACCTTTAGCTTGTTCTTGTCTTGTTTGACCTTTGATTTGAGTATGCTTGTCCTTGTTTAGTTTTTGCTGCTTGTCTCTTTTGGATCTTAAAAGTTTTGTCTTAGAGTTTTCTTTTCTTTGATCTCTTGTTTGTTTTATGATTTGACATAAGGGTTTTTTTTTTGGAGTTTCTCTTTGAATTGACTTGTGATTCCATTTAAGAACCTACAAGAGCACTTAAGTGGTAAAAAGCAAGAGAGTACATTACATAAAAGCCAACTTTGAGTGCAACAAACATGAGTGATACATCTTTGAGAGTGTAAACACGTGAGAAGTGTGGTAAGGTCCTATTGCTTTCACTTTTGTTTTTTTACTTGCATTATGGCAGGAATAGGTGGTGATGGTAACCCTCCTTGATACGTGCTCCGAAGGACAAATTGGATGTTCCAGCACTAAAGGGCAAGATGGGAATTTCAGCATGCCCGTGGGACCTATCACAAGGGCAAGAGTAAAGATGCTGAAGGAAAGCTTTGGGAACTTGGCTAAAGCAATAGTAGAAGACATGTATCAAGAATGGGCTAAGAAGATGCCAACACATACTAATGGACAACCCAAGCTCTTGTTATTTGCTGCTAATTGGGCTTAGAAGCTTATACTGGCCATGTTGGGCCATTATCCTATTTTGGTCTTGTTTAGTTTAGATAGTTTAAGTATTTAGGACATCTAAACTTTTAGTTATTTTATTTAGCCCATATTTTATGTTTTATGTTTTATCCAGCCCAATTCATATTATTTAGCATTAGAACACTTCTTATTGGGCTTGGACTTAATTTAAGTGTTTAACCTAGTGTAAGAGGTTATAAATACCTCAAGGAACACATTGTTTATCAATTTTTGATTAATTGAAATTCTGTTTTGTTTTCTTTCAAGAAAACAGTGCTTTTGTGTGCAAGTGAGGTGAGTGATTTGCTTTGCTTGTTGCATCAAGAAATTGAGAGAATTCATTCTAAGGTAAATTCCTTGTGATATTCAATCAATTTCTATTCTATCTTTTCCCTGTTATCTACGTTTCTAAGGACAGGTTTCTTGGGGGTTTAGTAGGGAGGGTGTTTATTCTACATCTTGTTTTCTATCAAAGTGTGTGCCCGGGGTTTCTGGATCTTTATATCCACGGGGTTCCGCATCATTTGGTATCAGAGCAAGGTATAGATAAATTCCTATTTATCTATCTTTTACGTTTACCTTTTGTCTTCTTTCTTTGTCTGTTTGCGTTCTTATTTTTTTTGTCTATCCTTCGTGTTGCGGTCATATCTTTGTTCCATCTTTGTGTTTCTCCTGTTTGCTTTCAATCTTTGTTGCTAGTTCAAATTTGAAAAAAAAAAAAAGAAGGTGCAGAAAAAAAAATGAAAAAAAAGCCAAAAAAAAGAAGGACGAAAAAAAAAAAAGAGAAGAAGGAGGGGAAGTTAGAAAAGATTGAAAGGATTATACTCAGATTTAGTTTTGATTCACATCAGATTACATTATCCTTTGTTTCAAATTCAAAAAGATTGTGTTTAGATTCAGTTTTAATTCAAATCAGATTACATATCTTGTCTTTCCTTGGAATTTAAATTTTGATTTTTAAATATGATTTACATCAGATTTGGTTGATTTACACCAGATTTTGTGTTATCTTGAGTTCCTTGGAGTCTAAGTAATCCTTAGTTGTGTGTCTTTTGCATTTTTTTTTCCTTGCAAATTAAGTAATCCATTTTGAGTCTTCAACTTGAGTTTCTCTTAGTAGTCCTTGTCATTAAATTCTGATCGTAATATTACTTGTGGATTTGCCTTACTTGATATCATTTAATTTCTAAAGTGCAACATTCTAAAGTGATCAAGAGTGATAAAAGGCAAGAGTGGTGAGCACAAAAGAGGGTAAAAGCCAAGAATTGAGTAAAAACACGAGTGTACCTAATTTTGAGTGCAAACACGTGAGAGAGTGCTTGTGAGGTCCTTTTCTTTTATTAACATTTTGCAGGTTGTTCAATGGCTAACAACTCAAGGAAGGAAGGAATGGAAAATTATGAAGAGGAACCTGGTATGATACTTGACATGAAGCTCATGTACCAAGCTTTCACTAGTCAATTTCAAAAGTTGAATAGTAGACTTGATGAGATGGATGAGTGGAGAAAGGAGATGACACAAAGCATGTCCAGAGGTAGTAGACGGGTTGATTTGAGGAATCGACGTCACCATGATTCCAGCCATGAGCTATCTGGGGAGGAGTTTGGTGAAGTTGATTCAACCAGAAATAGGAGAACTAGAAACAGAGCTTGGGATAGCAACATTAACGCTATCAAGATGCAGATACCACCATTCAAGGGTAGGAATGATGCTGAAGCTTATTTAGAGTGGGAAAGAAAGGTGGAGATGATTTTTGGTTGTCATAATTACTCTGAAGAGAAGAAGGTCAGATTAGTCTTTGTGGAATTTTCTGATTACACTCTAATTTGGTGGGATGAGCTAGTTAAGTCCAGAAGGAGGAATGGGGAATACCCCATAGAAACTTGGGATGAGATGAAGAGGATAATGAAGAAGAGATTTGTTCCTTCCCACTACTATAGGGAAGTGCACCAAAAATTGCATAGGCTCATTCAAGGCTCCAAGTCAGTAGAAGATTACCATAAGGAGATGGAAATGCTCATGATTAAAGCCAACATTGAGGAGGACATGGAAGTAACTATGGCTCGGTTTATAGGTGGTTTAAACAAGGAGATTGCAGATGTGGTTGAATTACACCATTATGTGGAGATGGAGGATTTGGTTAGCATGTCAATGAAGGTGGAGAAACAACAAAATCAAAGAAGGGCAGCTAAGGCATTTTCAAATTCTAACTCGAAGTGGGGTTCAAAATGGTCTAAATATGAGGACATAAAGAAGAATAAGTACTCAAATCCCAAGGAGAAGGGACTGGACATAGCCAAGAAG
This sequence comes from Pterocarpus santalinus, assembly GCA_031439595.1. NCBI lineage: Eukaryota > Viridiplantae > Streptophyta > Magnoliopsida > Fabales > Fabaceae > Pterocarpus > Pterocarpus santalinus. Next base: position 21,473,086 of record CM062524.1, on the reverse strand, counting down.
AATGGTATTTCTAATTCATCTTCTTCTACTGCTACTTCTAGACATAGAGATGTTAAATGCTTCAAGTGCCATGGCTTGGGCCATTATGCATCTAATTGCCCGAATAAGAGAACAATGGTCATTAGGGGAGGTGAAGTTGTATCTGAATCTGATGATGATGGTAAGTCTGATGGTAGTGATGATATGCCACCATTAAAGGACTGTTCTGATAATGATGAGAGTGTTGAATATGCTGTGCATGGTGAGTCTCTTGTTGCTAGACGTGCTTTGAATATGCAAGTTAAGGAGGATAGCCTAGAGCAAAGAGAGAACATCTTTCACACTAGATGTTTGGTTGGTGGAAAGGTGTGCTGTTTGATTGTTGATGGTGGAAGTTGCACCAATGTTGCTAGTACCACCTTGGTGGAGAAGTTGGGATTGAAGCATGATAAGCATCCTAATCCATATAGGTTGCAATGGTTGAATAATAGTGGGGAAGTGAAAGTTACTAGACAAGTTGTGGTTGCATTCTCCATTGGGAAGTATAGTGATGAAGTAATGTGTGATGTAGTACCCATGCAGGCTAGTCATTTGTTGTTGGGGAGACCATGGCAATTTGATAGGCGTGTGCTACATGATGGGTACAAGAATAGGTATTCCTTTGAGTATAATGGCCACAAGATCACTCTTGCACCGTTATCGCCCAAGGAGGTGTATCTTGATCAAATGAAGCTTCAACAAACTTGTATGGGGAATTTGGGAAGTGAGGAAAAAGAAAAAGAGAGAAAAGAGGCCATGAGAGAAAAGAATAAAGAACAAGGCCCAATGGTGAGAGAAAATAAAGAAAAGAAAGAGAGAGGTGAGAAAAATGCAAAGAAAGAAAAGAGTGAAAAGAAAGAGAAGAGTGAGAAAAATGAAGAGAGTGAGAGAAAATGTTTTTATGCAAAAGAGAGAGATTTGAAAAGTGCTTTGTTAGGCAAAAGAGCTTTGATTATGATTCGATTTAAGGAGGTTTTACTTTATGAAACTGAACTTAACCCAAATTTGCCTAGTTGTTTTCTTTCTTTGTTGCAGGAGTTTGAAGATGTGTTCCCTAGTGAGGTGCCAAGTGGATTACCACCATTGAGAGGGATTGAGCACCAAATTGATTTTGTGCCCGGAGCTAGTATTCCAAATAGACCAGCCTATAGAAGTAATCCTGAGGAGACAAAGAAGCTTCAAAGGCAAGTGGATGATTTGCTGGCTAAAGGGTACATGATGGAAAGCATGAGTCCATGTGCTGTTCTAATTTTGTTGGTTCCAAAGAAAGATGGCACTTGGAGGATGTGTGTGGATTGTCATGCAATCAATAAGATAACGGTAAAATATCGCCATCCTATTCCTAGGTTAGATGACATGGTTGATGAGTTAAATGGTGCATGCATATTCACTAAAATTGATTTGAAAAGTGGGTATCACCAAATTAGAATGAAACCAGGGGATGAATGGAAGACTGCATTTAAAACAAAATATGGTCTTTATGAGTGGTTGGTTATGCCTTTTGGGTTAACTAATGCACCTAGTACTTTCATGCGCTTAATGAACCATGTTTTGAGGGATTTCTTGGGGAAGTTTGTGGTTGTTTATTTTGATGATATCTTAATTTATAGCAATTATTTGGATGAACACATATTGCATGTTAAGGCTGTTTTAGAAGTTCTTAGGAAGGAGAAGTTGTATGCCAACCTTAGGAAGTGCACATTTTGCATTGATAGAGTTGTGTTTCTTGGTTTTGTTGTGAGTGCACATGGTATTGAGGTTGATGAGGAGAAGGTGAAGGCTATTCAAGAATGGCCAATGCCTAAGAGTGTTTCTGAGGTAAGGAGTTTTCATGGTTTAGCTGGGTTTTATAGGAGATTTGTGAAAAATTTCTCTACCATTGCTGCTCCTTTAACTGAAATTGTTAAAAAGGATGTTGGGTTTAAATGGGGACAGGAACAAGAACTTGCTTTTAACACTTTGAAAGAAAAATTATGTTCTGCTCCTATTCTTGTTTTACCTAATTTTGATAAGACTTTTGAAGTAAAATGTGATGCTTCTGGGATTGGTATAGGTGCTATTTTAATGCAGGAAAAACGTCCCATTGCATTCTTCAGTGAGAAGTTGAATGGAGCTCAACTCAAGTATTCTACCTATGACAAGGAGCTATATGCCTTGGTTCGAGCTTTGGAGGTTTGGCAACATTATTTGCTGCCCAAAGAGTTCGTGATTCACACTGATCAAGAGTCTTTGAAGCACCTAAAAGGTCAATGTAAGTTGAACAAAAGACATGCCAAATGGGTAGAATTCATTGAGACCTTTCCATATGTGATTGCTTATAAGCAAGGAAAAGAGAATGTAGTTCTTTGATGCTTTATCTAGGAGATATGCTTTAATCACTACACTTTCTTCTAAGTTGTTAGGATTTGAGCACTTGAAAGATTTGTATGCAATTGACTCTGATTTTGCTAATATATATGCAGCATGTGAAAAGGGTGCATTTAACAAGTTCTATAGGCATGAAGGTTTTCTGTTTCGTGGCAATAGAATTTGTGTGCCTATTTGCTCAACTAGAAAATTGCTTGTTAGGGAATCACATTGTGGTGGATTGATGGGTCATTTTGGTGTGCATAAGACTTTGGATGTGTTGTTTGAACATTTTTATTGGCCTCACATGCGAAAAGATGTTGAGAGAATTTGTGCTAGATGCATTGCATGTAAACAGGCTAAATCTAAGTCTATGCCACATGGTTTGTATATGCCCTTACCTATTCCTACTCATCCTTGGATTGACATATCCATGGATTTTGTGCTTGGATTGCCTAGAACTAGGAAGGGTAGAGATAGCATTTTTGTTGTAGTGGATGATTTAGTAAAATGGCTCACTTTATTGCATGCCATAAAACTGATGATGCAACAAATATTGCTGATTTGTTCTTTAGAGAAGTTGTGCGTTTGCATGGTGTTCCTAGATCTGTTGTTTAATCGTGATGTGAAGTTTTTGAGTCATTTTTGGAAAGTGTTGTGGGGTAAGTTGGGAACAAAATTGCTTTATTCTACTACTTGTCACCCACAAACTGATGGTCAAACTGAAGTGGTGAATAGAACTTTAGGGACTTTATTGCGTGCAATTGTTGGTAAGAATTTGAAAACTTGGGAAGATTGTTTGCCTTTTATTGAGTTTGCTTATAATAGGACTACACATTCTTCTACAGGTTTTTCTCCATTTGAGCTTGTGTATGGTTTTAATCCTTTAACTGTTTTGGATTTAATGCCTTTGCCTTTGAGTGATATTGTTAGTTTAGATGGTGAAAGCAAGGCTGAAAGGGTTAAAGAGATGCACATGAAGGCACGTGAGATGATTGAGAGGAGAAGCATGTTGACAGCCCAAAGAGTGAATAAGGGCCGTAAACAAATTGTGTTTGAACCTGGTGATTGGGTTTGGGTTCATTTGCGAAAGGAGAGGTTTCCTACTCAAAGGAAATCCAAGCTTGATGCTAGGGGAGATGGTCCATTTCAAGTGCTAGAGAGGATCAATGACAATGCATATAAGATTGACCTACCAGGTGAGTATAATATTTCAGCTACTTTTAATGTTTCTGACCTTTCTCCTTTTGACATGGATGTAGATTCGAGGACGAATCTTTTTGAGGAGGGAGGGAATGATACGTGCTCCGAAGGACAAATTGGATGTTCCAGCACTAAAGGGCAAGATGGGAATTTCAGCATGCCCGTGGGACCTATCACAAGGGCAAGAGCAAAGATGCTGAAGGAAAGCTTTGGGAACTTGGCTAAAGCAATAGTAGAAGACATGTATCAAGAATGGGCCAAGAAGATGCCAACACATACTAATGGACAACCCAAGCTCTTGTTATTTGCTGCTAATTGGGCTTAGAAGCTTATACTGGCCATGTTGGGCCATTATCCTATTTTGGTCTTGTTTAGTTTAGATAGTTTAAGTATTTAGGACATCTAAACTTTTAGTTATTTTATTTAGCCCATATTTTATGTTTTATGTTTTATCCAGCCCAATTCATATTATTTAGCATTAGAACACTTCTTATTGGGCTTGGACTTAGTTTAAGTGTTTAACCTAGTGTAAGAGATTATAAATACCTCAAGGAACACATTGTTTATCAGTTTTTGATTAATTGAAATTCTGTTTTGTTTTCTTTCAAGAAAACAGTGCTTTTGTGTGCAAGTGAGGTGAGTGATTTGCTTTGCTTGTTGCATCAAGAAATTGAGAGAATTCATTCTAAGGTAAATTCCTTGTGATATTCAATCAATTTCTATTCTATCTTTTCCCTGTTATCTACGTTTCCAAGGACAGGTTTCTTGGGGGTTTAGTAGGGAGGGTCTTTATTCTACATCTTGTTTTCTATCAAAGTGTGTGCCTGGGGTTTCTGGATCTTTATATCCACGGGGTTCCGCATCACTCCTCCTAAAGGAAACAACAGATTGTTAGTGGAGGCTATTACAACTCAAATGCAAAAGATGATGAGGGAGCATTTAGAGGAGTTATATGAGAGAATTGAGCGGTTAGAAAATCAAGAGCATCATGATGATGATGAAAGTAGAATGAGGCTTGATGGAATAAGAAGAAAAGATCATGAAGTAGATCCAAGAAAGGACCGAGTTGAGGGAGTGAAGCTTAATATCCCACCTTTCAAAGGGAAAAGAGGCTTATCTTGAGTAGGAAATGAAAATTGAGCATCATGCCACAATTACACTAAAGAAAAGAAAGTAAAGGTGGCAGCTATGAAGTTTATTGATTATGCACTTATTTGGTGGGACCAAGTACAAAAAGACAAGCTGAGATGTAAAGAACCATTGGTAGATAGTTGGGTGGAGATGACTAATGAGGAGGAGATTTGTCCTTTCCTATTATCATAGGGACCTTCATAACAAGCTCCAAAGACTCGCACAAGGTAGTAGGATGATGAATATTACAAGGAGATGGAGGTGTTTTTTATTAGAGCCAATATGAAGAAAGGGAGGCTACTATGGCATACTTTCTGAATGGGCTGAATAATGACAATAGAGATGTGGTTGAGCTACAAAATTATGTGGAGTTGGGGGACTTGGTACATCAAGCTACCAAAGTGGAGCAGCAACTTAAGAGAAAAGGTACATTGAGGAGGAGTTCTTCTAATTTCAACTCTTCAAATTGGAAGGAAAGAAATAAGAAGGAGGGAGGTACCTCTTTTAGCAATACCAAGACTGCACCTCAAAGGACTCAATTCAAGTCCAATAAGACCCTAAAAAGATAAGGAGTAGTGAGATAAAATGCTTCAAGTGTTTGGGAAGAGGATGCATAGCATCTGAATGCCTAACCAAGAAGATATGCTTCTCAAAGACAATGGAGAGTTACGCAAAGCAGGCCAATAAGGGCAGAAAAAAGGTTGCATTTGAACTTGGTAATTGGGTTTGGGTACATATGAGAAAAAAGAGATTTTCATCTCAAAGGAAATCCAAACTCCAACCTAGGAATGATGGACCTTTCCAAGTCATGGAGAGAATAAATGACAATGCCTATAAGATCGACTTACCTGGTGAGTATGGGGTAAGTACTAACTTTTAATGTTGCTGACTTGCCCTTATTTGATGTTGATAATGAGGAGCTAAATTCGAGAACGAATTCTCTTAAAAAAAGAGGGGATGATATGATCATGGAAGATAAATTAGGCTCAAGCAAGCAAAGGCAAGAAAGAGATCCTTTGAAAGGACTTGGTGGACCAATGACTACATCCAAATCAAAGAGAGCTAAGAAAGCTTTGGGCCAAATGATTTCAAGTTTATTTGAAGCGAAGCCCATTCAAGAAGATAAAGACCCAAGACTAGTCCATTGCATTCACATGGCTGAATAAGCTTAATTATATCTTTGAGTTTGTTAATTTTAAGTTAGTAATAATGTAATTGGGCTTGTAATTTTATACAGCCCATTACTTGTTTTTAGCTATTTAGTCTTTTACTCATTTTTAATAAGTTTAGGTTTCAATCTTGGGCTAAGTGTTGCAGCCCACTTGCTAAACTTTAGTTTATTTTATAAATCTTGTAAACACTTTTTGAAGGAGAATTTTTGTCTAATTGAAATCAGAATCCTTATGTCCATGAACCTTAATTTTGGATGTATTTGGGTTGGAATTGAATCAAGGTGAAATAAAAAAAAAAATCACAAAAGATGGAACAGATAGGGAATGGAATTGGTTAGAGGGCATCACAATCAAGGATGATTGATAAGCCAATGGTGATCACCACAAGAGCAATTGGAAACTCTTGATAAGACCTAGGATTCCAAGCAAGAACCAAAGAGACACTTTTACCAAAAAGGATTTTGATTTCAATTAGCCAAAAATTCTCTTTCAAAAGGTGTTTACAAAGTTTATAAAATAAACTAAAGTTTAGCAAGTGGTCTGCAACACTTAGCCCAAGATTAAAACCTAAACTTATTAAAAATAAGTAAAAGACTAAATAGCTAAAAACAAGTAATGGGCTATATGAAATTACAAGCCCAATTACATTATTACTAGCTTAAAATTAACAAGCCCAAAGATATAATTAAGCGTGTTTAGCCACGTGAATGCAATAGACTAGTCTTAGGTCTTTATCTTCTTGAATGGGCTTCGCTTCAAACAAACTTGAAATCATTTGGCCCGAAGCTTCCTTAGCTCTCTTTGATTTTGATATAGTCATTGGTCTACTAAGTCTTTCCAAAGGATCTCCTCCTTGCTTTGTTTGCTTGAATCTAATTTATCTTCCATGATCATATTATCAACCAAACTCTGTTCTATGATCTCTTCACAAGCATTGCATAATTGTGGATTTCTTAGGGTGCCACACTATGTTTGAGTTCTGCCTTCAAGCCAAACTCGTACTTAATAGATTTCCATATTTCATCTAGATTACCCCTCAATTATGTAGAGAATTTTGCAAGCTCGTCAAACTGAGCGGCATACTGATCAATAGTCATGTTTTCTTGTTTCAGTTGAAGAAACTCCACTTCTTTCTAAATCCTGACATTCTTGGGGAATTATTTCCCCAGGAATATGGGCTTGAAGTCATCCCATGTGAGTTGAACTCCTGTGCACAAAGTAGAGACCTCGTTCATCTCCACCAGTGTTCAACCTAGCCTACTAGCATGTGGATAGCATTAACAATCTTCTTATTGTCAGTGCAATTGAGGACTTTGAAAATCTTTTCTATTTTCATCAGTCAACTCTTAGCAATAGTAGGATTATATTCCCTGCAAAATGATGGTGGCTGCATTCGCTAGAATTCAAAGAGTACTTGAATTTGTGGATTAACCACTGGAACATTAGCTGCTACATTACCATTTCCCCTATCTACTACAATATTTAGTTGATGAGAGCTACTTGCTCTCTGATAGCAATGGCCATGTCCTCCTGGGCCTCTTTGCTGTTGGTCTCATGCCCTAGCTCAACAGCTCTTCGCTTAGTACTCATGATTCTACAGATAGATTTGAATCAATTAAGTTTTGAGGTGATAAGTCTCTATAAATACAGTCCTATTTGCTATACTTACATCACACACAGGTAACAAAGCATGAGTTCCTCCTTACAAACTTAGGCAATCCTAAGGAAGACTCATAGAGGTGTTGCTACTATTCTTAACCCCAAAACAGTTGCCAAGATCAAATGTTGATACCATAAAATGTAACACCCTGCTAGTTTAATTGCTAACCTAACCCTTTTTATATATGATTAATAACTAATCTAGTATGCATTACATAGCTCAACTACAAAATTTCATTTTTTTTATTAGCTTTTATTATCGATCTTGTTGACTATATCTAGTTATCCCTATTTAAGTCAGCTTTTTAATTACACATACTAATCATAAACAGGGCATAATATACTTAATATCATCATAATATATAGCATGCCATCAAGGTCTACCAATCTATGGTCAACTCTTTTGGGTCAGATATATAGTCATCCAAAATGCAAATAAAGTTTAGGTCTTAGAATGTCATATACAGTACAATCATCCATCAAAATAAAACAACTTTGCTTGATCCCTATACAGACCAGCGGATAACAGAAGGATCTGTTTATCCATCAAGCAAAGATAAAATATAAAAGGTCCTAAAACCTACATCAGGTAATAGCATAGAACAGCGGGCAGATATCCTATAGCACCAGGAATCCCTGACTCATGATAGAGTCATGGACAGTTATCGTCTCCACCTCAAGAATAATCATGATGCGCATTTGAAAGCAGCAAGGAAAAATCATCGTGAGAATTGAATCTCAATAAGGGGTAGTGCTTCTAGGGTTTTGTCGGGCAGCCAAAATCTCCTAAGTTTTATAGGTAGATTTAAAAATAAAAATAACATACATCATATGATTACAGCACATACAAATAAAATTAACAATTTAATTAGACAAATAATAAGCAAATAAATAACATATTAAATAATCATAATAAAATAGATATAACAAACAAATGCATAAAGAAGATAAGCAGCAAGTACGCTATGAGAGAATGATACAAGATGCACTTTTTTTTCACTTTACGAGTTTTTCCACTTTTTCTTAATTCCATGGGAGGGAACTATACGGAAAACCACGATTCTATGAGCACTTTCCTTTCAGGGCATCCCCTGACTCAAATCCAACATCATAACTATAGGGCCTTTGCTTTGGTATCCATGGTCATTCTCAACATTATAATTGCAAGGCCATTACCTCGATACCATTACAGCCCATGTGACCCTTGCTTCGGTATCACATGGTCATTGTCAACAAGTCAGAGCCTCATGTATTCATAACTTCTTATATCACTTTCTCATGCATGCATATTCTCACATTCACTATGCCATGCCTTTAGATCTTTATTACATGTCATGCATTTCATACATATTCTCATGCATTGATAATTCATGCCTCACACATCATATGAAAGCTATGTCACATACATTCTTGCCACAAGCATATGATTATGCATGAATTTTCATATGAGTAAATTTTAGTACATACACAAGCCCATGATGTAATATAGAAAGTATTGAAGAGTAACACATTAATTTGGTTCCACAAGTAAATTGGGCCAAGCCCGTTATCTTCTCTATGTTTCTTTTATTAAGTACCAATTAGGCCTTTTACTATTATTTTTATTATAGATTATTATAACTTAAGAAATGCATTCTTTTGGATTTTCAACACTAAATTGGGCCAAATATAAAACAAAACATCTAACTTCACACTTTTTATATGAAAATAGCAAGGCTTGTAATTAGGACAAATTATTAAATAAATAAATAAATTAGCAACCTACTTCTAAAATTCATGAAAATTTACCGTAAGTCATGTAGGGTGTTAGGTTTAATATATCAAAATTTCATGTCATGATTCAAGGAATAGGTAGGGTAGTAAAATTCAAACGACTTGTATAGTCCAGAATTCAGTTTTAACTAATCAGTTTCAAGTTCTTACATTTATTAAAAATAGTAAAACAATTCTAAAAATTCCACAAAAAATTCCCAGTCATATTTCAAAGTGTTATTAACAAAATATTTAAAATCTAATCAAACTTTGCAGATCTAATATATTAACAAAAATGAACAAGTCCAGAGGTTCCAACAATTTATTATAAACTTCCAAAATAGGGCAATTCTATCCCTAATTTTCAAAAATAGTAAATTACCATGAAATATCTTGAAAATTTACATGTAAGTATTTTAACATGTTAGTTTCTAGTTTCAACATATAAAAATTTCAAATCAAAATAACATGATTTACTATATTATAAAAATCACAAAACCCAGTTGTCCAGCAATCTAAGGTATGGTTCCAACAAAACAACACATCAAAGAATCAAAAGGAAAGCATCTAAATATCTCCAACATCACATAAAACAAGTATAATCATGCAAAACCATGCAAGAATCAAAGACATGGAGATATCATGTAAGAACAACCAAGGAAATTAAAGACTAAAACTACCCTTAGCAATCAAAGCAAGACTTTACTAATGAAGTCTACACAAAAAACCCCTTAAGAAGTTATAAACCAACTCTCTTCTTCACTAAAATTACATCACCAAATTTTCATCAAATATAACTCTCATTCAAGGTACAAAAAAAAGGAACTCCTCCCAAATGATGAGCACAGCCGCAGCCAAGATGGGGGGTTGAAGCCAAGATTTTCAAGCATTATCAACAAGAAGAAGCAATCATTAGAAGGAATCAACAACAAATGATCCTTGAGAGAGTTTAAAGAAAGAAAAACCCCCTACCTCTAGAAAATGATGAAAAACTTGGATGATGGTGGTGGATTTGATGCTTGATAAAGGGAAGCAAGGTAATCACAATACACAAAAAACCTTACTTGTGTTTCACTTTATGAATTCTTCCCCTTAAATATGAAGAAGAAGAACAAGGTGAAGCACTCAAACACTCGCTCTCTTCTCTTCTTGCTACTGCAGCTGCCTCAAGGAAGGGAGAAAAGTGTTTATTTTTTTCTTTATCACATACTCACACCCACACTCACCCACAATCACCAACTCTACTATTCATTGTACTACTTTATCATTATTATGACTACTTGGTCGCCAAGTTTAAATCTCACTAGGACAAGTGTCTATGATTAAGGGTTGACAAAATTTCTTAATTTTTATGAGGAGTATTTTATTTACGAACTTTCTTGTAATTTTATGCATTCAACTTTTGTTAATCAGGCTAGATTTAGTTAATTAACTGGCCTTAACTTAAAATTATTCATGAAATTATATTTGGTTCTTCTAACTATTCTAAGCATATCTCTATTTTTTAGAAATTTTCTCAACCATTTACCTATTTTTAAATTATTTTTCTTAATCTTACAACCTACTAATTATTAACCAAAAATTACAGAAAATTCAAATAAACTCTAAAAATTCTGATTTTAATTCTGCAAGCTATTTTTACCTTAATTAGGCTTCATAAAAATTTTCATAATTTTTTGGAAATTATTTCTATTTTTTTCTAAATTTTTATTGAATTTCAAGCACTAATAATACTTAATTATCTAGAAAATTTTCAGTAAATTTTATAGTGGTCATTTACCTTATTTAGGGTTAAATTGGTAAGAAAAATTATCGTTATGAATTTTCTATAATGATCTTGAATTTTACATTCTTTATATTAATAATAAATCTCTATTTAATTTATGTCTAGACATAATTAATCAAGATACTTACCTAGTAACTATAGGGGATGTTGCACTGTGCACTTGTATAATCCTAGATCAACCATGAAGATGAAGGTTGAGGATCACAAATTTCAGAGACTTTATGCATCCTTGGATGCAACAAAGAAGGGTTGAAGTTTTGTAGACCCATGATTGATTTATATGGGTGCTTTCTGAAAGCAGATTTTGGGGCTCAGCTACTAGTGACAATAGTAAGAGATGGAAATGATAATATTTTCCTAGTGGCTTATGCTTTAGTTGAGGTAGAGACCAAAGATAGTTGGAAGTGGTTCATTGATTTGTTGCCTGATGAAATTGGATCCTCATCTTCAGAGTGTGGTTGGGTTTTCATGTCTGGTAAGCAAATGGTAATATGTAACTTCATCAAATTATAGTACTTTTCAACATTCTTTGGTTGTTGCCAGTTTTGTTCAGTTATTTATGTCCACCGGAAGGTTTGAAAGATGTACTTGACGGTTTAGGAGTTGAGCACAGATTCTATGTTCGACTTATATGCAAACTTCAAGGAATAATATACAGTAAGAAAAATAATGTAAGAATTTTTGGTAGAAATCGTGGTAGATGTTGGATGAATAAGTGAATTATAGCACTTAACTTTAATTATAGTCATGCACATCATTTTAGCAACTAAATTCTAGGAAAGTTTATAGCTCTCTAACATTTTCTATTATATGCATAAAAATATCTATTTTAATATTTTATATTTTATTACATTTATTTAAAAATAAAAATCCTATTAAATTATATGATTATTATTTTTAAATTTTATTATAATTTTTTAATTTCTAACTTTTTATATGCTTTGTTATTCCCATGAGAACTTGCATGGAGTTGGTGAATAAGAATCGGCGGCAAAGAAAATCTCTCGAGACAAGGATTGATGACAAGGACCAGAAAGGGTGACAAGGAGCGAAAAGGTTACACAATTTGTGTGGAATAGGGGCGGGGACTGGAACAATTACACAAATTGAATTAATTGCAATTAAAATTAAATTAAAAATATCAATTTAAATAATTTCTAAACATTGATAAAAAAATATAAACATTTCAAATTGTTATTAATTAATTATTTTAATCTTACGAAAATTCGGTTCTAAATCGATACATAGTTTAAATTTTAGAAAGCCAATCTCATTTATTGTTTGAATAACAAAAATTATATGATATAATGGCTGGAAAATGATAAGTTATTTTAAATGGTCTTTTCCAACATTCTTATAGGTATAAGGTGATATCACAGGAGATACATACATCGCAACGATTTATTTACCTAATTATAATTATTATTAATTCATATTAAATTTAATTTGATATCTGACATTTATATATTTTTAATCTTATGTAAATTATTTTTTAAACTTTGATTAGAAAATACAAACAATTTATATAATTACTAAGAAATAAATTTAATTTTACAGCACTCCAATTATAGATCTCTATCTTACAAATCATCTATAAAAAATACTTTAAGCTTTAATATGCAATGTTATTAAATTTTTTATCAATAAAAATATTATGAATCTAACATTGTGAAAAAGTGGGCGATGAGTAATTTTGCAAAGTCTTTACAACTTATGTTACAAGTTTATATTATTATTTAAATTAATGATACTTGCATCACAAAAAACAAAAAAGAATTTACTTTTGATACATTGTCATATAAAATAGTTTTACACATACATCCAATCGTGTATTGCCATATCAACAAAATTATTTGATTTAATCATCCATTATCTTAAAAATTTTAAAAATAGAAATATGTGATTAGATGATAATATATAATTCTTTTACACTGACAATATATATATCAAAATTGAACTTAAAAAAAAAAACCATAAAATGTTTTCTTACTATTATTAATACTCAAATAGGTGATACCGAATATATACCTTGTATGAGAGATACCTAACAAGTACATTACAAATGTGATGATATGCATATCTTATAATTATTACTAAATTTTTAATTAATAAATTATATTTATATATTTTGAATCTTATAATAAATAATTTTTCTAAGTTTGATGCAAAAATATAAATTCTTTAAATTATTATTAATTTGTTTCTTTATTCTTAAAACACTACACAAACACACACACACACATACACATATGTATATTACAACTAAATCTTTTAAATTATATATTTTAACCTTTAATAAACAATGTTACTTACATTTTTATTGATAAAAATACCATGAATTTAATAAGTTGAGAAAGTATCTGATGAACAATTACACATATATACAAATACATACATACATATATATATATATATATATATATATATATATATATATATATATGTATGTATGTATGTATGTAACTTATGCTACAAGTTTAGTCATAGAGCAATTTTCTTACTAATATTGTATCTTAGATGGGTAATATCAAACATATACATTGCATTGATAATGTTAAATATAAGCATTATATAGATATGGTAAAGGCCTCTAGTAGCATCATGGTTGAGCCTGCTACCATTTACACAATTGTGACTTTACTAAATAACATTTGTTTCATAACACACAGGGAAACCTAAGATTCTGATACCAATTTTGTCATGACCCAACCTAGACCATGCATGACTAGTGTATTGGGGAAAACAAACAAAGTCTTCTTTGTATTCTGGTCAATTCGCCAAACGTAGATAATCTCCCTATAATAAATATCACATATACATACACAAAAGATATTGAGGATTCAAAAATTCTTAGAATGCAATCCGCAACATGCAAATACAGTTAAGGGTTCAATTCTTTGAATCCCAAATTGTCATTTGGGATGGGCCAGGTTTGAATTGTGCTAACAATGTGCTAACCTAGCCCAGTGCAGCTGATTCCAGAGAAGGAGGAAGAGGCAGTGAAAAACAAAAAAGAAAATAAGGGCAAAACTATATAATTTCATTGTTTTAAAAATTTTATATCATTTATATCATCAAGGACCATGATGGTCGAAAACTCAACCTGCCCTCTTTTAGAAGACTCCAGTTGTACTTAGTATTCTGCAACTTAATGTGGCTTATCTATCTTATATAAACATCCCATCTTATTATATAAGCTTGTTGCATCCAGTAAACTTCTGATGTGAGTATAGCTAGGTTTAATTTTTTTTAGGGATTTACTTCAACCCGTTCTCAAATCCTGTTTCACCGTATCATCCATAATCAGCTTTAAATTGACAATTGACCCCAACAAAATCGGGTTGTAGGATTTGAAAAGAAAGACAGAATTTAGCTCCAATCCAATTAATTTCAGAGGCTTATACGTGCTACTTCTAATTTGTGGCCCGTAAATCAAAATGAAAAGCAAATCAGAGGGGGATGTGGATGCTATTGCGGTGCCTATTGTTGGTGATGGATATGCTGTGAGCTTCCCCCCTCTCTCTCTCTCTCTTTCTTTTCTTTCCTTTTTAGCTTCAAATCAGATCATTGAAGTCACGCGTTTTATGTGACAGACTGAATTAGGAATCTTCAAACAAACACACAATGAATGGACACCAACCCAAAAAAAAGAGAGACAAAAAATAAAAAAATAAAAATAAAAGTACTACTTCTGGTATATTACATTTCATAATTCATGGCATTCATATCATATATGGTCATGGACCCACTTGAGCTATGCACGATCCACCGCCGCGCTTACTTGTTTGGCAGGTTTCCTTTTGGTTTTCGGTGCACTTTCCTATCCATGACATGGCACTCTATTCCCGTTTGAATTGCCATCAACAGAATTATTCAAGCGTGGTTGTTCAATTTGAACGATTCAACCTCTCATTCATTAATGTACTTCAAAATTACTGTTTTCGCCGGCCCTCCGTTTATTTTTTCAACATACAATTGCATGCATAATCTGAATCAAAACATAAGGTATTATCATTATTAACTTTGTCAAATTCTAATTGCTATCCTTTTTTTTTTCGATAGATATTATCCAAAGGTTCAACTCATAAAAGCAAATGAGGAGCAAGGAAGCTAAGTATAATTTGAATAATGTTATCGATGTAGCTAGGTATATATTGAATAATGTTATTTTAATACTAGTTTTGTTTAACTGTTTTTGTTATATTTAAATCTAACCGCATTTTTGAGAGATTGTGTTGAGATAAATCATGCATGCATCATTTAAATATATAAATTGGACGAACTAGAATAAATACAAGTCAATTTTATTGTTACAACTTACAATTACAAATATTAACAGTCAAACATGGGACGAGATCTAAGTTTTTTATAGTCAATAACCGTTTGAGCAAGGAGCAATTTTATGTTACAAATATAATTATAATTCATTTTTGAAAATGTAGCATTGCTACTAAATTAATAGTGGTTTGAGTTGTTATATGAAACTATGAATAGAACCTGTCGGGTTAGAGCTGACCCACATCCATACATACAGATTTCAAATCCATCCCATTAAATTCCAGTTGTTAAACGTTCATTCACCATGTCTGCATGCCAGTCCAACATCAGCTGTCCTACTCTTAATATATGCTGCCAATCAAAGTCTATATTCCAACATGGAGATGGTGAGCTAGCTCAAAAATTCAAGTGCATCAAAGGTAGCTGTATGAGTTTGTAGATCACTGACGTTAAAACTGTGGCTTTGTTAGCTGGTCTGAAATGTCTCATTCTTCTTTGTAGTTAACAAAATACTTATAAAGTAAAATGTGTTATGATATTTAATACCATAATTATTCCCATGAATTATTATCATTAGCTACTAGTATTTATCTACTTTAATCTCCACCAAATTAAAGGAATATGCCATTAGTGATTGTAAAAGCGAAAAAGATATGGTCTCATCATTGAGCTCAAGCGATGAAATCACACATTTTTTTATGATCTTTTCCTTACTTTTCACGAAAGCTGTGATTTGGTGAGGAATAAGTAGTTTTGGTTGATTAATGAATCTATATTAATTTGTGGCAATCTCAGCCATCATTACCAAGCCTATTTAGTTGCATCCAGCAACGTCACTATCTATTAATTTTGTACTACTCTCATCTCATTGTTTAGCCTGTTGTTTCATTAACACTAACTGCCCAAATGAATAATGCTTCTACATATTGGTTTTCTCCAATGTAGAGAGACTCATCTTCATTCCTCAACCCCCAAGTTTCTTCATCAAAAAACATTATTGCCGAAAGCGTCAGTCATATGCAGTAGCTTTGTACTGATATGCTTCTTGTCTCTTAGCCAAAGAAAAGCAAGGATGTGAGAAAACATGCTTCCGGTTTTATGAGAAATAAATAAAAAAGGTAAAAGTGAAAAGATAATTTAATTTCCTAACAACTATGTACATTAAAATCTGGTCCATTTTGTTTCAACATTAATAGCAATATGTTTAAATAAGTAAACATCTTTTCCTCAACATAGCTACATTTGGCCATCTTTCTTCTCATATATCATCATGACTTGAATTTGATTATTAGATTCTTCTATTGGTAGGTTATTTGTAAGTAGTTTTATATAAGCTCGCTATACACATATCTTAAGAGTAAAATGTCAGTCTTTGAAAGAGTCGTGTGATATTAATTTGATTCTCAAAAAATTTGTATCATAAATTTATCTTGAAAGAGTTGTGGGACATTGATTTGGTATCAAAATATTAAAATTTATTTTAAATTAATCAAAAAATTGATGCCACAATTTTTTTAAGAACTAAATTACAACTTTTTGAATTATCAATTTGAGGTTTTACTCCATATCCTTATGTTAAACTTGGACAAATCTTCCCCATCACCTAAATTATGTCCTTAAAAAAAAAATTCTTTTCCTTGACATAAATTTTAATTCAACAAAAAAAAAAGGTAACATGATTTATAGGTATTTTTCCAGGAAAAGGTTGAAGATGCTTGTCATGAATTTTCATTGAATTATAAAACCATAATTTGGCCAATAATTACAAGAATATTTTTTTTTAACTCAGATCATAATTTAGAGCCTTTTAAATGAAAAATTAAACATGCTTTCTGTATATTGGATAGCTGGTTGGCATAGGTCGATTACGACGCCAAATAATAGATAAATATGCTATTCTCTTATATAGAGGTAGTAATTAATTAACATAAAGTGGAAAGCCACACCCAACGATAGACAGAGGTACTTTTATTATTATTATTATTATTATCATTTATTAAATTAAAAAAATAAATACAATGCATACAATACCATGCATTTTCTTAATTTATTAAATAATTTTAATAATAATAATATCTTTTGTAGCAAATAATATGTACTTTGTCATCATTACCACTATCCTTGACACTACAGTGTCCATCATTGCAAAGCGATGCTTTTGGAGAACTTCCTGATCCAATCTTTGGTTCATTTATGCGAACCAGAAATTGGTTTTTAACCCAAGTTCGGGATATCATTTTAGTTTTTGGTATTGACATATGAATTATGTAGAATTTTAATTATCTTACTAATTAATATAATGAAATGTTGAAGATTTATTATTCGTTAGTAACATGATTGAAATTCCAGCCGTTAAATTGATCCTCGATATTTGAAATAATGTTTGAAAAAATGTGTTCAAACAAGAGTAATTTATCTAAAAATTATCTGACTTCTGTAAAATTCAGTAGGTGCAGCAGGAAGGTAGTTCAAGATCATGCACCAGAAATTTGCCTCATTAATAATTTATCCCGAGTATATTTATATCTACGCATTGTGCTCATGAGATATGTATGTTTATATGTTTTGTTTTTCCTTCTTTTGTTTTGTCATTCGCATTCAAAGTTGTTGTCAGCATTACAGACGACAAATTAAAGCTCAAGCTGTAAAACAGCCAGAGCCAAAGGAAGCAGAAATTAAGATTTATAAGCATCATCAAATGGATTACCATGCCATACCATTGGCGGTCTCGTGACTACTGTCAGAACATTGAAAATATTTTCTTTCAATTTACATTAGAAAAATAAAAATTAAAATCGTAATATTTGTCAAGGGTTTAGGGTCAAGTAACTTGAATTATATGAAACCCTGCCACACGGCATCATCTTAGCGGATCCATAATGCATGATTGGTAGACCCATGAACAAGTAAAATACCTTGGCAACTTTATTCTCCTTCGGTCCCTTCTATATCACATCCAGTTGGCATCCACTGCCTAATTCTATGTTTATTTCCCTAATTTCTTTCCCAAATCATACTAAAACGGCGTCTACCCATGCAAATCATTCTTGAGACACAATCATTATATTCAAACCGCATAGCATTCCATGCATAAACCCAAAACAAACAATAAGTATAATTAATAACCAATGCCCAAGCAAAAGCTTCCAGCTTTCAAACCTTGCTAAGCTGGCACCAGCTTTTGGTCACCTTCCTAGTTTTCCTTCACGCGTCCCTCCCTCCCCAACCCCAAGCATACCCAATCCCACATATTCCAATTCTTAATTTGTTTCCCTAAGTACCCCCTGTCTTTTTATCACATATATATACACCTCTTTCTAACACGTTCCCTCACATCACAAAACACAATCACATTTCTCTCTCTCTCTCTCTCTCTCTCTCTCTCTCTCTGTGTTTGTGTCCAAAATGGCTTCTACGCGAAATGGGTTTTATGTGCTTATGCTGGTTGGGGTAGTGGTTAGTTCCATGGTGGCTGCCTGTGCCGCTAACTTCTACCAAGACTTCGATCTAACATGGGGTGATAACCGTGCTAAGATATTCAATGGAGGGAAGCTTCTATCTCTTTCGCTGGACAAAGTCTCTGGCTCTGGCTTCCAATCCAAGAAAGAGTACATGTTTGGGAGGATTGATATGCAGCTTAAGCTCGTTTCTGGCAACTCCGCTGGCACTGTCACTGCTTACTATGTACGTTTTAAATGCATGTTTGTTTTTGTTTTTGCTTTTTTCTAATAGTAAATAATTTATATTTTAAAATGCTCTTTTAAAAAAATTTTGATTATAAATTGTCTTAAACATAAGATAAGTTAATTCAAACACATGTTATTATAACAAAATTAATCTCATCCAATTTGATACGTTTCTTGTCTTTGCTCGTATTTTCGTTTTCAAAAGCAACTTTAACATTGATTCTTCATGAAATAACATGCTTTCCACTGACTGAAAATACTATCATTACTGACATGCTTGCACACTTTGGGCATCCACCTTTCAAAATTCAAACGCAACTTTGCATTAATGGGAACTGATACTGTAGCAAACCCACGTAAACACGTTACACTACAGAATTTTACTTTTCCCACAACCATTACTTGATTTACTTCATTTATTTATTTTTCTGTACATGGTGCTGAGCATAGTCAAAAGGACCTAAACATAATTTAATTTTTGAGCTTTCTCAGCATAATTTAATAATGACTATAAAAAAAAAAGACAATAAAAAAAAATGCCTATATAGTGTGGAGCAGACGAGCAGTCTTTGCCGTACCTTCATTTCAAATTGTACCTTGGCTATAATGGCCTTTTTAATAAATCAATCTGGTTTTGTAGTATTAATCAAAACAAAATTATCTCATCAATAACGATAGTATTTGTATGTCACGTGGTGTAGTTGTCATCACAAGGGCCAACACATGACGAAATTGATTTCGAGTTCTTGGGGAACGTGAGCGGTGACCCTTACATTCTACATACAAACGTCTTTACCCAAGGCAAGGGGAACAGAGAGCAACAGTTCTACCTTTGGTTCGACCCCACAAGAAACTTCCACACATACTCCATCATCTGGAAGCCCCAGCACATCATGTAAGAAACCTTCCTTACTCACTCCTTCTGTTTTGTTTTGTTTTTTATATGTATAGTTTATGTTTTTGTTTAGTAGAAAAGAATTTAAGTTATTAAATAACTTCGCTTATAAATCACATTAATTTCATTTGATCGAAATAACTTTATTAAATTATTTAAAAATATGATATCACTTTTGTTGATTATCACACTTGATAATTAATATTAGATAAAGTTATGCTAAAAAAAAAAAAATTAAAGCTTCAATAATTTACCAAAGTGATAAAGAAAAATAAATAAAACTAATCTTTCAAAATGACAAATAAAAATGTAGTATCTGCCTTGCTTTCCATGATGTCTATGTTCTTCTTGGATAACCAAACTAATTCATGAACTGTGGGTTAATTGACTGCAGATTCTTGGTTGATAACATCCCCATAAGGGTATTCAAGAACGCTGAATCTCTTGGTGTTCCTTTCCCAAAGAACCAGCCCATGAGGATCTACTCTAGCCTCTGGAATGCTGATGACTGGGCCACAAGAGGTGGCTTGGTGAAAACTGATTGGTCCAAGGCACCCTTCACAGCCTACTACCGCAACTTCAAAGCCACTGAGTTCTCCTCTGCTTCTTCCAACTCCTTCTCTGATTCCGCAATGCAGAGCAACGAGCTTGATGCCTATGGCAGAAGAAGACTGAGATGGGTTGAGAAGTACTTCATGATCTATAACTACTGCAACGATCTTAAGCGATTCCCACAAGGCCTTCCTGCTGAGTGCAGTCACGGAAGGTTCTGACAGATCGATGAAGAGCGCTAGCGATCTTTCAGTTGGATTTCAATGTTCCTTGTAACACATATCATGTGGCTGTGTTATGATTCTTTAATTTATATTGTCCTATGCATTTTTTTTCCTTTAAATTTGTCCTTTATGTATATTTACGCGTCAAAATAAGCATATTCTTTGTACCATTTTGTTATCATTTTCAGCCTATGGGGAGTTGAAATCGCCCACCTCGTGGAGTTGACAATTCTGGAAATAAATTCTCTTCATATAATAAAAAGTTGTAATTGGAGTTGAGTTTAATTTGCACTCTAGTCAGCCTACAAAGTCAAGAGTCTCGGACATTGTTCATCTAAAACTGTCATACTAAATATTTCCTGAATTAGTTCTCAGCGGGAAGGAATTAAAAAGAAAAAACAAGATGGCATCAATAGTTCTCATCTAAAAAGTCAAAATTTGAAGTCACTAGGAATGGTATAATTGTGAGAAATTTAGATCATATACATGACGTGAGAGATTTGAATCTCATTGCCACTAATATACTAAAAATAAAAAGTTAAAATTAGGAGTATACCAAACATAAACTGCTAGCTATGCACGGGTTTAATTTTTTTATAATTATCTTAAATACTTTAAAAAAATTCTAATAGCAATTAAAATTAAATTAGATATAATATAATATAATATATCAAGATTTATTTTAATTATTTTACACAATAAAATAGATCAAAGAGACAATGATTTCATTAAATACTTCATCGTATGCAAAATTTTTAATATAATTTGTGCATTTTCTATGAATGCTTTAGTTGTAGGTCTTAATGATGCCAAAAGGAAGATAAAATGATGCAATCAAAAGGCATAAGAGTGTAACACCCTTTTAAGTATAATATTATGCTTAAGTCATAACATCACACTTAGGAATTGCCACTAGTAAATTAGTGGATCTTGTTTAATTATCTATTGTTGTAGTACTGAGTAAATATATAAATAAGCAAATAGGGATGTAATATCCCAGCGTGAATTGCAGTTTTCTGTCAATATCGAATCCTGAAAATTCTAAGTCTGAACTCTATGTCTCCTTGGAGGGCTATAGGATTAAAACATTTTCTTAAGATCAAAAGTCCTAGTCATGGTTCCCTGGACATCAATGAGTTGAAGAGAAATTTTTAGTGAATTTTAGAGAATGAGGAACCCCTTCATTTTCAACACAAGAGTTTATAAAAACACAAGTTTTTGAAAAATTGTATTAAAACCCAAAAGTTAGATTTTGATTTCTAAGGATTAAGAAATTTTTGATATTTTTATTGAATCCAAATGGGAGATATTCCGTTATCTACATTTATGTTTTAAAATTAATGGAGAGCAAAGTTAACGAGGACATTAACTATGTAAATAAGTATGTACAATATCCTGAACTTGGGAAGGGATTGCAGAAGGAGAAACCAAGTTTCTGAAATTGGTAATCGATTACACACGGTCTGTAATCAATTACAAGTTTCTCTATACGCCTTCATGCTAAGTTTTTCCTTATTGTAATCGATTACATGGAGTGGTAATCGATTACAACAATCTAGGTTTGTGGTAATGATTACCAATCCGTGTAATCGATTACGACGGGGCTATATAAGGCCTGGATGTGCTCTCCCTTGTGAAATAACAACAATTTGGATTTGTGGTAATGATTACCAATCCATGTAATCGATTACCACGGGGTTATATAAGGCCTGGACACGCTCTTCCTTTCTCATTTCGCGAATTCCACTCTCTTTCTACCCCTCAAACTCTCTTCCTTCTCTCTAAAATACCTTCCTCTTCATTCTTTAACCTAATCCTTCAAATGTTTCCATCAAATTACACCCTTTCCATTCACCTAATCTCAATTTCTTTCTTTGATCTTAAATCATGTCTTCATCCAAAAATCAATACTATTTGGTCTTGGAGCTTGGAGAAGGTGACACCAAGGCTCCCAAACCTTTCTTATTCATTTTTCATTTCTAAAGGTAATCTCTAAACTCCTTTCTTCTTCTTTTCCTACAAATTACGGATTATTTCTCTAATAGGGAGTTCCTGGAGAACCCTAGGTTAGAGGAATTGAGAATTTTGATATCTAAGAGTAAATTAGGTTAATCATTGGTCTTAATAAGTAATGTTGAAATAGATTATCATAACCGTGGTAAGATTTTCCTTAGTGGTCTCGTTCTTGGCTTCGTGTCCCAGGAGTTTAAAGATTTAGCTATTGGGTTTAAGTCTGTGAATAGATAACATCTCCTTAACTGATTTTCTAGTATAATTATCTTACTTATGTTTGTATGCTAGTAATTATTATAGCACTTTAGTTTGTCTCTTGATTTGCTATTTTATGATGATAAATCATTTTTTCTTAATGATATCATTTCCAAAAATTTGCACATAAGACAATGACTTATTTTCTACGAAACTATGAAGACTGCTCTCTTGTGAAAAGAAATGAATGGATTTTTGTGAAAATTTGATAATTCTTTATATATTAGGATTGTATTAGTTTCAACACATCATGACGTGAAAGTTCTTTCTTTATCAAAACTAATTCCAAAACTTTATACATGAGATGATGATGGTATGATTTAGGTGAATCTATGCTAAAGGCTATGTGAGAATAGTATGATTGGATGGTTATATGTAAAAAGGAATTGAAAACTTATGATTGAGTATTTGACATGAGAATATTTATGATTGATGGTAGAGGAAAGACTTGGGAAAGTCTATACCAAGATTTGCATGCTAATGGTAGTACATGTTAGCCTTGGTGCACCTCGGATGATTTATTACACAGCCACACATAGTGTGGTGCGTGATGGAAATTACACAGTCACTCAAGGACTGGTGCGTGACTGTATACGAGAATAGCACGAAGGAAGGGCTATCTAAGTATGATTCTTGATGGACCATCCTAGAATATATAGTTTTCCACGGGTTTTAGAAAATTTCATAATATTTGAAGCTAAGGTTTCTATTTGATTTCATCTATATATATTAGTTTAATATTTAAAAGTTTGCACATTATCTCATGTGGATTAAGGAAATCTTATGTTTCACTAAGTTGTAAAACTCACCTATTGTTCTTCCTTTTTTTTCAAATACAACTACGGATTTGGGATCCAATCCCCCTGTTCCTTATAGCTAGTCCTGCTTCTTCGGTGAGCCCTTATGATCAAAAGCATTTTGAAATTTTAAGTTTTTGTTTATTGTATTCCCTAGAGTAATATAGATCCATTACAGGCAGGGTCCAACCCTTGCTAGATTATGTAGATGTTTATGTATTGGTTATGTGTATTAGAATGATTGAATTTCTAAATAAAGGAAAAAATTCTAGTTGGATTAAAAGTTGATAGAAAAGATATATGCATGTTTTTGTATATGTTTGGATATGTTTTGATAATTGATTATATTGTGTGCTAAGGGGTGCATTCTAAGAATCTTTGGATCCCTGATGGATAAGAATGATTGTTTAATTGTACAGGTAGATGACCCGTATTTTGGAATTGTCCTAAATACAAAGGGGACTCTGTCCAATTTTCATAAAAAAAAAATGTTTGATCAAAATACTTGCTGGGGGACTTGTCCCCTATGCGCTGGTCATAGCCGGGATTGGGTCGTGACAAAGGAAAACAGAAATTTCCTTATATACACAAATTTTTACATCATAGTTGCAATGATCCAATTACATAACCAGATTTTTAGCCTGCCATTACAGCCTTTCATAAAAACATAAATAGCTCTATTATGGGTTTCAACTAATGAAGCAACCATCCAATGCTATCATATATACATATTTGATAGCAGCCTTTAGCAATCAAATTCAGTCTCGATTAGATTCTCCCAAGATGGTCACATCAAGATCTCCAAAGCTGTTCGGAGATGACACAAGAACACACCTAGGAATGAGAATTTTACATTCTCAGTAGGTATCCTAAGCTACAAGACAATCAATGCCATCATTGTCATCCTAGCTACTTTGTTTATTAAGAAAAGTGTATATAAGGATAAAGGTTTATTTATTAAGTTTAGAAAATATATTCTTCCAAAGCAGGTTAATTTTTAACACATACACTTGGCTCAAGCATGACAAATAATCACACAATTGTTAGTGATGCTTGGTTTTGGAAGATTATGCTATTAAATACAAGCAAATAAGCTATATGCTTATGAATGCCGAATTTGATGCATTTTCTTATTTATTTTCTTACTTAGCACGTGCCTTTAATCTTTACTGCCCTTGGATAGATCATTCTGGAAAATGAGCTAATTTTATGATCACTGTAACATAGTATTAACCGACAAGGAAATTCACGTGCCTCTAAATTGGAGGGATTTCATTTTGGCCAACTGCATCCAAAGTAGAGGGTTCTCAGTTTTAATGTAACTGCCTCCAAGTGGAAAGATCTCATAATCTTAATATAACTACTTTTAAGTGGATGGATCTTATAACTATCTCGAAGTGAAGGGATCTTATCTTCTCATGTTATTAGCATGCTTTATCTGTTCACATACTTTCTCAATTCATATATACGCTTATATGCATTTCTTGGTCATAACGGTTCATGGGGATGTTTGAATGCATATATGCTCATACCATATACGTACTTTTAAAACATTTCTATTGAAAATTTGGCAGTATGATGATTGAAATGTAAAGGTTCCCAAAATTTACAATAGTAGCTAAAATAGCCAATCAACAGAAAAAAACAATCCCAACACATAAATCAAAGTCTCAATCATATACTTATGCACATAAGGCCAGAAGTGCCTAAATCATAAGTTTTTCAAGGAATAGCGATACCATAACATGTATATCAATTAATATAGCAGTGAGATCCACATATGATTCTCATTCCTTTCAATCAATTGTGGTCTCAAATAGTTTGGAGACCTTTAAATTAAGTTATAGGTAATTTATAACTATAGATTATACTTAAGTTTCCCAAATCTATCCAAAATTGTATTTTATACCAAAATTTCAATTTAAATCATTTGGCTCTCAAATTCTACAAAAATGTTGCTCTACTAATCTATTTTCAAACCTCTTTGATTCTACTAAATTTTGATAAGTATAATTTAAGATATTTGACATTAATTCTCTACTGTCCTATTTTGGGGCAAACTCGAACACCTAAAAGGGAAAAATTACTAAAAATTCATTTCTTATCATTATTCTTTAAAATTTTATATGCTTATACTTACTTGAACGCTCTTTTAAACAAACTAATTTTCACTCAATTTAGTTAAGTAGAGCTTAAGTTATAAACTTTATATTGTGGCTGTCCTATTTCAGTACTCATAGAGCATGAGGTAAATTTGTGAAATTATTAGGAGTTTAAATATAATAATTTATAGGATTATTCTTTATGTGTTAGCTTTCTAACAAAATTGATTTCACTCAATTTAAAGGTTTATGGGTCAAGTTATGTCCATTAGAACACATATTGCTCCAATATGTGTGACTTTACCTATAGTCTACTTCAAAAATTCATAACTTATTCATCTTAAGTCCAATGGACCTCAAATTTTTTGTATACTTAGGTCTCATCTAAAATTGGTTTTACTTCAATTAAAGGTCCCTAGCTCCAGATATAGTCCATGAATCTAATATTACCCAGGGTTATCCTAGTTATCTTGTTTTCTATTTGTGAATACCTTTGAATCCCTCACTTGTTTCCTTCACTAACTCAAGTTTCACTAGTTCCAACTAATTAATGTGAACCTAAAAAACATCATCATGAACCAGAATATATGAGAATAGGTGGTTTAGGAGCCTACCTTACTTCTAAGCTTAAAAGAGCTTTATGTCTTGCCTCCAATACCTCTAAAACTTGCTTGGAGCCAAAAACCACACTTAAACCCTTTTCTTTTTCTTCTTGGCTAAAGTTGAATATAACCCAAAGATAAGAGGTTTTTGCTTCTAAATAGTTTTAGAGATAGGAAACAAGTTCAAGGATCAAATAGATTTTGAAGGAACAAGTAACAACCAAGAGTTTGTCAAAGGGTGTGAGCAAAAATGGAGGAGAACAGCTGGTGGGTGGCCAAAGGGAGAGAGAATGATGAGAAAGTTAGGGCTTTTGGGGAGATATTTATAGAAAAGTAAGGGTGACCTATCTAATAACTCATCATCAATGTGTGACCTACATTGTGCTGCATAATTTTGGCCATGTGGCCCAATCTAGACCACATATAATAAGTGTGATCTCCTAATGATTAAACTCTCTTATATCTTATATTTTAAGTTCCTGCCGGATCAATTTGTTATGTTTTAAGAAACTATACTCAAAATTTTTATGATGCAGTTAAAATTCTATTTCCATAGAAATTATAACCGTACACTACTACTGCTTATACTATTCTAAATTCTCATCTCTATTTTATAAATTTAGTATTAATTAATCTTTAACAATGTTAATTATAGACTCAGCTAAATCGGGGTGTCACAGAGAGCACTTGAAGAAGACCAAGTCCAAAACTTGATGGTATAGATTTTTAGGACTTATGTTCTTGAATTGAACCACATTATGAGCTTAGAATCCTTTTGTTTCTGTCCATTTTTGAACCCTAGATTACCCTCAAGCCTACAATTTCTAAACTCATGAGGATCGGGTAATGCCCCCCACCATCGTGAACTCATGTTTTGTATTATCAAAGTGGGCAAACAAATTCAAATGGAAAAGAAGAAAAGCAAAATGTGAAAGAAAAAGAAAAGAAAAGAAAAAGGAAGAACAAGGAAAAATGGGGTTTCGATGGGATAGGAGGGAGCAAACTCTCTTCCGAATCTTATTAGCACTAGAGCCTGAAGGTTCATCTAAGGAAGACATGAGAGTTGTAGCCCAACTAAGTTGGGGGTGACCCAAGGTATTGAGTTTAGGAGTAAGGTTTCCTAAAGTTGAGGGTAATATGAAGCTAAAATGTATTTCATCATACCTTTACTCTTAGCCCAACATTACAAACTTGAAAAAGACTTATTGATCTTTGGCCAAATGAAACCCATTTTGAGGATTGTGAACTCTGTGATGATATTGTTTCTTCTTAAATATTGCATTGGTATGAAGTGAATCAATTTTGTTTCTTGCCGTGCACACACACACACACACTTTTGATCTATTTCATTTATAATGTGTTTACACAATTAAATGTGTAACGTCCCTAGCTCTAAGGATAGACCAGTATAGAAGGAAGCTCGATCTTGAGGCAAGGGCAAAATAGTAAATAGGTAAACTGTAGCAAAAGTAGGGGCAAAATTATAATTATTAGATTACAATGGTAAAATTGTAATTAAAGGTTTATGGGCATCAGGAGGGGCATTAGCAGAAAATCCCGATTTCAAGAATATATGAGCCCCACGATATTAGTAGATAACTAATATACATGTAATAACTTTATAACTGATTTTTTCTACATACGATTTTAAATAAAAGTGTCGGATTATTCATATATATAAATAATATCTCGGGTAACTCAGAGTATCTGAATTAATAACCGGATATCTTAAATTAATCCTCAAGGGTCCCATATTATCTTTGAGCATGACAAATCCAGGAAAATAATTCTATAGAGATTAGATAGACATGTCATAAGAGTAGCCATAGTAAGTGGCCAAAAATGAGCTACACCTCATTTTAGGTAAAGGAGTGGACATAAAGGTGCGCCACCGACCCCAATTGATAGATTTTCCACCACCACCGCTCCTTTTACAAATATCTTAACAATCTCATCCTCTCCCCTTCTCCTTCATTTTCATGCCAACACACCCACATACCACACTATCATCATCATTTTCTCTATTTTCTTCCTTACCACCACCATATCCATGAGCTTCAATCTCATGATTGATGGCTTTCTTGGCCTCAAAATACCTTACTCCTTTTATAAAAATTAATTCTCATATCTTCTTCTTCAAAACCCCTCAAAAGATTAAAAGACTCAAGTTACTTATAAAGCCCTTCCAGTCCTTGTCAGTTGTGGTCATGAGTGGAGAGGAAGGATAGAAGTTGTTCTTGGCTTCTTTGCTTCCATGGCTCTAAGAACCTTGAAGTAAGTAGCTCAAATCCTAGGTTACTTTTCTTTAATCTCTTGTATTCTATGTCCTACCCAAAACCTAGGTCTCCAATTGAAATCTTACGTTGGTTGGTTGGATTATGGTGTTGTTGATGTGGTTATATGATGGTATGACTTAAGATGTTGATTTAAATTTGATTTTTACACTTCCTTGTTGATGATTCAATGTGTATGTGTTTCTGCCTTCATATGAACAGAATTAAATGTTTAGCTAACCTCAAATAAGTCTCTTGAAGTCCTTGAGGAAGAGTTGGAGTGATGGGAGTTGACAAGAATTGGGTTAAGAAGCTTTGAAGTAACAACATATCAAAGGAAGATGATTGAGCCACTATCCTGAACACCCTATACCATAAAAATTAATTTTGAAGCTACAGATGTTAGATTTAAGTGAAACTTATTTCATTTGAAAGTTACACATAGGATTACCTTCACTTAAAATTTGGTGGAAATTTAACCAAAAATGAATTTTTAGGAATTTATACAAATTAGTTGCTAAAATGAGGATCTAAAATAGGATAGTGGAGATGTTTAGTAAAACTACATTAACTGGGTAATCTTATGAGGTTAAGGTCATTTTTCTTTATTAGTATAAGAAGCGTAGAGTATATAAATATAAAATCTTGGCCATCCAAGCGCAAATGAATTAGATATAAAATTTAGAACAAAATAAGACAGAAATCGAGTTCAACCCGTGAACCTTTTCTCTTAAACTAGTAACCCGGTATTTGTGGGTGAGGAAGAAGTAACCCTTTTCCCTTTAGCTCAGAATCAAGAACAAAGGGACGAGGAAGAAGCAAACGCTTTTCTTTAAACTTGGAACCTGAAAACTTGGGAAAAAATGGGAACCCTTCTTCTAAGACCAGAACCCGAAAGCTTAATGTATAAGGAGTAAACTTAGAACTCAAAACTCATATAAGTAAAATAGGACAACTTTAGTTAAATGGGTATAACTTGAGTTACTCTTAAGTGAATCACTTAGGACTAGGAGAGTTAAGTATAAGGTATGATAAGGAATGTTCTTATAAAATATAAGAGTCGGGTGATAAGAAAAGGATACTTGAAAATTATTATGTGCTTGCTTACTGTTATTGTATGGAATACTGATCCCTCGAGGACGACAATACATAACGCCTAGGGGTGATGACTAAAATAACCACATTTGAGGTGGCAATACGTAACACCCATATGTAGAAAGATTGGAACACAAATGTATCAAGCATGTGTATGAGAGTACATAAAAACAACCTCAAGCATGACCATGTATACAAATGTATAAAGTAAAATGAACTTGCTAGACATATCGAGCCTTCACCTAATAATGGGCTAGGGCGATATTGTTAAAGATGATCACTTTGGCCAGCCCCTAAATAGATTAAGGGGAATAAGTCGGTATGAGAGTCAAGGAAAGTAAAACCCAAGAATCATGTATAGGAACGAGTTCAATCCTCAAAAGCAAGCTATTATCCAAAAGTAGGAGAGGCCGTCCACTTTCAAGGGACCAAGTACAGATGGTCAAGTTGCAAGTTAAAGATACGATAAGAGCGATAAGTGCATTTGCATAATCCAGTTATGTGCATTTGTATATGCATATTCCAATATCTCATTATGCTATACAATTACTATTATTACATATGGAAATTTTACTATTACTGTTCTCGTACCTATTCTGGAAGATGCTAAGTGATTATTGTTTAACAATATTCTATTATTTCATTTTCTTTCTTACTTGAGGACAAGCAAGTTCTTATGTTGAGGGATATGATAATTTCCCATAGTGAGTTATTTATTTTATTTTATTTAGTATTTTAGTTATTTTATTTAATATTTTTAGTTAGTTATTTTGATTCAGGTTCTTTTCTAGTTTGATTGTCATTTTATCATGTTTCTAGATACTTATTACTGTTTTTGTCTAATTGCTGGAGCCATGAGAAATCCTATCTTGCATGACATCAGACTTTTCAGTATTGGAAATTTGATATCTAGCTCTCTAACAATAGGATTGTGATGATACAATATTCTTTGGCAAGAAGAGAAGAAGATCTACAACTTTGTTGTTAGACACTCTTTCCAATTCTTGAGTCTTCCAAGAAAAAAAAGTGAAATAAGATTGAAGCTTCATCTTGTCTTTAATGTTGTCTGGTCTAACCTTTCATCACTATTTTACCAATATCTTGTGCTACAGATGTCCAAATAAGGTGGTTCCAAAGGCATTAGAAAGCTAACTTGAAGATCTACAATCATGAAACACCCGAGGCTAATTCCGAGGACTTGGGGCTCAAATCGGGCTTAGAAGTGGGCTAAAAAGGCAGAAATACAAAATTGTTGTCAAGCTATTGCGCTATAGCGAAAATTTTTGTGCTATAATGCAACAATTAAAATTGCGAGTTTTTGGGTTATGCTATAGCACAATTGGCTATGCTATAGCACGTTCCTCATGGCAAAATTTGTAAGCTCAGCCGAATTTTAAGGAAAGCCACTCATGAGCTATAAAAGGCAAATGTTTAGAGTCCCAAAGGGTCATTGGACATCTTTTGACACTGAAGACACTGGAAGCAACCCTAGAGGAGAGGCTTGGATATTCAAGGAGCTTTGTGAAGAGTTGGAGATATCCTTCACCTTCAAGACATTAGAATCCTTACTTTTCTTCATGGTTACTCTTTCTTATGTTCTTTCTTTTACTTTTTCTATTGTTTATGATTCCATCATTAGCTAAACCCTATTCTAGGCATTGATGGATTTACCCATGTGATGATATTACTTATGGATTGATTTTATTTATATTTTTATCTTAATTATTAAGTGTTTATGATTGTTCATAATGTTTTTAAGCGTTTGGCCACCATTCAATTAACTTGTTGGTTTGTAATAACTAGAGATAGGATTTATAAACAAAGCCTCTCATCATAAACACCATGGGTTGAGCAAAAACTAGAGATAAGCAAATACAACTCATGTGGTCATCTTAGAAATCCATAGAGCTTCAACCTTTTCCTAAATTAGTTTGTAACTAAGATATTAGGCAATCAATTTAGGATAAAGATAATTACTTGACCTTGAGAAAAGCTTGGAATTAGTTTAGAAAATTCGACCATTAATCAATTATGGTAAAAATTAGATAATTGAGAACCATAATAATTGAGTCCATAGTTAGGTGAAGTCAATTAGGCCTAGTGTCTATTAAGTGATCTTAAGTTGTCTTTAAAGTGTTGATTTTCTTTCTTGCTTATTTGATTTTTAGTTTTCTCTACTTATTCCTTTCCTCTGGTCCAAATAGTCGTTCTTGTTAGTTACTCGGTACTTCATCTATCCTCATGGGACGATAAAACTCATCACTTTATTACTTATACAATCCAATATACTTGTCATTTTGTGCTACTAAATGGAGTGCCATGTGAAGTCTTTAGACTAGAAACGAGGACCTCAGCAAGGTGACCCCCACTCACCATATCTTTTCATTCTATATGATAAAGTCTTTTCTAGTGTAATCTTAAGAGCATAGGAGTAAAATGCTTTCCATGGTGTCAGAATTGTGAGACAAGCTTCCAATATCTTTCACTTATTTTTTACAAATGATACCATCCTATTCTTTAGAGCAATCCTACAACAAGTGGAGATTGTTAACACATTCTAGACAAACACCAGAAAGCTTTTGGGCAACTTATAAAGCTAGATAGATTAGAGATCTCTTTCAATCAAAATGAATTTCAGACAGATAGGTCATGCTCCAAAGATAGTTGAACTTAATACCTAGGATTGCCAACTTTTGTTGGAAGGTCCAGAATAAATGTATTTGACTCTATCTACGAGAGGGTGTGGAAAAAGATGAAAGGTTGGAAAGAATCTATGTTATCATAAGTAGGGGTGCTCAAATCAAATCCAATCCAATCAAAACCGCTAAACCAATTCAATTCAAACCAAAAACTGATCAAAATCGTAAATGTTTGGATTGGATTGGATCTTGTTTTTTATAAATTACATGGATTGGATCGGATTTCGGATTTAATTTTCAAAACCAATCCAATCCAATCCACACTGCATAATATTATATAATATAATTTTTATTATTAAATTTATACTTTTAATCATAATAATTCACATTTATTACATATTTTTTTAAATTTATGTACCATTCTCACTTAAATAACATTTTATAAATATTAAATACGTTGTTTTTATTTGTTATTTATTCTTTTTATTGACTTATATTATTTTTGTTTTATATTTTAAATTTTATTTTTTCAAAAATCGATCAAATTGATATATAATCCAAACCGATAAAAATTTGATCAGATTGGATTGGATTCAAAGGTTAAATCAAACCGATCCAAACCAAACTGCAAACACCCTTAGTCATAAGCGGGTATGGAAGGACCTAGGCAATTCCAACATATATAATGGGTTGTTTCCTCCTTTCTCAAGGTTCTAGCGACCATATTGAATCAATGATCAATAGAATATTTTGGTGGAGTTGTTGAGGTAAGGACAAAAGGATTCATTGGAAGAAGTGAACCAAATTGTGATAGAAAGTGTGGTGGTGGTATGGGTTTCTGTGATTTCGGGGCTTTGACCGAGCTATATTAGCGAAACAAGGTTGGCAAATGCTTCGTCACCCAAACTCGCTCATGGCAAGAACATTAAAAGCTAGGTAATTCCCAAGACAAAAGGTGCATTTGTTTCAGCTATTGAGTAAAGTGATTATAAAACTTAAATTTTATATATATAATTAAAAAATTTTAAGACAGATTTTTTTCAAAAGCTACTCTTTTCAATATCTACAAAAAAGTTGAAAATAAATTTTTTTGAGATCCAGATTATTTTTAAAAATTATCCAACTATAAACACTGAATATTTTTTTAATAAAAAGGTAATTTTTTGCTAAAAAATCACAAACAAACACAAAACATATTACAAGCAAATGTTGGTTTTTTTGCCAAGATACACTTGGAGAAGTATTCATGAATCTTTGTGGCTGCTTGAAAAAGGTGGGTATTGGCGTGTGGGTTCTAGTGTTGATATATATGTTGGACAAATAGATGGATATCAACTCAAAACGGATATAAAGTCTGGGCACCAACCAATGATCCAGGGGAAGATGCATGGGTGATTGAGCTCATTGACCGTGATCACCACTGATGGAGAGAAGTTTGATTCATGCAAGTTTCTACCAAATTGAGGGTAGACAGATTCTAGAAATCCCATTACCAGGTGTATTACAACAAGATGAGTTCTATTGGCTGGGAATAAGGGATGGTGATTATAAAGTTAAATTGGCCTACCATTTGATTAGACATGAGAAGAATACAACAAAAAATAGTACTACTAACATGGATAAAGTTTGGGAAAAAGTTCTAAGCTCATATATTCCACCCAGGAGCAGGTTATTTATATGACACATGCTTAATAACATACTGCCAGTAAGAAGAAGTCTAAAGGCTAAAGGCATCCTCTACAATGTCATGTGTCTATGATGTTTCAATACAGAGGAGAAAATCCCACATCCTATTTTTTAGATGTGCTGAAATCCAATGACTATGGTTCCAATCCTCACTGGGTATCCATGTTGAAGTTATGAGCAATCAGCTTTTGTGGTGAAAGAACCCATGGAAGCAGTAGAACTCATGGAAGTCTTGGCACAAGGAAATTGGCTCTCCAAGAATAAAATATGTTTTGAAGGTGAGCAAACAAACCCCTCCATATTGATATCCAAAGCTGTTTCACTGCTCCAAAGTTGCCAAAAGGCAAATGCAATGACTTATAATGGGACCGCTCCTATGACACATTCCAGTAGCAATATTTCAAGATGAAGCCCCCTAATGGATGGTTGTTTCAAACTGAACGCCGATGTGGCTGAGGCAAGTTAGCACAGTTAGGGTGTGGGAATGGTAACTAGAGATGCATCAGGCAATAGCAGCAGCTACTAGGGAGGTGCTGTGTGACCTAGAAGTTAGACTAGCAAAAAGCTTAGGATTGAAGTTGGAACTAAACTTTGCCAGAGACCTTTGCTTCCAGAAAATAATTGCAGAACCAGATTGCCTTGAACTTATCCAAGCACTCCACCAAAGCAACAATAACATAATACAATTCAAACCCAACATCATAGATTGCATTGCACTAAGGAACAACTTCTTGGAATGTACATTTGCGCACACAAAGCAATGGGGTTAATATTGTTGCACATGAACTAGCAAAACTATCCTATAACCATCCTAATATAATCTGGATTGAGGAAATTCCAAATGCTATAGTCAATCATGTTCTCCTGGATTGTAATGGTTTGATTTCGTGAATGAAAATTAGCTATTTAACAATAACAATACTAACAAATAATAATAATAATAATAATCCAGAAGAAAATTCAAGCCATCAACTTCAAACATCATTATTTCATGTCCTCTGAAGCTCTATTCCTTTCATTATTGTTCTTGAGCCATATCTTGAGTGCCACTTGAGCCCATAGCCTCTATATTTTTTTGAGTGGCTTCATTTTCATTCTTTTATAATTTCTCTGTAAGAAAAATTGGTTCTACCTTGTGAGCTAAAGTAACACCGGTGAGATTGAGGAAGCCATAAATAGAGGTGCTCTTTTTGGGCTGAGTTTGAGAGTTGCAGGAGCGAATTAAAGCTGGTTTGTTAGCTTGGAACGTATAAGATTGCGAAAGTCCAAAATGCTTGATTGGCTAGTGGAAAATCCCATCTTAGATGGGGACTAGATATAGACTCCAGGCTAGAGATTGAGAGGCTAGAGATTGAGACAGTATAAAACTCTCGTGTAAGCTCTTTTTTCATTTAACTTATTTAAATTCTATTTGTACTTATTTTTTATAATTTATTGTTGATTAAATTGATAAACAAGGGTAAAACTTAGTTATATCATAAACATATAAATTATGAAGTTATACTTCATATTCTACAAATTAAAGTGGCTTATTTGTCTCATACAAACATTTCATCTTATCATATAATCTTGATATAAAACTCATGTAAAAACACGAAGCTCACGAGAGATTTGGAGTCGAATAGACACCTTCATCTCTTCATTAACTTGTGAATGAGAATCTTGAGATAGCGAATTAAGTTCATTAACCTTTGTTTATTGGTGAATTAAGAATAAAATATATATATATATAAAGAAAAAAAAAAAGAAACTTACAATAAATGCGAGAGCATAAGGAATAAAATTTACTAATTTTATTGATCATAAACTGATTTGTTTCTAAATCAATCGCCCATTTAAAACATAAAAAGGGAAAATAATAAAAGGCGATATTGATAAAAAGGGGAACTAATAAAAGGAAAAACTAATAAAAATGGCAATTAGCTGTCACGACTACTAACAACATCATATGAAAGGAACCCTAAATTACTTAACCTACTTAAGCTCAAAATACAAAGAGTATCAAAGGTCCAAAACATTGATAAAAGAATAATACAAATGAAGCTCAAAACATAAAGACACTCTAGATCAGCCAGATAGCAGCATAACAGCGCTATAGATCAATCCAACTCTTCAATTGTGGTCTAACTTAATCATCTTGAATCCTCTTGAAAAACCAACTTGGCCTCAATAACAAATTCCTTTGACGAAATTCTTTCAATCAAGCATTCTTGTAGCACGACCAATTGGATCCCATTACCTTTTGGTTCCCATCAAAACTTTTACGTTAGCTAAACCTTTTTATCTGAGTCTTATTTTGTTTCTCAATTCCTCTTTCACCGTATCAACCATAATCAGCTTTAAATTGACAACTGTCTCCAACAAAATCGGATAGCAGGAGTTGACTCAATGACAGAGTGTAGCTCCAATCCAACAAATTCCAAAGGCTGATACGCGGTGCTTATAATTTGTGGCACGTAAATAAAAATCAAAGGCAAATCCGAGAGGGATGTTGATGTTATTGTTCGTGATGGCTATGCTGTCTGCCTTTTTTTTTTTTTTTTTTTTTGCAGTCTCCCCTTTTTAGTTTAAAATCAAATCATTGAAATCACGCGTTTTATGTGACAGACTGAGTTCCCATCCCAAAGGACTCTTCAAACGAACACATCATGAATGATCAACAGCCCAAAATACAAAAAAGACGAGACTACTTCTCGTATATTACATTTCATAATTCATGGCATTCATATCATATATGGTCAACGATCCACTTGAGCTATGCACGATGCACCGCCGCGCTTATTTCTTTGGCAGGTTTTCTTTTAGTTTTCGGTGCACTTTCCTATCCATGACATGGCACTATTTCTACTTGAAGTGGTATCAACAGAAGTATTCATGCATAGTTGTTCAGATTGAACGACTCAACGTCTCATTCATTATAATTCAAAATTACTGCTTTCGCTGGACACCGTTTTTTTTTTAAGCAAAATAAATAAATAAACTTGCATGCATAATCTGAATCAAAACATAGGGCATTATCATTAATTACTTATTAGGAAAGTTCAAATTGCTATACTTTTTAATACCAGTACACTTTTTTGTTGCTGTTAATATTAGTTACATTTAGTTATTGATGTAGCTAGATATATTTGAATAATGTTTGTTTGATAGTCGATAGTCTTTTTTAAACTGTATTTGTTATATTTAAATGTAACCACATCATAAAGAGATAGCGCTGAGATAAATCACGTAACATTACTCTCAATGTATATTGATTGATTGAACTAGAATAAGTCACTTCTATTGTTACAAACGTGGGACGAGATCTAAGTTTTTCATAGTCAATTACCATTTGTGCAATGAGCAATTTTATGTTATAAATACAATTATAATTCTGTTTTGAAAATGTATCATTGCTATTGAATTAATAGAGGTTTGAGTTGATATATGAAATATGAATAGAACCTGCCGGGTTGGAGCTGATTCATATCCATGCACACTGATTTCAGGTCCACCCCATTAAAATCTAGTTGTTAAACGTTCACTCACCGTGTTTGCATGCCAGTCCAACATCCACTGTCCTACTCCTATGGTAACTATCAAAGCCTATATCCCAACATGGAGATTATGAGCTAGCTCAAAAATTCAAATGCAGCAACGGTAGTTGCATGGGTTTGTAGACACTGACGTTAAAATTGTCGCTTTATTAGCTACTCTGAAATATCTTCATTGATCTTTTTTTCGATAGTTAACATAACAGCTCGACTCACCACAAGTGAGAAGCAACAGCAAAGATACACAGACAAGTGCAAGACAAACCAAATAAGACACAGACAAAGTGCAAAACAAAACTAACCAGAACTGATACCAAGCATCCTATGCTAGGTACTAATGAAAAAAAAACTGGACCATGTATAAAGTGAATCTCGTGATGTCACCCCTAGCTGAATCGTGAAACTCCTGCAATTATCAAGCACCAGACCTTTCCAAGCATCGCCTAGCATATTGACTCCTTAATGACTACTCAATTGACCAACTCATTTGATGTAGTTCTTGTCTGTAGTTCAGATTCAATGCAGTCAAAATCCTCTAAAGCACATTGAGTAACTTCCACTAGTGCCTCACAACAAGCTGCTGCCAAAGAGTCTGCTTCCTTGAAATCCACAAGAATGCCAACCAGCTCCTGATCAAGATCCTGCAAGTATCCTCCAATCGCATACTGTTTTCTATCCTACAAATATTCCACACAAAGCCACCAAAATTTCTTTGCCTATCCTGTTCTGCTAACCTCATGATCTCCCTCTGCTGATTCAGATCCTTCTTCTTAAAGCTTGATGAGGAAAGCTGATTAAACAAAGCCTGCTGCCTAGATCCTGTACCCCAAGATTTTCCATGGAACCTCACTTGTTCCACTAAATCATTACCACTAACCACACCTTTTTCAAAAATTATCTTGTTTCTAGCTCCCCAAACTGCCCAGAACAGCCAAAAACACAGACATCCTGTATTTTTTCTGCATACCAGAAACACTAGCCTCTAACCAAGATTCGAATAAAGTCTTGAGATTATTTGGCATAGACCATGATACTCCAAACCAACTAAGACACTCCCCCCAAATTTTCCAAACCACCGTACGATGGATGAACAAATGTTTATGTGATTCTCCCTCTAAGCAGCAAATATCTTCATTGTTCATTCTTCTTTAAAGTTAACAAAATGCTTATAATTATAAATTAAAACGTATTATGAGACATCTATGATATTTAATACCACAATTATTCCCATGAATTATTATCGTTAAGTAGTAGCATTTATCTACTTTAATCTCCGCGAAATTAAAAGCATACGCCATTGTGAAGGCGAAAGAGATATGGTCTCATCATTGAGCTCAAGCGATGAAATCACATATTTTATATGATTGTTTCCTTACTTTTAATGAAAGCTGTGATTTGGCAAGGAATAAGTAGTTTTGATTAGCGATTTGTTAGCTTTGAATCACGAGTTCATTTTTCGTTTGCCCATTCCTTTCTTCATTTTCCCTAACTTCACTAGGACCTCCCTAGATCCCAAAAAAGGTAGTTTTGGTTAATTAGTGAACCAATATTTGTGGCAATCTCAGCCATCATTACCAACCAATTTAGTTGCATCCAGCAATTTGACTCCTAATTTTATAAAACTCTCATCTCATTGTTTAGCCTGTTGTCTGATTAAAACTATCAAGCTACCCAAATGAATAACGCTTCCACATTATCCAATGTACAGAGACTCATATCCTCCTTCCTCAACCCCCAACTTTCTTTATCAAAAGTAAAACATTATTGTCGAAAGCATCCATCTTATGCCGTAGCTTTGTACTGATGCTTCTTGTTTTCTTAGCAAAAGAAAAACAAGCATGATAAAACGTGCTTCCGGTTTGATGTGAAAGAAATTAAAAAGGTAAAAGTGAAAAGATAATTTAATTTCCCAACAACTATGTACATTAAAATCTTGTCCATTTTATTTCAAGAATAATACTAATATATGTAAACATGTTTAAATAGGGTAACCTCTTTTCTTCAAGATAGTCATATTTTATGTTGCATAGATATCGATATGGCACCTATACCCGGTATCGAATGGATATGGGTACAGGATACAAAATTTTTTTAAAAATTAGGATATGGGTAAATCTATATATATATATATATATATATATATATATATATATATATAGAGAGAGAGAGAGAGAGAGAGAGAGAGAGAGAGAGAGAGAGAGAGGATCAAGTGAGAGAAGTAACTAATTAAGAAAGTGAGGGAAGCAAATCTTAACCATTGAATTTTATATGAATAGTTAAAATTAAAACATAAAGTTATGTGACATTTCAAGTAATCATGTGATATTTAAATAACTTTAAATTTTGACCATTCATGTATGGTTATGCTACCAAGATTTGTTCATCTCACTGTCATAATAAGTTCATGTAACTTTTTAAGTAATTATGTGATCTTTGAACAACTTTAAATTTTAGTTATTTATGTATAGCTATACTGCCAAGATTTACTCCTCTCACTTTTATAATAAATCAATTCTCTCATATAATACACCCTCATATAGAGAGAGGATCAAGTGAGAGAAGTAGTTAATTGTAAAAGTTAGAGAAGCAAAAGTAAAATAAAAACTTTCTCATAAAAAACTAAATCAAAAATTTCATAAATAAAAACTAAAATAATTACACAATTTCAATTCCTACATTGCTCAAAAGTCTAATTATTGATTTAGATTTTTTTTTCCAATTTAAATAAAACGCCCACAAGGAAAAATCACTCATCACACAAATACAGGGACGACAACAACCGCAACCAAAATCCAAAAACAAGAACAAAAATAGCGTTATGGCAACAAGGACAAAAACCACCAAAAACAAGAACCATTTCTTACAGTGGAAATATATTTCAGAGTTTGAAAAAAATTAAATGTAGGTTTGGGGCTACTAGGAGAAGACGCTTGCTACCACTAGTCACAAGAAAAGAATGAAGTGCACTGCAGCTATTGCTCAGGTGCTTGCTGTTAGGGTGCTTCGTCGTCATCATGCAGCTCAAGGTCAAAGTGCGCCACTATCCTCGTGTAGCTCATGGTCGAAGTACGTTGCTGCATGCTCTATTGTCGCTGACGATGGCTATCGGCACCATTGCTACTAGGGAGTGGGAGTAGAAGAGTAGTGGTGGTAGAGAGGGTCTTTAGGTGCGGCTATGATGGTGTGAATGAGGGTTTGGGTCTGGATAAGGAGAAAATAGGGTTTGAAGATTATTAAAAAAAAAAAAAAGCAAAACAGCACAGTTTTAAGCGAGCCATGTATCCAAGCTGTACCCAATTTTTGTATTTTCAAAAATTATTTTTTGGCACGTACCAGTGCATACCCAAGGCATACCCATATCCTATACATACCCAATGCATTCCCGTGCTTCAAAGGTCATATTTGGTCAGTCTTCTACTTATATATCTCTATAATTTGGATTTAATTTAGATCTAT
The DNA here is from genome assembly GCA_031439595.1 of Pterocarpus santalinus. Taxonomy (NCBI): domain Eukaryota; kingdom Viridiplantae; phylum Streptophyta; class Magnoliopsida; order Fabales; family Fabaceae; genus Pterocarpus; species Pterocarpus santalinus. Next base: position 21,431,933 of record CM062524.1, on the reverse strand, counting down.
TTATTGGAAGATCATTTATAAGGACTTCTATAAATGCTTACCATATCTAAAGCTATATCTTGATCTTGAACATGAACCAAAACAAACATTCCCTTTAACGTGAATTTTATCCCTTAAAAGAACTTTTTTCCTCAACATAAATTTTAATTTAACAAAAAAAAAAGGGAATATCATTTCAAAGGTATTTTCACAGGAAAAGCTTCAAGATTTTTAGTACGCTTGCATTTCCATTTAAAATATTAATATCATAATTTGGCCAAAAATTAAAAGAAAAATTTTTTTTGCTCAGACCATAGTTTGAAAATTTTTAAATACAAAATTAAACATGCTACCTGGGTATTAGATAGCTGGCTGTCACAGGTCGATTACGACTAGCCAAATGACCGATAAATCTGCTATTCTCTTACAGAGGTTGCCTAATCATCGTTACCACTGTCCTTGACACTATACTGTAATGGTCAGTCCATCATTCCAAATCGACGCTTCGGAGAACTTCCTTGTCCAATCTTTGGTCCATTTATGTGAAACAGAAATGAGTTTTTTGCCCAAGTTCGGGATATCATTCTAGACTTTCGGTATTGACATATAAATTCTCGAAAATTTTGGTTGCCTTACTAATTAATATGATGAAATGTTTTAAGATTTATTATTCATTAGTAACATTATTGAAATTCCAAATATTTAAAACATTGATCGTCGATATTGAAATAATATTAAAAAAATGGTTCAAATAAGTGTAAAGTATCCAAAAATTATCTGACTTTTGTAATATTCAGTGGGTGCAGCGGGAAGCTAGTTCAAGTTCATGCACTAGAAATTTGTCTCATTGATAATCTATCCGACTAGTATACACGAGATATGTATGTCTATGAAAAAAATATTTGGATGGTTCTATAGCATCATATAATTGTATTTATTGTTAATAATAATATAATATTTTAGATAAAATCTACTATCAATTTGTGGATTCTATCTAAAATGTTATTATATTATTAATTATGAGCTCAATTATGTAGTGCTCTAAGACATCTAGTATTTTCGATGTTTGTTTGCTTTTGTCCTTCACATTCAAAGTTGTTGTGAGCATTACAGAAGGCAAATTAAAGCTCAAGCTGTACAACGGCCAGAGCCAAAGGAAGCAGAAAGATGCGCCGGCACCAAATGGATAACCATGCCATGTACCATTGGCGGTCTCGTGACTACCGACAGAAAATTGAAAATCATTTTTTTTCCCTCAATTTACATCGGAAAATCATTAATCACACTCTTAATGGTATGTTGGGTATGAGATAAAAATACGAGATAACATTTCCTAGATGTATAATAAGTGGATCCACGAACCTTAAACCCTAATATTTGACCAGAGAAATTTAGGGTCAAGTGACTCAAGTATGAAATCCCGCCACACGGCACCATTTAAGTGGATCCATTATGCATGATTGGTAGACCCATGAACAAGTAAAATATCTTGGTGGCTTTATTCTTCTTCGGTCCCTTATGTTTCACCACCAGTTGGCATCCACCACGTAAATCTATGTTTATTTTAGTAATTTCTTTCCCAAATCATACTAAAATGGGGTCTACCCATGCATATCATCCTTGAGACACAATCGTTACATTCAAACCGCATAGCATTCCAAGCTTAAACCCGAAATATAACCAAAACCAACAATAAGTATAATTAATAACCAATGCAGCTTTCAAACCTTCCTAAGCTGGCACCAGCTTTTGGTTCCCTTTCCAGTTTTCCTTCCCGCGTCGCTCCCTCCCCAACCCCAAGCATATATACCCAATCCCACATATTCCAATTCTTAATTTGTTTCCCTAAGTACCCCCTCTGTCTTTTTATCACATATATATACACCTCTTTCTAACACATTCCCTCACATCACATCACAAAACACAATCGCATTTCTCTCTCTTTTTCTCTGTCTGTGCCCAAAATGGCTTCTACTCGAAATGGGTTTCATGTGCTTATGCTGGTTGGGGTAGTGGTTAGCTCCATGGTGGCTGCCGGTGCCGCTAACTTCTACCAAGACTTCGATCTAACATGGGGTGATAACCGTGCTCAGATATTCAATGGAGGCCAGCTTCTATCTCTTTCGCTGGACAAAGTCTCTGGCTCTGGCTTCCAATCCAAGAAAGAGTACATGTTTGGGAGGATTGATATGCAGCTCAAGCTCGTTTCTGGCAACTCCGCTGGCACTGTCACTGCTTACTACGTACGTTGTAATGCATGTTCGGTTTTGTTTTTGTTTTTATCTAAAAGTAAATAATTGGTATTTTAAAATACTCTCTAAAAAAAAATTTGATTATAAATTATCTTAAACATAAAATAAGTTAATTCAAATACGTGTTATTATTATAACAAAATTAATCTCATCCAATTTGATACGTTCCTTGTCTTTGCTCGTATTTTCTTTTTCAAAAGCAACTCTAACATTGATTCTTCGTCAAATAATTAACATGCTTTCCACTGTCTGAAAATACTATCATTATGGACGTGCTTGTACACTTTAGGCATCAAACTTTCAAAATTCAAACGCAACTTTGCATTCACGGGAACTAATACTGTAGCAAAATGTTATTAATATTTTTTAGGTACTGTATTGACTTAAATTTTATTTATTATTTTATATCTGTATTCATCTAATAAGAAATAAGATGTGAGTTAATACGATATCTAAAATATATTATGTTTATATAATATAATTCCAAATTATACTACAGAATTTTACTTTTTCTGTAACTATTACTTCATTCATTTATTTTTCTGAACATGGTTCCGGGTATAGTCAGAAGGACCAAAACATAAGTTATTTTCGAGAAATGTTTTTTACCACTTGGTTGGTAGACACCCTTGGACACCCAGAAAGAGAAGAGAGAAAAAAAAATTGTAAAAGAAAATGAAATGAGTGAAATGATTGATAAAGAGAAAAAAAGTAGAGAGGAAATGTTGGAGGTGTCCACCTTTTTGGGTGTATAAATAACATTCTTCATTATTTTCAGAACCTTCTCAGCATAAATTAATAATAATGACTATAAAGAAAAGACAATAAAAAAAATGCGTATATTGTGTGGGGCAGTCTTGGCCGTGTCTTCATTTCAACTTACCTTCGCTATCCATAATAGCCTATTTAATAAGTCAATCTAGTTTTGTATTAATCAAAACAAAATCCATCTCATCAATAACGGTAGTATTTGCATGTCACGTGGTGCAGTTGTCATCACAGGGGCCAACACATGACGAAATTGATTTTGAGTTCTTGGGGAACGTGAGCGGTGACCCTTACATTCTACATACAAACGTCTTTACCCAAGGCAAGGGGAACAGAGAGCAACAGTTCCACCTTTGGTTCGACCCCACAAGAAACTTCCACACATACTCCATCATCTGGAAGCCCCAGCACATCATGTAAGCAACCTTCCCTAGTTACTCCTCCTGTTTTGTCTTGTTTTGGTTTGTTTTTTACATATATATATATATAGTTTTATGTTTATTAGAAAAGAATTTAAGTTATTAAATAACTTCGCTTATAAATCACATTAATTTCATTTTACCGAAATAATTTTATTAAATTATTTAAAATATGATATCACTTTTATTAATTTTCACACTTAATAATTAATATTAAAGATAAAGCTAAGCTAAAAAGATAATTGAAGCTTCAATAAGTTACCAAAATGACAAAGAAAAATAAATAAAACTAATCTTTCAAAATGACAAATAAAAATATGAGATATTCTTAGATCCACTATGAAAGAATAAATTCTTCCTTCTCTATATGGATCTTGTACCATTCATGATCTTAGAAATTAGATAAGGTGATAAAATCAATGAAAATAAATAGTGGATGTTGTTTGTGGAGGAAAAAATAAGATTCCTCCATAGAGGAAGAAAGAATCACTCTAAAAATATAGTATCTGCCTTCTTTTCCATGGTGTCTACGCTCTTCATGGATAACCAAACTAATTCATGAACTGTGGGCTAATTGACTGCAGATTCTTGGTTGATAACATCCCCATAAGGGTATTCAAGAACGGTGAGTCTCTTGGTGTTTCTTTCCCAAAGAACCAGCCCATGAGGATCTACTCTAGCCTCTGGAATGCTGATGACTGGGCCACAAGAGGTGGCTTGGTGAAAACTGATTGGTCCAAGGCACCCTTCACAGCCTACTACCGCAACTTCAAAGCCACTGAGTTCACTTCTGCTTCTTCCAACTCCTTCTCTGATTCCGCAATGCAGAGCAACGAGCTTGATGCCTATGGCAGAAGAAGACTGAGATGGGTTCAGAAGTACTTCATGATCTATAACTACTGCAACGATCTTAAGCGATTCCCACAAGGCTTTCCTGCTGAGTGCAGTCACGGAAGGTTCTGACAGATGAAGAACTAGTGATCTTTCAGTTGGATTTCAATGTTCTTTGTAACAGATATCATGTGGCTGTGGCATGATTCTTTAATTTATGTTGTCCTATGTATTTTTTTTTCCTTTAAATTTGTCCTTTATGTGTATTTACGGGTCAAAGTAATTTCTTCGCTCCATTTCGTTATCATTAATTTTCAGCCTATGGGAAGTTGAACTCGCCCACCTTGTGTAGTTCATAATTTTGGAAATAATTTCTCTCTTCATATAATAAAAATTTGTAGCTGAGTTGAGTTTATGCACTCTAGTCAGCCTGCAAAGTCAAGAGTCTCAACTCTCTTCATCATAAATGTCAATATATATATATATATATATATATATATATATATATATACTAAAGAGAAATATTATTTATACTCATATTTTCTCAACCTCTATATTGACTCATTCTTATTTATTATTAGATGGGGTGTAAATCTCATTTAGTTTAGGTCTCACACTCCATACAATAATGGATGAGAGTGAATCGGCACAAAAGCCATGAAAATATGAGTACAAATAACAAAATTTTATACTAAATAATTCCACCATTAGTTCTTAGCACCCAAAAAAAATTTTCCTAAAAATAAAAAATGATTCCACCGTCTGGGAACCAAATTCTTATGAGACCATATTTGACATATCTGATGCATACATGGTACACCTCAATATTTAATATGAGCAATATGATTCCAAGAAATAAGATATAATTAAAGTCTTCCATCAAGAATAAATAACTAAAGTCAGCCGAACCTTTTTTTATTCACAAGGAGTCAAATTGTTACTCTAAACTTCTTTGAAAAATAATTCAAATTGTTAAAAATTAAGGTGTGATGTGAAAATAATAGTAAAGAGAATACAGAAAAAGAGAAGAAATAGAGAATTCTATTATTAATATTCTCAAAGGTTTCATACATGAAGCACCCAAAGAGTTATAGTCAAAGGATTAGAGATACAAGATAAAATCAAATAACAAATTCTAAAGATAATAATATGGTTTATCTAATCAAATCTTAACTGAATCAAGATAAAGATATAAACATCTATATGTAAATATATTTCATAACACTCCCCGTTGAATGTCCATCAATGATATACCTCGTTAAAACTTTACTAAGAAAAAACCCATTGGGGAAAAAGTCTTAGTGAAGAAAAAAGCGTATAATATCCTAATAGTGGGAACTGTCTCATTAAATATCTTATTAAAAAAAATCCAGTGGGACAAAAACCTTGATTAAGAAAAAAAGGATACAGTATTTCTCCCGCTCTTAGGAGCATCATTTAATATCTCAGAATTGATGCATTTTGATTTTGTGCACTAGTTTATCAAAAGAAGAAGTGGGTAATAACTTTGTAAATGAATACGTTAGATTATCACTTTGTTGGACATCAATCACTCCTTATTTTTTAAGATCATTCGTGAAGAAAGTTTTTTTAAGAAATATATTCTTCTTTTAACTGAGTTATACATATAGCATTATTCTCTATATGTAAATAACTTGTTTAAGACCTACATTTCTATGGATCTGAAAAATGTCCTACATCTGCATAGCCAACTAATTGTGACTTGAATTCGTATGAATATCTGCATATCAATCGTTCCACATGGGTGTATATTTAATTCCGCTCCAATATCTCTCTAGTTTGAGAGGAAATATACATGCTAATACACTGACAATAGATATTACATCAAGTCATATATAATTAATCAAGATACATAAGTGCTCCTATTGTACTAAGATATGGTACTTCAAGACTAAGAACTTCTTCATTACCTTCCCAAGGATGAAATGAGCTGCTTTTCGCACCCAACGATCTTAGAATCATTGGGGTATTTAATAGATATGTTTTATCCATATAAAATCTCTTAAAAATTTTCTCTGTATAAGTTGATTGATGAACAAATATTTCATTTGTTAAATATTCGATCGATCTATAGGATGAGGCAAAATTTTGTCCTTCTAAGACTTTTTATCTCAAACTCTTATTTTAGATTTTCTATGACTATGGGAACCTCTTTAGGAGTTCTGATGATATTTAAGTTGTTAACATTCATAGCAATTATAATAAATCCATATGTAAATTTCACAATGTAAAATAATATAATGGATCAAAATAGAAATGTGATATACCCTATAATATGATGAATCAAAACGTTTGACATTTAACTAAACAAAAACATGTATAATATATATTCAAGAATATAGAAACTTAAAATATGTCATAGATAAACTATCAACTCACTACTTCATTTTTCTCATTTCACTTTTTCATAAATACCCATTTGTATCCTATAGGATTTACACCTTCCACGTGTTCGGATTACAAGTCCAAACATTTTACATTATGCAAGTGAGTCTAATTTAGCTTGCAAGGTTTCTTTCTACTTTGCCCAATCATTTTTACATTGACATTGGTCAACGGTTCTTGGTTTAAGATCCTCATTTTCATGCAATATGTTTAGCGCTACAATATATGTAAATATGTTGTTGACAATAATTTTTTATCGATTCCATCTTTTTCTTGTAGAGACATGGTTTATTGAGAACTCATTATTTCCAATATCTTGACTATTTTCAAGTACCTGAATGTTTTCTAGCATTTTAATTATGTCGAAAATTTTGGACTACAACATAAATACTTACTATATCTCTATTCTCTTCATCAGGAAGAGTATCATCATTAGAATCATTTGTCCATCTTCTTTTCCGAGGATTTCTATTTTTGAAACTACTTGCCCTATCACACTTCTAGCGTGTGTTGTCCAACAATGACATTAATTTGAATTGGGGCATTTTCAACTAGCATATAAAATCTAGTTATCCTTTTTTATATCAGCAAATGCATCTAGCAATTCATTTGCTATTTTTTACAAATGTATAATATTTTGAACTTCTAGTCCACTTTGCCTTGTTTGAGATCTAAATAGTAAGAATGATGTATTCTAATTTACTTCCTTTTCTAACTATCTACTCTCTCCCCCTGATGTTGAAAATATTATTTCATCAAATTAACATTCTATAAATTGAGTCTTAAAGACATCTCTTATTTATATTTCAAGATACTTGATTGTAGAGTGAGAGAGAGTCATATCCAACATATATTCTTAATTTTCTTTGTGGTCTCATTTTAATGCAATAAAATGGGCCAATTAGGACATATATCGCACATCCAAAAATTCTTAAATGGGAGATATTTGGCTGCTAGGCAAAAACTAATTATAGGGGAAAGAATTGATGGCAGCTTATTGGCCTTCTATAAACAAGTGCTACAGGATGTAAAATGACATATAATAAAGTAAAATTTGAGAGATTTGTTCTCATAAGCAAAGGTCTAGCAACCAATTGGAGGCATTTCATAAATGATTTTAATAGCCCATTATGTGTATGAACATAAGCAACTGAATGTTCAACATTTATATCATCTGTCATACAATAAGCATTAAAAGTTTGAAAAGTAAATTCACTAGTATCATCAAGATGAAGTTTTTTGATTGGATTATCTAGAAATTGTGCTTTTAGTTGAATAATTTGCGCAAGCAATCTCACAAACTCTAGGTTACAAGATGATAATAAGCATACATGTGACCATTTCATAGTTGCATCTATTAAAATCATAAAATATCTAAAAGATCCATATGGTGGATGAACTAGTCCACATATATCATCTTAAATTCCTTTTGGGAATTCAGAATATTCAAATCCAATCTTTACAATTGATTGCCTTATAATTAGTTTACCTTAAGAACACATAGCACAAGAAACCTCATTAAATTAAAGAATCTTTTGGTTCTTCAATGAGTGCCCATATGAGTTTTCAATAATTTTTCATATTATTTTTGCTCTAGGATGTCCTAACTGATCATTCCAAATGATAAAAGCATTTGGTTTAGTAAACTTCTAGTTTACTTTAGCATGTAATTTAGTTATACTAATATTAATGTAATACACCTCAGAAGAAAATGTAAATAATTTCTCTATTATAACTTTCTTTCCCAAACCACAAGTTATAATATGGAGGTACTTATTATTTTCCACACTACTTGTCTCAATATGATATTCATTTTGACAAAGATATTTAAAACTCAATAAGTTTCTTTAAGAAACAAAATCATAGCTCTTCCAAAGCTTATGAATATTTCAAAATTCAATAAGTTTTTCTAAGAAACAAAATAACAACTCTTTCGGAACTTACGAATATATTTAAAACTTAGAAATATTCTTTAAGCTCTACTAGAGTCTTCAATCATCTTGGTATTACCAATAATAGTATTAACACATGCTTCTTCCATTATCAAATGAGTAAAATATGTCTGCTTTTAAGAATAGTGTGTGTAGTTGCACTATCCACAAGATAGATATCTATAATATTTATCTTGACCATATTTTTTCAAAGAAAAAAATCAAGTAAAATATATCACAATATAAAGATTTGTACACAATAAGAAAAATAAATAAATACTAGGTGCATTAATACAATAATGTTCACATAATATTGAATAATAACAATATACATATGTATAAATCAATTAATCTATTGAAATCAATCATGATGGGCATCATATCAAAGTAATCATATGATAATATGAATTCATATGAATCCAAATATTATATTCATATCTCAAATTGATATGATAACATAGACTTCAATTCAAATCTCGAGATATCAATGACTTTTGTTCCTCCATGTCTCAAAAGCTTTGAAATTTTAAAACTTTGGATTTAAGAGCACTTATCAACAACAGAAGGTTATCAACGACTCAGATTTTAAAAAGGAAAGTAAAAATTTGAAATTTGTAAAAATGTGAACTTGAATTTTAAAGCATATTAACAATTTCAAAATTCAAATAAAGTAACTCCAATTGATACTTGATAAAGATCAAGCAAAATATCTAAAACGTATGATAAGTATGTGACCAATATTCTTTGATATTATAGATATAATATCTATTTTCTTCCTACCTCAATTGCATTTGTTATTGGAACTACAATCTTTGGGCTATGTTTTTATTTGTCACATTCACTTCAAGAAATGGAGCAAAGCCAACTAAGCATGTTTCGTGATTTTTCATGAGTAACTCATTATTTCTTTTTGTCATAATAAGGCATGAAATTAATTCAAATTATTTTGTAAAGCCCTTTTCTCAATACTACTACTACAGGAGCACATTCGAGACATGAAAGTTGAGAATGTTCTTTCTAACATAGCTCTTTCAGTAATGTTTTTCTTTTATAATTTGAATTTAGAGGTGATTCTAAGCATTGCAAAGCTATATTTGTTTACAGATTTAACATCTTGCAACCACAAATCCATCCAATTATAATGGACTTTTGGCAATACTACCATTTTTGTGGGCATATCTCTGCTTCTGGCAGCTCTAAAGATCAACAAGATCTTTTAGAATAAAATATTCAAATTTTAATCCTTTGTGCAAGTGATGACAGATGAAAGTCAATGTTTTTGTGCAATTGTTCTAGGGTATAGTGTTTCCTTATTTAATGATATTTTCAAGATAGATATTATGCTTAAGTCATAATATCCTATTAAGAATTATTATAATTAATTAAACAGACTTTGATTTATTACTCATTACAAGTTATGGTCATATTACAATATAGTGCTTCTCAAGTATATAAATAATACTATTAGAAATTCCAACTATTGAAATAATTATCTAGTTTTAATTTGTGTTGATATATCTGCCAATTTGTCTTCGGCAAATAGTCCAGCTATGGTCAAATTCTATTGAGTTGGGCTTTGTTGAACTCTCCTAAGTTCTCTAGAAATGACACAGAAACATACATAGGCATGAGAATTTTTCGTTCCCAGTAGGATTCCTAGGCTACTTGATAGTTTATGTCATTATTGTCATTCCAACTACTTCGATTTATTAAAAAAAAGGCAATCTCATACATAGGATTATAATTTCATTTATTAAGTTTCAGAAAACATATGTGCTCGAAGCATGTTAGTTTTAACAATCATATAAGGGTCCTTAAATAGATATAGTAACAGGTAAGATCAGTAATAATAACAACTAAACAACAGGAAGAGTTAGTATGGATATGCAGATGCACAATTTATATCATGTTAATGCACTTGAATTTCTTAGACTTTCATTTCTCTTTCTTTACTTAACATACCTAAGTGTTATATATCTCCGTCCCTAGAGTGTTTGCTCTTATTTTCATCCGTTGGGAGCAGTTCACCATATAGCTTCTGGGTAATAATCTACTTATCGGGACCAAGCTTGTTCCTATACAAGATAGTCGGATTTACTTTTCTATCAATCTATTCCCCTTAATTTCATTCCGAGATTGGTCCAAGTGATATGGAATTCTTATAGTCCTTATGACTTATGTAATCATGACTAATTAGACTTTAGGGATATATATACATTTATAATGCACCATTCACATAAATTTTGCCTGATTTTCGGCAACATAACGGCTTAAAATCCGTTTCCCTAAAATACAACATGCATATACTTAGTTCACCAATCAAGATATCAGAATCAATATAATATTATACTAAGATTTTAGTAATATATAGAGAATTACATCATCTAAATTTCAATCAAAGGTCATTCATGAACTAAGAGTATCCAATTTCTTAAACTTGGCAATTTGAATATAAATATCTTAATTTTGTCCTATTTTAGAAATTGTATCATAATTCCATCTTAACTCATTCAAATATGGAATTTTAATATATTATGGCATTGTTTATTTATTTTTAGTTCTCTTTGATCGTACTAAGTTTTGATGAGTATAAGTTAAGTTATTGAAATTTGGCCCAAGGTCGCCCTATTGTTGGATAGAAATGAGCAGTGAAATGTAAAAATTCACCAAAAATAGAATTCTCATTAGGTTTATCCTAAATTTATATCTATTTGAAGATAATGGAACCATCTTTCATTTCCCATAAGTTTCATTTCATCTGGATGAGTAAAGTTTAAGTTATAAGCTTTCAAATTTGGCTAAAAAGGTGTACCCTGTTTCAATCTAAATAGAACATAGAGCAACTTTAAAGAATTTCTGGGAGCAAACTGGTTAGGGTATGGATCTGAAATTTTTATGGTATGAACATCTATATGTTATTTTCTAACAAAATTAATTACACTGAATTTAGAGTTGTATAGGGCAAATTATGCCTTTCACAACCTATACAAGCTAGAGGATTCAAAGGTTTTCTTCAAAAATTTATAACTCTCTCATTACTAATCTAATGCTCTTATAATTTGTATGGTTGAAAAGCTCTGGATGTCTAATTTCATTAAAAATAGGTTCATCAAATTTTGATGCCTACAAATGAAGCTGGATACTCTGTTGTATGGACACATCCTAAGATTTAATTCTCGGCCATTCTGTTTAAGCTTCCCTTTGAGTTTGTCATAAATTTTCCAACCCAAACTGAGAGCTTCCATCTTTAATCAACTATAACAAGTCATATAATCATCATAGTAGAGAGACACATAGAAACCCTAACTCAGCGATATAATTCCAATATTAATAAAAATTCAAGAATCCTACCTCAAAACTTGAGTTGAAGTTGAAAGCAAGCAAGTTTGGGTGAAGGTATAGAAGTGGGGTGAAGAAATAAGGATGAAAAGATAGAGATGATGAAAAAAAATGAGAGGAAGAGGTCTGGTATTTAGGGAGGCCGAAAATTGAAGGAGAAAAGTGGAAAAATATTTGTGTTGAGTCATGAAAGGTGAGAATGACTTATGAGTGTCTATTGGTAGCTTTTATGTTGTATGATTCTAGTTAAGCTTCTCTAATCCAATGGTTGATCTTGCGCCTGTCCTAAGAGCGTTTTGGCTCAATCTTGGCACCCAAATTTGTGTTTTAATTGATATTCAAGTGATGGCACAGTATAAGTTTTTATTGACCCGATTCTTGCATTACAACATACCGAAATAAATTCAATTTTCCCTAAATTAGCATGACATTGCTAATATCTTTTCATAAAATTTTCTAACTAGCAAAACTCAATATTCTAAATCCTAACTTCCATATTTTAACCCTAATTAAGTGTGTTTCTCTAACGCAATGGAATAAATTAATTAATAGCGCAAATAAGGCGCACTGTTCTTCGGGATGTTATGTAACATCCTCGATCCATTTCAACCGTCAAGACTGATTCATTCGACTTCCTTCAACTTAAGGTCTTGTGGCTGGTCGGATTTTCCGATTTCCACCTTAGTCTCCGAATGGACAAGAACTGATATCCGACTTTTGTTTCAAGCGGGGGAACGGGGGATCAGATCTCAAAATAGGTTTCCGAGTTCGAGACATTCGAATGGAGATGCATGGATTCCGATTTCACGATACTTGGACCTCTCATCCCACATGAACGTGTTTCCATGAGATCCATTTCATGTCTCAAGGAAAATTTAACCCTCCGATGTCACCAAGCACACCGTATATAGTCACGACTTCCGAAGTTTAAGTACTTGGTTTGGAAATGTGATTCAATCACACGAAGTTCCGACATTTCAAGAAGTCCCGACTTTGAACTAGGGTTCCGAGATCGATGATTGTCACCGCATTTCATTCACGAACTCCGACCTTGATTTCCAAGTCTCAACATAAACCGATTTCCCAAGTCACAAACAAGATGGTACGAGTTCCGATATCATGCTTCACTCAAGCTCGGTAAAAAGCACGAGTTCGACCTCAATCATAAGAGGACTAGTTCACTTAAGCGCACTGGAGCGAAGTTCCGATTTTAAACAAGAGATGGCGGCAAGTTACTCCGAAAGGAGACGAGCTAAACTTTGTCCACAAGAAATTCAGCCAATCGTAACCTTCCAAGTTAACCTCCACTCATGCCTATATAACACATCCTTCCTCCTTTGATTCGTGACAATAATTCACGCTGTTGTCTTCCTCTTCTCCTTCAGCTCTCTTTCTCTCTTGCTCACATATCCAAAGCTCAAGCTAAGTTCCAGCCTTGTTCATCCAAACTCCAAGTTTCAGCACTTAGCTCAAATCATACTCCAAAGAGGTAGGATTCAATCTCTAATCTTGATTTCTCTAAACTAAGGATGCATGAAAGATTACTTTTTATGATTATTTGATGATATATTGGATGTGTATGATTGGATTAATATGGGATTAATATGAAATCTTGAGTGGCAATTAGAATTAGAAGAAGAAAACTAAGAGAAATGGATGGATGAGGGTGCTGTCTTGATGGAGATTCCACGGCAGTCCGTACGGCGGAGGCACGGCGCCGCCTACAATCGGTCAAATCCGATGAAACTAATTTTAGGTGAAAGTAGACATTCAGGGCTTTCCATAGATATATCATATAAGGTCATTGGATTAGTATTGAAGGAGATACGAATTTTTGAAGTTTGACCTAGGGTTTAGAACTTTCATCCGAGCAGGGTGACTTGAGGAGGGTCTAACTCACCCTATACAACTCCAAATCGAGTGAAACCAGTTTTGTTAGAAAGCTTACACACAGAGGAACACCCCAATATAAAATTCCGAGTTTGTTATGGTCCCAATTATTCCCAGTGATTCGAGGAAGTTGTCCTATGTCTAATTCAGACCAACACAGGGTAGTTCAGGAAGGTCAACTTTCAGGACTTATATCTCGTGATGTACTTACAAATGGAGTGAAACTTGTGGCAAATGAAAGGTTGTCCTGTTAGATTTGATATGAGACCAATTTCGTAAGATTTGAGCTTAGTTTCGATTTTTAGTGAATTTATATTCCCAAGAGTGTAATTCGCCTAGTGACTGAACAAGCTGAAGTAAAAGCTGAATATTTTGAATTATATAAATCAGAATGGCATGGGACCAAAGAGGTTAGAAAGTAGACATATAGGGCTATAAATATACCCCAAAATCCAGGTTTAAACGAGTTGAATAGAGATAAAGATGGATTATACAAGATTCGGGCAGAACTGAATAGAATTGGATGGCCAAAATGATAATTTTACAAGTGTTGATAGTGGAACATAGAAGGTTTGAATTGAGGATTGCCACTTTACATTGTTATATGTGTGTTAAGTTGATTATGTTGCTTTGACTAATTTGTCCGTGAAATGTCGGCACTATTCATGGGGAAACGGACTGATCCGTTATGCCGGATTTACTACAGTTTAAGAAGTCATGTTGAAGGCCCTATATTTAAGAATGTTTAAATATGAATGATTAAATGTAAGGATGGATTGAAAATAAAGGTATATAGAAACCCTATATTTAACAATGACATAATTATGTTATGAGGTATATGAGAGTAAGTGATGTAGCATATGTATGACTATGCTTGAATATGTTTGAGAATGAAAGAATGTGAAAGTATAGAATGTGAATCCCTTTACTTGGAGGCAGTTATTTGAAATCCCTCCTTGTGAAGGCAGTTAAGTGATAAAGATATGAATCCCTTCACTTGGAGGCAAGGCACTTGAATCCCTCCCCTGTGAAGGCGCGAAAGACGATGAGATCCTTTACCTTGGAGGCACGTGGGTCGATGAGATCCTCTATGTTGAAGGCACGTGGTCGATGAGATCCTCTATGTTGAAGGCACGGGTCGTAATCCCATCCTCAATTTTGAGGCACGTGACCGATCGATCCCTTCGCCCTAGAGGCACGTGACCGCATCGATCCCTTTAGCCTAGAGAGCACGTGACTTAATCGATCCTCCAAGACTAGAGGCACGTGAATCTCGCGCGGGTGAGTCGGTGACGACTGGCCACGTGATGTCGACGAGCTCACTCCAAGGCCAGGCTACCAAGGCGATAAATGCACCCTAGGGACTGGCGATACGTAACGCCTAGGTGTGCCAAGTAAAAGACTAAAGACTAAAGATTAACGATATGCAAGCGCCAGCCATATGAGGCATGGCATCGACCGTACCAAGTGTGAAGACGTGACAGATGAACTTATATGAGGCATGGTAGCGATGTCGCACTTGAGGACGGCGATACGTAACGCCGCGTAGATGATTCGTGCACCCTAGGGACGGACACGATACGCCTTATGTGCGAGAAAAGTAAAGATTTATGCATATGTATGAATTCAAGTGCAAGTTAAGTTTGGTACAGATGTTATGTTTCCAGTAGATTAATGTTATGTGCGTTTTATATGTTGAAGTTATTATCCCTGGTATTATTCATGAATCAATTTTGTGTACATTTCTCAAAGGACCAGTATATGTCTAAAAATGAACTTTGGTTCCGATAAGACACTTTTCGGAATGTAAAATTAAATTACAAAGATGTTCACCTTTCCTTTTTAAAATAAAACCGGCAAATCGAGACGACTAATTCATGATGACATTATGTATGAAGATTAGAGAATCCCCATCGAAAATTTTATAATTCTCACTCCTATTTCCATGTTGTCTCCAGATGATTTTAAAAGTTTGCAAGGATCTACTGAAGTTGCCGTCGATTTAGTTGTGCAATGTAATGTACTCCAGGGTATGGTACTATGACTTAAGCATAGTACTGTGCTTAGGAGGGTGTTACATGTTACATAAATCCTGGTAATTAATTTAAAATTTAAATTTATTATAAATTTTTAATTATAATAGAAAATTTAACTAATAAATATATGACATAATCTATTATTTTATGACACAACTAGATTCCACCATGGCCAGGGTTGCACAAGATTACCGAGGTATTTGAGGAGAATTTCCACATCCTGTATCCTAGTTTTGTGCAAGCCCCTGATACCACACAGGAGTTTGTGATAGAAAGAGTGGAAAGTAAAATAATAATTATTTTTTATTATTAGTTTTGATTTTTACTTCACTTGCTGACTATTGTATTACATATATGTAGCGTATGTTTATTATTGATTCACGCATGGAAGCTGCCATCTACAGGGCATGGCGGACCAAGGCCAGCAGACGCCTCCACAATACATTTCATGACATTTGCTAGAATGGCGCGAGCATCCATTAGCTCATGGAGGAGATACTCTCCGCCTTAAGGACCCACTAGGACTCACCTACATTTAAGGTGAAGCAAGTGAAGGCCTGGGCAAGCAGAGGATCAGCCTGCGGTAGCTCTTTGCACACTGGAGGCTCCATTACCGTCGAGGGCACACGGCTAAGAATGGTAAATATCGTTTTCTTCTCATTTAGTTTTTCTATTTTCGTTATATATATATACGTGAAAATGCTTTGAAATGTAGGAGAAGGCGATGAGTAGGCTGCCGACTCTTGGAGAGCTGTTCTAAGAGACCCATACCCGGAAGCAGGACAAGTCCTAGTTGGTTAATATGCGGTTAGAGACATCATATGTAAGTACTTATAATTTTAGTTTTCAATATTTTTAATTTACTATATTTATTATTATTTAAATATAATACTTTTTATGTTTTCTAATTGCATCATGAGTTCACCCGGCAGCTGACTAAGGCCTGATTACAATAGTTATAGCAGGGGGACAAGAGCACTCCTGCCGGCCCACCTATTAATGATGATGAGGTATAGGCCTAGACAGTCGGTGACCACTACAAGGGGTGGATCTACGGGATGGGGACCTCTTATAACAGATCATATTCTCCAGGCTCTATCTCTGGAGTTGGGGCTTGTCGGAACCGATTCAAAGTCCATCCATGATCAGGTCTATGCACTAAATGAGTCAGTGCAAAGGCAACTTGAGAAGGCCAATCGGAGGTATATGGAGCTGTACGAGCGCCACGAGAGAGATAAGTAGCAGTGGTCGCAGCAAACACAATCCATGGAGTAGATGATGACGACTCTATATAGATTCTATATATGGGCAGATGTGGAGCGACAGTTCTTCATTCACTGCACCACCTCCTCCACCACCTCCACTACCGCATCCTTCTCCACACCACCATCTATCTGGAGTTGGAGACGATGACGATGACGGCATCTCAGATATTGATGATGAACAGCATTCGTAGATTTTAGGTTTTTTTTTTTTTTAGAATCGTATTGTATATATTTTTGAATGATATTGTATATATTTTTATTTAATTAATATTTTTTTAATTTCTTCTGTATTTAAAATAAAAAATTAAAAATTTTTATTTAAATAACAAAAAAATTAAATTATTTATGATTATATTTATTAACAATTAAAATATTAATAAATATTTTTTAAAAAATAAATAATTTTATTTTACGGACGAATTTTACGTCAGTAAATTTACAATTAATATTTTATTTTTAAACTTATCAATGGATTATCCGTCAGTATATATAAAAAAATATGTCGGTATTATTCTATCAATGATTTTTTTATGCTATTATTACCGACATATTTATGTTTTTACCAACGAATTTTATCCGTCAGAAAAATTACAAATTTATCGACGGATAATTTTTTTGTCTGTAATATTATTTTTTTATTATTGATGCATCATTTACCGATGGATTATTTACATCGGTTAATCCGTCAATAAAATTAATACCAACATATTTTTTTTATTTTATCTATCGATAATTAACACATTTTTAGTAGTATGTTACTTGATTCCAAGAAAAGAAAAATTGGGTCAAAGACATCTAGTTGTATGTTTATAGGATATGCTGAACAAAGCACCACTTATAGAGTTTTGTTTTAAAAAGTGATGTGCATGATCATAACTCTATAATTGAAACAAAAAAATGTAGAATATTTTGAACTGATTTTCCCATTAAAATTAGAAAGCATTCCTAATACCCCAACTCAAAATATCCCTGATATACCAACTGAAAATATTCCAAAAGTTTTAACTCAAAACATTAATGATAACACAAGTGAAGGCTTGGGAAGAAGTAAACGACAAAGAAAAGAGACCTCCTTTGGGAGTGACTTTATACATATCTTGTAAGCAGTGATCCAATAACATTTTCTGAAGCAATGAGCTCGCCTGATGCATCACTTTGGAAAGAAGATATTAAATCAGAAATTGAATCAGTTAAAAATTGTAATACATGGATTTTAGTATATTTCCACTGTGTTTACATATATATATATATATATAAACACAGTGGAAATTCAATGCAATTTCGCGCCTTACACCCGCGTATGGCGGCTCCTGAATATCATGAGGAGGCCTATTCAAGGGCATATCGTAGGATTTCCAGATCTTATTGAAAAGGTATAATTGACGAGCTAAGTTTTCCAAATTAATAAATATATATGTCATTTCAACGAGATGACGCTGAGTACGTGGTACGTGCATACGATTGGCAGTAGATATCTTGTTTATATATGGCATTATGTTATTATTATTATTTTTTGACGAGAATATATGGCATTATTTTGTTCGAACAATAAGGAAAAGTTATATATACAACTATTACGAAGAAAGAGAACGGATGAGCGGGTTCACATATTTGTATAAGTAAACTAGTTATTATGATTGGATATTGTTAAAATGGTCCTTAGACCAAGATGGTATTTAAATTTTATCTATTAAATTTTTTATATAATATTTTTTATATAATAAAATAATTATTAATAATTTTTTTTTGGACAGGATTTACAATTATATTTATTATTTAGTTAATGGCATTCGAAATTTTTCACAGCGGACGTCTTACTGTCTGATTTGTCTCTATTTTATTTGATTCACTTATTGTCTCAGTTTAAGAAAGTTATTGTGTCATTTTTTTTCAGTACAACTACTAACATATATACATTGTATTTAACATTATATATATATAGACACACACTTGTATTCTAATTTTGTCACATCTGAGATGTGAAGCGATATTTATTAGATATCTGCCCTTTGGTTCCCTTTAACATATATGCACTATAAGCTATTTCTTATATATATATATATATATATATATATATATATATATATATATATATATATATATATATATATATACACACACTTGTATTCTAATTTTGTCACATCTGAGATATGAAGTGATATTTCTTAGATATCTGCCCTTTGGTTCCCTTTAATTATAAAAAATGTTATATATACCACTATCAGGAAGAAATTAAATAAATAAACAATATGTTTAACTAATAAAATATATTTTTATTTCTGTAATAAATTCAATATGACACCACATAAATAAAAATAATAATGTAAAAATGAAAATTTTCTTATAAGTACGATAGTTTTCAAATGAAGTTAGCAATGAAATTGCCAAACCAATAATAACATGAAGTTAGCCTTGTCGAAAAAAAGCTTGAGTTCCATTGGATTGAAGCGGATTCTAGCATTCCATGAAATTGCAACTGAATGAGGTTTGTAGCTCCATCCATTGGCAAGCATTGTGAAGTCTATATCAGAATGTTATTTCTGATGTTCTCACTTTTCAGAGAAGCAAACCGGCCGGCTAGATGCCCCCAAACTCTCATTTAGTAGAACTCGGTTTCAATTTCTTGATGAGTTGTTTATTGAGAAATGATATTTTGATATAACTCATCTCGTGCTCCAAGTCGACATACTATCTATCCACCACTTAATGGGTATGTGGCTCTTATTTAAACTGGGTCTCACACCCATCCAATAGTGGATAGGTGGTATGCCGATCTGAAATACAAGATATGTTATGTACAAATAATACATTTCTTTGTTATTTGTACAAAATTTTGGACACCAAAATATAATACCATTTTATAGAAATATATAGTATATTATTTTATCTCGATACAGATGTCTTTCAATATCTACCCACACTCATATTGATATAGGGTGTCTTATACTATATTTATCGATGTTATATTCAAAAATCATTTCTTCTTCTCGATAAGTCTACTTCCGGCTGTGGTAGGTTTTTTTAATATTATATAAACAAAATTGAAATTTAGGAAAAGCCTTACCCTAATCTAAAATTATAATAGATATCCTAACTTAATTAGTAATTCTATTTGTGTCAATTGCTTTTTTAAATAAAATTAAAATAATAAATACACAAGTAAACAATAATTTGGTATACAAAAATTTAAAACAATAAAAATTAAAACTCAGAAAAATATTATTATACATAAAGTATGAAAGCTAAAAACGGACTCTATAAAAACAGAAAAAATAGAAAATTAAATAGTCGGTGATGTGATAGGTGGGCTGAAAAGTGTGTTTTTCTATATAATGTTCACCTTTAACATTTACCATTGATGTACCATGTTAGTCAATTCAAACTTAAATATAAATATTATTTGTACATATAAAATAGCTATATTATATATAAAAGTACAAAAAAAAAATATGCAAAGACATGAATTTATCACTTTTCTTTTTTAAATATGTCCCTTTTTTTTATCTATATATCCATAATAAATCTATTTTCTATATAAAAATAACATTCCTCCGTTAAGAAATAAAAGGAAACTACCTTTTTAAGGGGAAAAAGACAGTTACATGGGGATTATGATCAAAAGATAAGTTTTTTAATTTTGAATAATTAAATATATTAAAAATTAAAAAAAAATTTACTTTTAATATTTTAACCAGTGACATAAGGATATTGATTAATTAGCAAACTCTTTAATTTGAGCATACCTCAAAATCAGTTCCTGACAATATTTTTAATGATCATATTAATCCCTAACAAAAAATAATTTTAAAAATTAGATACTTTAACCCCTGACTCATTTATAATTTATAGAATGTGATGTAAATGTAAAATGATGATTACAATTTTCTTAACCCCCTTCATGTAACATTCATTAAATGAACAATTTACATAACTTAAAAAAAAAAAATCTCTAAATGCACTATTTTAATTTATTACATCCAACTCTAACCTTTCAAAGTAGTATATTTGCATAATTTTTTAAAGTTATATAAATTGTGTATTTAGAGAATGCCATATGGGATAGAATTATAAAAATTTTAATCATCATTTTATCTCCATATCAATTACTTTAAAGGTTGCAAGTGAATTGAAGATTAAAGGTTGTCGAAATTTTGTAGTTATCAAAAACTGAAGTATCTAATTTTTTATATTATCAGAAACTACCAAGACCAGTTTTTTTTTTTTTTTTGGTCATAAACCAATATTTCTGCGGAAAAACATTATCACGGACTCACTTAAGGGTTTATTCTAATTTCATTACTAAAACACGCACATGCAATAATTTCACCAAAAAGCATGGTATCCCCACACCGAAATTCGTCACCCCAAACGTCACCCACAGCCCTGCTGATATGTCTCCGGTGTACATATAAGCCCAAACTCACAACCTCAACATATGTCACACACAACTCCACTCCTCTTACTAGCTAGCTACCACGCATCGCCTCTCACCACCACCACACCCCCTTCATTAATTTTTCAGACACCTACCTACGAAAATTACAAACACTACCCTCTAATTTCCTCCAATCTTACCCGTCCACTAGAAACTGAAACCGCACTCAAATTCACTTCCCACCCAGTCTCACGCGCTCCGCCACCCGCCGCCGCCGCAACCATGGTGCAACACCGCTTCCTCCTCATATCATACCCTGCACAAGGGCACATAAACCCCGCCCTCCAATTTGCCAAGAGGCTCATCTCCATGGGCGTACACGTCACCTATGTCACCAGCATCTACATGCACCGTCGGATGAAAGCCCAAAAACCCATCAACGGCCTCTCTGTCGCCGAGTTCTCCGACGGCTACGACGACGGTTTCACCGCCGCCACCGACGCCGACGTCGTGCACTACATCTCGGAGCTGAAGCGCCGCGGCTCCGACACTGTCCGGAGCCTCATATCCTCTAGCGCGCAAATGGGCCAACCCTTCACTTGCTTGGCCCACACGCTCCTCCTCCCCTGGGCCTTCACCGTGGCGCGTGAGTTTCACCTCCCGACGGCGCTGCTGTGGATTCAACCCGCAACGGTTTTCGACGTCTACTATTACTACTTCCACGACCACGGGGACTACATAACGGAAAACACAAAAGACCCCTCATGTTCCGTGGAATTACCGGGTTTGTCACTGGCTTTCGAAAGCCGTGACCTTCCCTCGTTCGTCTTGGCCTCAAACTTGTACTCTTTCGCTCTTCCCTCCTTCAAGGAGCAGTTTGAGGAGCTTGATCTAGAAACCAAACCTAGAGTGCTCGTGAACACTTTCGAAGAATTGGAGCATGAGGCCTTGAGAGCCGTTGATGGGATTAGAATGGTACCAATCGGACCGTTGATTCCTTCTGCCTTTTTAGATGGTAAAAACCCCGACGACACTTCATTTGGCTGCGACATATTCTCCAGAAAGAGTAATGATTATGTTGAGTGGTTGGACTCAAAGCCTGAGAGTTCTGTGGTTTATGTCTCGTTTGGTAGCATTGCCGTGTTGCAAAAGAAGCAAATGGAGGAAGTTGCACGTGCTTTAATAGATTCTGGACGTCCTTTCTTGTGGGTCATTAGAGACAAAGCAAAGGAAGCAAAGGGGAAGGAAGAGGAGGAGTTAAGGTGTAGAGAGGAACTAGAAAAGGTGGGGAAGATAGTTAGTTGGTGTTGTCAGGTGGAGGTTCTTTCGCACCCTTCTTTGGGGTGTTTTGTGACACATTGTGGGTGGAATTCGACATTGGAAAGCTTGGCTTCTGGGGTTCCGGTGGTGGCGTTTCCTCAGTGGACAGACCAAGGGACCAATGCGAAGCTGATTGAAGAGGTGTGGAAGACAGGGGTGAGGGTGGATGAGCGTGAGGTGAACGATGAGGGTGTGGTGAGAAGTGAGGAAATTAGGAGGTGTTTGGAAGTGGTGATGGGAAGCGGAGAGAAGGCACAAGAGTTGAAAGAGAATGCAAAGAAGTGGAATGGATTGGCTAGGGAAGCCGTAAAGGAAGGAGGCTCTTCGGATAGGAACCTGAGAACCTTTCTGGATGATGTTGGACGGTATGGACGTATGGCTCAAAATTGAGCTATCGAGTTTGAGTTTGGACTATTGTCGTCTGAGAGCCTTTTTTTTTTTTTTTTTTAAATTATTATTATTATTTTTCTTTTCTCCTCCAATGGTAATAATTACATGAAGGTTGGTTTCAGCTTGATGGAACTATCCTGTCGGCGGGGGCTGCCGTAAAA
The DNA here is from genome assembly GCA_031439595.1 of Pterocarpus santalinus. NCBI lineage: Eukaryota > Viridiplantae > Streptophyta > Magnoliopsida > Fabales > Fabaceae > Pterocarpus > Pterocarpus santalinus. Next base: position 21,408,571 of record CM062524.1, on the reverse strand, counting down.
ATGTCATGGGTTTTGCGTGCCCTCAAGCAATCAATAACAAGAAAAATTTTTAAATTTTCAAAATACAAGACTAAAATTTTTTTATTTTTTTAATAATATAAAACTTCTTCTTTTTTATTTCAATTTTCCTAAAAATACTGGTTGGATAAATTTTTGAATTTCATTTAATGACAATAAATTGAAGCAAGATAAGTCACTAATAGTAAATTAGTGATGAAGAATTTGAATAATTTACTAAATGTTATGAGTTTAAATTTGATTAACACCAATGTATCCAAAAAAAGCAAACACCACCAAAAACAAAAAAAATCCGGCAAAAAATAGCCGAAAATTATCAACAAATTTACATCCATCGAAATTGCTGACGAATTTTCCGACCGACAAGAATCAAAATTGAAAATTTGGTTTTATTTTTAACAAATTCAAATATTTGTCGATAATTCCAAATTTCCAATGGCATAGTTCTGCGCCAACTTGCGAGATTAGCGACGCATAGTTCGTTAAAAGAGATATTGGAGGATATGGACGCATGGCAGAAAATTGAGTTACTGAGTTCAATTTGGACTCTTGTCGTCTGAGAGTTTTTTTTTTTCATTATTTTTATTTTTTTCCTTTCTCTTCCAGTGGCAATTGGCTAAGTTGTAAAATAGTCCAGAAAGAACGGTTTCAGTTTGATGTAGCTGCCTTGTGGGATGCGCAAAATTGTGCTTAAACTTTGCTACCTCACACACATATTTTCCTGCGGGCTCTGTCTTCCTCGCTCTTTAATTCTCCATCAACCAATTTTTGCATGACATGTCTGCATCCAATATTTGAAAAGGACACATGAATCACGAGAAATTCCTGTCGTGGAAGAAAAGGTTGCAGCCATTTATTACTTACTACCTGAGCCTGCTACTTAAATAAACATCTTTTTATTCTATAACTATCATAGTTTCGTCAGCTAAATCAAAATCTTTATTCAATAACATCTTTGCTGGTGGTTAAAATTAGTTTTAGAATTAAAACTATAAAATAGAATTAGATTTTTTAATTCTAATTTTTGTATTTAGAATAACATGTAAAATTATAATCAAATTTCATAAATTATATTTTAAGAATTATTAATTTTAAAATATAAAAATAAAAGTGTATCTCTTTCCTTATAAAAGTTTTTCTGTCCCTTTCTCATTAATTTTCTAGCAATTATTATTACAAAAAAAATTTGTAATATAAAAAATTGCCTCAATTCGGAATTTTGATTTTATATATAAATAATTTCTATAAAAAATGTTAGTATAATGTCATAAAAATTATTATGTTAATAATTTTGTTAATTTGAATTTTTATATAATTACACTTTTAAAAAATAAAATTAGAATTAAATTTAAAATTACAATTTATGTTTTAATTTTTTGAAAAAACTTAAATATCAAATTTAAGATTTAAATAAGTTTTAATTATAAAGAATTACAATTAAAACTTGAATTTCATATTTTAATTCTAGTTTGAAAATCTAAACAGAGCATAATTAAACTGGAATTGTTTTTGTTATTAGAATTTCTGTTAGCTATAAAAGCGGTCATTTATCTTTCTTTTCTTAGAGCTTTCGATGCTATTGTTATCATTGTCAGTATGCGATACGGATTAAAGTTTGCCTAGACTAGGTGTCAGAACGTTGTGCAGCAATCTGACAAGAGACAGCAAAAAATTATTGAGAAATAATTTAATAGACTCACTATCAATTTTTTTATTTGTGAAAAAATTAAAAAATCTTTTAATTTTATAAAATTAGTCTTTTTAAAAGATATTGAATTTAAGAATTTAATTATGTCTAAGGAAGGGCGGAAACTTAATTTTACTACACCCCTAATATATCCGTCTTAAGATAATTATTTTAAAGTATGTTATGCAAATTAATTAATAACATAATAATATTTATTTTTTCTCTTAAAAATCATATATTTACAAAAGAAAAGAAAAATAAAATTATAATAATTATTTACTAAAGAGCAAGAAAGCAAAATTAATATTATAATTATTTACAAAAAAGAAAGTGAAATTTTAAGAAAAAATTAATTAATTTTTAGCTTAATGGGAGTTACCTACTCCTACGAATCGTTCAGTGCAATAAGGAACTCAAAGTCATTACCATTCTTGTAGAGAATAATTGTGTGTTGGGCTGTTTTTATTTACAAAAATAATTAGAAAAATAAATCCATTCTTGCATAGGATTTACCATAACGTGAGCTGTACAATAAACCCTGATAATTCTCACAACCCTTGAGAATGGTTAAACCATATGAATTTAAAAAGATATATTTTGACCATTAAAAAATTTTTTTTTAGCTAAAGATAATATGAAAAGAATTTAACTAATTAAAAAAAATGTCAAACACAAAAAAAAAGGCAAACACAAAAAAAAATTGAGTAAAAATACAAAAAAAAGGAAACATCAAATGAACAAAACTTATAATGGAGAAGAAAAGGTCTGTATATAAAGAAATTAGTATAATTTTCCTTTTTAAAAGTAAATAAAAATAAAAGGCAAAAAAGAAGAAAAAACACACAAATAAGAAGAAGAGGAGGCTTGAAGCATTAATGATAGTAATAATGGTAAAGCGCTCTAGCGGAGGATGAGTGGGAGTGATGGCTACACGGCTTCACAACAGTGCAACAATGGTGACCGTGGAAAGATGAAGATGAGCTATGGTTTGGCTCAACTGTGGGATTAGAATAAGAATATGATTGATTTTGTGGAAAATGTTGGTGTTAGATATGGGGTGATGGTGATGGGATACAAGGCTTGATGAGAAAATGAGAATGAAAAATAGTAAAAGTGGTCAGTGAAAATCCCTATCTTTGCTAAGTGAGTTGCCTTTATATAGAGTAAAATTAGAGATTTTTGGGAAGGTTTGCTAATAAATAAATAAGATAAGATGAGTTCATTGAGAAGAAATTTGAAAAGCAGTTGAAGATTAAGACTTTAGAAAGCTTAGATAGAAGTAAAACTTAAAAACTTGGACTAGGATTGGTTAGTGATCTAAAAGGATAGAGATAAAATTTGGAAAGTGGTTATGGAGATAGAGAGATAGAGTGGGATTGAAAACTGGTTAGGGATAGAGAGATTTGAAAACAAAATTTGTTGAAAATCTATAAGGATGGAGGAATTGAAAATTTAATATTTTTACTTTTCACTTTTATTTTTTTGTATTTTTTTTATTTTTTTTATAATTAATAGATAGTGATAAAAATTTTTGGATAAAATATGGTGTTCACATTAGGAAGCCAAGTCTTGGGGAGACTACCATTTTAATCGTTCCAATTCCAAGGAAATAACATCTTACTTATAAAGTTTGTATAGTTGTGAGCTAGTGGGCTTGCTAAAATCCTCATAAAATATATGAGAGCATGATATTCTTACACTTTAATCCATTGATTTATTATTATAAAAACAAAATTAGATGAAAGCATAATAATTGGTGGCTCAAATTTAATATTTTTTTTTCCTTCTCTCATGGTTTGTGGAAGCATGTTAGCATTCACCCTGCTAGTGCTATCAAAATACATTGGTCCAGGTATGCTTATGTCTAAGCTAGGATAGGTTTAAGATAACTAGACTTTGGTTTGAAATGTTAATTGGTTCCATTTTTAAAATTAGGCTTAGTATGTAGTGAAAGAGTAATGCTATATAAAGTAACTAAGAGTGAGCTAGTCATAAGAGATTTGAATAGTTTGCATGAAGTCATAAGTTCAAACCTCATTATCATCGATGCATAAAAAAAAAAAACCAATGCTATATTATCAAAATTATTTGTCAAAATTTATCAAGGTTTAAGGAAGGTGGTAGGATAAGCCAAAGGAGTAAAAATCACTCATCTATCTAATAGTTAAAAATAATATAACACATTACTCTAAGATATCATTCTACTCAAGCGGTTTGACTTACATTAAGTTTGACTTAGCCTATTTAATGAATAAAGACTTACACATGTTTCTAGTTGCACAAAATATATCACTTTCTAGTTTTGGTCCCTTAAAAATTTTTCCGATAGTTTTGATCCCTCATTTTTTAAATGTTACCCCAATTTGTCCTTGACATTAGCTTACTTTTGTTAAGCGATGAAGTGGCAAACAATGATCTTCATCACCTTTGCCATGTGTCTTGTACTTGCACTTTATTATGTTAACATGTGTGGCTACATATATGTGAGCCACTTACATTCATGGCTTGTACCATTCACCTGGCTTTGTCGGGCTATGGGCGTACGGGTCTAGATGAACCTGTGAACTCGATTAACTTGAACTAATCCAATAAAAGATATTCGAGTTGGGCCAATATTTGGGTTTGTTTAGATAAAAAATAATATAACTTGATCTAAATCAATTCGGGTATTGGGTTTGCAATTTTCCAACATGTTGACTTGAAACCCAATCCGACCTCATCACCTTCATCTTCTCCTTCTTTCGAAACAAATACAATATTTCATCTCCCTTATAATTCAAATCCAAAACACCAAAATTAACAATCAAATCAAGCAATCAAGATAAAAAATGTTCATAACAATAATTATAACTCACAGATGTAAAGCATCATTCATAGATTTGAGCATCCACTTGCTGCCACCATCCTCGTTGCTCACATTACCAGCCACCCACCTTTGCTATCGCCATATTATCATGCTTGCGCCACTATCTCTTGCTCTTGTCTGTATGGTCATGCTTATATTGCTATGCTCTTGTTACACTCACACCATCGCTCTTGTTATCATTCTTGAGCCACTATCTCTTGCGTTGTCATCGGTCTCGTGTAGCCGTTGCGCTTGTGTCGCCATCCGCTTGCTTTTACATTGTGCTCATTGCCATTGTAGTTTCTAGAGCTGTGGAATGGTAGTTTCATCTCTTAAAAAGAGATGATCTTTGCTTTCCAAGGGAAGTGGTGGTTCTTACGTTAGACTACTTTTATTTTTTATTTTTGAATTGTTGCATTTGCATATCTATATATTAGCTGGCTTTATTGTTGATATTTAAGTATAACTCAATGACCCAACTCGAACCAACCTGGATATAATTAGGTTGGTTTAGGTTGGGTTGAGCAAAAGAATTTCTTATACTTAATCCAATGATGTTGTAATAATTTAATTGGTTCAAACTTTATTTTTCCTCCAACCCAACCCAATTTATAAACACCTCTAGCGGAGGCTAAATTGGGGGCAAGATGAGAAATATTGTCATTCTCACCATTTAAGGTAGTTTATCAAGCACATATGCAAATATGTAAGATATGACAATATTTAAAAATTAAAGGATATGACATGGCTATAATAGAACATATTAAATTACTAAGAAATTAACATAAAAACATAAATCTTAAATTAAAAGAGGCATCATGATTTAATTGCTGGTATAGATTATTGTAAACATAATAAAATGCATTTATCTGTTTGATTTTTATAAAATTACCATTAATATAGCTTAAAATTTCAAAAAAGTTGAAGTAAGAACTTGTAAAAATATAATTATGAGTGTTTGAAAGTATCCGTAAAGTATATAATCTAATACATATCCAATATCAGGCAAGTTCACAGTGTGATTTGAATTAATTTTGAGAAAAAAAATTCCAATCAATCCAAACTATATAATTTATATTGGTTTGAATTGAATCAGTTAAATTAATTAACAAAAAAAAATTTAAGTTTAGAATATTATAAACTAAATGTAAATTAAGTTAATAAAATTAAAAATAAAATAATTCAATTGATATGGATAAAATGATATTTAAGTAAAAATGACACAAATAAAAAAAATATCACGTGATAAATTAAAAGTATCATAAGTAAAAATATACATTTAATAATAAAAAAATAAATTTAAATTGTATGCATTGTTAGTATAAAAAAACTTTTACATAAACATCCAATAAAGTAATAAATAGAGTATTATTCCCACATAGATTAATGTGATCGATTACCTTTTCCATAACTCACACCATTTAGACACCGAAATCAAGATTGTGGATTCAAATTTGCTTCAAATCTAAACTAACATGCAATAAAATCAAGAAGATCACGAATTGAGATTCAAGGTGAAGAGGTGCTAGGGTTCCACTCATAAACTAAGGCTAAGATTATAACCAATAAACACTATATAGCATTAAGGCATTAGAATAAGGACGATTTTGCATCACACTATAGATACACATGATAGTAAAGATGAGCTCGTTAAATCTCTAATCTTGGTTCTAAAGCAACTTTCAAACTAAATTTAAACCAGTTATATAGAAAGAGAAAATGGTTCTTAGAGCAAGATTAAAGCCACTAACAAAAGTATTCCAATCACATAATCTAAGGAACCAGAGGACTAAACATGTGGGCACCCTAATTACCAAAAATGGGTGCACATAAGCTAACACCATGGTACATATCAACTCACCAGTGACTTACTTCTTGGTACTTATAACACATCAATAATCTTAGAACATAACTAAAAGCTGAAATTAGAGGCTATCTACCTTCAAACCCCACAAAACAACATAAAACAAATTCCAATCAAGCAATCAGCAACCACGAGATCTATAAATGAGTGAGCTAACCTCACGCTTTCTCTCACAATTCGAAGATGGAAAATAAAACAAATTATCATGTAATGGAAAAGGAGGGAAGAAAAAAGGAAACATTACCTACAAAGACGAATTGCCAAAATCCGCTAGGGAAGGGCTGAGCCTCCTCCATGATGAAAATAAGGTAGAGAGAAGGGTCCGGTGGGCGCTGTTTGGTTGGGTGAGGGAGGGGAGAAGAGATGCATATAATGACATTGCCTTACGACTTGTCATTTTTTTTTTCAGTCTTTACCTTGGGACTTACCTTTAGACTATGTTGCTTTGTACCGTAGTGCTTATAGACCTGCATTACCTCTATATTTTTCTTAGTCTCTAGCAATTTACACTCATATGACTTATTTTCTATGAAGTTGAATTTTCAAACAAAAAAGAAAATGAACTAATTACTATTGTTCACATGAATTTTCCCTTCTAATTTTTTGTACTATTCTTTGCGTGAATTTGTGGTTTTCTGATCATATCTTGATTATTAATGAGGGGCTAAAGATAATTTTTCTAGGGCAAATTATAGTGGTCTTCCTTGAGATTCATTGAAAATACACTTATCCCTCTTGAATTTTAAAATTGCACTTAACTCTCTTAATCAATCAAAAAGACCATACAATAACCTCCCTTGCACATGGCTTGTATGGGACTATTAATTTTTTAGAATTAAAAATATATAAAATGACTACTTTGCCTTTAATTGTTTCTTCTATTTCTATTGAATGTCACTTTCTCTCTCCATCCAATCATCCCCCTGCAACTCATCTTTACCAAAACACACAACCTCAAATCTTCCATCCTTTGTAAAAATAATCAAAGCCAAACACAACAAACCCTTGCAACCCCAAAATATTCCCATCTTGGAATACCAAACCGCTTCAAAAATTAGTTAACCAAACTAAATCAACAGTAAATAACCACCTTCAATTTGTTCAGTTTCCCTTACTTCTACTATCTTCCCTTGACATTAACTTAATCTCCTCATTTTTCTTTTCCTTTACATGTTAGCCCATCACATGAAACACATTGCCAACATCAGTAACTAGCACAGCCTTCCCATTCCCATTGAACAAAAATGTCACGACCCAAACCCGGGCCATGATCGGCGCATAGGGACAAATCCTTATGCAAGCCTTCCACCACAAAATTTTATAAAAATTTTGACAAAGTCCCCTTTGTAATTAGGATATTTCCCAATTACAAAAGGTTACCCTGCAAGATAAACAAACACAATTTTTCATCGGAGATCCAGGTATTCTTAGAATACACCCCTCAGCACACAGTATAACAGTAAAATATATATATACAATCGTATGTCCAAAAATACATAGTTCAAGTTCTTCAGAAAACAAATCCTTTACACAACTTTAACTCCAACAAGTAAGTATATATGAATGAATATATAACAACGACAAAAATAGAACAACGACAAAAATAGAACAAGGTCAGACCCTGCCTGTAGTACTATAGAGCTACAATTCTAAGAATTTCTCAGTCTTAACTAATTTATAAAAGGCCCTTGAACAAGAAGGGCTCACCCACATTATTCAGAATACACGGACCGAAGAATTAGATTCTACTGGAACACCTGAAACTGAAAAAGGAAAGAAAATAACATGGTGAGTTTATGAAACTTAGTGAGAGATAGAATGTCCCAAACCCGCATGAGACAATGTACAAACCATAATTATTAAATATATATAAGATAAAGCAATAATATGTTTAATAAAACCAAAAACAAAAATCTTATTCAAATATTATCCAACTTTCCTTTTCCAACAATAGAGTCCATCTATTCCAGGATAAATCCATCAGGAATCACACTTAGGTGGTCTTTCCTTCGTGTGAAACCCGTAATCCGGCACGCACCACTTTTCTGGTGGCCGTGAATATCAGGCACGCATCACACTATATGTGTGGCCGTGAATAACAGGCACGCACCACTCCCTTGAGTGGCCATGAAATCCAACATCCTAGGTGCACCCAGGGCTAACGCCTACTGCCGTTAGCTTACAGATCCTGGTCTAGACTTTCCCAAGTCTTTCCTTTCCATTATACAGAATATTTAATAAAGATTCTTATAAGACAAACCAATATACCTTATATAAAACAATAAAATTGTAACTTTAAAGAAAAGTAAAGCTTTAACATTTTAATAGATCAAAAACGAATAAAAGTCCGAAGCTTTTATTCAAAACCTTTCAAAACAAAGAGAATTTTTCAAAGTTTAATAGAGAACCAAGATAATAAACATTTGCCACATTTTTCTTTTTGAAATCAAGTCATTGTCTCATGTGAACCAATAAAAATAGATAAGCCACCAAAACTGAAATTATATTGCTAAAACATACTAAATCATTTGCATATGAATACATATAGACAAAAATACGTTAAAACTAAGATAGGGATAAACTATCTACTCACAGACTTAGCGCCAATCGTAGAATCCTAATCCCATGAACTCAGAGAGCCAAAGCCAGTCCTCTAGTGGCAAATACTATCCATAATACGGAAATTTAATTCAAGGTTAGTCACTTAGACTAAGGATTAATCTACTACACTCCCAGATATGAGAATTCCTAAATCTTCTAACCTAGGGTTCTCTAGAAACTCACTATAGGGGAAATAATCTATAATTCATAGGAAAGGAGTTTGAGGATTACCTTTGAAGATGGAGAAAGGAAGAAGAAATCTTTAGGAGCCTTGGTGTCACCTCCTCCAAGCCCCAAGACCAAATGTGTTGATTTTTGGATGAGGGTATGATTTAAGATTAAAGAAAGAAATTGAGTTTAAATGAATGGGAATGGTGTAATTTGATGGAAATATGGGAAGGTTTGGGTTTAAGGAGGAAGGGAGATATGTTTTAGAGAGAAGGGAGAGAGTTTTGAGTTAGAGAGAGAAGGAGAATTTCGAAAATGAGGGCGTGGGACGCGTCCGGACCTATATATTGGCCTTTGGTAATCGATTATCAATTATGGTAATCGATTACCACAGCCAAAGAACTGGTAATTGATTACCAATGGTGGTAATCGATTACCGCAAACCCAGAACTGGTAATCGATTACCAATCATGGTAATCGATTACCACATGGAAAATTTTTAACCTGTGGCGTACAGAGAGCATTGTAATCGATTACAGGTCCTCTGTATTCGATTACCAAATCCAAAAACTTGGTTCCCTCCTTCTGCAGTCCATTCCCAGGTCCAGGATATTGCACAGACTTATTTACATTTCTTACATTTCTTAATTTTAAGTGTAAATAAGGGAATACCCCCCATTTGGATTCAATAAAAATATCTAAAAATTCAAAATCCTTAGGAATCAGAATTCAACTTTTTGGTTTTAGTACAATTCTCCGAAAACTTACGTTTTTATAAACTTGAGGGTTGAAAATGAAGGGGTTATCCATTCCCTAAAATTCGTTAAAAATCTCTCTTCAACTCATTGATGCCTAGGAAACCATTACCGGGACTTTTGATCTTAAAAAAATGTCTCAAACCTATAGCCCTCCAAGGAGGCATAGGATTCAGACTCAGAATTTTTAGGTTCCGATTTCGACAGGTAACTGCACTCAGGCTGGGGTGTTACAAAAAAGATCTCTTTTTTCACTTCCATTTACCTTTAATTTCGTGTCTTTCAATTTGGAATTGCAATTTATCACAAACAAAATCAAACAAATTGTCTAATACCAAAAAGCTCCAACCAAACACATGCCACCAAATTTGAAGATGGCTAAGACAGGGACTTTACTAGAAATGCCACTGTGTTCAATGGTGGCATCTAAGATTTACAAATCTTCCAATTTATCACTTCTCTAGCGGTGGCGACAACGATATCTTCATTGTGAGTCTCATCGGCCATATCTTCACCGTGAATCTTGTTGACAGGAATCTCATCGCCATGAGTCTCGTTGATGGTATCTTTGCCTTGCATACGCCTAGCCATAATCTTCACGCCGTGACACCATGCTTTGCAACAACATGGTCATCATTGCTAGTTGTGACGGTGAGCAATAGCACCCATAGAGGTGAGAGTGCCACAATGAAGGTGAGCACTGACATGCTTCGTTATCTCTTCTTTCCCTGCTAGTGTTGTGATGGAGTTGCGGCTAGAGAACTTTCAAGCTTGAATTGCGGCTACCATGGAGGTGGATGAAAAAGGAGAAACAGATCTTAGGTAGCTTTTGGTATGAGGCAATCCATCTAGATTATTGGCAATTTTCAATTAAATTACTTGGGTCCATTATATTGCCCTGTTTGGTATAACACATTACTTGGCAATGTGGATTATCTACATAATTTAGATTACTTCTAAAGTGGTAATCCACATTGACCTCATGGGGTTAGTCAATCTAGATTACCACTTATGTGGCAATTTTCACTTATAGTTGTTGTTGTAAAAATAATAATAATAATTTTTAATCCTTATAAATATATTTTAATTATAATAATAATAATATTAATTATTATTATTATTATTATTATTATTATTTTAATTTTATACTTAAATATATTTTTAATCCCTATAAACATTAGTCCTTCCAAGATTTTTCCATCGATTTTGATCTCTCTTTTTTGCCTTTTTTAGCTTTTACTCCTTATCATTCTAAATTATGGTCCTTAAAAGTACTTTAGAGTATGTGTTTAGCTTTACCAATATTGAAAATTTTGTTTTTTGTCGTTATAAATATTTTCTGAACTTTCTTTTAGTCTTTATAGATATCATCACTTAACATTGAGTATAAATGATATGGGCCAAAAACTTAATAATAGAAAAAAAAAAGGGATTAAAACTAAAGCAAAAATTTTAGAGAGACCAAAACTATAATGACTCATATTTATAATGATTAAAAATTTATTTAAACCTTAAGTTTATTATTATTGTTGTTGTTGTTTATTTTTATTTTTATTATTATTTAAAGAGTGTTTCAGTAAAAGGCATATATTACTTAGTAATCTTTTTTTATTTACCAAATAAGATAACATAAACTATCAATTAGATTACCTGCGCACACTACTAGAAATTAGCTCACAAACGACGTATTTTATCGACATAACCAATCTATCGGAAATACCAATGGATATACTATTGGTAAAATTCCCAAAAGAAATTGACATGAAAATTTATCGATAAATACACAATCCATCAGTAAAACTGTTGATAAATGTTTGCACCTAATGACAGACAAATCATTACCGATGAATTTGCCATTGGTAACATTTTGCATTTTAATTTTAATTTTTTTAAATTTAATATTTTACCAATGACATTTTCGTTGGTAAATAACATAAATTACTGATGAAAAAATTGTCAGTATGGAATTATATCTTCTTTTTTATTATCATTTGAAAATGTAAATTGTTACCGACAAAAAATCCGTCAATAATTAAAATAAATAACTATTATTTACTTTTTTATTTTATTTTTTCTTTATTTTTTTTAAAAATGTTATTGATAGAAAATCCATCGGTATTTGAAATTTTGGGGTTATAGCTTGAGCCTGTTTAATTTCTATATTACTAACGGATTTTTCATCGATAATGATTTAATGAAACGAATCATTTCATTAAACATATTTTAATGAAACAAATTATTTCATTAAATCGTTACTAATGAAAAATCCGTCGGTAATATTAAACCAAAACATTTAAACACGAGACACCCTCTTCTTCTTCCTCATTTGCGTCTCACTTTCTCTCTCTCTCTACTCTCTCTTTCTCTCATCCTGCCATATGGCCGTTGGCCATTTGACTATGGTTGGAGCTTCCATTTCGTTGCCGGAGACACCATCGTATTCGTGGTATGTTATTGAGTATTTTAATTTGTATATTTTTTTATTTAGCCTCTTTTTTTATTATGTTTCTTTACTCAAAATTTTTAGTTTCTAAGTTAGTTAATTAACTTATTTCGTTGTATTGATTATTATAGATCTCGTTTGGAATATTTGGTGATTGGTACATTGATTGATTGGAGTAAGTTGGGAAGCATTAAGTATGTACATTATATCCTTTTTTTAACTTTATGTTTTTTGAAATATTAGAGTCTTAAAATTTCTAGACTAGAGTTGTAGGATGAAAAAAAATTGATGAGGTTGCATGATTGGAGGAAGACTTAGAGTTCCTTCCTATTGTTTTAATTGTGTCCTGTGGTATTGTGTGCCTATATAATGTAAAGTAAAGGGATGCGCTTTAAAACAGTTTTTATGATTAATTGATTAATTTATATGATTGCATGTTTTGTTATTTATGTTTGAATGATAAAATAATTTTTGTGCAGGCTCTTAAATTAAGTGGAACTGCGACCCAAATTTTTTTTCTCATTTAAAATATTGTTTGAATTAAATAATTATTATAATGAAATAAATAATTATTTTTAATTATATGGATTTGTGGGCAATTATACTAATTTTAAATTTTAATATTATAAACTAGAAAAAAAAAATAAAAATCTTATATTGTGGATGAAAATTCTATCGGTAATATTTAATAGGAAAATTATAACTTCCCTTCATTTAACGATAGATATTCCATTGATAATTAATTAATAATAATAAATATATGCTTAAATTATTGATGAATATTATGTCGATAATTATAAGTAATTTATCAATGTAAATGCTTTACTAATAGTTTCTGACATTCATATTACTAATACTTTTGTTAATAGTACGACAAAATATTCCATCGGTATAATTATCAAAATTACCAACGGAAACCCAAATTCGTTAGTAATATTAATTTTTTTTTACCCATTGATTATCAACTGATTCGATCAGTGGGCAATTCTGTTGGAAAAATTTTTACTGATGGATTTTGGCGACTTTTCCATCGATAATTTCGTCAGTAAATGGTGCATTTTTGGTAGTGGCATATCAAATACTACAATATAGCATTATCAGCAATCTGAAAAGTGATCATTTTTTCGGATGGTAATTTAGATTATTGGCAATTTTGTTAAAGTAATATGCTAAAGACCACATTAGGATTTTTTATTATGAAGAATAAATTGCAAAATTTATAAATTATGATAACATCATTTATTTTAAGAGAGTTAAATATAATTTTAAAATCTAAGAAAGCAAATGTGTTTTGGATGGATCTCAGAAAAAGTCATTATAATTTGCCTTTTTTTTTTCAATGAAAAGATACTTCTTTTTTTTGTTTGGGGGGGGGGGGGTTTCTGGAAAAATTAAATTCTTGATCAGGGATAGCAGCATGCAGCATGAATATTGGGTTCAAAGAGATGAGTTCATCGTTGTGTTTGAGACCCCAAAGTGCATAACTAAGTGCAGCCCAGAAGCCCCGAAAAGTACAATTTGCATCTAAATTTTGAGGCTCGAATTAAAATATCAAGCGTGGTCCTTTTTTCTTGAGTCGTGATCAAGCATAATGTTGAAAACTAAAACAGTAGCGACAAGAAAATCTTAAAAAGGTAACACGTGTTTTGTTACTTCGTCAACAAGTAGGCGAAGGAATTCTATCCAAAAACTGTAGGCCTAGGAGCATATCTTTGTTTTTAAATTTTTGGTCGGAGCCTGGGAGCATATCTTGTCATGCAGCCTTATACACGCTGGCATTTTGTTTTTCATCCCAAAGCAAATCATAATGGGAGTATTGCAATTTGCCAATTTTTGTTCACAGTGGGAGGCCAGAGCCCAATCTACATGGACAATAAGACTAGGCAGGGCATAGAAGCCCTCAAATATCACTATTCACATCAAGAGCCCAGTTCGAAAACTTTGCCCAATTGGCTAACCGGTCAGCAAAATTTGAAAGAGCTTTGCAATTTGCAAATCTCTTTTAAAAGGTGGAGCTAGTGCCATTTGCGGCAAGGGAAGCTTCCGTGGAAAGTGAAACAGGGGAATCGTAAAAGTTGGGGCCAATAAAAAAGTTAGACAAAAAGGAGAAAGACGACACTGTTTGGTATATTTTTATGATGACGGTGATTCCTTTATTAACTTCATTTATTATCGTCATTTATAATGCCGTCAAATATGTGAGAAAAAAGATTTATATCCTCTGATGATAATAATACCAACCATTGAGATTTATTGAAGTTAAATATATGTAACCTCCTAGAGTTAATCTAAAAGCAAATATCATCACTAGTTATGTTTATGATAAATTGATGTAACATATAATATTCTAACAAAATCGTAGACCACGGACAACCTTTCGTTTCTCTTTCTCTCAACCCTAGAAGAGCCAAGAAAAAGACAAAGACAAAGACAAAGACAGAGACGGAGAGACAGTGAGATGGTCAGATAGTAGTCTACGCGAAAATCCAGTAGGATACAGTTGGCATTCGAGTGGGGCACACACTTGCCTAAACCAAATTTTCTTTCGTTTGGTCGTTACCTAAAACCAATTCAAACTTTTGTTTTTTTTTTTGCCCTTGTTTTCTCCACTTGATCCGTTGGTGGGCCTTCCCTCCCACCGTCCCACTGTCATTTTCCCACCTTATTTTCTTACTCGGTTATGTTATTATAATTTATAGGAGAAAATAATTTCTATGGTGTAAATAATTTCATATTGTTAGTTAAGAAAAATTTAAAGAAGTACTAAATCATGAAAACATAGCTTGACATTTTTTTTAGAATATCCTCTCATCCAATAAATAAGAAATTAATCTTTTGAAATATTATCAGATGCACAAATTCTAAAATTAAATCAAGAATTATATATTTAAGATATTGAATCCTTTTCAATCAAACTAACATCTTATTAATATAATTTGATTTTTTATTATATATAATTATTTTATATTGTTTATATATAAAAATTATTCTCAATTTATAATATAGAAAAAAATTACTCACATATTCATACTCTTTTCACTCCATTAATTTTTTTCTCCGTTTTCCTTCTATTATCATTAGCTCTGCCTTATTCAGTGAAAACTTTCTGTTCACTACCCTTTACTTTTCTTCCTTCTCCTTCTAGATTTTTTGGCTTTTCCTCATTCCATTATAAATTAAGACGTACAAAATTGAAAATTCAAACAAAAATTTAAGTAAGAATACTAATGCTTAAGACAAATTAATATATTTGGCAATAAAAGGAAATTAACTTTGTGCTATTAGGAAATGGTAACCGGTTCTTACTCCTTATTTGCATTCTTATTGCTCTACCACATGTTAAAAAAAAAAAAAATTAAGCAAAATACTTTCCATGTTCGTAGCCTCATTCTTTAGAATTTAATTTTTGATAAGTTAATTAAGTATAACACTTTGTATTATTAATTAATTATATATTATTATATATATAGAACTTTTATAAACAACTAATATAAATACCAAATATTTTAATAATATGATAATATATAATTAAATAATAAAATAGTATTTTTTTATATTAGTACAATGATAATCAAGATTTGTTCTACTAAATTAAGGGTGTGTTTATTTATTTTTTTAACAAAAAATCACTTTTTTATTGAAAAATTAATTTTTATATATTTAAATAAATTTTTAAAAATAATCAGATTCTCAAAAAAATTAATTTTCAGTATTTTTGAAAGAGTTAAAAAGAGTAATTTCTAAAAAAATTAATTTTTTATTTTTTTATTATATATAAAAATTTAAATTTTAAAATTATTTTTTTTAAAATCTGAAATAAACACACCCTAAATAAAATTGATTTCATAGATAATAAGTCTTCATAGTATCTTATTACCAATTTATATTCTTTTATATTAATAATATATTAAAATTAAATCTTGTCTGCAATAAAAACACAATACATATTATTTATAAACTTACAGAACACATTATATATTTGCCAAAAATAGTATCACAAATATCTAAATTTTTATCTTTAAAAAATTGCAGTTAATCATATACCCAAAAAAACACATCTTTTACTTCATTAATTACGCGACTCAGACATTATTAATTTATTTGGGCATTATTGATTATTGAACTCTTAAAAATAGAAAGAAATAAAGAAAAAGCCTAACTGCCACATGCGGGTAGTGCACTCTTGCTCCCAAAAGCTATTCCCTTCCTTCCTACCATTCCTGCTCAACAAGTACTCTCACGCGAAACCCAGACACACGCACTGACTCTCTCTCTCTTACTCTCTCTCTCAAATCTGAATGGCTCGCCCCAAATTAGAACCGAGAACCCTGCCTCCTCTCTCTACCCTCTCCTTCTTCTTCTTCTTCTTCCTCTTCTTCTCACTCTCTCTCCTCTCCACCACCACCGCCGACGATGCCGCCGTCATGTCAAAGCTTCTCAAATCACTCACCGGCACCCCTTCCGACTGGTCCACGACCACCTCGTACTGCAAGTGGACCGGCGTCAACTGCGACAGCTCCAACCGCGTCACCGCCATCAACCTCGCGTCCAAGTCACTCTCCGGTACCCTCCCTTCCGATCTCAATACGCTCACCCAGCTCACCACCCTCTCGCTCCAGAACAACGCGCTCTCCGGCGCGTTGCCCTCACTCGCCAACCTCACCATGCTCGGGAACCTCTTGCTCGACGGCAACAACTTCACCTCAGTCCCAAAAGGCTGCTTCGTTGGGCTCACGAGCCTCCAGACGCTCAGCATGACCACCAACGTCGACCTCGCGCCGTGGACGATTCCCACCGAGTTGAATCAGTCCACCAACCTCGTATCCCTCGACCTCGGCACCACCAACCTCTTCGGCACCTTACCGGACTTCTTCGGCTCGTTTCCGGGCCTCCACAGCCTCCGCCTCTCCTACAACAACCTCACCGGGCAGCTGCCCCGGTCACTCGCCGGATCTTCGGTCCAGAATCTCTGGCTCAACAACCAGAAGGACGGGTTCGGGTTCTCCGGCACCATCGACGTGTTGTCCTCGATGACGGACTTGGCTCAGGTCTGGCTCCAGAAGAACCAGTTCACTGGTCCCATTCCTGATTTGTCCAACTGCACGAGCTTGTTCGATTTGCAGCTTCGGGATAACCAGTTAACCGGCGTGGTTCCAGTTTCCTTGATGGGAATGTCGAGCTTGAAGAATGTTTCTTTGGATAATAACATGTTGCAGGGTCCCCAGCCGGTGTTCGGGAAAGGAGTGACGGCTACGCTTAAAGGGATCAACAGCTTTTGTACGACAGATGGAACCCCTTGTGATGATAGGGTGAACGCTTTGCTTGAGGTTGCGGGGGGGTTCGGGTATCCGATCCGGTTGGCGGATTCGTGGCAAGGGAATGATCCTTGTCAAGCTTGGAGCTTTGTTGTGTGTGCAGGTGGGAAGATTGTTACTGTGAATATGGGGAAGCTGGATTTGAACGGCACGATCTCGCCGGCGTTCGCGAATTTGACGGATTTGAGGAACTTGTATTTGAATGATAACAATTTGAGCGGCATAATACCGGAAAGTTTGACGAGTTTGCCTCAGCTCGAGGTTTTGAATGTGTCTAACAACAACTTGTCAGGGAAGATTCCGAATTTCCCATCTAGGGTGAAGTTTAGCCGCGGAGGTAATGCTTTGCTTGGGCTTCCTGGAGGAGGTGGAGGAAGTGGGAATAGTTCTTCTGCGGATTCTGGTAACGCGCCAAGTGGAAGCCCTTCGAAGGCATCGAGTGGTACTTCACTTTCAGCTGGTTGGATCGCAGGTATTGCTATTATTGCTGTGTTTTTCGTCGCCGTGGTTTTGTTTGTGTTTTGCAAGTGTTATGCTAAGAATAGGCACAGGAAATTCGGAAGGGTTAATAACCCTGAGAATGGGAAAGGAGAGGTTAAGATTGATATGATGAGTGTTGCCAATTCCAATGGAATTGGTGGAGGTGCTGTGAGCGAGTTGCAAAGCCAGGGCAGCGAGCGTGGTGAGCAGCTTCCTGTATTTGAGGGTGGGAATGTCGCGATTTCGATCCAAGTTCTTCGGCAAGTGACTAATAATTTCAGTGAGGATAACATTTTGGGCAGGGGAGGCTTTGGTGTTGTGTATAAAGGGGAATTGCATGACGGAACGAAGATTGCCGTGAAGAGGATGGAATCCGTTGCGATGGGAAGTAAAGGAATGAATGAGTTCCAAGCAGAGATTGCGGTTCTGACTAAAGTTAGGCATAGGCATTTGGTTGCTCTTTTGGGATATTGCATCAATGGCAATGAAAGGCTTCTGGTGTATGAGTATATGCCTCAGGGGACACTAACACAGCATCTGTTTGATTGGGGCGAGAATGGATGCGCTCCTTTGACTTGGAAACAAAGGGTGGCAATAGCTCTGGATGTAGCAAGGGGGGTGGAGTACTTGCACAGCTTAGCTCAGCAAAGCTTCATTCACAGAGACTTAAAACCCTCGAACATACTGTTGGGCGATGACATGAGAGCTAAGGTTGCTGATTTTGGGTTGGTTAAAAATGCACCAGATGGGAAGTATTCAGTTGAGACACGGTTGGCTGGAACTTTTGGATATCTTGCACCTGAATATGCAGGTATAGAAGGCCTTTTATTTTTAGCTTGTCTTAAAATTTTTAAATTGTTTATTTATTTCCTAATGTGGTTATAACTATATAAGTTACTACTTCAATATCATGCATTGTAAGGAGGAATGAACAAAAATATATATAATGGTTTGAAGGAAAAATAATTAATGTTTAGTCCCTAATGTTTTTGGACTAGCTGTGATGTTTTTTCTCCCTCTTGTTAGTTATTTGTATTTCTGTTTTTACTGTTTTTGGAACTTTGCTGTGTCTTTCTAAAGTATTTTCTAATAAACTTCCTAATATTTAACAAACAAATATTAAATAAAAAAGTAGATTCATTTTAATATTTTGTGAATATAAAAAACATTCAATACTTTCTTTATTTAGTACTACTAATTAGGAGATTTGATTAGGAGTAATTAGAAACATTAAATACTTCGTAGGTTTGGGTAGTACTCTGTTGTTACTAATTACTGTTTGGTTATCTTGTGCGATGACATGTCTTCAGTTACAAACTTTGTTAATTGTGAAAACCACATTTCAACTACCATTACAATTTGTGCACTTTAAAAAAAATGGCCTAAGATTTTGTTCATCTTTGCTGCTTGTCTAGTCTGAAGAATATTTTTCTTGTTTTGTACAACTACATTGTTTTAGAATCAGCTGTGAGCTAGATTGCATCCGAAGTGATTGGTTGTATTTACTTTATGCAAACTTATTCCTTTACTTGGAACTAATGTAATCTTTTTCCTTGCCAGCTACTGGTAGAGTGACAACCAAAGTAGATGTGTACGCATTTGGAGTAGTTTTGATGGAACTGATTACCGGCAGAAGGGCGTTGGATGATACTGTGCCTGATGAAAGGTCACATTTGGTTTCATGGTTCCGTAGGGTATTAATCAACAAGGACAACATCCCAAAGGCAATTGATCAAACTCTTGACCCTGATGAGGAAACCATGGAGAGCATTTACAAAGTGGCCGAGCTTGCAGGCCATTGCACAGCGCGTGAGCCATACCAAAGGCCTGATATGGGGCATGCAGTGAATGTGATGGTTCCTCTTGTAGAGCAGTGGAAGCCTACCAACCATGAAGAAGAAGAAGGTTATGGCATTGACCTTCACATGAGCCTCCCTCAAGCTCTGAGAAGGTGGCAAGCCAATGAAGGGACTTCCACGATGTTTAATGACATGTCCTTCTCCTCACAAACACAGTCAAGCATTCCCGCAAAACCTTCGGGATTTGCAGACTCCTTTGATTCAATGGATTGCCGGTAACAAAAATGGTAAATTGGCAAGGTTGTTAAGCTGGTTTGACCTAGCAGCATCACCAAAATGTATCACAAAATTTTATTTATTTATTTTTTAAAATGTAATTTTTTTAGTATTCTTGCAATCTCCGTTTTGTATTAAGTCTGATGTTCTCTATTTATTCTTTGAATACAGCGGATTGGTTCTAGTGGATGGTTCTTAGATGTATTATTAGTTTGTGAGAGAGGGAAAGGGCATGTAGAAATGTTAATTGTATGATATATATATTTTTTTAACATTATTCAATCGGAGGAGTATTTATTGCATTTAATTGTTTTTTAGTGAGCAGACAATAATGTTTTGCGCCCCTCTCTTTGACTAAGAATTTGCGAGATCCAATGCTTCTGATTCATTACAAATGCCGCGTAAATAACAGAAACTAACCAAATGCCAAATGGAGAGTTCTCTCATATCATATGATCTAACGATGCTTTGGCAAAGCTCCAAGAAAGCGGTAACATGAACAATTCAAAGTTAATTAAAGCACATGGATTAAACATTTAGACTCCCTACGCATTGAAGGTCCATTTGGCGTCTATTAAGTTCTTTTTAAAAGAAAAGAAAATTTCTTTTGGTTAGTCTCCTTTTCTTTTATCGTTGTTTTCCTTTTTCTCCTTTCCCCTTGGGTAGGCCTTCTGTGGCATAATAGAAATGATTAATGATTAATTTGAACCGAAAGCAAAAGAAATTTCCAAGTGAAGAGAAACTTTATTTTATTTTATTTTTTTCCTTTTCCCCAACAAAAAGCTTGAGTTGGTGGTGATGGCTGACCTTAATCTCATCTAAAGAGCCTAAACGTTAGCGCATGTTACGGTACTTCAAATGTGGAACTTTTATGAAAGAGTAATGACAAATATACTCATTTTTTATTAAATATCATAATAATACATTATTTATTTGTTATTGGATAGAATATGTATCCAAATTAAATGAAATCTATATTTTATTTAATTCAATTATAAATAAATGATGAATTTATATAGTATATCAAAAAAAAAAAAAGTGAATATACTCAATATTTTTTTTTATAAAATAAGATAAGCAGATAGATGGCTTTCGGGGCGAAGCACATGCTGTGGGCTCCACTTACCAAATTCAATGCCATCCTAATGTGTGCTGTCATGCAAACGACGCATGACATGATTTGACAGTCTAGATTCTTGTTGCTGGATGCGTTCACCGCTGAAACCATTTGACATTCTGAATAGCCGCGTACCCACCGCCGAAACGCTGCAAGCTCAGTTGGAAAAGAAAGAAAACCCAAAAAAAAAAAAAAAATCTTGAAACGTCTATAATTTTACTCACTTTTTAATTAATTTTTTATAATTTAAAAATTTTTAATCAAGTCTTTAATTTATTAAAATTGAATAATTTATTTAATGAAGTTCTTAAAATAAATAAATGTGAAAAAAATTTTAAGTTAGATAAATTTGTACATTCAACTTATAAAATTAGGTGGAGACTAATCAAATTATATAAAAATTTAATATTTTTTGATAATGGTGAGTAATTTCAGATACTTAATTATAAAAATTTATATAATATAGAAACTTGATTAAAGACTTCCAAATTATAAGCAGCTAATTAAAAATTGGATCGAATTATACAAACTTACATATTAATTAAAAAAATTGTGTATAGGTTGTTGAAGGTTTTTATCGTAAAAGAATTTATTCATTATTTTACATTCAACTCCAAAAAAAATCATATTTTATGAGACTCTAATGCGCAAAGTCTACGTGCAACAATCACTATTGACTGTGCTTCTTGTTTGACATGACAATTCAATCCGAAGAATACCATAATTTAACAATTTATCGACTACATTTAATCTCTCAGATAATAGAGACAAAAACAGGAGTATTCATTTATTAATGTGTTAACTAGCAGTTAAACCGAAATAAAATGATGTTTTTCTTTAGTCTTTGAAAAATTGAAGTTTCCTTAATTGGAGGAACAAACAGTTGAACACGATTTTGTCTTTTTTCAGTTAAAATTAAGTATGCTGTTGTCGAAAGAAATGTGATATTGAGCTGTCGTCAAAGATAGGGCAACTCGAGTAGTTGAATATAACTGGCAGTTGGTGATTGAGATATGATTATATGTGAAAGAGAAAATTCATCAATTATTAGAATTAGTTTGTCACTTGTTTTTGAAGATAAAGGGTTGCTGGCTTCACACGAACGTGTTAACTAGATTTGCATTTGCGGAGGCGATAACTGGCAAGCTAGAAACAAAAATTAAGCAGAAATGCTAAATTCCCTATATTCCTAGTAGTTCTTTTAATTATTAAATAAAAAATATTGAACACTTTTTATATTCATAAGATATTAACGTATTTGTTTTTTATTTAACAATTTTATTAAATATTAAAAAATTTATTAAAAAGATATTTTGGGAGGATATAACAAATCCAATATGATTCATGGAGTGGTCAAACGATCCATTGTAAATTGAATGTGCTTTTTATTTTTTTTCAACAATTGGATGTACTTTATCCATATCAAATTGGATGACACTCAAGGGTGGAACTATTCATTCATTTTTATCTATATGTACTTCCTAATTCCTATAGTTATTTTTAATTTTTATTTCTTAATTAACATTAACTGATTTTAAAGTTAAACATATTTAAATTTATACTTTTTATATCATTTTTTGTGGGAATATAATTATTATATTGTAGTATATTCTTATAAATTTAATTTGAATGCACTGTCAGTGTAAAATTTTTTTACAGAAACATCTAATCATATATTACTACATCAGCAAACTCTTTGACATAATCACCCACTACTTAAATGGTTATATAAATAGAAGATTTTGACTCTATTCTTATTATATATTAGTTATAATTTAGGTTTTTTTTAATATGTCATGACTATAATTTATAAAATATTTTTATATGATAATATAATTTGTCAAAAAATCATAAATAATTTTTTTAAAATCATTTTTTACTAATAATATATTTGAATTATTTCAAATACTATTTAGTAATTGTTTTAGTAAAAAATAAACATTATTAAATAAAAATTACACTCTAAATGTAAAATGCTTGTTTAAAAATAAATTAATATTGAACTAATTATTAAATCAATAAATAATAGCATTTGTTTCGAATGAAATATTTTGTAACTTAAAGTATTAATATAAATCATTTTAGTTTTTATAAAATTATGGCGGGATGATATTTACGTCGACAAAACTAAATAATTTACATCTCTGGTATAATCAAAGATAAGTTTATTGACACCAAGATGATGAAATTTATAACAATATTCCTTATAGTCTAATATTAAGTCGTTGACATAGCTCTACTATAGCTTTTTTCTGAACTGATTTAGAATCATATCAAAATAAAATAGAGATTATTGTTGGTAAGAAATTAAAATAAGACTATATTTTAATTAAAAAAATCAAATAGGCTTGTAATTATGTTTTATACTTTTCTTTAAAAAATAATTTACCCTCTTCAACTTAAAATTCTTGTACACTTTAATTTTCCAATTTAAAAAATGTGCAATACAACCTCCCAAACTTTCTAAAATGTGCATTTTAATCAAGTCATTTTAGAGCAAGTTTGATTTGACCTGTTCACTTTATGTTTTAGTGTACTTTAATCCTAAAACTTATAGAATGTGACAAATTCTATTAGTATTTGACAAAAAAAATCAACGAAACAATGAAACTACACACATTATAAGGTTTGGAGTTCTTATTGTTACACTATTTTAAAGTGTGAAGATCAAAATGCATATGACCTTAAGTTAAAGGAGCAAATTAGAGTTTTCCCTTTTAAAATTATAACAAAGCTTCATGTCATTTTTACAATAACATAAAATTTTAACATTATATTTATTTAATATTTGTAAGAATTATTTTATCAATTCTTTATAATTTAATTATGTTAAAATCATAAAAGCCTTAAATCAAATAAGCAAAGAGTAAAAATAAAGTTTAAAAATTTTAAAAATAAGTAAAAGATAGTTTAGGAAATTATATATGATTAGATATAATAATTAGAGTATTTAATTTTTCTAAAACAAATGTGTACACAGTCTTATTTTCATTTCTTACAAAATATAGGACTATTTTATTTTCAAAATGATTGCATATCTATTAAGACAACTTTTGTAACTAAGCTATATCTTTGTGAATCTTCTAATTCTAACATAGATAGGCCTGCACTTGACGAGATCAAAGAGATGAATATCTTATTTAATAATGTTGTATTGTTAATTTGAGTTAAGTTGACTCAGCTAAAGTTCTTTTTATTATTAATTTTTTTCATATATAAAGTTCAAACTCAAAATCTTTTTTAAAGAGAATTAATAAATATCGATCTAGTCAAACAAATCAAGCATTAATACTGAAAACAAAATTTTGACAATATTAAAATAATTCAATATATGATCATATAATTATTACAAGATGATTTGAAATAAATTTATTTTTATTTAAAAATGATGTTATCAAATATAATTATTTTAAAATATATTTTTTCATTTTAAAAATACCAATTAAATGTATAATTAATAAAAATATAAATAAAAAATAATGTAGAAGTATAAATAAAAAATTTAATTCCAAAATAATATAAGGAGAATAAAGAAAATAAAAATTTAAAATAATTACAAGAAATGTAAATAAATATAAAAAAAGTGTGCTAATGGCCGGCTAACGCTCAATAACTCATTCAATATTTTTTTTCAACAGATATAAGACACCTGCAAATGAGCTGCAAAACTCATGTGACCCATGGGCTTTTCATTCCTCATAGAGTCTCATAATAATTCATCGAAAATCTATTGTGAAACATGCACCCAAAAAATCTATGGTGCAACATTCAATGGAATTTCCTGTCTCTGCGTTGGCAGAATCCAAAAAGCTTCTTTCTCTTAGTTGACAGGTTATTCTAGTGTTTTCTGGTGGACTCTCAGGTGACAGATAATGTTATACTGTCCTGCGGGGAAAGTAGAAGAGTAGTTGATTCCTTAGCCAATACAAAATGGGCAAGGGTTGGATACGAGGCTCAACTACTTAGTTTTGCTGAGCCTCCCCTTTTTACAGCACTCTTCCTATATAATGACATTAGAGTTGTCAAATGGGTCGGACTGTTCTATTTAAGCTTGGATCATTTAAATTTGTGATATAAATAGGTTAAATGAGTTGGCCTATTTAGTTTGTAGACCAAAATTTTCTATCCCAAACCATTTAAGATCAATATGTGATCTTCAACAAGTTGACTTGTTTATGAGTTCTTTTTTTTCATGTTTTAAATTTTTTTAATAAAAAAATATTTTTTATTTAAAATTAAAAATTATTATTTTTATTAAAAAATAAAAATATCCTAAATTTAATTACTAAATTATATTTTTATATCCTAAATTTATATAAATTTACTTTAAAAAAATAATAAAAAAATAAACATGGGTAAACTGGCCGAGTTAAAAACGAATTAGTTTACACAAGTTATTATTTTTTAAACCCGGCCCATCTATTTTTGGCGGGTAAACGGATTTAACCTATTTTGACGGCTCTTTAAGCAACAACAATTAAGCCTTATCATGTTAGGTGAGTTGATTATATGGATAATGGATCAAATGGTATTATAATATTTTATTATAAATCATTATTGTATTCAAATTATTAAATTATAAATTCTTTTTAATAGTTTTACATATAATTTTTTAGATTTCTCCCTACCTTTAGGCTCTAGCTATTAGATTATCATTCATCTAAATTCTCCTTATTGAAACTTCTACATCTCTTCACACATGCATAAACCATCTAAAACGAGACTTTACCATCCTTTTCACAATAGGTGCCATCTTAATTTTTCTCTATTGCATTCATTCTTGACTACATGCATCAAAATGTTTACTCATCCAACATAACATTCTTGTGCAACATTGAGCCTTTTTTTTTTTTTTGGTTTTCTTCCTACTCAACATTAAGTCCTATACAATATCACTAGTCTTATAACTGTACAGTAAATTTTTTTCTTAAGTTTTAGTGGTATTTTCTATCATAAATAATACCTGAAACACCCATTCATTTCATCCACCCAACTTGATCCTATAGTTTTGATCTCTCTCTATTTCTCCATCATTTTGGATAATCGATCCAAGATATTTAAATTGTGTGGCTTGTGATATGATATCATCCTCAATTTTCACCTTTAAACTAAAATTCGTGTGTCTCTTGCTAAATTTATATTTTATATATTTCGTCTTACTTCTACTTATACGAAAGTTATATACTTTTAAAGTTTGTCTCCACAATACTACCTTCCCATTTAGTTATTCCCTCCAGTCTTGATCCTCATAATACAACTATATTATTTGCAAAAAGCATATACTGTAGCACTTGATTTTAAATAAGTTCAATAAACACACATCCTATTTTAGACCAAAAATAATAATTAATATCTTTTTTAAAGTGGCAATGTTAATTCATATCTTGGTTTATTATATGTAATAAATTTTAGCATTAAGTCACAGTTTATTTTTAATGTAGCCGGCTAATTTTGGGTTATAACTTAATATCTTTTATTGTAAAATTTTCTTAAACTTATAATTTATTCTGTAACATCTCAAATTTCATATAACTAGCATTGTCGAATAATTAATTTTTTAGATACATTATAGATATATGAGTAGCTAATATCGAAATGCATCTATTAGGGTTAGACGAATTTGAGTTTCCTAGTAGAGAAATTTAATGTAGACAATTAGTAATGTTTTTCTAATTTAAGACAAATCAGGTGGATTATGGTGTTTCATAATGCAATGACTGAATCAGTAGCAATTTATACTATAAGATGACATGAGTACCAATTAAAAACCCTAAATTATGTGGCTAGAAATTAGCCACCTATCCCTAAGTGTACTGTCCGTATAGCGAAGGGTATAGCTCCATCTATAGGGTATCAAAATTGAGTGAAACATTTTTAGAAAATTAGACTTTAAGAGCTTTCCAACCATATAAATTATAGATTCATTAGAATTAAAATGAGAGAGTTATGAATTTTTGAAGTAGACTGTTAAGTTTCATTCACTATCTTGACTAGTGTGCATTGAGAAGGGCATAACTTGCCCTATATAACTTCAGATTAGTGCAACCAATTTTGTTAGATAGCTAACACATACATAATAATGTCATAAAAATTTTGGACTCATATCTGAAGTACATTGCTCCCAATAATTTTCTAAAGTTACCCTATGTTCTGGTTAGGTTGGGATAGGGCAATGTTGGATAGCCTACTTAAGGAGCTCTTAACTTGTGTTCTACCTACCCCATTATGATGAACCCTGTTGTTCGAAAGATAGTTCAATTAGCCTCAATTTGGTATGAAATTCATATAGAAATGATGAGAAATGAAATTTTAGTTATTTGCTAAACTTAGCTAGTCAAGTCTCTCCTGAAACAAGGCAGCCTTGAGCAAAACATTAATAATTTATGTTATGCACCTCAAAATTTAATGGGACCAAAGAAATTTAAAAGTAGACTAATAAAAATTAAAATGAGTTAAAATGAAATTTTGGGAAAATTTACAAGAACGGGGCAGAATTGAAGAATTTAAGGTAACTTGATAATTTCAAGGATTAGGAGTCCCATAAGCCATGAGGAGCCAATAGTTGAATCATTGATGCAATTCTTTATCATAATAATGTGATATTGATATATGAATATGATGCTTTTGATTATTGTGACTGGCCAGCTGAAATGATATTGTCTGTACTTGGGAAAGTTTCCTGTTTTAGTTGTTATGCTGCTGAATTCCCAGCAGAAACATATGAATTATGCATTATGATTATGATTCGTCAAGCATCTGCATTCAAGATTATATGATTAATGATATAAGTAGGATTCCCTAAGATTTGGGCCAGCACTTGACCAAATTTAAGAGGAATAGACTAGTGTGAAGGTTCGAAAAAATAAACCCGTCACTCATATATAGGTACAATCTTGGACTTGAGAAGCAAGCTATTATCCAGAGGTGAGAGAGGCCATTCAGCTCCAGGGAACTAAGTAAAGGAAGATAAGAAAGGCAGTACTTTGAGGACGGTGATACATAATGCTCAAGTGCAGACCCATGTAGACACCTTAGAGATGGCAATACGTAATGCCTAGATGTGTTAAGTAAAGAAAGTTAAAGAAAGACAAGTGCACTTACACCAAGAAATCCTTCACATTCATCTATGCCATTTATTCAATTATTCTTCATTTTGTTATGAATTTATGCAACTTATTCAATTTTCCTTTATCTTGTTATGCTAATGATTAGATTCTTTCTCATAAAATGAACTCTACTTCGGAAGGATATTTTTGAACCTTCTAAAATGAAATTTATAGTTTATATGGTATGATCATTATTTTTTTTATAATAAATTGAAACAGCTGGTGATAATAATGATGACACTGTATATGGTAGTCTAAGAAATTTTACTGAGAATTTGTAATTCTCACCCCTGTGTATGTTTTTGTATTATCACTAGATATCTCAGGAGGTATAGGAGATGGTCATATTGGGCAGAGTTGTTTAATATTGGGAGACAGCCGAGAGTTGCGATCAGACAAGGTCTGTTTATGTAACAGTAACAACTTTTAGGTGTGGTACCATGACTTAATTATGGTACTATCCTTGGGAGGGTGTTAAATATTCCCATTATGACTAACTAATTTAGAGTTTAACTCAGTAACTTTGATGCTTTGTATAGTTGACCAAAAGATAAAAGAATCTGACCAGGAAAAAAAAAAAAGAGTTGTGAAGATTTTGGTACTGTAAGAATCCAAGGATACGTTGGCCAAAAAAAATCCCATATTATTATTATTATTAGGGTGAATTACACTAATCTCCCCTGAAATTCAGTGTAATTGCACTCGATAAGTGAATTAAAGGGGTGCCGAGTGTAATTATACTGAATCTCAGAGGAGGTCTTTGTAATTCATCCTTATTATTATCCAAAGGCACATTAAAGAGTAAATTTTGTTGCAATTCCACATTTGAACAACTATAGTGCTATATATCTTGCTATTGCTGTTTCTTACTACTAAAATTTATACAAGTTACTTTTCAATAACATTATATTATGTCACTATTTTATTCATATATTGATATTTGAAAAATAATTGTAATTTTATAATTAAAAATCACTTTTTAAATCATATATAATTTCTTATTCTGATAATATTTACACAAATGATTTAAATTTTAGCATAAAATACATTTAAACCCTTGAGGTATCAAGAAATAAACTCCATCCCCATTTGATTACAAAATATTTACACTCTATCCCAATTCACTAAGAGTGCATTTGGATTTTCTTTTTAGAAAAAAAATATTTTTTTAAAGAAGTGCTTTTATAAGTTTTTAAGTGTATTTGGGTACAATTTTAGAAAAAAATGCTTGTAAAAAAAAAAAAGGTTAATTTATCACTTTTTTTTTAAAAAAAAATTAGTAATACCCAAGTTCTAAAAAAAGTAGAAGTAGAAATAATTTTTAATAAAAGATTCGTTTGATTAAGATTTTAGGAGAAATATTTCTTTAAAATCAGAAGTAAAAGTAGAAAATTTTTTTGCATTTAGATATATAATTGTACATATACTTTTTATCAAAATTAGAAGTTATTAAATTGTTTAAGTGTAATAAATATAGAAATAATTTTTCTAATAATATTATAATTAAAGACATGAAGAGAGAGAGAGAGAGAGAGAGAGAGAGAGAGAGTGTGTGTGTGTGTGTGTGGGGTATATTTTAAAAATTTTAAGGATAATAATCGTAATAGCATGAGAAGGTAATGGTTACCAATTATTCGAAGAACAAAATTCTCTCGTTTCTCTCGTTTCTTTTTCTATGATAAGCAATTCCTTATTTGCTTCTAAAAAAAGATAGAAAATTGATTATTTTTTGCCTCTATTTTTTTTTTTAGAAACACAAGTGAACAACATTAAATTTTTATAAATAATTTTTTTTGAAAAAAAAAACCTTTTGTTTTTTGCAAAAAGTACAAACAAATGTACCCAAAATTATTGTTGAGATGGGAAAATACCCAAAGTATTTGGGGGTACAGAGAACATAGAGAAGAAGCTCCAAGTTAGGCTTTAAATGAACAAGAAGAGGTTAGGCCACCTGTCTAGGCTCCAACAATCAAGTCAATGTGTGGTTAGTGTGAATAAATGTAGAAGGGAAGATCAAATAACGTAGTAACTCATGGTCATTTTTTATATATGCTATTCAAAAGTAATCACTCCTTAGTTTAGTGGGACTAACCCATCGTCAACGCATCCTCAAATCTCGGACCATGTTGGGCATAACCGTCCTACCAGGATAAGCGATCAGTTACTCGAGTTAGGCTGTGAGAGCAACTTTGGGCCCAACTCAAGATTATAGCCCAGGGATGTAATAGTGCCCCTATACTCGGAAGCTGAATAGGCAACGGGGTCTTCCAAGTTTAAAGATTAACGAGTTGTAAGATTGTAGCATTTCTGTTATCTGGTGTTGGTCATCAATGAAAGAAAGTCCTTGACTCCTCACCATTCCCAAGGCATGATAAGACACTTTTGGCCTCAATAGGACTCTTCCTATCACAAGGAGATGCATGTCCATCGGACGTGCTGTTCGATGCCAATGAAGCCCCTTCAATGAGCAAATGCCCCATTATGCCACTTCCTAGGGCATTTGAAAAGACATTTGATAGTTTATTAGGGTGTTACATTGAAGGTATTCACTCTTTTAGGTGTACAAATAGCATACCTCTTTAGCTAATTTACAAGTCCTGGTGCAAAAGAATGAGGCAAGGAGCATGTCAAATAGTTATCAGTTTTTGTAGGATTGTTATGTCAATCCTCCATGGCACTGGGTAAAATTCTAGTCATCTATTGATCACTTATCCTTTGTCCTTTGTCTGTGTAAAAATAACATTAAAAAAATTATTCTACGCTGTGCCCCTTGTATATGTATACTTTCCATAAATGTGATTAAGGAATTATATTGTTGATCACATTCATTGCTATTTTTATTTGCAGCCAATTTGTCATCAGGAAAAAAACCATATGTATGCTCACTGGTTTCATTATAAAACCGAAGTGGCTGGGACGATGACGATGACTCCTCCGTGTCGGGTTCGAGTCCTACTGAGAAATCTTATTTCTCACTCTAGTTACTTTTCCACATTGTCACCAGAATCCGATGGCACATCCGGTGGAGTAGAGCATGGATCCCCGACACTATGAGCGGACGGACGACGTGGGATGCCAGACGAAGCTATTTTGGGACTTATAGCGACCGTCACTCTGCATCTTTGTATATTTCGTTTTGAGATGAGCTTTGTCATTGGAGTTTGTATTTAGTACCTAGAATTTGGATCATGGCACGTCCATGAGCTTTCTTCGATGTAATGCTGTTATATATATGTGTGTATATAAATATTATGAACTTATATGGATGTAATGATTAGTTATGTAATGCAATGTATTTGTGAATTACTATTTATTTATCTTTCTCTTGTTTTATGAGAATGGGTCATGTATCTTACCCAACACGCTCTTTCTTTATCTAACTTCTCGCTCAAGGCTTTACTTTTCAAAACGCTGCAAAGCAACGACGTATTTCCAAAAAAAAAAAAATGTCTTACTGTATTTTCCGCATAATTTAATTTCAAGTGAAGTTTAATTTTTTACGAGCATAAGTAACAACTAATAAAACACCGTAATACGACTTAAGTGTAGTATCCCAAACGTCGTTCCATTTTGCAGTGAAAGTTTATTTAATCCGCATTTCATTCCCCGATTCGTCAATTTTACTTTCACAGACAATCTCCCTACTTCTCGCACTCTCAACCTAGTCCAAATTCCTTCAATGTTTTCTTCCCTTAAAACATCATCAGGAAGCTAGTTTTCCTCTCGTTGCAAGGTATGTTTTCTCTTTCTCTTCCTTGTACTTTCCTTGTTAAGGAGACAATGCTAGGTTAATACAACAGAAACTTTCTACCCCCTTTAGATCATGCTTGGCATAAGATTCGACTACCGTGGCCTTTCGGATTCTCCCTTGAGGCCACAACATCTTCCTTTTCCCTTCCTTGTCGAAGGGCTTGTCAGGAAACCACGGTTAGGCTTCCATAAAGTAGGATATTTTAACCATTCTTCTTTTATAGAATTTTAAAATGCTTCCCCTTTTAGGAGTTTCTTATTCTTAGTAGTGATTTCCTTATAGGATATGGAAAAATGGTGATCTCCTCCTTCCCCCAGGGTTCTCCAATTTCTACCTTTGATTGACCTAACCTACTACTGGGTTAACAAGGGGGTGCTGGCACTCCTTCTTTGGTTAACCAGGAGTATCTCTAGGCTTTAAAGGAAGAAGTAACGTTGAATTTGAAGAACAAAGAATCATTTATTTGGGAGGCTCCTCACAAAGACAAATGAGTTTGTTATTCCAATGGAGGGGACCGTTGGTTATGGCTATATGATGCTTTCCTTTACCATTTGGGGTCTGTCTTTCGTTCTCCGAATCTTAGATTTCTGTTTTGCAAAAGATTTTTGCTGCCCCAACTTAGATTCATCCCAACAATTAGGCCATGATATGCAGCTTTGACTAAGTCTGCAATTTTGTGGAGGTTTCGATTTGTGTTAAGGATTTTTTTTACCTCTTCACCTTAACCTGTCCTCATGGGAATTGGGCCACTCTAGGCTAGCTGTCCTTTCAGGCTTATGTGAATCGAAAAATTTTCGAACTCTATAAAGATTCATACCATAGTTTCAAAGAGATTTATTTCAAAATCTGAGTTGTTTTGAGTTATGTCCCCTTCTTCCTTACTGAGGACGGTTTCCCCAAGTTTCCATGCTACTAGAATAAGGATTTTTGGGTTCCTCATTTCAACAAAAAGGATCTAGATTCTGACGAACAAGATATTGGATTTCCTTATGTCCGGATAGGGGGAGAAGCATGTGAATTTGAAGAAGATTTTAAATGCCAATGTAAATTCAGCCTTAGAACACTTAGGTTGTCTTATGCATTGTCTTTTTTGTGTTTCCCATCTTTGTCGTTTACCTGACTTGTGTTTTTTGTAACACCCTACTAATTTAATATTATGCTTAAGTCATAGCATGAAATTAAGTAGAATATGTTACCGTGTTGATACTCTGCTTACTATTTATTTATCATATCACATCTTTTTTTTTTTTGTAAACATGTGAAACGGCGCGTTGCATAATGAACGTGCTCAACGTCGTAGAATGTAACCAAGTTTAATAAAATGCAACAAAGAAGATAAGAATAAGTAATATATCATCAATTGTATATATATAAGTCAACGCTTCAATTTATGTACAGATATAAAATAGGATACATAAATGGGGCCGGTGTACCAAAAAGGAGGCCCGTGTCAGTCAAATCGATCCTATGGGGTCCTCAGAGGACATTTCAAACTAACCGATATACATGCGGCTAAGTCTATAACCAAATGTAGCACACTACCAAAAGAGGGTCATGCTGTACAATAGAACTCTCGGTTAGGACCTACTCGATCAGGTAGCCGTTGCCATACCAGGCTCGGCTAGGGAGTAGTCCATACTAAGTCCCGAGGAGGAGGATGACGAGCCGGTAGCCTCCGAAGGATCGCTCTTAGAACTAAGCGGAATATCTGGAACCATCTGCAGAGGTGACTCGGGTGGAGGACTGGCAGGTGTGACAAGTGCTGTGGGTGCTGGAGGTGCTGGAGGAAGGTGTGCCACATGCAACGGGATCACAAAATATGGAGCGGCAGGGTCAAAAGCAGGGTAGAATAGGGAAACGACAAAATTAAATTACAGGAACCAGCTACGTATAGTGAATATACTATGGGATCATGGTAGAGCTGCAGGTCGGAAATATCAATAAATAGAGTGGCCGTCGAGTCCATCATCAGCATCTGAGAATGATGTGGAAATACAAAGCGAGGTGAGAATTTAAAGAAATTCTCAGTAGAGTTCGCGTATGGTGTTTAATTGACGTCATATTCATTTTCAATTGCCTCGATGTTTATTTAATTATAAAAATATGGGATCAAATTGAACTATTCATTTTAATAAATTTAAGAAAAATGTCTAGTACGAGGCAATGTTCAATTTTACTTAAGACGGCATACGAAATAGAATAACTACTAAATAGTAATGTACAGAATAAAGAACAGAATAAATGAACATACAGTAGTAAGTAAACATAACAGTCATACTGTAAATAACTTATAACGACTATTCAATGTGATCATACAAAACTCATTCTTGAGCTTATCTTCATAAACTTTTCTGTTTCTTGGTCTCTTGGGAGTTCTTGGCCATTTAGACTCTTGAGTAATAGTCTGCTTTTAAGGATTGAGCTCGTTCCTATATAGGAATGCCGGGTTTACTTTTCCTGACCTTCCCACCGATCTATTCCCCTTAACTTTAATTCGAGGCTGGCCCAAATATCATGGAACTTTATCATAACATAACTTTAGTGAATCTCTTGAAAAATGCTCATGTATGTGTATGCATCTCATAACTCATGCATAGGCTTTACCGTACTTTCGGTAGCATAACGGAACATGTCCGCTTCCCCATGAATAGTGCCAGTACTCTGAACACCAATTTTTCAGAGAAATCATAACACTTTATTTATATTTCACACATCAAATTCATGGCACAATCATTGCAATTAAAATATGGTTGCTGTCTCAACATTTGCATTCAACCCAGTTTTTGTAAATCAGACCACAATTTCATTTTAACTCATCTGGACCTCAATTTTGGATATGTTAGAGTGTTACGTGTCTATTTTCTAACCTCTTTAGTTCCATCTAATTTTGATAAGTATAGCTCAAGTTATTTAAGTTTTATGCCGGCCTACCCTGAGACTAGCTAGAATTATACATTTAAAAGTAAAAATCTACTAAAAATCGAAAATCAACTCAAATCGTACAAAATTGGTATCATATTAAAGCTAATAGGACAAGCTTTCATTTGCCAAAAGTTCCATTTCATTTGCTTTAGTAAAAATTCAGTTATAAGCTCCAAAATTTAACCTTCTTGAACTACCCTATTTTGGCCTGGTTTGGACATAGGGCAATTTCTCTGAACCACTGGGAGTAATTGGGACCATATCTAACTCTAAAATTTTTATGGGATGTTTTCTATGTGTAAGCTTTCTAACAAAGTTAGTTTCATTCAATTCCAAGTCGTATAGAGCAAGTTTTGTCTTGAGTAACCTAATCTGCCCAGAATCAAACTCAAAAACCTAGGTCAAACTTCCAAAATTCATATCTCTCTCAATACTAATCCAGTGGCCTTATATGATATATGTATGGAAAGCCTTGAATGTCTAGTTTCATATAAAAATAGTTTCATTGAATTTGAACGGCTGTAGGCAGAGCCGTACACTCTGCCATATGGACTGTCGAGGTAAATTGGTCTCCCAGCCCCTCACATCTTCCTATTCTCCCCCTTTCCTACTCCTTAATCAAATTTAAACACAAAAATAGCTAAAGATAATCATATTTATTGACTAATCACATCAAGAAGTGAGAAGATAAAGTCAAAATCAATCACCCACAATCAAAATAACAAGAACAAAATTGAACCGCTATCTCTTTGTATGTGATCTTGCTAAGTTTTGGAGTTTGGTTGAAAGGAGAAGAAAAGAAGAAAAGGAGAAGAGAAAAAGAAGACTGAAGCAAGGAGAGAGTGACACAAATCAGCAGGGAAGAAGGGATAAAAATCTAATTTAAATATTGAAGAGGTAGTTGACTTTCTGAGTTTTGATTGGCTAAAATTTTGTAGGTAAAGTTCAGCCATTTTTCTCTTCTTTTGTGGCTACAAATTATTCTCCATTTTGCCTAAAAATTGGAATTAATTTTCATTTTATCTGAATTCAGAAATTGTCTCCATTCTGCT
The DNA here is from genome assembly GCA_031439595.1 of Pterocarpus santalinus. Classification (NCBI taxonomy): domain Eukaryota; kingdom Viridiplantae; phylum Streptophyta; class Magnoliopsida; order Fabales; family Fabaceae; genus Pterocarpus; species Pterocarpus santalinus. The sequence continues at coordinate 21,372,372 of CM062524.1, read as the reverse complement.
TAAAGTCAAAATTTATGTCAATTTTATTTGAACTTGGAGATTAATTCAGATATCGGAACCCATGTCCATTTTATACCTAATGTGGAACTCGGAACTTAGGAAATACAAAAGTCTTGGAAGACTAATTATGGCTTAAAGTTGGAGATCGGAAATCACGTAACAAACAAATTACCTTAAAATCGAAAGTCAAGAACAAGTATATGAAACCTAAAATACTTAGACCCGGAAGTTGAGGAGCTTCAACATAAACTTGGATGTTAGTACCAGAACATAAAATCTTATACCCGCGTCTCGGAAGTCGATAACAAGGACGCTTTAAAACTCTTATTACATGTAATTCTAAAACTCAGTCCATGATCAATCTCGGAGATCGATTAAGAACCCGGAAGTCGGGAGTCAAAACATTAACTTTATGCACCGAGAAGTTGGAACTTATATAATTTCGAAACTCAATTCAATCTCGGAAGTCAGTCCTAAGCTCAAACTCAGGAATATCAATAGAAATGAAAAGCTCTTGGAAATAAATTCGGAGATTGGAACTCATGTCTAACTTGGAAATCAATTCGGGGGTCGGAACTTGTGGTGGATGTTACATTTTTCTGTGGTTTCTTTCAGGTGCAATGACATCTCACGCACACCTAACCGAACTTAAGAGTTGGCTACTTAAAAGAAAAGCCAAAGAGGGTTGTGGTAATGAAAGTTCGAGCTCTACTAACTCTTCGACCTTGACTTTTGCCGAAGGTGAAGGCCCTGCTTCCAAGAAGTAGAGGGCCCTCTCGTCTTTTCTAACTCGTGCCGATGTTGTTTAAATTGCAGACTTTTCGGGCTTTAGTAGCTCTTTAGGCTCATACAGCTCTTTAAGCCAATTCATTCTTGCCAATGACTTCCACTTCACTGAATTTATTGATAAAGAGTTCATGACTCTTGCCTTTAAGAAGTAACTCAGCAACATCAACCTGATAGGGAGCATCTAATGGGCCAAGCCTGCTGAAAGCTCGGGCTATATGCCACTATGCAAAGCCCTTGATCACCGTAGGCTACAAGACCTAGGAGGATATCCAAGCTTTGGAGGAGAAGATTTCTGCTTTACAGAAAGAGAAAGAGGACCTCAAACTATCCAACAACAACTTGTTATCTCATCCCTCCGAATTGTAGTCGAAGGCGAAGTTGGTTGAAAAGAAGTTAGAAGAGGCATACAAGGAAATATACGACCTTAAGGACGTGAAAATAAGGGTGAAAGAGGACAAGACCAAGGCTGAGAAGGAGGTCAAAAGGTTGAAGGCGGAGATCACCCACATCGAGGATTCGTGAGCTAAGTCTTTGAATGAGTCCTTCAAGAATATCATGGAACAAGTTCATGTGATCTACAAGGATCATGATTTCTCCAAAGTCGGCCTCTTCCACCATATGGTAAATGGACGCATTGTTGACATGCCCGAGGTCAACCCTTCTAAGAACAACCCTAGCTCCACCGATGTGTAGCCTGCTTTATTTTATGCTTTTATGTTGATGGAATTTGGTATACCCCTTTATGGGATTTTTGGAAAAATTTTATCTTTGTAGCGATGTTATCCTTTAGAGGCGTTACTTATGTGTGCTTTTTGTGTTTATTTTTGCTTTTCGCGAGCTAGGCTACTTAAGGCTTTTGCTTAAGCACGCCACATTTAGATTTTTGAACTTAAGTCGTTCGCTTAAGTGAGCGTAGTTTTCAGGGTGGGGTTGAACAATCCTCAACCTTTATATTATTGAATAACTTAACAGCAATCAAGAATATTTTGCTACAATCTTCAAAGTGGATAAAATGTAGGAATTCTTGTAAAATCTCCCCATGTGTACAACTTGGAAACAAATATCTTTAGAAGCAATGGTAAAGGCTCCTTTTATTACAATTCACAAACAAGAATCAGATGTCCTCAACATAGATATTCGACCGTGGGCAAGTCATGTCTCGTTAAAACCATCTTGGTAAAACCCATGAGTATGCCAACACTTGCCCAAGTTACATTATTACTTCTAACTATAAAATCTTTGTAGGTTCATGGCATTCCACAACCTGGGCATTGAAAACCCGTCAGGGACTCTAATCTATAAGCTACCTTACTGAGTGCTTCTACGACACAATATGGACCTTCCCAATTCGGAGCGAGTTTTTCTTGGCTTGGTGGCTACAATGCGATATCAGCTCTATAAAGTACGAGGTCAGCTTGGCTGATATGTCTTGGAATTACTCCCGTGTTGTATCTTTTGGCAACTTTTTTTTAGCACTTCTTGTTGGATTCGAGATTCTTCTTTGGCCTTGGGAAGCATATCTAGTTCTTGAATTCTGTTTGTGTCATTGCAGATTTCCAAAGATAATAATAATACCCTTGGACTTAACTTTCCGATTTCTATGGGAATTATTGCGTCTACACCATCGGTGAGGTAGAATGGGGTTTCCCTTGTAGCTTAATGCAATGTTGTCCGATAAACCCAGAGAACACTTTCGATTTCATCTACCTAGGAGCCTTTGGCTTTATTTAGTCTTTTCTTCAATCCCTCAAGAATGACTTTATTCGCGGCCTCTACTTGCCCATTTACTTATGGACGCTCCATTGAGGTGAATTGCTATTTAATTCCTTACCCAAAAAGGAGATCTCTAAACTTATTATCTGCAAATTGAGTTCCATTATCAATTACGACAAATCTTGGAATCCACGTAAGGGGTGATGATATTTTGCCACATGAACTTCCTGCATTATATTGCTGTACTTGTGGAGAGACGCTCCACCTTAATCCATTTCATGAAATAATCATAGTCATGATCAAGTATTTGAGTTGTTCCAGTGCCAATGGGAATGGCCAAGTAAGTTAACTCCCTATCGATCAAAGGCCCAAGCCAGGGCTATTAACTTTAGTTCCTCAAGAGTTGTGACATGAAAATGGGTGTGCCTTTGACATTGGGAGCATTGTTTCACAGTCTTTGGCGTCTCGCACCATGGAGGATGTAACATCCCTACTTTTGTAAACAGAATGTACTAGAAACTTTGAATTATTTCCCTTAGGTAGTGTGAGAATTTCTCAAGCAGCATTATATCATAACGATCTTTGTACTCAAAATTATGGGGTAGTGTAACACTGCTGTTGAAAATATGGCACTGCCATATATTAAAAATTAAAAAATGACAAAAGTGCCCTTGTAAACTTTTGTTAATTATAGTGATGCCCAGAATTTTTAAAAATCATATTTTGACCCCAAAAACTTATTCCCACAATAACGCTAGAATTTTTCATGAAATGACCTTTATGTCTTCACATTTGTAGAATTAGCAGAATGGAATTTTAAATAGAGCAAAATCATGTGGTGAAACCGTAGAAGTTTAAATCTCTGCCGATTGCGCCATGGAGGCAATTTGATGTGAAATAACATTGGTGTTCCTATACTTGCTCAAAATTGCGGAAATATCATTAGTTACAGAAAACAGAAAACTCTATTGATATTTGTATTGAATTTGATGAATGATATTGTGTGCTGTTCCATATTGATTTGCATATTTGAATGATTTTATTGATAGTCTGACACTATTTATGGGGAAGTGGACTCGATCCATTATGCTATCGAATTTTCAGCAGAAGTTTATGAGAACTTATGCTATGGGTAATTATACTTTGGATATACTTACATTTATATGTCATGTTCATGTATGTCATGTATGCAAGCATAATTAGAATATGATATAAGAAGTAAGGTATGAGATATATCCATGAATGAGCAAAGTATCCGTATGTATGCTAAGATATGGAAAAGAAAAGATAATAAGGACTTGCAAGAGGGACGTACCAAGCTACCACGTGAGGCATGGCATATACCCAACTAGCGTGGGCCAAAGCGGTACTATTTAAGACTTGGGCTAGCCCTCGACTAGATTTAAGGGGAATAGACCGGCGTGAGGGTCGGGAAAAGTAAATCCATCACTCATATATAGGTACAAGCTCGGACCTGAAAAGCAGGTTATTACCCAGGGTGAGAAAGGCCATTCACCTCTGGGGAACCAAGTACAAAAGAGCAAGATCAAGTTGCAAGTTAAAGAAAGAGATGAATTAAGTCAAGTACAAGCATCTTCATGTGCACCTCTAATTCTCTCATTATGTCATAATGTTATTATGATTCTTATTGAAGTATGTTACACTATTCTTATTTCTATATCTGTCACATAATATGCCAAGTGATTGTTAAAATATAACCCGTTTCGAGAAAAATATTTTCAACTTAAAGTTGAACCACTGCTTGCATATATGTGCTCACATTTTTATAAGAAATCGAAGCGGTTGGAATGTTTAAGATGACACTGTATGAGTAATAGTTCGAGTTTACCTACTGAGAATCTTAGGTTCTTATTGCCTACTTGTATGTTTTTCTTTTCCATAAACATTCCAGTGCCAGGCTAGGATTTACTAACGAAACAGAAATCCTGGGGAACTTATCGAGTAAGACTCAGGCATAAGTCAGCCCAGGAGACTCTGGAGACCAACTAAAGTCAGGGAGGGCAATAGCTACAGTGCGGAAGTAGTTTCTATATATAATGTTAGCTACACAACTTTTTCTTAAAGTGTAATTATTTTATTCTATATGTATCATAAATGACGAAATTTATGAACCATTTTCAGTAATATAGTATGCAGTTAAAGGGTCATATATTATATTTTCTGTATTTTAAAGATCTCCTAGCACAGTAACAACCTCTTAATATAACTCCATGACTCGAGTATGACTTATATGATAGAAGGTGTTATATTTTTGGTATTAGAGCAGTTCATCCTGTGTAGGTTGTGGATGGACTAACTATGCTTTTGAAGCATACTTTGAGAGTCTAGATAAACCATGCTTAGGTCCTCAGGTGACGAGGACATAGAAGATTTTGTATGGTAGTCTTACTTTAAGTGTTGTGGACTATCTGTTGCACTTGACTGAATGTTGAGCCTGATCACCTTAATATAAGGTTTTATGTAAGTAGAGGCCTATGACATCCTGCAGGCTTATTAGTAACTTTCTAAACATAATTATGAGGGGCGAAACTCCTAGAAAACAGTAACGATGGCATAAAGGGGTAGACAATTGAGCAAGTTAAGAAGTATAGAGAATTGGGGATTCAATCCAAAGAATTGTGTCGGACGGTTTGCTATGGCATAGTAGACTTAGTTATATCGAAAAAGGTTGTTTGTAAAGTGTTGCCGGTAGCCGAAGATTTCTCATCATCAAGGGTAGGATCCTAGTTGGAGATGAGCTGAGTAAGAATCTTTTTCACCCTGATGGGGCTTGTTTCAAGCTTCATTGCGATTACCCAATCCAGACTATCTTCTCTAGCTCAAATCTAGGGTATTCTTCTACCTGATTTTGTAACTTTGATATTCGACAGGAGTAAGGTGATTACCCGCTAATGAAGTTATCTTATGTGGCATGGATATTGCTCTTATTTTTTTCGTAAATGAGATTACCCCGAAGATACCTCGCCAGCAAATTCAGGCAATGGTTTTTATTTTGGATTGTGGTAATACCATATTATAAAAACCTGATTCTTCATTAAGAAATTTGTAGAGTGGAAGAATGAAGTAGAGAATCAGTGAAAGAAGCTAAGGGCAAAAACTTCGATTAGCTATATGAGAGGCCTTTTCAAGTCCCCGTCTAGAGGATGGAGTGGTTTCTTCCTCAAGAGTACTGGGAGCTAACCTTGTAGTGATTGCAAATTGGAAGAGTACTATGTGGAATCTTGGCTTCGAAAGGGAAACAGTTGAGCAAACTATAAAGAGATCCATATGACTGTATATTGAATCAAGATAGAAATACGGTTATACACGGTATGGAAAGCAGATGAAGTTATAAGTGTAACAAGAGAAAGGGACAATATATCTCTTACTAACCTGAAGTAGGAACACTTTCAGACTAGAGATAACATATGAATCAAGTGCAATTTTTCCTACCTTTCAGGGATAAAGGAAGTATTAGAAAATCTAATCATTCTATCAACCTCAGCCGCTACAGGAACTGGATGATTGGATCATCTTCAACATGTTATTAGTAGAAGAATGAGGCTATTCAGAGAAGAAAGGCAAAATCTAACAATTGCCTTTAGGCACCATTATATATGCTATGGGTGGAGTAACTCGATAAGGAATGTATTCAGATTCAGTGGAGAGTAATAAAGACTTAAAGTATACAACCAATCCCAATAGACTAAGGAAGCAATAGCAAGGTAGGTTTTGACAAATGAAAACAGACAAGTTTCTATAGGAACAATAGAATATAGTAGGAATAAGGCAGGAAAAGAGGAAGTTTGGATTTCTGACTGGCCCATTAAAAAGAGAAAAGCTACCTAGTATGAGATTATAGTGCAAATAAGATTGTATACGAAATACCAAGCATGGTTGTCTTGGCACCCATCATAAGTGTAATAGACCCAATGCACTCTAAGCAAGATCGGATGATGCATCAATATAAGATCAAAAAGGATTTGGAAGCGTGTCCTATGAACGGCAAGTTTATGATGTCGAAATTAGAGGTAGTCAGAAGAGTCTCCATACTCTAGGCCAGATTAAGTGCGATCATATTGGCACTAACGCACTAGGTTCCACCATAGGTCCATAGTTAAGCGTGCTTAGGCACGAGTAATATTAAGATGGGTGACTTTTGGGAAGTCTTCATATTGTAACTTCAACAGGGAAGCAAGACCATCATTTTCATCTCTCACAGTAAGTGGATTACATCCTAGGGGCAAGATATTGTGAAGAATAGCTAGAAGGCTTAACAGTTAGGGTAATATAAGATTTAGCCACTAAAACTAACATATATCTATATATTGTATTGGGACAAACCACCAATAAGATTGGTAACATTGGTGCCCACAAAAGTGGGAGGTGGACATCAACACATAGTCGAGAAATCTCTATGCTAACCAATTGAAGAAAGTAGAAAAGTGGCAGGAACTTCTGCTATTCAACAATCCTTTCCTTACGTGAAACCGATTATATTTTGAGGAAACAAGTATCGCAACAATCATTGAGAAATTCAACAAGAATGACATGAGATCCGATTAGCAAATAATGAGAAAGGGAATAAAGCTCATAAGAGAAGGAGAGAATTCAAAATAAGGACCATAGTTATAGCCTAAAAAGAAGCTCTATCTTACACCTTAAACCTAACAGAGGGGGAATTCATCACTGATAAAAAAAAAATGACTAGGTGGGCAAGAATTTTGGAAATGGCTAGATCAATTTCCTGAAAAACTTCAGTAAAGTCACTATAACTACTACTGGTTGAAGTTGATTGCTGCCATAGGTGCTAGCTTTCGTGACAACAGAACTTCTTCAACTGGTAAGGCACAAGTAGTAGAAAGGTTACGAGAAAGCACAACACAAAAGTAGTCAGACACATGGCAAAGAAGATGAGAAATTTACTCAGCAAACTTGATGAAGGATCAGAACGTCAGTGAAGCAATGCATATTTTGGCACCCATATAATCCACGACAACTCTCTACATAGATATTGGAGAGGCATCTTGTAAGATAATATGGTAAGGAAACTCTATAGCTTCGATAAAAGGATTTGACTTTTAACTTTGGTTTTCACATTAAATTACCTATATCTTAATAACTAGAAATCAAGAAGGATATTAGACTAATAGCAAGAGTCATGAGTCTTAGGACTTAATCTGTATAATGGGAGCAACCTGAAATTTTCCTACAGGCATTAGGCACGAGGCAAATTTTACCAAGAAAAAGGAGTTTTAAGATAACTCTCCTAGTTATAATTTTGAAAAGAGGCCTAAGCCTATGTTTCTAAAGAACCGTATCAGAGGCGAATTTATTATTAAACTAAAGGTAGCTAAGCGAATAAGAATCTTGGGAAAGGATATACAAACCTTCTAAAACTTTGACATAGGCATTATTATTACTACATATTAATGTCAATTACGACGATAGCTGCTAATCTTTGCAATTGCAAATCTTCATGAGTTGAATATTTGAGATCTCATGTACAAGTGGTGGAAGTGTTAGCAGCTACCACAAAGCAGAAGTGGCAAGATATAGAGCAAGGGAGATGAGTAAGAGTCTCCAATAAACTGAACAATGATTCAAAGCGTCATAGAGACAAGACAAGCTTGGGCACCAACATAACCCTTACGGATCCTTTGTACGTACTAAGACAATACCTCATAGCTACTAGCAAGTAATCTCAAAACAAGATGCAAACTCGAAAAGAGGAGTATCACTATAAGTTAAAAAGATTTTTCCTTGACCTTTCTTAATCCTAGAATTTTGAAGACAAAATTCTTTTAAGGTGGGTAGAATGTAACATCCCTATTTTCGTAAACAGAACGTAATGGAAACTTCGAATTATTTTTCTTAGGCAATGTGAGAATTTCTCAGGCAGCGTTATGCTATAACAATCTTCACACTCAGAATTATAGGGTAGTATAACACTGTCATTGAAAATATGACACTGTCATATGTTAAAAATTAGGAAATAACAAAAGTGCCCCCATAAATTTTTGTTAAGTATAGTGATGCCTAGAATTTTTAAAAATTATATTTTGACCCCAAAGACATTTCCACAATAACCCTAGAACTTTTCATAAAATAACCTTTATGTCCCCACATTTGCAGAATTAGCAGAATGAGATTTTAAACAGAGCAAAATCACGTAGTGAAACCATAAAAGTTTAAATCTCTGCCGATTGGGCCATGAAGGCAGTTTGGTGTGAAATGACGTGGGGTGTCCTAGACTTGCTCAAAATTATGGAAATGCCATTAGTTACAAAAAATAGAAAACTCTATTGATATTTGTATTGAATTTGATGAATGATATTATGAATATATAATTCCTGTTCCATATTGATTTGCATGTTTGAGTGATTTTACTGGTAGTCTGGCATTATTCATGGGGAAGCGGATTCGATCCGTTATACTACCAAATTTTCAGCAGGAGTTTATGAGAACTTATGTTATGGGTGATTATACTTTGGATATACTTACATTTACATGTCATGTTCATGTATGTCATGCATGCAAGCATAATTAGAATATGATATGAGAAGTAAGGTGTGAGACATATCCATGAATGCACAAAGCATTTGCATGCATGCTAAGATATGGAAAGGAAAAGGTAATAAGGATTTGCAAAAAGGGTGTACCAAGCTACTACGTGAAGTATAGCATAGACCCAGCTAGCATGGGCCAGAGCGATACTGTCTAAGACTTAGGTTAGCCCTCGACCAGATTTCAGGGGAGTAGACCGATGTGAAGGTCGGGGAAAGTAAACCCGTCACTCATGTATAGGTACGAGCTCAGACCTAAAAAGTAGGCTATTACCCAGAGATGAGAGAGACCATTCACCTTTGAGAGACCAAGTACAGAAGAGCAAGATCAAGTTACAAGTTAAAAAAAGAGATGAATTAAGTCAAGTACAAGCATCTTCATGTGCATATTTAATTCTCTCATTATGTCATAATGTTATTATAATTCTTATTGAAGTATGTTACACTATTCTTATTTCTATGTCTATAACATAATGCAAGTGATTGTTAAAATATAACTTGCTTCGAGAAAAATATTTTCAACTTAAAATTGAACCACTACTTGCGTATATGTGCTCACATTTTCATAAGAAACTGAAACGACTGGAATGTTTATGATGGCACTTTATGAGTAATAGTTTGAGTTTACCTACTGAAAATCTTAGGTTCTCATTGCCTGCTTGTATGTTTTTCTTTTCCATAAACATTCCAGTGTCAAGGCTAAGATTTAATAACGAGGTAGAAATCCTGGAGAACTCATCGTGCAAGGCTCAGGCATAAGTCAGCCCGGGAAACTATGGAGACCGGCTAAAGTCAGGGAGGGCAACAGCTACAGTGTGGAAGTAGTTTTTATGTATAATGTTAGCTACAAAACTTTTTCTTTAAGTGTAATTATTTTATTCTATATGTATCATAAATGACGAAATTTATGAATCGTTATTCAGTAATATAGTATGCAGTTAAAGGGCTATATATTATACTTTTTGTATTTTAAAGATCTCCTAGCACAGTAACAACTTCTTAATATAACTCCATGACTCAAGCATGACTTATATGATAGAGGGTGTTACAAGGGACCAATAATACCTCTCTCGCAATGCCTTTAGAGTTAATGATTTGCCTGTTGGATACTGCCTATAGCATCTTTCATGTATCTCTTTCAACACATCCTCTATGCTTTCCCGCTCGAGACATTTAAGTAGCAGTTAATAAAACTCTTTTTTAAAGAGTTATCCTTAGATTTGGGTATAACAGGAAGCTTCACGGGCATGTTTTTTCCTTTCCTACGGATTGGATGGCAAGGTTCCTTCCTCTAAATATCAAATAATGGGCGTCATCCAATTTGTCATATCATCCACATGAGTCATTTCGCAATTCTCGGAAACCAAGGGTGATCTTAAGACCTCTTGAAGGAGACTCCTATGGCTAGCTTTGTTAATATGAGCTTAGATAACACATTAGTTTGGATGTTATGCTTCTTAGGGACATATTTCACCTCGTAATGATCAAACTCGTGCAACAACATTAGCATATTTTGTAATTACCATCGTAGCAGCAGGTCCTTGGCTTGATAACTACCTTCCACTCGCGAAGTAATGACTTAGAAGTCACTACAGACTCTTATTCACCTTACTTCCATATCTTTGGCTAGATTCAACGCAACAATGGCGGCCTTATACTCAGCTTGGTTGTTTGAAGTTGGAAAGTAGAATTTGACAGACATTTCAACTCGGACATCGTCCGTACTTACCCCTACTCCGCTTTGTTGGATGTTTAAGGAGCCATATGCAAACAAGATCCATTCTTTCAGATCCGAGTTCTATGCACCATCTACCATCTTAGTGATGTAATCTGCTAAGACTTTGGCCTTTATGGCTTTAGCGCAATAACCTAAGAGATCATTCTATCTGCAAGGTTTGGCTTTTGCACAATCTGCCAAATTGGCAGATCTATCCTGACGACAATGGTGTATGCATAGAAGTATGGTCGTAACTTGCACACTGCTAATACAAGGGCCAAGATAACCTTTTCTAACCTTTGATACTAGATTTTAGGCCCATGTAATGCTTTGCTAGTGTAATACATTAGTTTCTATTCCTCCAAAGTTTCCTTAATCAAGACTGATCCAACCATCACCTTTCCTACTGATAGATACAATATCAAAGAATCACCGGGTTTCGGCTTAGTCAAGATCAGAAGTTTTACAATATATTGCTTAAAGTCTTGGAAAGTAGCTTCACATTCCTCATTCCATTTGAAATTGCTATGTGTCTTTAGTAAAGCAAATAAGGGTAGCGATTTTTTAGCTAGCATTGATAGGAAATGGGATAATGATGCGAATTTCCCTGTCAATCTTCAAACCTCTTTGACGGAACTTGAGCTTTTCATTTTCACAATGGTTTTGCACTTTTCTAGATTTGCCTTGATGCCTCTGTGGGTTAGCATAAACCCTAAGAACTTTCCAGCCTCAACTGTAAAGGCACACTTTTGAGGGTTGAGACACATATTATGCTTCCTGATGCAACTAAATACGATTTCCAAGTTCAGTATAAGTTCTTCGAACTTGGAAGTCATAAGAAGCATGTCATCAATATACACTTCTAATAGCTTGGCCACGTGTTCCCCCAAAATTTTGTTCATCCGGTGTTAGTAAGTCAATCCTGTATTTTTTAACCAAAGTGGCATCACCTTATAACAATAATTAGCCATATAGGATGCATAGGTATTTGATTATAATTGGAATACACATCCATGAAGGATAGAAGTCAAAAATCAAATGCCGAGTCTACCAATGAGTCAATGCTAGGCAACAAATATGGGTCCTTGGGGCAAGCCTTGCTTAGATATGTGTAGTCTACAAGTATTCATAGCTTTCCATTCGCCTTTGGTATCATCATGATGTTAAATAGACACATCGGATACTCGACTTCTCTGATAATCTGGCTTTAAGTAGACTCTCCACCTGTTCTTGAACTGCCTAGGCCCTTTCGAAGGACATCTTCGTTTTCTTTTGTGCAACTAGGTGCACTTCTGGATTAATGGAAAGTTGATGGCACATAAAGCTCAGATCAATCTCGGGCATGTTGGAAGTCGTCTATGCAAATAGGTCATGATCCTCTTGTAAAAACTTTATCAATCTTTGCTTGAGTTCAGTTGAGAGTTTGGCATTTATTTTGGTTACCTTCTATAGTGTCTCCTTAATCTGCACCGATTCCAACTATCCTTGAGTTCCAGCCTTTTGTTCGATTTTATCTTTCGAATGTCTAGATCTATTAACAGCACTTGCCCTTCCTTCCAACCTCCAACCTCCAACCTTTCTTTTTTAGGGTTGGACTTCCAAGCTGGCATTATAGTAGCTTCTAGCTATGGTTTGATCCCTCTTTATAGATATTATTCTTCTTGTTTTTACTAGAAACTTCATTATTAGATGTCTAGTAGAAACTACTACTCCGAATTGGTTAAGCAAAGGTCGACCTAATATAAAATTGTATGTTGAGTTGCAATTGACCAATAGAAACTTTACTTTAGTTGTTCTGGTGTGTGGTTTGGATCCCACCGTCACATGGATGTGTACATACTCGTCAAGCCAGATTTTCTCTCCAATGAACCCAACTAGATCTACCTTATAAGATCAGAGGTTGACATTCATGAGCTCATGAGCCCTAGCTTTTCAAATGCATCTCAGAATAGGATATTAGCAAAACTTCCCTAATCTACAAGTATGTGTTTTACTTCGGCATTCACCATGCTGCAGAGATAACCATGGGATCACATGCCTTTTTATGGTTCCTTTCATGTCTTCTTTCGTAAAGGTAATATCAAGTATGACTTCATCCTCGTGGAGCTAGCTATGGCTTACGCCATCCAAATTTAGCACTTCCTTCAAGTGTGTTTTTCGAGCTAACTTTGTCAATCCTAGTCTGGCACAACTGCTAGCAATTGTGCTTATACTTCATGTGACGATGTCACCTGCATGCTCATCACTAGCTTGAGCTTGACCCTTTAGGCTCCTCTAAGATTGGGAGTTTTACCTATCATCCACCCAACTTGGGGACGTGCCCCTTTTCTAGGGCTTCATTGGGATGTGACGTACTTTGCTAGCTTTCTTTCCTAAACTAATTTTTCTATCACATCGCAGAAGTCATAATAATCCTTTATCTTATGCTCGTAGCTCTTATGGTATTTGTAGTACAAGGACCTATTTGTATTGGCCCTTGCCCCAAGTGGCTTAGGCTTAGGAAGCCTTTTTGTATAGTGGACTTCTCGATATACTTCATTCAAGGGCACTGTCAAGCGAGTATACTTAGTAAACCTTCTGACCCTAGGCATCCAAACTTCCTTTTTTAATCTTTTGTCTTTCCTTAGACTTGCCTTCCTCCATTATTGTCGTCCTTCTTTTGCTTTTAATTTCATGGTTTCTTCCATGTTTATGTATTTCTCTGCCCGCCTTTGTAGCTCTTATAGGGTTTCTGGCTTGTTTTTAGTGAGCAACTTCATGAAAGCACCTGTTCTTAGGTTGTTCACCATTGTCACCAGCACGGCTTGAGGGTGTAAGTCCTTTATCTTTAATATCTTTTGGTTGAAATGTTGAAAGTATTCCCTCAAGGGTTCACTAGGGCCCTACTTTATACTTAAAAGGATAGTTATCGACCTCCGCTTAACTTTACTCATTGTGAAATGTGCTAAGAAGCGGGAACTCACATCTGTGAATCTTGCTATTGACCTTGAATGGAGTGTGTTGAACCATTTTAAGGCCAACTTTCTAAGTGTGATTGGAAATGCCATGCATTTGATTGCATTTGTTGCCCTTGATAAATACATATGCGAATGGAATGCGTTCAAATGATCTTGTGGGTCTGTCATGTCGTTGTATCCTTCCATGTTGGTTGGCTCCTTGAACACGGAGGGTAGGGGCGTTGCCATGTTTTCCTCGGAGAATGGCAATCCCTCATCCCCCCTCCTCATATCGAGCCTCCTTGTATCCAGACATGGCCGTAAAATGATGCCCAATCATTTTAGCGCATTGAGGAGGTTGCTTCCAATATAGCATGACTTTTAGTTTGCGCGCTTCATCCTTGAAGGCGAAGAGCCCTTGCCACTTCGACCTATCAATATCGCTTATCTCGGTTATTACCTTTACTTTGGTGGTTGTCGTGCCCATCTCATTCATCAGAGAAGTCCTCGGATGAGTAACTCTCATTGCCTTTACGTAAGTCCCACCTCTGGCTTCGGCTTCGACTTTTTCGTTGATGTTGGCATCTGGACCGATGCTTTCTTTCCTTCTTTTTGCTACATCTATCTGCTTCCTTATTCTTCTAGAGGTTATCTTCCAAAGTGCGGATCCAAGCAACTTGCTTCTTAATAACATTCAGGACTTCGTCAAGGGTAGGGTTATTATAGGGCATCTCCACCCTTAATACCAACCTTTGCATCGACATCCAGGTTGACTGCTCTTCTGGCCTAGATGGTTGACTTCTTAAATGCAGCTCGAGGTTTTTGATATGAGATCCTGACTTAGAGGCTATCATCCCATCAACCTGCTGTGGTTGGGTAGTTGGGATCGTCTCGTTCTGGTCGTTCATTCGGTCTTGGAATTGCGCTTACTACCACACTCTCACAGTGGTTGCCAATGTTGAGATGGGAAAATACCTGGAGTATTTGGGGGTGTAGAGAATGTAGAGAAAGAGCTCCAAGTTAGGCTTCAGATGAACAAGAAGACATTGGGGTATCTGCACAGACTCCAACGATCAAGTCAGAGCGTGGTCAAGGTGAGTAAATGTAGAAGGGAAAGAGCAAATACCTCATTAACTCATGGTCAATTTTTATATATGTTAATCGAAAGTAACCGCTCCCTAGTTTAGTGGGACTAACCCGTTGTCAACGCGTCCTCAAATCTTAGACCACGTTGGGCTTAACCGTCCCACTAGGTTAAGCAGTCATTTATTTGGATTGGGCCGTGAGAATAGCTTTGGCCCAACTTAAGATTATAGCCCAATGATATAACAATTATCTTTCAAAGATCACTTGTGTTTTTTTTTTTTTTTTAAGATGTTTGGTATTACTAACTTTTTTAAAAGAATGGCGGATTGACTTTTTTTTTTTACAAGTATTTTTTTTTTAAAGTTGTATCCAAACCCACTTTTTAAAACTTATAAAAGCATTTTTTTAAAAACAAAAAATAGTTAAAAAGTGGCTTTTCCCCCCTAAAAGAACAAAAAACCAATCCAAACAAACTCTTAATAATTGAGGGTGGAGTGTATATTTTATAAACAAATGGGGTGGAGTATTATTTCTTAATAATATATGGGGTTAAGTGTATTTTACTCTAAATTTTAATATTTAATTTTGTTTTTCTTCACACTAAGACAGACAAAGCTGCAAGATACCATTTTGTTCGTATAAATTCATCATTTCATCTATGCAAGAATTACGCGATAAGCTATAGTTCCTGAGTGATTTTAAAAATTGCAAACAATGCAAAATTTGTTACAACTATTTTTGGTTTAACTGTAATATGTATAGTAAAATCCTAATCCTAAGTATTTATTATAGTGATATATATAAAAGTTACTACAAAAGAAGCAAATGAGAGAATTAGATGATACAAAATTCATGCTTGCAAAATGACATCTATGATGGAGCACCAAGGCATGAGGCAAGCCTTAAAATGTCACTGAATATTCCACCAGCTGTGACTTGGGCACCAGCTCCAGGTCCACGAACAATCAGAGGCTGATTTTTGTACCTTCTTGTTGTAAATGCAATGATATTATCTGACCCAGAGAGTTGTGCAAATGGATGATCCTTCTTGTATCTTCGCAGCTCTACCACCCCTTTTCGATTAGTCACATCCACCACTCCCACATATCTCAAGACCTTCAAACATAACAAGCTCTTAAAGTCTTAGACATAACTGCTACAAACAAGAAAATGTCAACAACAACAATAATTAAGCTTTGTCCCATTAGGTGGAGTCGGCTACATGGATTAGAGGATGCCATAGTACCTTGACATGAATTATGTTTCATTTAGATCATTCCAAACAGGAAAATGTCATCATGGAAACATCTATTGCAAAAGATGCACGAGCAGGAAACCCCACCCCCACCCTCCAAACCCAGCAGAAGTCTATCGTCATTTTCTTCATGAAAAACACCATTACCCTTTAAACGCTTCACCCTTACTTCCCGAATTGAATTTTGAATAGAGAAAGTTATAGGCTTGCCTAAAATTTTCTATCAATGTAGTTATTCTTTATGATAGTTTAATATAGGATACTGTTTAGTTACTTACTTCCCCTGTACTCTCAGCATCATGCTGTTTCTTTGTTAACTCCAGGTCAAACGTTGGCAATTGTTGCATAAACTCTTCAGCTGATGCACTGGCCTGCATGAAATCATCAAAACATCCATTTTATGTGTGGTAGTACACACTAAAACTCAGAGTTGCACAGTTAATAGAAATTTGTTCTTACTCTTAGTGGCTCTGGCACAAGGCTTTCAACAGGAATATCGGAAAGCTCTAGCTTTAAGCCAGATTCCCTTGCAAGAATTATCACCTGAAGAACCACAGGAATTTTATTGTTGATGATAACAATTTATTTTATCAATACGTAGTTAGTCATAACTTTCTTATATACAGTAGTTCTAAAATTTGACATTCATATTTGTCAGATAAAAAATATACAAGGCAAAAGAGAGGAAAATTAATTATCTGCTTGATTATTTTAAGGTTAATTAACTGCAAGACATTTGAGCTTGTATGAAAATATTAGTTTGGTTCAACTTTTAATTCGTGTTTTAAATATTTAAATGGGATTTTGTATCTCAAAATTTTAATTAGTCAAATTTGAGCTTCAAAATTTGACCAAATCACACAATGATTTGGTTCAGTTCAATCACAGCCCTGATCATAATTTCAAACTAAGCATCTCTTAATATCGATGCTAATGAAATGTCCACTGAAAGAAGACACTTTGACATTTGATAATAAAATGTAGAAGACATGTTAAATACAGTACATTGTACCTTTCTAGCAACATCAGTTCCAGATAGATCATCCCTTGGATCTGGCTCAGTATAGCCTGCTTCCTTTGCTTCAGCAACTACCTCACTAAAAGCACGGCCATCTTTGAAGTTATTAAAGATGTAACTCAAGGTCCCACTGCAAAATTACAGGCAATACCTTAGACTGAGACTGAGTGTAAGATCAGAAGTCTAAAAGCCTGGGATGTGAGGTTGTCTCAATCCACAAAAAAGAGACAAGCAAGCTGAGAAGAAATATTTTTAAAACAAACCTGAAGATACCTTCAATTTGCAATATTCTGTCACCAGTTTCAAGAAGACCCTGTAGAGTGCTGACAATTGGAAGACCAGCTCCAACAGTAGCTTCATAGAAGTAATGTGTATATGATTGCCTCTGAACGGCCCTTAACCTCAAATACTGCATGCAGAGAGTGAAGTAAGAAAGCCCCAAAAAAAGTAGTGACTTAACTATGAAGAAGAAATTCTGAATGTTTTGAGCAAAAAGTAAAATTGAAAAAACAAAGTAAGAAAGTCTTCAAAGTACTTTTTTCAATCAGAAGACTAAGATCCGCAGCTCAATTCCACCTGCAGCTTACGGGTTCCAGTTTATGTTACAATGATTAATGGTAGATGTTACTAACAAAGTGCAATGGTGAAACATCACTCAGAGTAACTGTAACAAATCTCCAAATTGCCAAAACCATAAAAGATGTTCAAGAGTAGATGTTGCACGCTGGTTGACATTCACAGTTAAGGGACGGAATATGCTTATGAATCTTTGCATTCACTATCAAAATTCATTATTTTAAGTCTTAAGCATGAGATCAAGTTAAGAAACTTGTGCCACTAGCAACCAGAAAAATAATAACGTATACAAGTTTACTGTTTTCAGCAAGTTACACTTTACCCCTCGAAGTTTTTGCCGTAATCAACTTTACTGCACTAACTTGAACATCCTATCATTTACACTTATTGAGTTTCAAAAGCATACACTACAACCGCCTGAATATTCAAAAAGAGCATGAGTGATACACTGTTCTGTGCATCAACCGTAGAAAAAATAACAGTGATGGATGCCATAAATTCTGGTCCTAAACAACAGAAAACAGCACTAGGAAAGTCAGTGTAATCTGTTGGTAAATTTTTGGCAAAGAAAATGATCACAGGTATGGCAGATAACCTATCGCCTGTCAATCTTAACTGAACTATAAACCAGCAAAATTTGTAAATCTACAAGGGTTCAAGGCTGCGCATATGGTTCTCAACCATGATGGCCATAAAACATAAATATTTATAATTGGTACAATGAAATTTATTTGGATAGAGGGTATGGAGTAACAAAGGGATAGAAGAGTAAAAGCTGTCTGTCCAAATTCCCTTGCATGCTAAAATGTAATGATGTGCCTATATCTTAAAAATTGAAAAAAAAAAAAAAATTCTCCTTCCATTTAATGCATTACTGATTATTTTAAGAAACTCAGAAAACAAGCAAATTAAAACCAATGAATAGAGCTCTCTAGTTTCAGTAAATTACTGTTACTATTAGTTGATAAAAAAAAATGGGACTAGAGTAAGCAATACCCAGGGGGATAATTACATGAGATGTTAGATATGTTAACAATAAAGCAGTCTATACTGTCAAAAGGGAAAGTTGGTGGATTGCTTTACCTGATTAAGTGGCCCTGAATTTGCCTTCTTATTTGGGGTAATTACATGTATTCCTTTCCGCAGCCAATCATCATAATGGCTTGCAATTATGGAGTCAGCTGTGCAGTCCACTAATGCAGTGTTTGGTATAAAATGATTTCCATGCACATGTTGAACAAATTTTTCCAAATTAGTCACTTCTCCTTTTTCCTCTCGAAGTTCTCTCCACTTACCTAAGTTGATACCCCTGCAATAAAAAATTAAAGTTCATCATACTTGAATAAGAACAAACTTTGTATGATCAATAGAGCACAAATAGCCTAGTGCATAAGCTAAAAAATCTCAGGATGCATTCAGTAGATGTAGCTGCATAACCATGTATCGGTTAAGGAATTTCTCTTACCAACAGATGAATATCATGTGTAAGAGAGAGAGCTAGCAAATGAATGTAGAAGTCCTAATTAATATAGAATATTGAAAATATCTTTAAATTAATATAGAATATATCCTATATAGAATATATCCATAATATGTTGTGTACTCAGTTAGTCATCTAATTGAGGAAGTAAATCTTGGGATTCTTGATTTATGTCATATTCTTGATGTGTTTAACTAGGGTTATTAGTCTTTTTGTTAGTAGACTTGAGCTCATACTAGTAATACTAGTAATCGACCTAGCCATTAGTATAAATAAAGGTATTAGGCTAGTGTTTTGTATTTGTTAGAGTCCTACATCAGCTAGAGGTATGGCCTAGAAGGCCTTTATAAGTACTTGGACAACTCTCCCCTTATTAGCTAGCTTTTGGGGTTAAGTTAGGCCTAATCAATTCTAAGATGGTATCAGAGCCTATCTTATTCTTTATATTTCACCACTTGCAGATGTCCAGTTGTGCAAACTTCATGCTCTAGATGTTCATTCCTGGCCGTGAGGAGGGGTGTGTTAGAGTCCCACATCATATAGAAGTATGGTCTAGATAGCCTTCATCAGTATTTGGGCAACTCTCCCCCTATCAGCTAGCTTTTGGGATTGAGTTAGGTCCACTCAATTCTAAAAGTATCCTATAATCTATCAATAATATAGTTAGTGTTATTTGTGTCTGATCTTTCTCTTTTCCTCATTCCTTAAACCTAAATTCATAATTCTTCAACATGGTATCAAAGCGAAATCACCCACCTTGGTAAGAGTTCATCCCTTCCACTGATTTGAGTTCTTGGAACTCTTTTGTGCATTCTTGGTTCTATTTTTATCCTCTCATTTTCTTCCTCTCCTTCCAACCTAGTTTGAAATCATTTAATGAAAAAAAAAAAAAAATGGCAACAGTAGGGTGATTTATGAGTGGTCATTGGATTGATCTCCTCCCCTTTGAATGTAAGGTTCTAGTTTTTGTGTATCTTGATTTTGGTCTGCTTTGGATTTCTAAGCATGGGTGATACAGTTACAATTTTGTGATTTTAAACAACATTTGGTGCACCTTATTATACTTGAACTTGGATGAAAAGGCTGCCTAGTTGGATTTAAAGAGCAACCAATGAGGTGGAGCCACCCCAAAGATATTAGAGGAGAGGGCTGCCCATTAGATGAAGCTGCCACTAGGTTAATGGCCTATGCCAGGGGGAAAGGGCTATCAATGAGGTGGAGCCACCCCAAAGACATTAGAGGAGGGGATTTCCTGAAAGATGGACCCACCACTATGTAGTCAGCCTCTCTTAGGAGGAAAGGGCTATCAACAAGCTGGAGCTGCCTTGAGTTTCAGTTTTCTCATTGGAGGTTCAACCAAAGATGTTATAGGTTTGGGAGCATGAGTCATCCTAGTTCCTGTTCTTTTTGGAGAATGGGTTGTCTAGCATTACTTGGATGGTTCAGCTACTGAGTTCCTTAGCTTCCATTAAAATGGGGCTTTTTATATTTTGGGTTTAATACCTGTAACAAGCTAAAGCATAGTAAGCTTTGGCTTGAGGGGGAGTGCTGAATATTGAGAATATATTTAAACTAATGTAGAATATATCCAGAATATGTTATGGACTCAATTAGTCATCTAATTGAGGAAGCACATCTTAAGATTCCTGATTTCTGTCATATTCTTGATGTGTTTAATTAGGGTTGTTAGTCTTCTTGTTACTGGACTTGGGGTCATACTAGCAATACTATTATTTGACCTAGCCATTAGTATAAATCAAGATATTAGACTAGTGTTTTGTATCCTATTATCTATCAATAATATATTCAGTATTATTTGTGTCTGATCTTTCTCGTTTCCTTATTCCTTAATCCTAAATTTATAATTCTTCAACACCTACCAAGAACCAAGACATTCCCAAAATAATAATGTACCAGTGTCACCCAGATTTTTATTTTGTTCCACCTGGCAGACCTAATCAGGTTACTATTTCTTAAACAAAAAGTAAAAGCAAAAACAGCTGTCACCCATCTCTATGATTGGTGAAATTTCTTGTTCGTGGAGAATAAAATGAATTGACAACAGAATCATGTGTGTGACATAACACATCTTCATTTTTTGTGAAACTCGGTTATGCTCAGTTGCTCCCATACGTTGAACCTTTGTTACTGATTAAATTTAGAGATTTGGCAGCAGTAAAGAGGGAAAATGCTATAGCTATGTGCCTCGTATGTGTTCTATAGTACTATTAATTGGAACCAAATGCTCATATGCTTCTGGTGTAAATCGTTATCCTTAAACTTGCTATGGAATAGGACTGTTCTCATGCTTCCTCTTAGGTCCACTTCACAACCGAAAATTTCCTTCTCACAAGGATCGAAAAGTTCTTTTGCAATGATTTATTTATTTTTTAAAATTTTTCCTTAATAAGCTTTGTTGGATTGAGTGATTTCAAAAGCTATAACTAATAGTCAGGGCATAACTCGTTACTTAATCCCAATAACAAGTGCCACGGTCCAATCTGACTCCAACCTTAGCTAGGCCCTGCCGAGGTAGAATGTTGGCCCACAGCCAACAATCTGCCTACCAACACCTGTCGTATGCTATCCATGCCTTTTTGGGATTTGTGTCTCCAACTTGATCTCACTACGACTCACCTGGCTTTGTCAAGGCAGAAAATGTTGGCTTACTATCAACTTTCCCCTCCTAGTGCCTGCTGAAAGCTCGTGCCTTTTCGGGAATCGAACTTGTAACCTTGTGTTAGGACCCCACATATCACCAAGGTGTATGAAAGAAGGAATAGACATGGAAATAGAAAAGGAGAGAGACAGGAAATAGTGGGGGGCTCAAACTGGTGTAACTAACCCTGCTGAGTTAGCAGAGTAGGATGGGAGAGAATGAGAATATTCAGGAAAGAAAGGTAGCTAGACCTTGAGTGGAATTGGGGAGGAGATACTTGAGACTCTCAACTGCTCAGGGGACCATCTGACTCTTCTTTTTGTTGGTATTACATACTTCCATACCTGGGTTTTCTTGCATCTGACTAATACTAGACAAGCTCCATTAATAGATATCATCTTTTTCCTACATTTTCTTCTCTAATACCAGTTCATAACACCTGACTTTGATGTCACTCATTAGATCGAACTTTTACCACTAGGCCAAAAACTATAGTTAATAGTCAAGGTGCAACTATTTTTACTTAAGCCGTTACTAAGCGCCATGGTTTAATTTGACTTCAACTCTACCTAGACCTTGCCAAGGCAAGATGATGACCCCCAACCAACATGTTTTTCTTTTTGTTTATGACATCCTTCTTTTCCCTTAATATTTTTTCATCCCTAGAAATAATATTATTCATTTTATTTAAAAAAAAGACATAATCAGAAATAATGGTTCCTAGAAAGGGAAAAGGGAAAAAGTGTAAAATGAGTCCTTCATTCCCACAGGAAAGTTTTTCTTAACTAGAGAAGCAAGAAAACCCAAGTCAGTATCATTTTAACTCTCAGATGCCTCGTTTACTTAACATTCAAAAGAGATTCAGTTCAAGGTGATTTGACTTACGCATGATCAAGAAGCATTAACTTTGAACCCATGATGCCCATTACACGCAAATCAATGTTAAATTCTTCTTTCAAAACTGCAGTCTGCATAGACAAATGTTACAAGAATTCACCACAAATCTCAAGAAGCCTTCAGGTGTGTTGACATGTTAAAATGCACCAACATACCCGGGTCATCTTGGACGAGTATAAGTAGTATGACATTCATTCATAAATATATCTTCTCCTTTTTAAGGTTTCCATCAATTTTTTTTTTTTTCAATTTTCTTTTAGTTTGCCATGGTAATATAATGTCATAGTATCATCTTCGGCTTCACTCTGATCTTGGAGACTAAACTCACATTAAATTTCAAATTTAGGCATGCTTTTGTGCAGATCAAAGTTTGTAAGAGAAAAAAGAATAATGTAATTTTGCACCAACAATAGTAAAAGGCAAAATACCCACTAAATCATAAATAAATGCAGAATATTGTTACACCAAAGACAATGCTGGAAGAACTGGAACATCCATACATACATGCAAAATTCTATACAGAAATCTGTACCTGATCCCTTAACTGGTCAAGTAGTGTGCTCCCAATTAATCCAGGTCCAATAATGCCCATTGCTATGGTGGTTCTTGAGAGATAAAATCTAGAATGCACAGCCCGTAAAGCTTTTATACAATCCTCTCGCTTAACAACGGCAGTAATATTGTACTCAGAACAACCTTGTGCTATAGCACGCACATTTATATTGGCCTGCTTTTATATCAAGTTTTAACACAAACAAGTTTAAATGAAACAATAAAATATACCAACATATTGCAATACAAAGAGAAGAGACAAAGCCAAAGCATCCATTAGGTTGATTTGACATCCAAATCAGTAGTTCAGTATAGTTCATCTTCACACAAGGCATCTCAATCAAATAAATAAATGACTAAAATAACTTTTTTTTAAAAAGTCTGTTCTAACCTCAACAAAAATTGTCATACTACTAAGATGAACCGTATTTCCTGACCTTAGCCAATGCATTGAAAAGAGCGGCACAAACTCCTGGGGTACTTGCCATTTTCTGGCCAACAGCTGCCAAAATACTACAATTCGGAATGACTGCAACCTGAGAGGTGCTACATAATTAATAAAATATAAATTGCAATATCAACAAAATAAATTGCACATAATTAATAAAATAAAGAAGGTTTCCATTTAGCATAACATGCTCACAACCGAGTATCACGTGAGGCAAAGGACAGATGAGCAGCGGCCAAGAAGCCATGCATCTCTTTTGGTTAAGAAATATATTTGTTGCTACATTTAGCACATAGGGGCAGAGCCAGACTATTTTGGCGACGAAACCAAAGGGAAAAATAACATTGATGGAAATTTTGTGCATGTTCCGGGAAGTTGGGTCAGAGGCTGCTGTCTAGAGACAGCTCCCCTGAACACATTGTTTGGTTCAGTATAATTTCCCATCAATCTGTTAACAGATACCCAAGAAAACACCAAAGCTTTTGCAATATATGAGCAGATAATTCAACAATAACAAAGCAGATCCCTAGCTCACCTTTGGCATTCTTTAATAATCTAAAATGTATAATGTTAGCCCAAAAAAAATAAAGATAGATTCCAGGTACTTGAGATTTTAATGAAATTCTTTCATCATCCTTACATCAGCAAACAGTTATTCAGTTACTCTCAGTTTCAATTGTTAAAACATTACTGATACGTACTTCCTTTTCTCCGTACCACGTTAAGTGGGCCATACTTTGAAATATGATTAGTCTGCCCTTTCCTAACTAAGTGGAAGTAAGAAAAAGAACAGTGAAACACTTACAATAAATAAAAATTATATCAGTTACAAGATAATCCAACTTTTGATCTTTATTCCCTTAAATAAGTTATGAGCATAATAGACTAATGATTCATCCAGTGTTGGAGTAAGTAATAAATCCACAAAGATGATAAATCTTTTGGTCTAGAATCGTGATATCACTTCTCAATTGAACAAAAGAACAATTTGGTTGCAATCAAATCGAAATTAGCTTGTGATTGTAGCAAAATTGGATTTGGAACCTGAGAAAGATGCCCAACATCCAAAGCATGACGAAATCTAGACTGCAAAGCCTCAGCAACAGCTTTTACTTCCTTCTCAGGCACAGCAAAGCACACAGAGTGCTCACTACTAGCCTATAGAAAAGCAGTTAATTACCGCAGCAGATTCATATATATAATTGTGGAAACTAGAAGAAAAAGTGCAAAAGATGATGAGTGTACCTGTGATATCATAATAACATTAGCTCCAACATCTTTTACTGCACCAAAAATAGCGCTGGCTGTACCTGGAACACCAGCCATTCCAGTTCTGCAAATGGAAACAGCAAGAAAAACATCATAGTCTACAACTTTGATGAGTAATATACTAATATGCAAGTTACATAATCTAATTAAATAGAAAGCAGCAAGCAGCAAGAAAGCAAAGAATTCATCGTGTAAAACAACTGCAATGCATGACTCACCCCTCCACATTTACAAGTGCCAAGTTGTCTATTGTTGCAAAGCCTTTGACATAATTTTTTAAGCTCTGCTTATCGTCATCATCATTAGTAGAAGGATGGCAGATCTTTGTTCCAGAAGCAGAGAGGTTGAAAATATTCCTTATTATAATGGGTATGCCATATCGCATAACTGGAATTATTGTGCGGGGATGTAAGACATTTGCACCAAAATAGGACTGCACAAGAGGCAGTTTGAAAGTTAATCTCCTGAATTTTATGGGCATAAGGAGCCTTGATGCCTTCCAGAGTGCAACTTACCATTTCCCAGGCCTCTTGATAAGATAGTGTCTTCAAAATCACAGCCTCACTGACTGCAAAACATATTAATTGCTAATACAGAATTAAACCCATGCTAAGGCAGTCAAACATAAGAAAAGAGCGTCATCAATATGTCAGACTGAAGAAGTAAAATGAAGTGGTAGAACTCTGCGTCAGTGGTCAAAATTAAAATAAATATTCAATGACTATCATAATCCACTCATGGTCAAAATACCACATGAAAGAAGAAGCACATCAAACCTTTTCTAGGATCTGCACTATACACCCCATCAACATCTGTCCAGATTGTGACCCAACGAGCCCTAAATAGAGCACCCATAATTGCAGCCAAGAAGTCACTTCCATCTCTCTTGAGTGTAGTAGGAATATTTTCAGGTGTGCTTGCAATAAATCCTGTAGCAACAATTACCTTAGATGGATTCAGAGAGTACCACTTCTCAAGTCTTCGCTCAGATTCCAAGTAGTCAGGATCAACTTGATTAGTAGAACGAGTAGGATTTACAATAAGGACTTCCCTTGTATCCATCCATTTGCAGTCAGTCCCATTCTGCAGAATTGAAGGGAAGCATGATGCAATAAGCACAATCCAGATTTAAAAACAAAATGGGAAGCAGACATTTCTTATTAGAACAACAGACCTTCCTAATAACAAAAGACAACATCTGTGCAGACCATAACTCCCCATGTCCCACAACAAAGTCAGTAAAGGATTCTGTTGCATGACCAGCTGCAAGATATTTAAGTATGTTAGCTGGGATGATGGCCTAATCCCTTAACTTCAAAATTCATTTTAAGTAACAATAAAGATATCTTAATTCTTATCCATGATAAATGAATTCTTTAATAAGATAGATAGAAAATTTTTAAGTATAAACTAATATCAGATCAAATAGAACCAGTATAATTTTAAGGAAAACATTAATAAAGATCCAAGAGGACCACCATGAGGAAAAGAAATCAAACAGAAACAACCATGTTAGATTGGCATTTGTAAAAGCATCTTCTATAGACAAAAAAGGGTAATTTTAAGCCATATTGCAAAGATTTTCCTTCATTTTTTTCCTCTTGGTAATGTTCTTCCATGTAATAGGACATGCACATTATTTGCAGAACAAGACATTCTGTCGGCACTTCAACTTAATATAAATGATTTTGTTCCCCCTATCCCCCTCCCCTTCAAAGAGGGAAATAAAAATAGAAACAGAGACATTAGTTGCATCATTCATGAAATCTCAACACAATTACTGAAAATTGTTTTTATCACCAAAGAGAAAGGAAGTACTTAAACTCTTTCGTGCAAACAATAAAATGCAGTATGCAAGATCATGAAAAACTGCATATAACCAGGCACATAAAATTACACAAAACAGGTGAAAAGGGCATCAACATCAACTTAATCAGAAAATATATACATGGACAACATAAAGATACTACTCTAGATGAAAACAAGGAATTTTTTAAGGGGGGAAAAAAGGATATTAGTATAACTGATAGAAAAAAATGAAATAAATAAGAGAATAATTTCCATACACTGAAAGTATAAATCAGCCAATAAAAATTAAAAAAAAAAATGTCAAATCATATATGGTAGTTACATAGAGTTGATTTAAAAAGAGGTCATTTGGCACTTTATGAATTTAATCATGTGCCGTAATTACATAGAGTTGTTCCAAAAATTGGTTATCTGGTATTTTATGAATTTCTATTGGCTAATTGTGTAAAATTGTTAAGAAAATAAAAATAAACAGACTTGCTGACAGTTTCAAAAAGAGAAAGACAGTAACTGTACCTATGTATATGGCCTGAAGCATTGCCTTAAGGTTACTAATGTCTTGGTGCAACTGCGACAAGAAACTAATAAGATCATCTCCCTCAAGTAGGTCATGTGCAGTTGAGCTGTGCTTCTCAAAAACAGCATCCAATGCAGACACATAAGACTCATCACGAGATTGAGCCTTGTGGATAAGATCATACATCATGTTAGTCACCTTCGACATTGCAGACACAACAACCAACTTCCTCTCTGAGTCATCACCAATGACTATGTCTGCAACATTCTTAATTCTCAGCGATGTTCCCACGCAGGTCCCACCAAACTTGTGAACAGACCAAGTTTCCCCTTTTGGAAGCTCCTTTCCCTCCACAGACGCCTCCAATGAAACATCTAAAAGCAAATAAAAAGGGGGAAAAAACACAAATCAAATTATACATTACACTTGCCCTGTTGCAAAATTCAAAGAATGCATTGATTTTTTTTTTTTTTAATATTAAGAATTACTCACACAATTTCAGTTAGAAAGCATTTTAATTATGTAAAACTTTTATCGGAATGGCGATTTCAACCTCATTACAAGTAAAGTTATGTTCCTGCCTAAGTTCAAGGAGCTGACCAGCCAGACAATGAGCCTGACCATCTGCAGTTGAAGCTAAGGGTATTAGGAAGCTAAGTTGGAACATGCCTTCCCCTCTCAATCTTGAGAGATTTTATAAGAACTGATTGCTGAATGGATGATTCGAGCATAAAGTTAGTTAAATGCGCTGATCGTGCATTGAGTGCTCATGGACATTGAGTGTGCCAACCAACACTAAACGAGGACATCTAGAGGAAAACGGTTATCTTAGTTAGTCTCGGTTTGGTGGTGCTCTGAGGGGGTACTTGTCCTTATAAGAAGTATGAGCCAATTTTTCTATTTGGTAAACAAAAAAGCTAGTGTGCTTCTACTCTTGGCTTATAAAGCCAAGGGTACTATTGAGAGTCTTTATGTGATTCTTTTCAAAGTTGGCTTATCCTCTTTAAATTTAAAAGATTAATATAATCTTACTCTTTTTAATAATATTGAAAGTAGAAATTATTCTCTTTAAATTTTAAGAGTAACTTTACCAAATACTGCTCTTGTGCTTCTACTTGTTAAGAATAACTTTTATATTATTTTACCAAATGATACTAATATATCTTTTTAAGAGTAAGTTTTAGAGAGCCTAGAGAGCTCAGCAGCTCTGAAAAAGTCAATAGTCATAGTAATACCAAACTAAGCCTTTGGCTGCCCGCCCAACTTTTGTGTGTTAAGTTAAAAACTAAAATTCGAAACTTTAATTACAAACTTGAAACATCACGGTACAAAATTTAGAATCGGTCCTTTGTAGAGGACTTCACCACTCACGACTTTACTTAAGAACCACTCGATTCAAAATTGTGTGAGCAATTGTTAAAATAATCAACGCATTCTTATGAAAGAAAAGAACGCGTTGATTTTTCAATAATAAAATCAGCTTAGAG
The DNA here is from genome assembly GCA_031439595.1 of Pterocarpus santalinus. Lineage (NCBI taxonomy): Eukaryota > Viridiplantae > Streptophyta > Magnoliopsida > Fabales > Fabaceae > Pterocarpus > Pterocarpus santalinus. The sequence goes on along the minus strand of CM062524.1, from coordinate 21,343,598 downwards.
TAACAACCTGTAAATGAAGCACGTATCTTGGTGGTTGGTGACTCTGTTCCCAGTGGTAAAGCGACGCACTTTCTGGTACATAAAATAGTACATTATCCTCGTAAATTAAAATATAACCCAAAAAACAAAAAAGATGAATATTCTTTGAAAATGTATTTAATCAAAAGAAAAAAACAGATGTGAAAATAGACAGTGGAAAATGCAGGAGGAATATAACAAGAATGAGAAAGAGGTTATAATAAAAGAAGATACCGAAGGGAATGTGAGCATAGGAAAGGAAGGCATTGAGAATGAGAATGATGATGATGATTATGATGGTGGTGGAAGGTTTTGTTACGGTGCGGGGAATGCGAAGCGCTTGGAATTGGGAGGGAAAGTGAGAAGGAGTGAGAGGTGAAAGAAGAAAAGGACACCATGGCTGAAGATGGCAGTGCAGTGCAGAGACTGAGGAATGAGCGAGTGTGTGTGTGTTAAAGCCACATGTTTGTGTCGTGTTTCAGCTGGGCATTGCTTTTTGTAGGTAGGCAACGGACGCGGTCTCGCGTGGCGCCAATTCACACGTGCCGCGACCGGTTTGTTTGTTTCTTCACTGGCTCTATTCTTATTATTATTATTATTATTCTTTATTTTTTACAGCAGTTTGAGAGGCACTTTAAACTATTGATATAAAATTAGTCATATAATATATAGAATTTTATTTAATAATTATAGTGGTTAATAAGAGTGTATTCCCATTTTATTTATTCAAAATTAATTTATCTCAAAACATTTGACGTATTATCTGTATAAAAGAGTTTTACACTGTTATTTAATTATATATTTTTATTTATAGAATTTTTAAAATAGTGGATAGTTGAGTTATATATTTTTACTAATATAGTAATATATAATTAAATATTTATATAAAAAAATTTTATACTTACAGTATATCAAAATTAAATTCAACACTAAGTTTCCATCAATACTCTAAAAATAAAAATATTATGCCTTAAACCACTAGTAATTAGTGCGAATGACTCTAGATGCAAGTGAATGTTTATCTTTCAAAGTAATTTAGAGATTTCTAAATTCTCCCACTCACAAATGATACGTGAAGTTATTCAAATATTTTGTTCAAAGATATTAAAAATATAAATATAACTTAGCACTTGTTTAGTTGACAAAATACATATCTAAATTAATACTTCTTAACTCCTAACATATTGAAAGAGTTCCTTAAATTTCAATATAAGCAATATAATTTAAGCGCAAAAGTCAAAAAATTTATGTCAGCTGAATAAAACATATATAAGCACAAAAGGACTAAAATTTATGAGAAAGAGCATTAATTGAAAAAAAAAAAAAAAAGAACAGACCGAAAAACTTTAGTTAAGTAAAGGATATATATTAAAAATGTAAATATAACTTAGCGCTTGTTTATTTGACAAAGTTAGGGGTGTAATACGATCGGGTCAACCCAATGAACCCAAAAAATCCGAATCGAATCCATTGAATTGATCCGGTTCGATTCATTGGGTCAATTGGGTTCGATCCGATTGGAACTGATCAATATTTAACTCGAGCATCGAATTAGAAGATTTATAATCCATTACCCGATCCCGACCATATATATGTTTTTTATTTTTATTTTTAAATGCGTTAAACAACACGCAAAGCACGTTACTCACATTGACACAGACCCCACCCCATTCACTTTCCCTTTCCCTTCCCAAATCCCTCTCACCCACCGCCACTACCTTGCCCTAACCACCGCCACCAACAAACACCAAGCTCACCGGCCGCCATCCTTGAGCCTAGTGACTGCTGGAGCACTTGCAAGCTCACGTGCTGCTAGCTTGCTACAAGGATGAAGACACTGTTGCAGAGAAGCAACCAGTCCATCTCCATTCTTCGTTGCACTGCAAGCTCGCCATTGCTACACCTCCAAACTGCCGCTATTGCATTGCCAAACTCGCCACCGCTGCTACATGAATGAAGACAATTGCAGAGTAGAAGCAGATCGATCTCTGTCGCTGCTGCTAGTCTACTGTGCTACACCTACACGAACCAACCCAACACAGGAGATGTTGGTATTGGTATAGACTATTAGCTTTCTATTGCATTGAGTAGTAGAGTGCATTATGTTTTGAGAAAACAAAGCTAATACGAACTATGGCTACTGCATTTTGTTCTTTATGAAAAGAAATTATGTTAATGTTTATAAGAAAAAATTATGTTTATAATTGTTAATTTGGATCTAGTTTCTTAGTAATTTGGACATAATTTGTATCTAGCACATTTTTGTTTTTACCTGATTAAATGATATAATTTTGTGCTTTATAGCTCTTACACAATTAAATGTACCCAAATTGACAAAAATAGAAAGTACAATGTGTTTTTTCTTTTGTTCATTTGTGTGTTAATTTTTGCGTTTTATCTTTTGTACAAAAATAGCCTCTTATAATTGTTAATTTGTATGTTTATCTTTTATATAGAAGGACTTTTTTGCATGATGAATCTAATTATGGTATGAGAGTTGTTTGAGAAAGTTAACCATTAAATTTTGTGTGTATGACTTTATGGACTTGTAATACAAGTTATGTTGTATTGTTGTTTGATGTATCAACTTGAATTGAGCATGGATAATTTGTCTCTTTAATTGTGTTAATAAATATTAAAATTGTTCAGTATTATATTAATGCCCCTTGATGGTAATGGATTTGAATGAAAATTGTTTGAAGTTCATGTTTCTTTTAATTGTCTTAATGATAATATTAGAATGATTCAATCTTTGGATATTAGGATATAATTTGAAATTTGCTTAGTTGAAAATTTTGATACTTTGTGATTTTTTTTATTGTATTTTTTTTTCCTAAAATTGAAAAAAAAAATTAAACAGGTAATCTAATCACCCAAATTAAACCAACCCGAATTTAATTGGTTCGGTTTGGTTAAGATTTTGTCAAAAAAATTCATTAATCTAAACCAAGCCAAACCAATTAAAATTAATTGGTTCGAATTTATCTTCCCCCTAAACCTGATCCGAACTAACCCATTTACACCCCTAGATAAAGTGCATATCAAAATTATTTCTTCTTACCTCTTGCCATAATTGAAAGAGTTCCTTAAATTTCAATATAAGGAATATAATTAAGCACAAAAGTCAAGAAATTATGTCAACTGAAAATTACATATATAAGCACAAAAGAACTAAAAATTATGAGAAAACAGCCTTAATTAAAAATTTTAAAAAAAAAAGAACAGACACGTCAACTTTAGTTAAGTAAAGGACATGACTTTTCATGAAAATTATGAGAACATATAGGTATTATCTTAAATGCACCCGGCAATTAAATACACCGGGCAAACTATGGTGCTTGATGCACCTTATTTACCTCGTGGCAAAGATGTGATGGTGTAGGGTTATATCAATCAGAAATAGTCCACCACAATAAGATTCTGAAAAGGATCTATATCCCTAAACACTCAACGGCGATCAATCCCTAAGCTTTTTCTCCACTGAGACCACCATTGCAACGGCCTCCACCTCCGCCCTAACCCCCTTGGAGCAACCACTTCCTCTCTGCCAACTTCACCATCTCTCCATCTTCCGACCCCAGTGCCATCATCACCACCGCCACCTATCCTAGACTATTTAATTCTTTTACAATTCAGTATTAGGAACAGCAAAACCACTATCCTTCTCTTCGCGCTCTTACTTAGGTTCCATTTCATCGGGGAGTTTTGTGAACCTCAAGTTTACTATAGGTTTTTTGATTCGAAGCTAGCTTCAATTTCTTGATTTTCTCGATTTTTTGAATTGTTTGGAAGTTTTGATCGTAATGTGTTTGTGCATCATTGGTTTCTTCCTCCTTAGAGAAATTGGTAAGGGAGAAAGCTTTAGTGAAGACTGATCTTGATATTGCAATATGATGAGATTTTCGTTTGCTATTTTGGCTGTGGTGCGAGGAGAAGAACATACACATGTTAAAATGTATGGTTCTTAAGATCTCATTTTGCTGTCCTAGACCCTCGTTGTTTACTTCATTGTTGTATGGTTCTTAAGTAGCATGCTAAGCTTAAGAAATTGTTGAAGCATGTCCATGCACTGGAAGAAAAAAATTGCAGAATGCATTTAACAAAAATGCAAAGGAAAGGAAGATGAGAAACTGTAGAAAGGATTGGGGTAAATTCGTTGTATTGATTGTAGGGGGATTGTGGAGCAAGGGGGGACATGGTGAGTAGGGGAAGAGAAAGAGAAGTTTTACAAAGCTTTAACGGTTATTGGCTTTAGGAATACACCCTCAAATCTTTGCTATTGATTAGGCAATGCGTGATGCACCATACTTGGTAGGGTGCACCACAACACGTGCTAAACATATAAGGATGCACAAAGGACTCAAATATGTCTCTTCCACTATTTTGGCATGTTCATGTTCTACCATGTTATTTGGGAGTCAGAAGAGCATTACGCATCCTAGGTGAGGATTGATGATCCATCAATGAGACCAATGACTGATAATACACTTTAGAAACATCTCTACTTTTCTCTCTCCCCTCTTTGTCCTCTCGTTCTCCATGTTCCTCACTGTCTCCCTCAATCATCGTGGACCTCCATCCTCGCACCACTGTCACCATTGCTACCTACTGCTGCCACTATGCTTTCAACCAAAGCCTTCATTTCCTCTACGCAATACTCGCGATGTCCACCATAAGTCGCGGCCACCTTGCCAACTATTGCTTCCAGAGTAGTGCGTGTTTGCGAGCTCCCCGCTACAACTGCAAGAGAGGAAAGAAGCAAAAACACAAGGATGCTCCAAACTCCAAAGTTTAACTTAAGAGATGTTGAATTTAATGGCTCTAGTATATTTATGTATTCATTTTTATGTGATGAAATGAAACTTGAGCCTCACAATTATCCAATTCCTATTAGTTGTCAAATCCGTATATTGCCTGTTTCCAACACCCAGCATAAGGATTTGGCATTGTTTGACCTTAATGAACTTTTTGGGTGAAACAAACCTAAGGATTGGATTATGGGCACAATCGATTTTGTGGCTTTTCATGAATAATGGAGGTTTCCATCTTCCTTTGGATGTTGGGGGAAAAAGCGATAAGTGGTGGTGGTGGAGATCAATGAGTAGAGTAGTGAGGTGAGAAAGTGTAGTATGTGTGAAGACAGAGGGGGTAAGAAGATAAGAAGGAACGAGAAGAAGATAAGGGAAAACAAGGAGTTAGGAGAGTGGATTTATGAAATTTTAGAGTGCATTAGCTATTATTGGTTGTATGTATGCACCATTGATCTTTGCCCTTCGATCCATGCGGTGCATGATGCTCATTGATTCCTGAAGAGCATGGTAGAATGTGCCTCCAAGCAAACCTATTGTCCAAGGAAAATATCATAAAATTATTTGAGTCCTATCTCTATACCTACATAAAGTGGCTGCCCCATTAAAACAGCCATTTGGTCTCATTTTTTATTGAAATATGTACCCTTATCTCTTGTCTACCGAACTATGTTCACTTCATGTATCGGTTATTTCAATCCATAATTGATCAATAAATAGCTTTTATCCCTTAATAACTGCTTTTGTCTCTCTTTTCTCAAGCATTAGACCCCACGGTTCACCTTGTCTCACATCCCCCATGTCTCTTTCATTTTATTCATTTAAAATTTATTTATCCAAAAAAGATTTATATATTGAGATTTATTTGCATGCATTGACAATATAAAAGAACTTTATATTGTCAACTAATAAGAATGCAAGAAAACACTAAATTATGGTAGGTCTCTTATCATTATAGGTGATTATCTAGTATAGTTTGATATTTTCTTGTATTTTTATTGATTGACTACACTTTCAATCCATACATATTAAACTCTATAGAGATTAATTTGTATGTACTAATAATATAAAAGAACTTTATAATGTCAACTAATAGGAACATAAAGAAGTGTCAAATCATAGTAAATTTCTCATTATAGTGGGTGATTACCTAATATGATATGGTATTTTCTTGTATTTTTGTTGGTTGATAATATAAAATTCTTCTACATTGTCAGGCCATACAAATTAAACTCTTATATATACATTGCTATATCAATAAATATAGTTAAGTTTCACATTCAATATTTTAATGGTCATACAAATGAAATGATATAATTAATTAATTATGTAAAAATCTTTTATATTATCAGTACATCAAAATTAAACTCTTATATTAGTATATAGATTTTTTTGGATGAATGCAATACCAGCCAAACGTTTGTCTACCTACACGTTTTTCGGCCAGACATTTTCTTTTTCTTTTTTCTTTTTAAATAAATTTTGTAACATTTAATATCTTGTATAAATTATATTAATGTAAAGTCAATTGAAATTTCATTTAATTAGCCTCTTAATTATGCATTGTTATTATTTAATATTTTTTACTAGTAAATTATCTGTAAGTACTCTTTTTTTTTCACAGGAAATAAAATATTATTTATAAGCAAGTCTAATTACATTTATAAATCAAGAAAGATATATGAGATTCAAAATTTAATAAGAAATAAATATATTTTATATTCTAAACTAATCAATGATTTATGTCTCAACTTCTTATTAGAGAACTATTGATATCTAAACATCTTTCACATCAGAGACCAACACAAATAACGTCGTAGTTTGAAGATCGTGTTATACCTCCTTTTAAAATAGACTTAAATGACTTTTTTAGGTGTAAAGGTATCAAAATAGAAATACTCCCAAAGAAAAACCAAAATACCTATAAAGGAAAAATTAAAACACTCATAAAAAGGGTACAATAAAAACACTCATAAAGGGACAACAAAAAACCCCATAAAAGAGACAACACAAACAAAACCTAAATAACAAAAAGAAAGGAAAAACGAAACGTGGGGATTACCACCAAAAAAGAAAAATGGTAGCCCTTTTAACAATACTCACATCTATAACCGTTTCTAGAAAGCATACTATAAGCTTGAACTAAGAGGAATATTTCAACTTAAATATTTTGTAACAAAAATTTATAATAATGTGAACCCTGTTTGTGAATTTCATACAGTTATTAAAACTATGTTAATTTATATTTGTATATATTTATTTTATATAAATTAAAAAATTAAAGGATTATTTTTAAATTTTTTATTCAATGATGATTATGATCAAAAAATTAATTCCTTTTATTAATAGTATAAATAAAAATTAAAGGTAAAAGTTTATTGATCTCGCTTGTTTTAATAAATAATTGATACAGATAATCCATTCTATATCATAAAGCTAGTATCAAGTTTATTAAATCTGCAGAGTATCTCCATCCCCGTGGTTAATGGTTTATTAGTTTGCATTTGTTCTACAACTTGTAATAATGCAGTACTGTTGCGTTATTGTTACTATTCATATTATTAAGCTGATTTTTTTTTTGGATGGATAGTAAAGTGATAATCATTACGTGAATTTTAATTAATTTTTTATTTTCACTTAAATAAGATAAATAAAATTAAATAATATTTAAAATAAATTACAATTATAGAGTGAAATGTGAAAAAATATTTAAAAGTAAGTATAATTGAAAAATAAACATACTTACATAATTTTAATTTATCTTTAAATCTTTTATCAAATGATTTGATCAACAAGATTAATTAGTAATATAAATAAAAGTTAAAGGTGAACATTTATTTAGCTCACTTCTGATTAGTTATAGCAGATTTAAAACCTAATTCATTTTTGGTGTTATTATATAACTCATTTATAGCATAATGGTAGTTTCAAGTTGAGGGTTTAGGATTTGTTTGGATTTGATTTGATACTTATCGAAAAAAAAAAAGGATTTCTTTAACCAATACTCTCTAATAATTTGTTAAAAGATTTAAAAGGAAAAGTTTGAAATTTAAGAGAAAAATTATTAAAAGTGTAAGTCATGTATCCAATATCCATTAATCCCTCCCCGTGGACTACTAGTTTTATGATTGGCCGTTGAAGATATTATTTTTACTCCACGAACACCTTTAAGAATTCCACCTTTTTTTTTTTTCGTCGTGGAAATATTTATTCCACGATGCGGACGTTTCATTTGTGCTCATTGCATTTTTTTGACATGATTTGGGCTCATTGGATAAGTAATTGACTACGCACTGAATAAAACGAATCACTAAGCCTGATCCATTAAATTCATGTGTACGTGTCGGTGGTTTTGGATATTTTCTGTGGATAATTGGACGGAAATTCATTTGACATGCAACCGATTATTGGTTGAATTTGACACTTTAACTGTCTACCAATATCATTATTATAAAATTAAATGAATTTCAAACAATCTCTACCATGTGGCATGTGCCATATGCACACGAACACTTTGCTGGAATAAAAAGAGAAAATGGGAAGAAAGAAAGTGAAAGGAAAAAAAAATGAAGAAAAGAGAAAATAGAGAGAAAAATTTATTCTCTCTTCTATTGCTTGGATGAAGAGAAAAGAGAGAGAAAGAAAATGAAAATGTTTTCTTTCTCTTGTTTGGATAAAAAAGAAAATAAAAAGAAAGAAAATGTAATCATATCAAGTGACTATTCTACCCTTAATACAATATAATGTTAATATTTCCCTATATTTTTTATTTTTAATTTATTTATAAATGGATTTAATTTCTATGTACTATCAATGTAAAATAACTTTATATTATCAATCAATAAATTTAGAAAAATGTCAAATCATGATAAATAAGTATCTACTATGTTAACCATCCATCATGATTTGTCAATTTTCTAAATTTTTATTGGCTAATAATATATCACTTTTTCTTCAACTTTAACCACAATATCTAATATATAATCACTGCTTCATTGTGTATTAGTTAGTATAGAACGGCATTTAGACTTCTCACTCTTATTAATTTCTAAAAACATAAATCCTCAGCCACCCTTTTTCTTTAATATATTAATATGTAAAACTTTCATCTAACAATTTAACATGCAAAACTTATGCAAGAAAGAAACTTTTTCTTTTTGGTGACAAAAAGGAAGAAACTTTAAAAATAATAGATCAAATCTCCATAAAAAAATTTTCAAAATGGGGGGAAAAAAGATATGCGAAGGAATGGAGAAAGTAGACTCTGACTTACTTACAAAAGAAGAAGCATGTGAGCAATGATTAAAGCTTGTGGATGAAAGCGAGTCTTGATTGATAGCTTTTGTTGTTGAGTGATTTTCTAAACACTTGAGATATCACTAACGAGTCTGTGCTGAAAGAAGTGAAGATATAGTTCTCTTCACTCATTGTAGTGCATCAAAACAATTAAATGGTGAGGGTAGAATGGTCATGTAATATAAAATCATCCTATTAGATCATTTTTCCCGTCTTATGAAGGGAGAACAAATTTTTGTGGATCCCATTATCAATTTTTTCTTTCTCTTCTATTTTCTTCTTCCATCCAAGCAAAGGAAAAGTTGAAACTCTCTTCATTCTCCTTCTTCCTAATTTCTTTCTCTCCTTTTCCTCTTGATCCAGGCAAAGGGGATGAGACCTGTCCTTCCAGATTCTGTAAAGAGAAATATTTAAGTGGTCTTAGAGCACTATGTAATTGTGCTCACAACCAATAATATTATAGTATTTTAAATATGATTCACCATTAACTTGTAGGTCTCACCCCAATACTGTAATATTATTGGCTATAAGCACAGCCATATGATATTTCAGGACAACCTAAATATTTCTCCTGTGCAAGAGGCTAATAATTGCAACCTAAACATTACTTGACAGGGAAAATTACAATAATCTTTCCTCAAGTCTATCAAAAATATATTTACTCTTTTTAAGATTTTAAAACTGTGCCTAACACTCTTAAAACAAATGATATTAACATAATTTTGTGAGGAAGAAAAATCTAGTTTGCGTTTTTAATTAGTGAATTTAAATTCCTCATAAAATTCTAGGTAAATTAGTACCAAGAAAAATAAAGATTAAAACTATGATAAAGTTAATAGAGGGATTTTGGCCCTATTTAATTAAAAAGGGAAGAAAAATTCTTTAATTTACAATAATGATTGAAAACACTTCTAAAATATTTAACTAGATAAGATAGATATTTCACTAGACAAAAAATAGAATAAAAGATTTGTAAATCCTTGTGCAAGTCTATGGCCTAGTGACAAGAAGTGAAAATAAAACTTCTAAATTACACACAAATTAAGATAAATTAGAGAATCAAGAGTAATTAAGTCAAAAGCTTGCACCTAATTATCTAAGCTAATGCTCATAAAACTTTGTTGTGTGAATTGGGTGCAATTACCTATGAATGATGTATGGATGAGTTTACAAATGTGAATGCTTATGTTATATGATTATTGATGCTACTCATGTATGTTATGATGTTTGGTATTACTTGCATTAAATTGCATTCTTGACTGTTATATCTGACAAACTTTAAGGAAGTTTCGATATAGTAGTTATGCTGCTAGATTTCTATTAAATTTTGGAGTAAGTATAAATGTGCATAGCTCATCATAACATACCCATATCTTAAGTAAGAGAAAATAATTCAAGTAATGTGTCATACATGATGCGCATTAATTAAGAAAGGAAAGAATCGAGAGTATGATCCTTCGGTAAGGAAAAGTAACCTCCAAAGACAAGATAATGGATATAGTCTTTCGATCCCCAGATGTACACTGGCAAGGCAAGATGATCCTCAAACTTGGCATGATCCTTCGGTAAGAGATGGTGATGCCTAAGATATGATCTTTCGGTAAGGGAAGGCGACTCCTGTTTCCCCATCTCTTGAAAGGGAACCCCCAAGGTGGTAATAGCCATGGTACAAACTCATTACCGTCCATGTTTAGGAGGTGGACCAAGTAAAAGATTATGTTTATGTTAAGTTTACGAAAGTTAAGAAGCTAAGGGTTAGGACCAAGTTAAGAAAGGAAAATAAGAATGTGAATAAATATACATGTTATCATCTATAGATTTATTTTATCTGCTATTATGCTAGTATTATTGATGCCAATATGATGCTCATGCATGTCATCCTTATGTTTAGAGAGAAGAGACATGCCTAAAAGAAACCTGCTTCGACTAATTATGTGTTCGAACTTTAATAAATGCACTTTATGTACGCACAACTTTTCATAATAAACCTAAAGTGGTTGGAATAATAACGATGATACTTGTTCTACTTAGAATCTTATTGAGAAATTATTATTTCTCACCTCTATTTTCCATGTCACCTCTAGACATAGATGACAACTCCAGTGGAGTACCTGAGGAGTCACCCGTTGACTAGCTAGTATTATGATGTAGATCGAGATGCTATAGTGGTTATGACACCACTATTGTCTACATTGTAGTATATTTGGGCCACCTTGGAATTGCTATAGCTGCACTTATTGATCTCTGAGAGTTTCTCCAGCCCCTGCCCCCTTCACCTAAGTACGAGCCTTTGCTTCACTCACCTAAGTATGAGGCTTTACCTCCTAACTTGCCTCTGTTGGAGCCCATTACCGCTGCAGTGCTAGTCATTGAGATTAGCTCCCTTGAATCTAATGTTCTTGTTCCAGAGGCCCACCTAGTGATGGAGGATTCAGAGATGGATCCATTAGAGAAAATGTCTACCGCCACTAGCTGTGTATCCAAATGTGTTCCTAAGCCTGCTAGTCATGTTATCAAATATGGTGTTGGCTCACATTAGCTATGCACCCCAATCATCCCTTGTAGACGAGGTCGCTATGGATGAGGACATTGAGCATCAGGCATAGTTTAGCCTTTTGGGAAGATCTAGCATCTTGGGGTTTTCAGTTGATGTGATAACAGTTGTTGGGATATTTATGACATTTAGGTATTTCATTTTGTTGCTTTTATTTGACATTATGGTTATGTGTGATGGCCATGTTGGAAGGCCAAGTTTATTGTTTATGTTTGAGGTTGGATTAAGCCTAGCCTAAGTTTTATGGATTTCTTTATGATTAATATTATTTCACCATTATTATATGTGTTTATTTAGTTTACTATCCTATCGTTTAGTCGACATATTATTTAGTTTGCATATCGTTACACACATGTTTATTCCATGGTCAAGGCTCACATTTTCAAAAGAAGCTTTCAATAAAAAAAAAAATTACCCACTATTTTAAATAAAGTAATTTCAAGAAAGAGTTAAGTTTTCTGCAAAGTTAAAAGATAACAATCAATAGAATCCAAATGCGACTTCAAAAAAAGTTTGAACTATTAAGATGTTATATTTTGGTATCAGAGCAGTTCATCCTGATAAATCCTGAGGATAGGACTAACTATGCTTCTAAGCATAATTCTATGTTTAATAGTTATGTCATGCCATGAAACTTATCTGTATGATAGGATATAGGATATAGGAATTAGAAATGCATGACTATCTAGTGGTGAATGCAGTTGGTTGCTACCACACTTAGCATTATGTTGAGTCTAATAAACTCAATTATTATTGTTTGGTGTGTAGGACCAATGGCAAACCCAAGATGTACTAGAAGTGGTACTACTAAGGCGTGATGGAAACTTTCAGAGTCATGGCTAGAGCGGTAAGAGAGCAAGCTACTACCACTACCCTCATGGCCCAACAGATGTCAAACGGCAACGGCAACGGCAACGAAAATGGTAATGGTCATGGAAATGGGCATGGAGAGGTGGACTATGAGTATATGCGAAGTTTCAAAAGACAAATCAGCCCAGCTTTCGAGGCACCTTTGACCTTGACACTATTTATGAGCGGATTAAATAGATGGAGAAGATATTATTCTCTATCCTAACTAGCACTGAGGAATAGAAGGTTTCATTTATTGCCTATATGCTAAAGATGCTAAGTGTTGGTGGAATGACACCAAGAGCTTACTGGAGAATGTTAATACACGTATCAACTGCAAAGCATTTAAGGCAACTTTTTACGAGAAGTATTTCCTTATTTTAGTCGAAAATACCAAGGAGTTGGAGTTCATGCAGCTGGGACAAGGAAGGAAAAGCATTGCTGAGCACATAGCCAAGTTTGAGGAGCTACATAAGTTCTCCACAATCCACCAAGGGAATCCCAATGAACACTAGAAGTGCATGAAATAGGAAGGAGGACTAAAGGCAGATATTATATCATCTATAACTCCCTTCGAGATCAGGAACTATGCGGCCTTGGTAAACAAGTGTCATATAGTAGAGGACTGCACTAAGAGATTGGCAACAAAGAGGTCTAAAGCTTATAAGAGGAGTTAGGTGTCTCAAAGAACTTGGCCCTAATAGCCGCCACAGAAGAAGCCCTTCCATAGTAGAGATTCTAAAGGGAAGTAGCCTTAAAAGCTTGCTGCAAACCCTTAACGACCTACCACCAACCCTCTAAAGCCCACAATGGTCCAAGCCTACAGTAAGTGTGGAAAAGCCCACAAAGGAACCTGCTTAGCAAGACAGAATGTTTGTTTCTAGTGTAGAAAGCCCGAACACTTTGCAAAGAACTACACTGCTACCTCCCCTCTGCCTCAAAGCCACAATACCAAGGATAGGTCTTTACCCTTAACGGTGGTGACTAACGAGTTCGAAGATCTGATCAGTGTAACACTCTACTTATTTAATGTTATGCTTAAGTCATAGCAAGAAATTAAGTAGTTTGTGTTACTGTGTTAATATTCTATTTACGTTTCATGTATCCGAATCATTTGGGGGAAAATGGGATGCCATACAATGAACATGATAGAGTTTATCTCGTTATAATCACACAGTAAGCATAAATAACACACATACCATCAACTGTATATAGGTATATATATATAGACGGGAACCACTGTTTTAATTTACAGACAAGTTTCAAAATAGGATACATAAGTGGGGTCGGGTACCAAAAAGAAACATAAGACTCATGTCAGTCGATCCGATCCAACATGGTCCTCAGTGGACGTTTCAAATCTATCACTGCCTGTATGACCCAAAGCCGCATACTACCAAAACAGGGTCATGCTGTACAATATGGCCTGTGGCTGACCTACTCAGTCAGGTAGCCGTTGGCCACACCGGGCCCCGCTGGTGAGTAGTCAGGAACTGATCCAGAGAAGGAGGAAGATGAGCCAGTGGCCTCCGAGGGGTCGCTCTCGGAGCTGAGCGGGATGTCTGGTACTACCTGCAGAGGTGACTCCGGTGCAGATCGGCCAGGCCACGCAGTCTTTGCCAGTGCGCGGTGGAGGATGTGCCGCGTACAACGGGACCTCAAAGTATGGGGTGGTAGGATCAAAAGCTGGATGATGTAAGGGGACAGTAAAATCCCTATCACTAAATAGATACAAGCGGAACTGGCAAGAGCCGGCTATATACAATGAGCCTACTGCCGGATCATGGTGGAGCTGCAAGTCTGGAATCTCAACGAAAAGGGTAGCTGTCGTGTCCATCGTCCACGTCTGAGAATGAGGCGGAAATACGAAGCGAGGTGAGAACTTGGAGAAATTCTCAGTAGGGTTTGCATATAGTGTATACTGACCTCGCGTTCATTCTCAGTTGCCTCGGGTTTTATGAAATTTTCTTAAAACATGAGATTAAACTTAACTACACATATTTAGTAAGGTTGAGAAAAATGTCTAGTCCGAGGCAAGGTTCAGTTTTACTTAAATAACATAAGAAACAGAATAAACCATCAACACTAATACATAGGACAAAAGGGCAAGATAGTGTATATACAACCACAAGTAACCACAACGGACAAACTGCAAACAATATGCAATGACATGTTAAATGCAGCCATGCACTTGATGTAATTATGCAAATCTCATTCTTCATAACTTTTCCTCTTACTTTTCATCATTTTCCATCACTTGGTCCCCTGGGAGTTCTTGGCCATTTTAGACTCCTGGGTAATAGTCTGCTTATCAGGATCGAGCTCGTTCCTATACAGGAATGCCGGGTTTACTTTCCCCGACCTTCCCACCGATCTATTCCCATTAACTTTTTATCCGGGGCTGGCCCAACTAGCATGGAAATCTCATCGTAACATGTTATTTGAGTTCATCATAACATAGCTTTCATAGCTTTCTTGGAAATGCACATGCCTCTACATGTATCTCATAATTCATGCATAAGCTTTATCGCAATTTCGGCGGCATAACGGAACGTGTCCGCTTCCCCATGAATAGTGCCAGTATGTAGCATATCAATTTGTCAAGAGAAACACTTCATTTCATACATAAATCAACATATTTCATTCATGCTTCCATCCTCGATTCAAGATATCAGTGTTGTACTCTAGAATATGCTTACTGCCTCACTGCTTGTATTTCAACCCGGTTCTTGTAAATTATGCCATAATTTCTATTTACGTCGTCTGGACCTAAATTTTGGATATGTTGAAGTGTTATGTGTTTATTTTCTAACCTCTTTGGTCCCACCTGATTTGGATAACCATAACTCAAGATATTCGGGTTTTATCCCGGCCTGCCCTGTGGGTGGCCAGAATTGCACACTTAGAAGTAAAAATCTACTAAAAATCGAAAATTGGCTCAAATCATACGAAATTGGCCTCATATTAAAGCTAACAGGACAACCTTTCAGATACAAAAGTTCCATTTCATTTGCCTTAGTAGGGCTCGAGTTACAAGCCTCGAAACTTAGCCTTCCTGAACTGCCCTGTGTTGGTCCGGTTTGGACATAGGGTAACTTCTTCGAATCACTGGAAACAACTGAGTTCGTAACAAAATTGAAATCTTATATTGGGGTGTTCCCCTGTGTGTAAGCTTTCTAACAAAATTGGTTTCACTCGAATTGGAGTTGTATAGGGTGAGTTACACCCTTCTCAACCCATACTGCCCGGGTGGATGTTCTGATTCCTAGAGCGAACTTCAAAAATTCATATCTCTCTCAATATTACTCCAATGGTCTTATATGATATATGTGTGGAAAGCCCTAGATGTCTAGTTTCACATAAAAATGGTTTCATTAATTTTGAATGGCGGAAGGTGGAGCCGTACACTCCGCCGTACGGACGGCCGAGGGTTTTGAGTCTTCCAGCCTCTCAACTCTTCCTATCTTAATCCTTCTTTGTGTCTAATTCAGTTTTAATATCATAGACAGCCAATAAACCAGCTATAATTCATCATAATCAATCTATCAACATATCAAAATTAAGGATTTAAATCACCATCAATCATCCAAGAGTCAGAAAATCAAGCAAGAAGAAAACCTCTACCTCTATGATCAGGTTAAGCTTGTTGAGTTGGTAGCTGAAATGAGAGTTGGATGGAGTGGAGAAGAGAAAAGAGAGTTGAATTGAGGAAGAGAAGACAACGTGAGAAGAGTGGGGCTGAAGAGGCAGGAGGAGGATATATATATACACAAGGCTCTGAAGTGGTAGTTAGGATATGTGGCTTTGATTGGGTGAAATTCTTGTGGGTAAAATTCAGCCATGTCTCCTTCTTGTGTGACAAAAATGCTCTCCACGTCGCTTAAGAAGTGAAACTCGCTGCCAGCGCACAAAAATGTGACATCGGAACTCGTTAGATTGTTAAAGTCGGAATTCACGCATTGCTATTCGGATGAAGTCGGATCTCGTAATTATCTTCTCATTTAGTGAGAATTTGAGTATGAAGTCGTAATCCGGAAATCGCAAGGCACAGCTACCTTAAAAGCGAAAATCAGGGCCAAAACGTGAAACCAAAACACTTAAACTCGGAAGTCGGGGTCATCCTTGAATCGATTTTTAAGCATAGCACCGGATATAAGGATTCAAAACATAAATTCTGTGTACCCGGAACTCGGAATTTATAGAACCTGGCATTCCAACTCGATATCGGAACTCGGGAACGAGGAGAAAAAGATCTTGGTAATGTACTCGGGATCCAATTTAGTTAAACTCGGAGGTCGCACTTCGTGTCTATTTTGAATCACCTAATATCGGAACTCGGATATCACGTTCGTTCCTATTTGAGCATAAGGTCGGAAATCGTAAGCTACATACATGAGGTCGGAAATAGGAATAAATCCCTTGTAGGCCTTGGGACGAAATCGGAAGTCGAAGATACTACTGAGGTCGGGAGCGGAATTATAAGACAAACTCGGAACTCGTAATTTTCAACATTGGATGGGATCGGAAGTCGGAAATCGGACGTTACATTACTACCCTCCTTTAAAAATTTTGTCCTCAAAATTTAGTGCCTGTGAATAACTCAGGATATCCTTTTCTCATCTCTGATCCAGTTCCCAAGTGTAATCTTCAGCACCTTCTTTTCCCCATGCTACCTGCACTAGTTGCACAGATTTATTTCGGAGTTGTCTGCTGCTTTTGTCTACAATCCGTAATGGTTGAACATGGAAAGTCAGGTTCTCCTTCAGCTTTATTGATTCGGGTTCTAGGGAGTGCGTAGGGTCAGGTTGATACTTTCTGAGTTGGGAGACATGAAAAACATCATGGAGGTTTGATAGATGTGGGGGCAAAGCGACTCGGTACACCATTGACCCGATTCGCTTTAAGATTTGGAAGGGACCAATAAAACGAGGATTTAGCTTCTTGATTTTGACAGCTCTACCAATCCCTGTGGTAGGAGTAACCTTCAGAAATACATGGTCTCCTTCCTGAAATTCCAGAGGTTTCCTCCTGGTATCCGCGTAACTCTTCGCGGCTCGAGCGCGAAGCATCTTGCCTCGTATTTTCTTGATCTGCTCGGTGGTCTGCTCAACTAAATCAGGCCCCAATAGAGTTGATTCTCCTGTCTCATACCAACATAAGGGCGATTGGCACTTTCGCCCATATAACGCTTCGTAAGGAGCCATACCAATGCTAGCATGATAGCTATTGTTGTATGCGAACTCGGCCAATGGTAAATATCGATCCCAATTTCCGCGTTGCTCCAGTATATAAGCTCGTAACATATCCTCCAAGGTTTGAATTGTCCTTTCTGTTTGGCCATCCATTTGCGGGTGGTATGCAGTGCTTAGGCATAACTTAGCACCGAATGCCTTTTGTAAGGCTCCCCAAAACCTCGAAGTAAACCTTGGGTCTCGATCGGAGATAATGGTTGAAGGGGTTCCATGCAGCCTTATAATCTCTTGAATATACAGTTGTGCCAATTTTTCCAACGGATAATTCGCTCGGATGGGTAGAAAGTGGGCAGACTTAGTCAATCTATCCACGATGACCCATATGGCATCGTATCCTGTTGGCGTTCTTGGTAATCCTATCACAAAATCCATGGAAATACTTTCCCATTTCCACTCAGGAACTTCCAAGGGTTGAAGCATCCCAGAGGGTTTCTGATGTTCTGCTTTCACCTTTTGACAGACCAAGCATTTGCTTATGAAGCTCGCTACATCTGACTTCATGCCTGGCCACCAAAACATTTTCTTGAGATCCTGGTACATTTTAGTAATGCCAGGATGTGCAGTGAACTCACCCTTATGTGCCTCCTCCAAGATTCTTTTCCGGAGATTGTCCCCCTCGGGTATACATACCCTATTATGATGTCGCCAGATACCTTCTTTATCTTGAGTAAAACTTGTTAATTTTCCTGATTGCATGAGTTTGATCATACGTTGGAGATTAGCATCTTGCTGCTGAGCTTGCCGAATCTGGTCTTTGAAGCTACTGATTATCTGAATCTGGTGTAGCTGAAGAGTCTTGGGAGTTATAAGAATTCCCAAATTAAGATTTTGGAAACTTTCAATAAGTTCCGTCTCTTTAATCATCATCCACGCGACAGACAATGATTTTCTGCTTAACGCATCTGCTACGATGTTCGCCTTACCTGGGTGGTATTTCAATTCAAATTCGTAGTCTTTAAGGAGTTCCATCCATCTCCGCTGCCTCATATTCAATTCTTTCTGATTGAAAAGGTACTTCAAACTCTTATGATCAGAAAAGACCTCGAACTTTACTCCATACAGGTGATGTCTCCATATTTTCAAAGCAAACACTACTGCTGCTAATTCAAGATCATGAGTCGGGTAATTCCTTTCGTGTGGCTTCAATTGCCTGGAGGCATACGCGACCACCCTTCCAGCTTGCATCAACACACATCCTAACCCTTGTTGGGAAGCATCGCAATAGACCTCAAATGGTCCTTGAGGGTCGGGTAAAGCTAGCACTGGTGTCATGGTCAACCTTCTCTTCAAGTCCTGAAAACTCTGTTCACACTCCGACGTCCACTCGAAAGGGACATTCTTTCTGGTTAGCTTGGTCAAGGGTAAGGCTATTCGAGAAAAATCCTTAACGAATAGCCTATAATATCCAGCTAAGCCCAAAAAACTTCTGACTTCAGAGACTGTAGTTGGCCTTTCCCAGTTCAGAACTGCTTCTACTTTGCTGGGGTCGACAGAGATTCCCACAGATGACACTACGTGGCCGAGAAATCTTACCTCCTTCATCCAAAATTCACATTTGGATAATTTTGCGTAGAGTTTCTTTTTCCTCAAAATTTGCAGAACTAACCGTAAGTGTTCCGCATGCTCTTGCTCTGTCTTCGAGTAGACAAGTATATCATCGATGAAGACCACTACAAATTTGTCCAGATATGGGCGGAATATTCGATTCATGTAATCCATGAATACTGCTGGTGCGTTCGTTAGCCCAAACGACATTACGGTATACTCGTAGTGTCTGTAACGAGTCCGAAAAGCTGTCTTAGGAATATCTTGTTCCAGAACTCGAATTTGGTGATATCCAGAATGCAAGTCGATCTTGAAAAATACTGCTGCACCTTGTAGTTGGTCCATGAGGTCATCAATCCTTGGCAGCGGATACTTGTTCTTAATTGTCACTTTGTTTAGTTGTCTATAATCCACACATAAGCGCATGCTTCCATCTTTCTTTTTGACCAACAAGACCGGAGCTCCCCATGGCGAGGCGCTTGGTCGTATGAACCCCTTTTCTAAAAGCTCTTCGATCTGTCTTTTTAATTCCATCAGCTCCATAGGTGACATTCGGTACCGAGCTATAGATATTGGTCCCGCACCCGGAACCAACTCAATGGTAAATTCAATTTCTCTCTCTGGAGGAAATTCAGGGATGTCTTCTGGAAAAACATCCGGATATTCTCTGACAACGAGAATTTCCTCTAGTTCTTGCTCGGCTTCAGTCACATTAGCCGACAAGAGGATATACCCTTGCTTCTTTAGCCCAAAAGAATTCAAATAGAGGAGTGTTGCTGTCTGGGATGCAAAAGGTGAGACAGAGGGAAGTACCACTGTCTTATCAGAGCAATTGAGTACAACTCGATTGGCAGAAAGCCAATCCATACCCAGAATTATGTCAAGTCCAGATAGAGGAAGACAAATCAAATTGGCGGCAAAAGCCCTGCCCTCAATTCGAAGAGGGACATTGGGGCATATTTGGCTAGTCCTAACAGGCCCATTAGTAGGAGTAGAAACCAATAGATCATAAGGTAACTCAGAGATTGGCAATTGCAAGGCAGCTACACAGCTATGGGAAATGAATGAATGAGAAGCACCCGAATCATAGAGTATAGTTAGGGCCTCACCGTTCACGTCACAGGTGTCTTGGATTAGTCCCTCAGACTTATCAACTTCCTCCGTATTCATAGTAAAAACTCGTCCTTGGCGTTATGGTCGGGACGACTGTGGTGGATTCCTGGTTGGGCATTCATAAACCTTGTGGCCTGGCTTGCCACACCCAAAGCAAACATTCTGGCCTGCCAAGCACGGCCGATCGCCATGATTCCCACCGCACTTCTTGCAAGTTGGATTCGAAGGGGGCCTTTGAGGCTGCTTGCCTTTGTTCCCCGTCGGCGGAAATCTCCTATGTTGTTGAAAGTTGGGCTTGAATCTTGGGCCTTGCGGGGCTAACCCCTTCCTGAATCCACCGCTAGATGCCCTGGCTGCCACTAGTTTCGAGTTGCAATCTTCCACCAGTCGGCATTTGTTTACCAACGTGGGAAAATCTCTAATCTCCATTGGCCCGATTGCGGTAAGAATATCTTCCCGTAATCCTCCTTCAAACTTAATACACTTCCAGGTTTCATCTGGATTCCTCTGATAAATTGTAGAAAATTTGCATAGCTCCTCAAATCGGGCAATATATTCGGATACTGTCCGATTTCCTTGACGCAGCTGCATAAATTCAAGTTCCTTGGCATTTCGAACTGAAGCAGGGAAGTACTTCTGGTAGAATACATCCTTGAACATCGTCCAGGTGACTATCGTTTGAGATCCCTCGAACAATCTTCGTGCGCCGTTCCACCAAAACTCGGCGTCTGCTTCAAGCATGAAAGTGGCAAAAGTCACCTTCTGGTGATCCAAGCAATCTAGGACAGAGAAAATCTTCTCCATGGTTTTGATCCACTCGTCAGCTTTGTCCGGGTCATACGTCCCTCGAAAACTTGGCGGATTTGCCTTCCTAAATTCAGCAAATTTGAGATACTCCAAGTTAGCCTCTGGGCCATGTGGGTTCCCTTCACAACCAGTTGCAGGTCGCCTGCCTAGTTGTTCCATCATCTGGTGGGCTGCCGCGGCTTGTTCCCGCATCACATGGGCCATTTCTTGCATTGTGGCCATGAAGTCAGTCGGGACCTCTGGAGCAGGTTCTGAACGTGGCCTACCTCGCCTTCCGGAAGCCATTAAGTTCTGAGCACACAAAACAAAAGTTATTGAGTTGATCAGGCTCAATACTATGCCTAATGTGCTAGTAAATAACGGCTCACACGGTCAGACACTTCATGCACATGCACCACTATATCTCAACCATAATGGCAAGATTTAGTGCATGTCATCAGCTAAAAACACAGAATATGCGCGAAGCATAGTCAGTCCAATCCTCAGGCCTTAGCTAGGACGAACTGCTCTGATACCAAAATGTAACACCCTACTTATTTAATGTTATGCTTAAGTCATAGCAAGAAATTAAGTAGTTTGTGTTACTGTGTTAATATTCTATTTACGTTTCATGTATCCGAATCATTTGGGGGAAAATGGGATGCCATACAATGAACGTGATAGAGTTTATCTCGTTATAATCACACAGTAAGCATAAATAACACAAATACCATCAACTGTATATAGGTATATATATATAGACGGGAACCACTGTTTTAATTTACAGACAAGTTTCAAAATAGGATACATAAGTGGGGTCGGGTACCAAAAAGAAACATAAGACCCATGTCAGTCGATCCGATCCTACGTGGTCCTCAGTGGACGTTTCAAATCTATCATCGTCAGATGACCCAAAGCCGCATACTACCAAAACAGGTCATCTTTGCATAATACGACTGTGGCTAACCTACTCAGTCAGGTAGCCGTTGGCTACACCGGGCCCGGTTGGTGAGTAGTCAGGAACTGATCCAGAGGAGGAGGAAGATGAGCCAGTGGCCTCCGAGGGGTCGCCGAGTCGAGCGGGATGTGCAGTACTACCTGAGGTGACTCGGTCGGCAGATCAGCCAGGGCCACAGTCTTTGCAGTGCGGCGCTGCTGGAGGATGTGCCGCGTACAACGGGACCTCAAAGTATGGGGTGGTAGGATCAAAAGCTGGATGATGTAAGGGGACAGTAAAATCCCTATCACTAAATAGATACAAGCGGAACTGGCAAGAGCCAGCTATATACAATGAGCCTACTGCCGGATCATGGTGGAGCTGCAAGTCCGAATCTCAACGAAAGGGTAGCTGTCGTGTCCATCGTCCCACGCCTGAGAATGAGGCGGAAATACGGCGAGGTGAGAACTTGGAGAAATTCTCGAGGGTTTGCATATAGTGTATACTGACCTCGCGTTCATTCTCAGTTGCCTCGGGTTTTATGAAATTTTCTTAAAACATGAGATTAAACTTAACTACACATATTTAGTAAGGTTGAGAAAAATGTCTAGTCCGAGGCAAGGTTCAGTTTTACTTAAATAACATAAGAAACAGAATAAACCATCAACACTAATACATAGGACAAAAGGGCAAGATAGTGTATATACAACCACAAGTAACCACAACGGACAAACTGCAAACAATATGCAATGACATGTTAAATGCAGCCATGCACTTGATGTAATTATGCAAATCTCATTCTTCATAACTTTTCCTCTTACTTTTCATCATTTTCCATCACTTGGTCCCCTGGGAGTTCTTGGCCATTTTAGACTCCTGGGTAATAGTCTGCTTATCAGGATCGAGCTCGTTCCTATACAGGAATGCCGGGTTTACTTTCCCCGACCTTCCCACCGATCTATTCCCATTAACTTTTTATCCGGGGCTGGCCCAACTAGCATGGAAATCTCATCGTAACATGTTATTTGAGTTCATCATAACATAGCTTTCATAGCTTTCTTGGAAATGCACATGCCTCTACATGTATCTCATAATTCATGCATAAGCTTTACCGCAATTTCGGCGGCATAACGGAACGTGTCCGCTTCCCCATGAATAGTGCCAGTATGTAGCATATCAATTTGTCAAGAGAAACACTTCATTTCATACATAAATCAACATATTTCATTCATGCTTCCATCCTCGATTCAAGATATCAGTGTTGTACTCTAGAATATGCTTACTGCCTCACTGCTTGTATTTCAACCCGGTTCTTGTAAATTATGCCATAATTTCTATTTACGTCGTCTGGACCTAAATTTTGGATATGTTGAAGTGTTATGTGTTTATTTTCTAACCTCTTTGGTCCCACCTGATTTGGATAACCATAACTCAAGATATTCGGGTTTTATCCCGGCCTGCCCTGTGGGTGGCCAGAATTGCACACTTAGAAGTAAAAATCTACTAAAAATCGAAAATTGGCTCAAATCATACGAAATTGGCCTCATATTAAAGCTAACAGGACAACCTTTCAGATACAAAAGTTCCATTTCATTTGCCTTAGTAGGGCTCGAGTTACAAGCCTCGAAACTTAGCCTTCCTGAACTGCCCTGTGTTGGTCCGGTTTGGACATAGGGTAACTTCTTCGAATCACTGGGAACAACTGAGTTCGTAACAAAATTGAAATCTTATATTGGGGTGTTCCCCTGTGTGTAAGCTTTCTAACAAAATTGGTTTCACTCGAATTGGAGTTGTATAGGGTGAGTTACACCCTTCTCAACCCATACTGCCCGGGTGGATGTTCTGATTCCTAGATCGAACTTCAAAAATTCATATCTATCTCAATATTACTCCAATGGTCTTATATGATATATGTGTGGAAAGCCCTAGATGTCTAGTTTCACATAAAAATGGTTTCATTAATTTTGAACGGCAGAAGGCGGAGCCGTACACTCCGCCGTACGGACGGCCGAGGGTTTTGAGTCTTCCAGCCTCTCAACTCTTCCTATCTTAATCCTTCTTTGTGTCTAATTCAGTTTTAATATCATAGACAGCCAATAAACCAGCTATAATTCATCATAATCATTCTATCAACATATCAAAATTAAGGATTTAAATCACCATCAATCATCCAAGAGTCAGAAAATCAAGCAAGAAGAAAACCTCTACCTCGATGATCAGGTTAAGCTTGTTGAGTTGGTAGCTGAAATGAGAGTTGGATGGAGTGGAGAAGAGAAAAGAGAGTTGAATTGAGGAAGAGAAGACAACGTGAGAAGAGTGGGGCTGAAGAGGCAAGAGGAGGATATATATATACACAAGGCTCTGAGGTGGTAGTTAGGATATGTGGCTTTGATTGGGTGAAATGCTTGTGGGTAAAATTCAGTCATGTCTCCTTCTTGTGTGACAAAAATGCTCTCCACGTCGCTTAAGAAGTGAAACTCGCTGCCAGCGCACAAAAATGTGACATCGGAACTCGTTAGATTGTTAAAGTCGGAATTCATGCATTGCTATTCGGATGAAGTCGGATCTCGTAATTATCTTCTCATTTAGTGAGAATTTGAGTATGAAGTCGTAATCCGAAAATCGCAAGGCACAACTACCTTAAAAGCGAAAATCAGGGCCAAAACGTGAAACCAAAACACTTAAACCCGGAAGTCGGGGTCATCCTTGAATCGATTTTTAAGCATAGCACCGGATATAAGGATTCAAAACATAAATTCTGTGTACCCGGAACTCGGAATTTATAGAACCTGGCACTCCAACTCGATATCGGAACTCGAGAACGAGGAGAAAAAGATCTTGGTAATGTACTCGGGATCCAATTTAGTTAAACTCGGAGGTCGCACTTCGTGTCTATTTTGAATCACCTAATATCGGAACTCGGATATCACGTTCGTTCCTATTTGAGCATAAGGTCGGAAATCGTAAGTTACATACATGAGGTCGGAAATAGGAATAAATCCCTTGTAGGCCTTGGGACGAAATCGGAAGTCGAAGATACTACTGAGGTCGGGAGCGGAATTATAAGACAAACTCGGAACTCGTAATTTTCAACATTGGATGGGATCGGAAGTCGGAAATCGGACGTTGCAATCAGAGGTAAGCATAAGGTGAATGGAACAATCTTAACAGTTTTATAAGATTCTAGTGCCACACATTCTTATTTTCTATGATTGTGCAAATAGACTAAGATTGCCCATAACTAATTTACTTTATGTCTTAGACGTATCTACACCTATTGAGAAACACACTAGGACTAGCCAAGCTTGTTTACAATGTCATTTTAAAATTGCTGATAAGTATAGCTCAGCTGATTTGATATGTCTCCCCTCTCTGGTTTAGATATTATTTTGGATATGAATTGACTTTCGACTAATCATTTCATGTTAAACTGTTATGATAAAACTACCATGTTTTCCCCTTTGTCTTCTAAAGCTAAAAAACCTATAAGTTTATACTTGTGTTCCCTAGAGTCAGAAAGTGGTGGGACTGGGAGTCAGGGATACATTCTTCTTATGGCAAGTGAGGTGAATCTTGAGTAAACTTTGAGCGAGATCCTAGTGGGACAAAAGTACCCAGATGTTTTCCCCGAAGATATACTCGAATTTGCTCTGGAAAAAGAAGTTGAGTTTTCTATATATATGACTATGGGAATGGGACCTATATTTATAGCTTCTTACAGAATGTGCCCATTAGAGCTAGCCGAGCTGAATAATCAATTGGTGGAATTGCTAGAAAAGAAGTTTGTGAGACCTAGCATATCACCATGGGGAGCCTCGGTGCTGTTTGTGAAGAAGAAGGATAGAAGTATGTGGTTGTGCATAGATTACCGGCAATTGAACAAAGTAACCATTAAGAATAAGTACCCCTTTCCAAGTATAGATGACTTGATGGACTAACTATGAGATGCAGTTGTGTTTTCAAAGATTGATCTTAGGTCAAGATATCACCATATTAGGGTAAAGGAAGAAAACATACACGAGACAGCTTTTAGATCTAGATATGGCCATTATGAGTTTACAATCATGTCTTTTGGTTTGACAAATGCCCCGGACATATTTATAGATTACATGAATAGGACTTTTAGACCTTATTTAGACAAGTTTGTGGTGGTGTTCATAGATGATATCCTAGTTTACTCAAAGTCAGAAAAGGAGCATGAGGATCATCTAAGGATAGTATTGGAGGTATTGAGGGAAAGGAAGCTATATGCGAAACAGTCCAAGTATGAGTTCCAGGTGAAAGAAGTAAAATTCTTAGGGCACATGGCATCTTATGGGAGAATAGCTATAGACTTAAGTAAGGTTGAGGCAATGATGAGTTAGGAAAAATCGACAATTGTACCTGAGATAAGGAGCTTTTTAGGTTTAGCAGGTTATTATAGAAGGTTTATTAAGGGAATTTCTAAGTTAGTCCTACCCATAACCAAGTTAACTAGGAAAAATTGCTCTTTTGATTAAACAATAGAATGTGAGAAGAGCTTCCAAGAATTAAAACACTAGCTGACCATGACTCTAGTGTTGGTTCTGCCCAATCCCAAAGGTGCATTTGAGGTTTACTATGATGCCTCTGAGCAAGGTTTAGGATATATTTTGATGCAAAATCGAAATGTAGTAGCCTATGCCTCTAGTTGAAAACCCATAAGATAAATTACCCAACCCATGACTTTGAGTTGGCCACCGTGGTATTTGCCTTGAAGGTATGAAGACACTGCTTCTATGGCATGTGGTTTGAGGTGTTTTTAGATCACAAGAGTTTGAAATATCTATTCGACTAAAAGGAGTTATACACGAGACAGACAAGGTGGATGGAGTTCCTAAAAAATTATAATTTTGGTTTGAACTACCACCTTGGGAAGGTGTAATATTCCAAGTAATAGTGTATATAATTAGCATTGTTAAATAAATAATTATTAGATAAAGTATACATATGAAAATAAACAATAGTGAAATGTTAATAATAGGGTAATATAGTTAGAAATTTTCTCAGTAATAAAATAATAATATTTTACCTAGACAAAGAAAATTTTTGTGAGTGATTTCTTATAATGCAAGTAATTAATCCGATAGGAAACTAAAATATAAGAAAACCTAATTACTATGATATAAACCCTAAATTGTGTGGTTGATAATGCTCCATAATAGTCATAATTCAAGAATGAATTATGACCACAAACAAATATTTAAGCAAATTCAAATTTCTTTTCAAATTTAATTTTATAAAATGCCAAAAAAATTGGAAAAGATGAGTACTTTGTTATCATTTTCTCCCTCCTCCTTCACCAAAATTTCAAGCTCTTCTTCTTCTTCTTCTCCCACCTCTATTTTTTCTTGCCAAGCTTCTTGAAGTGTTGCTTTCTTCTTGTTCACTCCAAAGTCAACACCTTAATTCACCTTTATCATCATCATAAACACTTGAACCAAGCTCAAAATCTCCTCCTCTCCACCCTTCAATTTCAACCATACAAGGAGAAAAGAAGAAATGAAGTGTTGTCTTATGATTCTAAGGGCACTTTGGTGCAAAAGGAAGCAAGAGTGGAAGACTTAATAGCTTGGAATCAAGGTAGGTGCCCTAAAACTTGTGTCATTTTGATTATGACCATACAAAATTAGGGTTTTCATCTTTTGTTTTCTATGCATGTTGGAGGCTAAATAACATGTTTTGTGGTCTGTTTTGAGTGAATTAGTACTTGTGAGATTGGATTACTGGGTAATATGGAGTTAAAGAATAAAAAAACACAAATATGAAATTCTAGGTGCTGAGCAACATGTGAGCAGTGGTCAATCCTAGTTTTATATCTCAAGCTAGGAAATTCAATTTGAGATATAACTAATTTGAAATGAAAATACATTGATAGTAGAGTATACCCATGAAATTTGCAGCCCATTTGACTTAGCATGAGAAAGTTGTGAATTTTCAAAGTAGGTTGTAAACTAGAAACTACTAACTTGAATAGTAGGTGTTGTAATGGGCATAACTAGCCTTGTGCAACTTCACTTTGAGTAAAACCATATTTATTAGAAAGTTAACACAAACGAAGATATGGTTATAAAATTTCAGATTCAGATTCTTAGCGAGTTGTTCCCAATAACTTCATGAAATTGTCATATGCTTTGTATGGGTTAAACCCGAGCAGCCCTAATATGGAGCTTATAACACGAGCTCTACCTACTCAAATTGAGTGGAAATTTTGGAGTTTGAAAGAGGGTTCATGTAGATATATGTAAGATGGATTTGTAATAATTTTCTACTTTTAAGTGTTCATGTCTATCCCAAAACAGGGCAACAGTGAATATAACTTAATTTATACATATCAAAAGTGAGTGGTACTAAAGAGGTTTGAAAATAGACTAATAGAGTAACCTTCTTATAAAATTTGGAATCAAGTTAATTTAAAATAAAATTTTGATACATGTCCAAAGTTCTGGACAAGATTTGGAGATTATGGCCAAACTTGTGATATAAGTAGTTTAGGCGTTCCCAAACTACATAAGGCCAAATGTAAATGGTATACTAAAGGATATATGTTGGCTTTGATACCATATTGATACATATGCTATGAATGTAACTATCCATTGACCTTTTTAAGATTGAAATGGCTTATGCCTACATGATGATAAATATGTTTGAAATCTTCTTGAATATATGTTAGAATTTACCATTTCTGTGATTGGCTAGCTAAAATTATTATTGTAAGTTTTGAGAACTCTTATATTGCTGTCATCATACTACCAAATTTCTGATAGAAATATTTTGAGAGTAAAATCATAGCATATGCATGGAATTCATGGCATGCCAATAATAACGATCTAAAAGCATAATACAGTAGAAGTGTGAAAATGCATGCATAATTATGTGAATTGATGGATAAGCTGAGATTACTCATTCGAATTATGATGCTTATGCATGTTAAGTTATAAGAGAAATTCACAAGTTAACTAGGTGATAAGTCGGGCCTCCACCTCGTAGTAGGCTAGGACAACATGATCATAAGTGACATATCAGGCGTCCACCTAGTAGTAGGCTACGACAATACTATCATAAGTGATTACTTAGGCCAACCCCTAAATAGTTTAAGGGGAATAGATCAATGTGAGTGTCAAAGAAAGTAAATCAGGCAATCACATATAGGAATGAGCTCGGTCCTGAAAAGCAGAGTATCACCCAAGAATGGAAAAGGCTATTTAGTTCTAAGGGACCAAGTACAGGAGTTCATGTTACAAGTTAAAGAAAAAACAAAAAAGACAAAAGTGCTTGCATAGTTTAGTTATTTACATCTGCATATCCATAATTCCTTCTTTTGCTATACTGTTATCATGGCTATAAATTGTTCTCTAAATATCAAGTGTACAAATAAAAGGAACTAGCTTCAAATGAAGAGTTTTAGAAACTTATCAATTAAGACCTTCATCCTCTTATCTATTAAGAACATGTTTTCTTGAAATAAACTGAAGCAGTTGAGGATGATAATAATGACAGTGCGTGTGTGAAACTAGGAGTACCTACTGAGAATTACATAGCTTAGGATAAATATGTGTTGTATGCTCCTAGCTACTTATGCTTCAAGTTAAGTCATACCTTATTTAATGGTTTCGCATACTTCATTCTTCATTTTTATCTCAAATGAAAGGTCTATTTGTGCAATCATGTATCTTGAGTCTTAGTCAGATTGAGTTCAGGTGTTAAGCATTTTTCCTTTTCACTTTATAGCTCAAAAACTGTGGCCATGTTTATAGTCTTATTAAGACTTAGGTTTCATATATACCATATAACTTACTATGTTTCTTATCTACACACTTTAAGAGTAATGCTTTATTTCCTTTTTTCTTCTTGTTAGGATTGTGACTATAGTTAGGGCTTTTGAACCAAACTTTTAGTTTTTAAATCTTCTAGTCTCCTTAAGATGGTACACAAGTGATTTCTAAGTTCATGGTATGGCCATTAAAACTCTAATCATACTTCTGTTCCTAGGGGATTTTGATATCACTTTAGTCCCCTAGGTCATGACAAAGCATGCCCACACTCATGAACCCAACAACACCATATGCTCACCATCATCAAGAAATGATTTTTATTTTAAACAAAGTTGCAAGATTTAACCTTCATGACTAAAAGCGTTTTATACTTTAAGAAAGTTTGGACCTTCACTTAGTATTTTATCTTCAAGAAAAACAAAATGGACCTTTAGGGAGACATACCCTTAGGTGCCACTTTTTAGGGTTCAAGAAGCAAACTTTTCAAACTTTTATGTTTGGAAATATTAATGGTCACATCGAAATCATGTTGTGACTGTAAAAAGAGAAACTTTTTGATCATAAGAACATTATTTAGGGGAGAACAAGACTTGATCAAGGTGACTCAAGAAAAGCATTTTTCATCAACTAAAAGAACATCAAGAACACATGGATCACTTGAAAGACAAAAGTTTTTAGAACATCAAAGAAAAGAGCTTTTTAGCAAGCAACAACAAAACATTCCATAAACAAGACCAAGATGAATGCTTTGCATAAAAAAATGGGACATTTTCTCAAGATGACACTTGATGCTCTTGACCATGGTGAAAGCCAAAGCTTCAAGCTTCTTGAATTAACTAAGAGAGAAAGTGAAGAATCATTACCTAGGGTGTAGTTTGCAACGAGTGGAGAAGAGAAAAAGATGAGGATGACTTCCTCCAATAGGTGGTGTGGCAGCGGCTTGAAGAGAGGAAAATGTGAGGGCTTTGTGCTCTCCTTAAGAAAATGGAGATTTGAGTGTTTGAATCTTGTCTCCAAAGACCAAAAAGTGTGATTTTTGAAAGGCTAGTGGTCAGATTTGGTTATGGAGTCTTTAGAGAATGGAGAAGAAGAAAGAACTTTGGAGAAGAGAAAGTTAGAAAGAGAATGTGAAGTTGCAAAAGTGAAAATGAGTGTGTTATGGAGGGGGCATGGTTGCACCTTCATACACACAAGCAGGGAGATATTTTCTGACTTTGTGCTAATGGTGATTAAGAAGAGACAAATAGGATGATAAGGGACAAAGCTTGTACCCTTTTCTTACACAAAGCAAAGTTGTCTTCCACTTTTTCACCTTAGTGACATTATCAATGCTTTATTATCTAGTTGACTTAATTTGAATTTGAATGATGTGATTAAGTGTTCTTACTACTTCTTTGACTTAATTAATTAAGGACTACTGATTAACTCATGTCATCATGATTAGCGAAATTAAATTTTTAGTTATGATTAATTATCCTTAATTAAACTCAATTAAACTAGTTATTGGTGATTAGTGTTTAATTCAAAATTTTCTAATCTTAATTAAGTATTTTCTCAATTTTTCTCTTCTTGATTACCCCTTTCTATCCCTTAATTAAGCATTTATTCTTTAATTCTTCATTAAGTACCTAGTTACTTAGGGTCATTTAAGTAATTCAGCACAAGGGAAAACTAGGGATGTTATGGTTCTCAAGTTCTAAGTTGAAGTAGAATAGGGGCTATCTTGGGAAAAATCACCTTAATTTAAAAAACATTGTCAGTGTTAGTGCCAAGTTGGCCCGAAGGCAGTTAGGTCATTAACTTTGTCATTTTTTCTTTCTTTATCTTGCTTCTATATCCGTATGTTGCTACTGACTTCCATTTTCCTTGCAGACGAAATGGCTCCCAACAGTACGATGGCTACATTCTGTCATAGGATGCTAAAGAGGCCTCATGATAAACAACTCCAAGTCCGTGGGTTTCGAGGACCCAAAGTTTACTTAAAGTCCAAGGTCCTCTGCCACGACGTTTAAACCTAGAAAAAGTAGCGAAACAAAAAGGCTACGTCTAATAAGAAGGCTATTATGGAGGTTGATGCTGACAACTCTCCGACTTCCAAGGAGAGGCTTGAGCTCAACATCCTATCCAAGGGCTTTCCTTGCCAGGAGTTCATAAATTGGGAGTTGATGACCCCAACTTGCCTCGAGTAGTTCTGCAGTAATGAAGACGAGCTGGTCAAGAATCTTCAATTGGTTGGAAGCATTCTTCTGATGTTAGCTGTGATGTACTGGTACTCGGAGTCAATTGTTACTTCTGGGATCTTGGCCTGCTAGGAAATGAAGGATTTAGAAGTGAGGGTGACCTTTCTTCAAAATGAAAAGACGACCTTAGAGAAGGCCAAACTAGATCTGCTCTCCAATATTGAAGGATTGAAGGAGTGGGCCAAGTCCAAAGATCGTCTATTGGAAGAGCTCAGGAGGAGTCGAAGAAGGCTCGTATGGAGTCAGCCAAAAATATTTCCGAATTGAAGGTGAAAATCAAATATGTTGAAGATCAGTGTGCGAAGTTAGCTACTAAGATCTAGGAAAACTTCTAGGCCCAAGCCAAGGTAATTTCCCCCAAGGTTGATTTCAGCAAGATCAGGCTCTATCGCCATGTTGTGGACAATTGTATCATGGACGTTCCTATCGAGGAAGATGATGGTGACGATCCAGAGTCTGACCCTAGTAATCTGAAATCGAATATAGTTGCTTCAACTTTTGTTTGTGTAATTATTTTGTGTATTTTTATGTACACCCTTTTTAAGGGCTTTTTGCAATGAATAGATTGACTGGTTTTCGGGTTTTGTTATTAGGAACTTATGCTTTTATTCTTCGCATGAATCCTTTTATGTTCATTTTCACGCTTAATTTTAATAACTCTAAGAGAATTTGCTTTTATTGTTTTCCAAGGTCGCATACGACCTGGATCCACTTTTTACTTAAGTTAAATATTTAAGGCTTAATAATTATGTCCAAGGTTATTGGTAACTCAAGTGGTTTCTGAGGTCTTTGGTGACTCAGATTTTAAGCTAAAACTATACCCAAGGTTTTGGACCTAGGCTTCATATGTTTCAACTAAGAGGTGATCAGTTTCTTAGGATTTAAACAACAATAATTAAGAACAAGAAGATAATATCTTCTTGATAATGAATCAAAACTTACAACTGAATTCAAAACTTGAATAGGAAAAAACCAATGGCAGTGTATGAATACCACTCAACCCACGAAAGCCACGCATCACTAAAACTTCATCGGGGCACCTAAGTGGGACAAAAACCAAGGTGGGAAAAAGAGTACATTGACTTTGCGTGTTACATTATACATAAAACCTTATGAGATTCCAGGCATTCCATGACCTCAGGACCTTGGATCCTGATAAATGGATAACTTGTATGGTCTATTCCCTAAACTTTAGTGACCCCATATGGGCCTTCCCACTTCACTACAAGCTTGCCATGCCCCAAGGGTGGTGGTCCAATGTCAGCACATCGCATTACCAAATCTCCTTCTTCAAATTTCTAAGGAATTATCCTGCAATTATTCCTTCTAGCCACTCTCTGCTTCAAAGTCTTTTCTCAAATATGTGCCATCTTTTTTACTTTATTGGAAAGATCTGCCTCCTTATAGAGGGTCTTGGAATTCGTAGCCTAAAAAATAACCCTCAGACTTGGTTCTTCGACTTCTACTGGGATCATGGTGTCTACACTGTAAGTTAACTTGAAAAGGGTTTCGCTAGTGGTTGAGTGGGGTCATTCAATATGACCACAAAACACTTTCGAGTTCATAAACCTATGCCCTTTTTGCTTCATCAAGTTTCTTCTTCAGACCTTAGAGCATGACCTTATTGGCAACTTTGACTTGACCATTAGCCCATGGATGCTTCACCGAGGTGAAAGGGTGTTTTGCTTTATAATCGGTGAGAAAACCTCGAAATTTTTGATCTATAAATTGTGTTCGATTGTCAGTTGCCATGAACTTTGGCATTTCAAAGAGGATAAGGATGTTTCTTTAAACAAAATTTCAAGCTTGGTGGCTATGATGGCAGACAAGGGCTCCACCTTGACCCGTTTCATTAAGTAGTCAATTACCATAATCATATACTTTACTTATCTCGAGGTGAATAGGAAAGGACCTAGGAGATTAATTCTATACTTACTAATCAACCATACGGACATAATCATCGTAAGCTCCTCAGCTGGGGCGACATGGAAGTGGGTATGCTGTTGGCACTTCAAATATTTCTTCACAAAATTTACTAAGTCTTTGACCATAGTGGGCCAGTAATATCCAGCTCGTAAGACCTTCAATGACACTGCCTTCCCTCCATAATGGTGGACGCAAGAGCCTTCATGAACTCTCCAAGGACAAAAGAGATTCGAGCTGGGCTTAGACAATTCAAAAGCAGCTGAGATAACCTTTTTTTGTACAACTATCCTCCAATGATAGTCTAGTATGATGCTTCTTGTTCCAACCTTCTTGCTTCCATCTTTGAGAAAGCTCTATTTTTTAGATACTGAAAGGATGGACTTATCAAACTCGGGGATTCCTCAATGGGTAAGGTCGAAACTCCTTCGGTTATGGAAGGAATCTGCAACATTTCCTAGATCAAACTCTTGTTGTTTCCCCTGGCTTAGTGCTTGCTGACTTTCAGAGGATGTCAGTTATGGCATTCTCTTATCTAGGAACATGTCGGATCTCGTAAGCTTCAAATTCATCCATTAAACTTATATCTTGGCCAGGTATCTTTGTAGCAATGTATCCTTGGCCTATTAGATTCCTGTTATCTGTGACATTACAATCTGGGATTCATTACAGATCGTAAGTCAGTTTGCTCTGACGTCGATAGCTAAGTAGAGTTTCGCAATTAGTGCTTCTTACTTAACCTAGTTGTCGGACACGGGGAGTTGAATTTCATTGATAATTCTGCTATGAGCTCTCTTTCCTTCTCAAGTATGTCTCCAATTCTATTGCCTTTAAGACCAGAGGCTCTATTGACATGAAGCTGTTAGAATTTTTTTGGATATTGGGCTTCTATTGATTGGTGGGCTTTTGTTTTATTAAAACGGATTGAATGGATAGCCTGATATTTTCCCTGGAGACCCATGATGTTATGTGATCTATTATGGGTTTGGGATTCACCATGTGTTGTTGGGCTTGAGCTCAATAGTGAGTGTACTGAACAGTGCAAAGGGTCCCAAGTAACTTAGGTCTTTGATGGACGGAATTGGGTTACTATATATATTAACATTATGGGCAAGATCCCCACTCTACTCTGTTATCTCTTAACAGCTCACTGCTCCATCGATGTGACCTCTGGAATATGAGACGGAGAAGGAGTGGGATTACCTGTACCTGACGTATACCACATGTGTACGCTTCTGCGATTAATCTCATTTGGTAATATGGCTTCAAGATGTATGCATATTATTATTGTTTATTGTGGTTTCTATCGATTGATATTTGGTGTTCTAAATTCTTAGTATTTGATCCGTAAATTATAACATGTGGGCGATTTATACTAGAATTAGAACCTGAAATTATTTTAATGAAATTGCAAATCAAAGCCTTTAGGGTTTGAAAAATTCCCTTTTATGTTTAAGATTGAATCTCATTTGGGTTGAAAACGTGTACTGTTTTGTTCCTTTTTGGTATTGGTTTCCTTTCACCACGAATGCTGTGAGCTCAAGAGAGTGTGGGAATTTTATTTTCTAGTTATTTCCTTTTTTTTCTAGTTATTTGTCACGAAATTTTATTTTTCTTGTTAAAAGACCCATGCTTCTGCTACTTTGTGTGCATCGCTGTGAGAAGCGTAACTCAACTGTACGTTGTGCATTGAGAGAGAAGGGGAGTGGGTGTGTTTTTAGTGTGCATCCAGCTTCTGGGGGTCTGGGTGATCCGCGGTCAACCTGTGGTCAACCCAACCCCATAAAAAAAAAGTCATAAAATAGTGGTATAAGACTTTGGATATTTTATGATTGTTGAATCTCTTTTGTATTCTCATTGTTGTGTTTGGAAAATTGGAGTTGAACTGAAAATTAATTAAATAGGCAATTATTTATCCCTGTTGAGTGCTCTATTGATTAAGTGGGTTTCTACACCACAGTGGGTTACTTACGAAAATCAATAAGAGTTACTTGCTTATTTATTTTGGGATATTTTGCCATTTGGTTTGGTCATGGGTTAGCTCACCCACAGATAGTTAACTCATTGATTTATTCTGATATGGCATGTTTTACCACTCAATTAGTTGTGGATTGACTCACCCACAGGTAGTTAATTCATTGATTAATATGGTATGGCATGATATTTGGGATGATTTTGACAATAAAATCCTTCTGCCCACAGGTGTTGGATTTTTGTAACTGTTGCTTTATGTAGTGTATTCTCCGCCCACAGGTGAGTTTGCATTATGTGTTTAAATCCCTATTTTTGGCAATATAAATTACTAATTATTGCCTATATAATTAATCCTTTTTGGAATTCTTTTCAGCTCCTGTTACTTTTTCCATGAATAACACTATCAACCATGTCGAGGTTCTTACTGGCAATAATTATAAGAGGTGAAAGGAAGACATTAAGCTGGCTCTCAGTTTGCTGGACATTGACATAGCCATTACAGAGGATGAACCTCCTTTGAATGATGAGAGTACAGAAGAGCAAAAGGCCTATCACAAGGAATGGATGAAGGCGAATCGAAAGGCCTTGATGCTTATCAAGCGATCTATTGATGAGACCCTTGTGAAGGCAATTCCTACATCAGAAAAGGCTAAAACTTTTCTTGCTTCCATTGGGGAAAGGTATGCAGTTTCTGGTAAGGATGAGGCTGGTCAATTGATGGATAGTCTTGTCAACATGAAATATAATGGCAATGGTGGTGTTAGGCAACACATTATGAAGATGGTAACCATAGCCTCAAGACTTAATGACCTTAAGTGCCCAGTAGATGATAAGTTTCTTGTCCATCATGCCCTTTACTCCCTGCCTATTAGGTTTGATGCCTTGAGAACTTCCTATAATACCCAAAAGGAGGAGTAGGATATAAACACTTTGATTTCCATATGCTCATAAGAGAAGGATAGAATGAACCGTATCTCATCTGATAGTGTGAACCTTACTTCTCAGCCTCGCCATAATAAATCCTTTAAGAAGAAAGGGAAGAAGTCTAAGGGAACCCACAGTTCAGATAAAGGGGTTGGTCCGTCTCAAAAGATCCTTGGTCCTAAGCCTGATATTAAGAAAGGTGAGCTCAGGTGTTGGTTTTGTAAGTCAGTAGGCCATAAGAAATCTAACTGCCAAGCTTTCAAATCTTTCACAGAGGCCCAAAAGCCTAAGGTCAGTCACTAGCTTTCGTTTGCTTTGAATCCAGTTTGATAAATGTCCCCGTGAATTCATGGTGGATTGACTCCGGAGTGTCTATTCATGTTGCTAATTCATTGCAGGGATTTAGGAACAAGCGAAAGCCAAGTGACGCCGAGATCAATCTGTTCGTAGGGAATGGAATTAAAGTTGACGTCCAGTTCATAGGATTAGTTGAATTAAAATTGGATTCATGATTTATTTTACATTTGAAGAATACTGTTTATGTACCGTCCATGAGACGGAATTTGATTTCTTTGTCAAAACTTGATAATTGTGGTTTTTCTTTTAATTTTGAAAATGGATTTTGTCGTTTATCTTATAATTCTCATGTTATTGGCAAAGCTGTGAAATGCGATGGTTTATATCATTTAAGTCTTGATTCCAATGTCTTTAATTCCCTACATATTCAGATTGCTGGCAGTAAAAGGAATTTAATTAAAGAAAACTCTTATTTTTTATGGCATAGGTGTCTTGGTCATATTTCTAAAGAAAGAATAGATAAACTTGTGAAAGATGAGATCTTACCTTCACTTGATTGTTCTGATATTGAGGAATGTATGGATTGTATGAGAGGAAAGATGACCAAAACGGCTAGGAAGGGATCTACCTGTAGTAGGGACCTTCTGGAAATTATTCATACTGACATTCGTGGTCCTTTAAAACCAACCCTGTGCGGAAATAAATATTTTATAACATTCATTGATGATTTTTCACGATTTGGTTATGTCTACCTGATTAATGATAAATCTTTGTCTTT
This sequence comes from Pterocarpus santalinus, assembly GCA_031439595.1. Classification (NCBI taxonomy): domain Eukaryota; kingdom Viridiplantae; phylum Streptophyta; class Magnoliopsida; order Fabales; family Fabaceae; genus Pterocarpus; species Pterocarpus santalinus. The sequence continues at coordinate 21,305,511 of CM062524.1, read as the reverse complement.
GGAAAAATTTAAAATTTTTAAGACTGAGGTAGAAAACCAATGTGGTAAAAACATTAAGATTGTGAGGTCGGATCGAGGTGGCGAATTTTATGGCAGGCATAGGGAGACTGGACAGTTAATGGGGCCTTTTGCCAAATATTTGGAAGACTGTGGGATTGTTTCCCAATTTACCATGCCTGGGACTCTTAAACAGAATGGTGTGGCTGAGAGAAGGAATCGCACTTTGATGGATATGCCGAGGTTTATGATGAGTCAAACCAAATTGCCTGATTCTCTTTGGGGAGAGGTTCTTAAAACAGCCATATTTATCCTAAACAGAGTACCATCCAAATCTATTCCCAAAATACCTTTTGAGTTGTTTAAAGGGTGGAAACCTAGCCTTAACCATTTTCGTGTATGGGGTTGTCCTGCTGAGGTTAGAATATATGACCCTATGGCATCAAAATTAAGTCCTAAAACCACCAGGTGTTATTTTATTGGCTACCCCATCAATGCCAAAGGCTACAGATTCTACTGTCCTACCCGTGGAACAAGAGTAGTTGAGGCAATCACTACCAAGTTTCTTGAGAATGACCTGGGTAATCCTAATGTCTCCATTGATGAAGGATCAAGTTTCGACTATCAACGTGTCATGGTGCCAGTTGCCATTGTGCAAGAAAAGGTGGTGCATCAACCAGTTCAGAGGATTCTTGAGGAGCCACAACAGGAAGTTATAGAGGATCCCTTACCACCACCTCCAGAGCAACCTGTTGAGAATCCACCTCTTAGGTGATCACAGAAGGAAAAAAGACCAGTGAATCGTGATGATTACTACACTTTTCTTGGAGAGTCAGAAATTGGGTGCATGTCAGATCCAGGGAATTTCAATGAAGCTGCTTCTAGTGCTCTGAGAGAAGAGTGGATTAAAGCCATGAATGATGAAATTCTTTCTATGAATCACAATGGTGTGTGGGAGTTGGTAGAGATTCCTAATGGTTTCAAGCCCATTGGTTGCAAATGGGTGTTCAAAACTAAGAAGGACTCCAATGGCAATATGGAGAGGTACAAAGCAAGATTGGTGGCTAAAGGCTTTACTCAGAGAGAGGGAATTGACTATAATGAGACCTTCTCTCCTGTTTCCTCTAAAGATTCCTTTAGGACTATTATGGCTTTGGTGGCACACTATGATTTGGAGTTACATCAGATGGATGTAAAGACAGCTTTTCTGAATGGAGATCTTGATGAGGAAGTGTATATGCAGCAACCATAGGGATTTATAGAAAGTGGAAAAGAGCACTTGGTATGTAAATTGAAGAAGTCAATCTATGGTTTGAAACAGGCTTCACGGCAGTGGTATCTCAAGTTTGGTAAGATTATTACTTCGATGGGATTTGTGGAAAACAAAGTGGATCCATGTATATACCTCAAGGTTAGTGGGAGTAAATTCATTATTCTTATTCTCTATGTGGATGACATTTTGCTTGCTAGCAACAGTTATGATTTGCTTGTTGAAACCAAGAGTATGTTGTCAAAATGTTTTGACATGAAGGATCTTGGAAAAGCCTCTTTTGTTCTGGGAATTGAGATCTGTAGAGATAGGTTGTGTAAACTTTTGGGTTTATCCTAAAAGGCTTATGTTGATCGAGTTTTAAGCAGATTTGGTATGGGCAACTGCAGGCCTCCTGATACCCTTATTGCCAAAGGGGATAAATTGAGTAAGGATCAATGTCCTAAGAATGATCTTGAAAGGAGTGCCATGAAGGATGTTCCTTATGCTAGTGCAGTGGGTAGCCTTATGTATGCTCAAGTGTGCACCAGGCCTAATTTGTCTTTTGCTATTAGTGTACTGGGTAGATTTCTGTCTAACCCAGACATGTTCATTGGCTTGTTGCCAAAAGGGTAATGAGATATTTGCAGAAGATAAAGGATTATATGCTTGTCTACAGAAGGGTTGAAGACCTATATGTAGTTGGCTACACTGATGCAGATTTTGCTGGTTGTCTAGATGATGAGAGATCTACTTCTGGATACATTTTCACGCTGGCTGGAGGAGTTATTTCATGGAAAAGTGTTAAACAAACACTAACTGCCTCTTCCACTATGCAGGCTGAGTTTGTTGCATGTTATGGTATAGCATCACATGCAGTATGGATGAGAAACTTTATTTCTGCTCTTGGCATAGTGGACTCCATTGCCAAACCCCTGATGATTTATTGTGACAACAGTTCTACTATTTCTTTCACCAAGAATAATAGAACGACTTCTGCCTCTAAACATATTAATATTAAGTTTCTTATGGTCAGGGAAATGGTTGAGAATGGAGAGATTCTAGTAGAGTATATTCGCATAGAAGATATGCTTGCTGACCGCCTAACTAAGGGACTTAGGCCTATAGTGTTTGTGAAACATGTTGAGAATATGGGTCTTGTGAGGTCCTTTCTTGCATTTGGTTAGTGGGAGTTGTTTTAATTTATGTTCATTATTCATGTTATTTGGATTTCAGACTTATACGCATGTTATGAAATTATTATTTGGTACCATTATTTATTTATTTTATATCTCGAGATATGAATACTTTCTTTATAAAATATTGGTCTTTCGTGAGAAAGATGTTGTTCCTTGTGGAATGGTGTTTCAGTAGAAACATGTGTGGTCTCCTTCTAGGAGGTTGGTTATACTTTTTTGGGAAGACACAATGAGGATCCATATGCAGTAGCATGAAAAGGATCACGTATTTTGCTATAATGTGTATATTACATCTTGCGTATTCATGTTTATGGATCATTGTTGATAGGGTTATTTAGTTATGTGGTTATAGATGAACTAGAATCTTTATAGTTTATCATTTATTTATGGCTCTTAGCTAATAGCTTTGTTGATTGGAGTGATCTGATTTTGTGGTGACTATTTTCAAACTATGTTTTGTGGCCACAGTTGTTTAACCCGAGAGTCATTTTTCTAAAATGTTTTGAAACTAAATAAAACCCAATCAATTTTGCCCCAGTGGGAGAATGTTAGAATTTTTCTGGATATTGGGCTTCTATTGATTGGTGGGCTTTTGTTTTATTAAAACGGGTTGAATAGATAGCCTGATATTTTCCCTGGAGACCCATGATGTTATGTGATCTATTATGGGTTTGGGATTCACCATGTGTTGTTGGACTTGGGCTCAATAGTGAGTGTACTGAACGGTGTAAAGGGCCCTAAGTAACCAAGGTCTTTGATGGACGGAAGTAGGTTACTATAAATATTAACATTATAGGCAGGATCCCCACTCTACTCTATTATCTCTTGATAGCTCACTGCTCCATCAATGTGACCTCTGGAATAGGAGACGGAGAAGGAGTAGAATTACCTGTACCTGACGTACACTACGTGTGTACGCTTCCGCGATTAATCTCATTTGGTAATATGGCTGCAAGAGATACGCATATTATTATTGTTTATTGCAGTTTCTATTGATTGATATTTGGTGTTCTAAATTCCTAGTATTTGATATGTAAAATATAATAGAAGCTCCACCTCAAGGCTTCGCCTTTAGAGGTCTCATAAACCATCTAGGCCAAGAAGTCCGCTAATGCCTGTTCCTTTATAATTGTTTTGGGCTCATATCGAATCTCAAATTCCAATAACTTGATCAACCAGGTGACCACTTTTCCTACAAGGTCCAGCTTTTGTAGTATTTGTCAGATCGACTGGTCGGTCTTGACAACTATCGGGTGAGTATGGAAATATTGGCAAAGTCATTGAGTTGTCACAACGAAGGTGAAAACCACTTCCATCTTCTGATATCAAAGTTTGGGTCCTTGAAGCGCTTTACTCACAAAATAGTCTAGGTACTACATTCGACTGTCTTCCAAGACTAATGCACTGGTAGTGGCAGCATTGCTTATAGATAAGTATAAAAAGAGTGACAAGTCGGACTCTGGCTTTATCAAAATTGGGGCCTAGAGAGATGGTTGTTGAACTCTTGAAATGCTGCTTCCCATTGGATTTCGGCACCATGATAACATTGGGCAACCAGGTTGGGTACATAATCTTGCAGGTGAACCTGGCATCCAAGAGGTTCTGAACTTGCTCTTGAACAACGAGGACCCTATTCGGACTCATCTTTCTTCTTTTCTAGGTCACTGGTCAGGCACTAGACAATACTGCTAGGTGGTGGCACATGAATTCTGGGTCAATCTAGGCATATCGATGTCAGTCTAGGTGAACAAATCTGCGTTTGTCTTAAGCAAAGTAAAGAATCCTTGTTGTAGTGAAGTCAAGAGGCTCTTATTGATCCAAGTTGCTTAATTAGGTTTTTCCATAATCTAGACAACCTCTAGCTCACCATTAGGTTCTGGCCTTCTTCCTTCTCATGTCCGTCTTATATTAAGTTCTGCTAACATAAACTTAAAGGAACTTAGAGGTCAAGTCTCATCTTTGCTTTCATTCTTCTTCTGAGCTACTTTTAAGCTCACATTATAACATATGCGTGCTGCCACTTAGTCTGCCCTTACAGTGGCTATTTCTCCGTTATTTGTTAAGAACTTTATCGTGAAGCAGGCTGTGAAATTTATAGCTCCGATCTTTTTTAAAGTCGATCTTCCTAGAATGATATTCTATGCTGAAGGGCAATCAACTACTAGGAAATTGACCTTGACCGTCTGAGTTTGAGGTCATATTCCTAGAGTCAATTGGAGAGTGATATACCCATCCAAGTGCACTTTTTCCCCCAAGAACATAATGAGGTCCTCATTATAAGTTTGGAAGTCAGAGTTATTCAATCCTAACCTATCAAAGGCATCCTGGAATATGATGTTGACTAAGCTTCGTTGGTATACAAAAACATTTCTTACCTTAATGTTGACCATTACAGCCAAAATAATCATGAGGTCATCATGCCCTCGCATAATTCCCTTGAGGTCAAAGGTGGAGAAAGCAATCTCAAGTATGAAAGATGGCTTGCGTGTCTTCTTCATTTTCTTGAATGACAAACTTAGGACTTCTTGGAGGTTTTTTTGCTGGCCAACTTAGTGGTGCCGCATCCCGAAATCCTCTAGCGATGACGTTGGTGGTTCTGGTTACGGTTTGACCTTCCTCTTGTGCCTCCTAAGCTTTTTCATATTCCAAGGTCCTCTGGTTTCTTAGGTTTCTTTGTTCTTCATTTTGTATGGGGGAGGCTCTTGTCTTACTGAAACTCCTCATCGAGGTGACATATCTTACCAACCTGCCTTCTCTTATTAATTATTCAACTGTATCTCGGAGGTAGTAGCAGTCCTTCATTTTATGCTTGAACCTATTATAATATTCACAAAATAAAGATTTGTTTATGTTAGCCCTTACCTAGAACGGCTTGGGCCAGGGGAATTGTTACGTTTTCTTGACTTCCTTGTATAAATCCTCCAGGGACACATTAAAGGGAGTATAGTTGTGATACCTTATGACCCTTGGTGTTCATACTTCTTTTCTTAGATGCTCATCCTGCTAACAACCTGATTTAGGCAAGCCTTGGTTCTTTCTTGCATTCACAATGGCTTGCAATGTCTCTTCCAAATAAATATACTTTTCGACTCTCATCTGGATTTCATCCATAGTTTTTGCTGGCCACTTGGATAATGAATCCTTAAAGGACCTAGGTCAGAGCTCGTTAAGGAGCATTAGTACTACCACCTAAGTCTTCAAGTTTTCTACCAATGGGGTCTCCGAATTGAAGCTCTCAAGATAATCTCGAAGCAGCTGTCCTTAGCACTGGCACATTCCTAGCAAATAAGATATCAATTTAGGCTTGAATCTCTGGGTGGTGAAGTAAGCTAGGAACCGGGATGAGAGGTCTAAGAATTTGTTGATCGACCTCGAGCATAGAGAGTTAAACCACTTGAGAGCTACCTTATTCGGTGTTATTTGGAAAGCCCTGCATTTTACGGGGTTGGAGGCTATTGCTAAGGTCATCCTAGACTTGAAGGCATCTAGATGCTCCTAAAGATCCATGCTCCCTTTGTTAGGCTCCATGTCAATGGGTGGTTTGAATCACTTGGGAAGCTGGATACTTATAATATAATCAGAAAATGACAACACGTTGTCGTCCTTCGAGTCTTCATACTAATCCAAAACATGCCTCGATTTTCAGACTAGGCTTCTTGCTCGGGAAGGACGTGAGTTGGCATAGTCACCGTAAAGTTATGAATCTTCACTATGAAGCTCTCTCCTATGTCTATATTCTATCTCACAATCTCGATCATCACTCCAAGGCCACAACCTCTAACTTTGGTGACGCTCCTAATGATGCCATGGCTTGTCCCGACCACGATCTCTATTATCTAGATGACGTCAATCATAGTGGCACTATTCATCCTCAGCCTCCCTATCCAATCCATGTTATGTTCCAATTCCTATATACAGGATGGGGTTCTTTGGGCTCGCTTGACCCTGAAGGCTAAAACAATAACCAGAGCTTGAACCAAGGGATGAGGAGCTATTGCATTCTACATAGGAGTATCATTTTGTTTTCCAGTATGTAATGTAGGCTCAGAAGCCATACATTCATCCACTTGCACCAAAAGATGTGGCTGCTCATTATTTACAGGGCCATGTGCCGCCGTTACAATCTCCTACCTACGAGGAATAGACATTTTTGTTGAAAACCTAAAAATGGATGATAAAAACAGTAGATTAGTTCCCACATATGGTGCCAATGTTCAGAGGTTGGTACTAGATTTAGGAAGTCAGAATTGCTCCAAATGTGAATAAGAACCCTAAAGTTGCTAGTCTCCTATGTGAATGATTGAGCGATCTAAGCACCAAGTTAATGGAGTATACCTACAATGACTCCGACCCTCAAGTCAAGGAATGCAAGAGATATGAGGGTGTAAAAATAGGTATCATAACGTACCTCAGTTCTAATTTCAATTGACCTTAATAGGTGTTTATGAATGAGGTTAAATGCGATTAGATTCTGCAATTTGGCAGGCTACTTCGAGCTCTAGCAATGACTTGACATGTTGTATAGAGTTCGAGATATGCAGCCTTATGTTACGAGTGCATGGTCCTCTTTCTATGTGGGTTCCAAGTTGGGCCTTGTTGGCCTTATTCGAATTTGGGCCTCAATGGCTGTACTAGGGTATGGGCCTTAGTATTAGTCGAGAACATGGGTGGATGGAATGGAGCTTATATATAGAAAGATCCTAAAATGAATAATGGGTATACATTAAATATAAACATATGTATTTATAAATGAGTTATTTACAAATATCATTTACAAATAAGTTATTTGCAAATATCATTGAGTTATCTTTTTTGATGTATGATGTTAATTAGGAGGCCAACATGCGAATTCATATTTGAAAGATTTTTCATTTCTCTACATTTTTCATTTCCTTCATTTAATTTTTAATCCATGTCAGCATTCATGTAAGTTGTCACATTGGCACTAAATCGCAGAAAGTAACAAAAGGTCAATGGCGGGACCAAATGAGAATTAAAATAATTTTTGAGTGACTAATGTAAAGTTCTTTAAAAAGAGGGACTAAATGAGAAAAACATGATATTTTGAGACCAAAAAACATAGTTAAACCTAGATTGTTTCACAATAATTTAAAATAAATCAAAGAGCTTTATTATTTCTTGTAAAATAGCAAATTTGAACATGCTAAATTACTAGGTTTTGTCTTAAATTCACCGAACAAAGTATGGTGTGTGATGCACCTGCTAATGTAATTGGACTTGTTTTTCACCTTCATTCAAAAAATGTGGTTAAAGGATGATAGGAGTGTGGCTAAATGAACTATGAATACAATTAAATGAATAGTAAATGTGGTTAAGTGACTCCTCCTTATCTCCTTCCTCCTCGTCCATAACCACTAGCATCATCTGTCCAACCGCCGAACCATAACCCCCATTAACCACTTAACCGCCACACACCGCCACACTATCATCTTTCCGCCGCAATCCCTTACCCACTACTAGCACACCGTCGCATCTCAAAGAAGAATATTTATATGTGTGGTTAGTTGGTGCTTGACAATTGTGTGTGTGTTACCATGGCTGGATTCTTGCTATTGCTTCCATAAGGAAAAGTAGATCTGGCATCGGAGTAAGCATCCTTGCAACTAAGCCGGAGGAGGATGACCCCCTCTTTAACATCGATGACCATGCGACGCGATAGCCAAGAACCAGCACAGTGGCGCAACACAATGCCCAAAGCGAATGTGTTGGAGGGTGATGTGAAGATTAGCGCTAGCAGAGCTGGGGGGCACGATAATGGACAGTGGAAGTGGTGATGATGGGCGGAAGTGGTGACGCAATGGATGATTAGGAGGAAGAAAAGTGAAAACAGCAAAGGCAAAGAGAAAATGTAGGATAGCGGACCACAATACACCCTAAGTTATGCAGCTAATGTGTTGCAAAATGGTGCATTGCAGAATGACCCAAATTAATGATAACCTATACAAGTGTAAATAAGCAAAGAAAACTTATTTATAAGTAAAATTCTACTAATAACAAAAATGAGTAAAAAAATTTTAGTTACATCAATGAAGTCATAGAATGAATAGAAAATTTGAGTTACACAATGAACTATAGCATAATTTTCTTCTTTACATCTTTCTCTACCCTCTTATATTTTGCATGCCTTTTTTTGGGGGGGGTTACTGTGGCTCATTTTAGCATATTTAGTATCTACGCCCTCTTTCTTAGGTGCTTAAATGGTTAGTTAGCCAGTGATGGTCCAATCAAATAGCTCTCTCTTTTCAAAGGGCATAAAGAGTGAAATTAAAACTAAAAGTTAATCTTGAATAATTTTCATAGGCTATTCCCCTTTGGCAATCCTGAGAGCATCAACTGCTTTGCAAGCCAAGAACACTAGATTCTCATGTGTTTAAGGTCTTAAGATGAACCTTAATTAATCACTTAGTAACATCATTAACGACAAACTCCTGGCACATAGAAATTTATTTAGAAAGCTATTATGATAACTAACAAACTATAGGCTGAAAGAGATTGTTACATTTGCAAATCAAGTCAAGAATAATGTAAATGATATATCCCTATTGGCATATCAAACTGGATTTCATATTTTAAATCTCAACCTGAATTATGATATTCCTTATTGTCATTACTCATTGCCATAGTTGCATTGTTATTTTATTCATAAAATCATTCATGTGTCTCTCTAACAACTTTAAATTTTTGGATGAAATTCTTCATAAATGGTATCAAAACTTCTATGAATAATAGGTCTTGAAGTTGATCCTTGGTGCTATAATTCTTTTGAATTTTTTTTAAAAAAAAATAAAGTAAGTTTCACTGCAAGAGTAGGTGGATTTATGCATTGTCTATACTCCAAACCTAATGGACTCTTGTGTGGTAGAAAAGAAAAATTCAGAACTATTAGATGTAATTATTGATAAAACTCCTTTTATACTACCCGTACATTATTATGTTTTCACAAATTGTACTTGGAAGAAAAAGCCTATTGTTGATGTGTGTAGCTCGAAAGATGTGGCTTAAACGAGAAAGGCTCTCCTTAGTTTTAGGTTCTTATTATTTTGAAGTTAGGAGGATGTATTTCTAATCCATTGTTTAATGATAGTTGACATTCATAAGCTTTGCCTATAAATTCAAGGCTTTCCTATTTGCTGATATATATCTCAAACATAACATCTGTCAAAGAGAAGTTTGGTTTCCTTTTATCTTCTCTTTGTTTCATATACTTGAAAATGTTGAGTGTATACACCGTTAGTATTTGGGTACATTTGGAGTTTGGGATGGAAAGAAGTGCATAAACTTCTTTTCTTTTGTCCATCGTATTTTTTATATCAATTATAGAAGTTGCTTGACTTATGGACATAGGCTATAAGCCGAATCATATTTGTTCTCGTATATCCACTCTCTTCTGCTAATATTACAGCAAACTAGTATCAGGGTGCTTATAGCATTCTGGACAGACCTGGTAAAAGAAAAATATAGCGATGACAAAATTTGATATTCAACAATTTGATGGGCACATCAACTTTAGGATGTGCAAGGTTCGTATGATGGCTGTTCTCACACAACAAAATTTGAAGATAGCATTAGATGGCAATAACAAGAAACCTGCTACAATGAAGGACTTTGAATAGGAAGAAGCTGATCAAAAAGCTCTTTCTACCATTCAATTATCCATCATATATGACGTATTATAGGAGATCCTATCAAAAAACATAGTAGTAGCAATATGGACCAAGTTGGAGTCGTTGTATATGAAGAAGATGGTGGCTAATTGTCTTGGAGTATTGTAACAATTATACATGCTTTGCACAGCTGAAGACACATCCATTAGAACACATATTTTTGAGTTTACTTCACTTATTATGGATGTGAAAAATATGGATAAAACATTCTCTACTAAGTAGCAAGCAATGATATTACTTTGTTGTCTACCTCTTTCCTACAAGCACTTCCGGGAAACACTCTTATATAGGTGTAAACACTTTGACATTGATGAGGTGAAGTCTACATTAATGAGTCGTGAGAAGATGAGAATGATAATGGTGGACATGATGACCTTACAACTGGCTTATTTGCTTGAGGAAGATCAAAAGAGGTAGGTTCGAGTAGTTATAGCAGAGGGAAGTCTAAGATGTCATTATCACAAAAGAAAAAGGCATTGGTAAGCAGAATGTCCAAAGCTTAAAGAAAATAAAGAGGTTGATATAGGTGACGCAAAAACTATTGCTGAAGGTGCCAACAACGTTCTCTCTATTTCTATGACTTTAGTTGGCAATGCACGGATCATTGATTCTGGATGCTCCTACTACATGTGTCCAAATTGAGACTAGTTTACAACTCATCAGTCAATTGAAAGTGATGTTGTTCTTATAAGTAATAATATGTCATGTAAGGTTTTTGGTATTAGTACAGTGAGAATCAAGATGCATGATGGAGTTATGAGAACATTGACTGAGGTTCGGTACATATCTGACTTAAACAAAAAGATAATTTCATTAGGCACTCTTGATTTCCAAGGGTATAAGTATTTTGTAGAAGGTGGAATTTTGAAAGTCCCTAGAGTGCTCTCATTATAATCAAAGAAAAATTAGTCAATGGTCTCTACTTGCTTTAAGGTAGCACAATTGTCATTTCTATAGCTGTATCATCCTCTCATAATTCTAAGTCAAGTACTACTCATTTATCGCATATGTGTCTAGGGCATATAAGCAAAGCTGGAATGTCTATTTTGAGCAAGCGTGGCTTGTTAGGTGATGATAAAACTGAGAAACTTGACTTTTGTGAACATTCTGTCTATGAAAAGCATATTAGAGGCAAGTTTAGCACTGCCATTCACAAGACTAAGGGCAAAGTTGACTACATTCACTCTGATTTGTGGGGCCTTGCACCTATTTTGTCGAAAGGTGGTACCAAATACTTATTGACTTTCATTGATGATTTCTCAAGAAAAGTTTGGATCTATTTTCTACAGCATAAGAATGATGTTTTTCTTACTTTCAAGACATGAAAAGTGCTCATTGAAAACCAAACTAGCAAGAAGATCAAGTGTCTTTGAATATACAATGCTTTGGAGTTCTGTGAAGGCTAATTCAAGTTTTGCAAGAATGAAGGCATCGTAAGACATTGTATTGTGCAAAAGACGCCATAACAAAATGGTGTTATGGAAAATATGAACAGAACTTGTCTGGAGAAAGCTTGTTGCATGCTATTTAATGCCAACTTGCCCAAAGAGTTTTAAGCTGAAGTAGTTAATATGACATGTTTTTTGGTGAACTGGTCTCCTTCTACTGCAATTGATTATAAAACTCCATTTGAGGTATGGTTTAGTAGTCCTATTGATTATTCTAATCTAAGAATATTTGGTTGTCCTACACATGCTCATACTAATGATGTAAACTTGAGCGAAGGGCACAAAAGTGTATATTTCTTGGATATGCATCAGGGTGAAAGGTTACAAGTTATGGTGTACTGAACTTAGACCACCCAAATTCGTAATCAGTAGAGATGTCAAGTTCAATAAATCAACCATACTTCATTCAACAAAGGAGGTTAAAGATACAGAAAAGGAGCAGAGTGTCAACAAGCAGGTGGAGTTTGAAGTTGAACGTCCCCAGGAAGTACATGAAGATACTTTTGAACAACCCATTCATGAAGAAGAGTAGGAGCAAGAGTTTGTTGAAGAGCAAGAGGAGATTCCACCAGCACAACAACAATACATTCTTGCAAGCGATAGAGCAAGCAGGCAAATTGGACGTCCTTACAGATATCCTCACGCAGACATAGTCTTTTTGAACAACCCATTCATGAAGAAGAGTAGGAGCACGAGTTTGTTGAAGAGCAAGAGGAGATTCCACCAGCACAATAACAATACAGTCTTGCAAGAGATAGAGCAAGGAGGCAAATTAGACCTCCTTATAGATATCCTCACGCAGACATAGTCTTTTTTGTATTATCAGTTGCAAAGCATATTGAAAGTCAAGACCCTAGAACATACCATGAGGCTATCACAAGTAATTAGTTTGCTAAATGGATTGTTACTACGAATAAAGAATTAGAGTCTCTTTACAAGAACCATGCTTAGGAGCTGGTGAAACCACCAAAAGGACAAAAGGTCAGTGGTAGCAAGTGGGTCTATAAGAACAAAGAAGGACCCCCTGGAGTTGAAATAGCCTGTTACAAAGCACGCTTAACTGCAAAAGGGTTTAGCCAAAAGGAAGGAATAGCTCCGTCTGGGTGTTACTCGCCATGGTGGGATTGTTTGACTTAGATCTTGAGTAACTTGATGTAAAGATAGCTTTTTTGCATAGAGAGCTTGAAGAACATATCCATATAAAGCAACCAAAAGGTTTTCTAATTCAAGGTAAGACAAATCATGTTTGTCTTTTGAAGAAGCCATTATATGGCTTGAAGTAGTCTCCACAATAGTGGTATAAAAGATTTGATTCTTTTATGTTGGGTCATAGTAACTCTAGAAGTGATTATGGGTGCGTTTGTTTATGCTTCTAGTACAAAAACTACTTTTTAAAATTTTCTTTTTCAAAAAAAGTACCTATAGAATTTTTAATGTTATTTGTTTACACTTTGAAAAACAACCAGAAGTAGACAATAATTAGTTTTTCTACTTTTTTGAGAAGCAGCTAGGGATAGGTGTGTAAACGGATTGGTTCGGATCGGGTTTGGAGGGAAATAAATTCGAATCAATTAATTTTAATTAGTTTGGTTTGATTTGGATTCATGAATTTTTTTTAACTAAATCCGAACCAACCCAAACCAATTAAATTCGGGTTGGTTCATCTTAGGTGATTGGATTACCCGTTTAATTTCTTTTTTTTAAATTTCAGTAAAAAAATACAATAAAAAAATAAACAAGCATCAAATTTTCATATAAGTAAATTTTAAATTCTATTCTAATATCCAAAGGTTAAATCATTCTAATATTATCATAAACATAATTAAAAGAAACACAAACAAACAATTTTCATTCCAATCCATTACCATCAAAGGGCATTAATATAATATTGTCCAACTTTAATATCCATTAACACAATTAAAGAGATAAATTATCCATGCTCAAGTTCATACATCAAATAATAATACAACATAACTTGTATTACAAAATAAGTCTGTAATACGTGTAATATGTTGGATTGGATAACGGATTGTAAATCTCCAAATTCGATACCAGAACCGAATATTGATCGATCCCAATTGGATCGGACCCAATTGACCTGATAAATCGAACCAAACCAATTTAATTAGTTCGGTTCGGATTTGTCGGGTTCATCGGATTAACCTGAGCCGCTTACACCCCTAGATAGGAACTGTTTCTCCCAGAAGTAGAAGCAGCAGAAGAAAGAAAATGTTGCTCCTTGAAATTAGCAACCACTTTCTTCCCACTCAATTATGATTTTATTCTTGAAACTTTTAAAAACTACCACTTTCTTCCCACTTTCATTCTCTCTCTCTCTCTCTCTCTCCCCCTCCATATTTTTAATTATAATTTTATTAAATAAAGTACTTCTATATTTACCACATCTAAATAATTTAATAACTTCTAATTTTTATAAAAAGTATTTATACAATTATATCCAAACATAAAAATTTTCGACTTTTACTTCTATTTCTACTTCTTAAAAAGTACTTCTCATAAAATCTTAATCAAACGGGCCTTTATGACAGTTGTGTATGCCACAAAAAGCTACTAGATGGCTCATTTGTCTATTTCTTGCTTTATGATATGCTAATTGTTTCTAAGAGTAAAATAAGATCAACAAGTTGAAGTCTCAGCTTAGTGGCGAATTTCAAGTGAAAGATTTGAGAGTAGCTAAGAAAATTTTAGGTGTGAAAATTCACAAAGATCGAAGTGCTGGAAAATTATATTTGTCACAAAGGAAATATATTGAGAAAGTATTAGATCGCTTTGGGATGTAGAATGCAAAACTTGTGAGTACTCCACTATTTGCTCATTTCAAACTCTTAGCTATAATGTCACCACGGAATGATGAAGAAGAGGAACAGATAATGTATGTTCCTTATGCTAGTGTAGTTAGAAACATGATGTATGCTATGGTTTGCACTCGCCCAGACATTTCACATGTAGTTAGCATCATTAGCAGGTATACGGAAAATCCTGGCAAGATGCATTGGCAAGCTGTGAAATGGATACTTTGATATTTATGAGGTACTATTGATGTTGGCCTGATATTTGATAGGAATCATAATACCAAAGGAAACATAATTGTTGTTATAATACGTAAAACATTTTGAAGTTAATTAATAAAGACAATTTTTAAAAAAAGTAAATTGTTGGAAAAAGTAAATTAAAGAAATGAAAATTTGAAAAAGGTAATTTTATATTGTGAGATTTTATTCCTATTGATAGATATAATAAATAGATATTAATAAACTGTATAATATTAATGAAGATATAGACATGTGGAGCACTACTTTTACATGTGTTAAAATATGAATAGATTATCTAAATGCTGATGTGGTGGGCAGTGCATACCTAAGAATTTCTCGGGTTTTGGTATTTGGGAGTGTAGACACATGTCATGTTAGGGATTCTAATTTTAAGATGTAAGGTTATACTTAGAAGGTTAAAAAATGAGAAACAATTAATTTGATTTCAAATAATTACATAAATTTGTTGTTAATAGTCTATCTAAAAATAATTAAGTGAATTTTATTTTTTATTATTTTGAAATTTAAGATTTGATTTCAAAATCAATTTAAATCTATTTTTTTTTTTGGGTATAGAAAATCAATTTAAATCTTATTCTTACTAGCGGCTTGACATGCAGGTGTTTTTTTTATATTAATATAATTAAATAGAGAATTAGTATATATTTTGGTACTTTAAAGAAATTTTGCTAACACTTATATCCCTAAAATTAAACACATTATAACAAACAAGTCTTTCTATCATCTCTCTTTTATTAACTTTTAATGAAGATAATGATATGATCATTAATTATCACATTGTATTTGACTTGAAATTAATTAAAATGATGTGATTCAATAAACATACAAGGACACAAAGTTACTAAGAGTGGTCTAGTGGTGAGAGAGTTGGATAGTATGAGGTTAAGGGTTCAAAACCTTTTTATCGCTAGGTTACCAAAAAAATATACAAGAACACAATATTGAAACATACAAGGACACATTTTAGGGAGGAAAGTGTTAATAAAATTTCTTTGAGAGACTAACTATTAAATTCTAATTCTTTTAAGGATCAAAATATATACTAATTGTACATATGTTTTTGTATTAATTGAATTAAGACAAAATATAGATTTTGGCTCCTGACGAAAATTTTGGAGGATAAATTAGTCCCTTAAAATTTGAAAATTCATGAATAGTCCTTCACCATTCAAAAAAAAGAATATATTAGTTCCTCAGTATAAAAATGTTAAGGATTTTTTGGTTGTACGGATCTGTGTAGAGGGACTCATATGTCTTTCTTTTTGAATGGTGAAGGACTATCCGTGAATTTCCAATTTCTAAGGGACTAATTTATCCCTCAAAATTTTTGTCAGAGACCAAAATGGGTATTTTGTCTTTAATTAATAATAATCTAATATGAATGGTAGTTTTTGCATCAATATTTTAAAAACAAAAAATATGGTATGTAATATACATACATACATACATATATATATATATATATATATGTCAACATTTTTCAAATAAAAAATATGGATAAGTGTAATGCATGCAGCGTAAATATGATGATAGAAAGATAGAAAAATAAAAAATGGGCATAAATTAATTGTAAACATATGTATTTATAAAGAGTTATTTACAAGGTTGGCTCAATTGAGCTTTCACCCCTATCGTCATTCCGACCAACCCTAATTTTCCAAGGTTGCACATGAGGCTCAAAGTAATAAAAGCAAAAGCTGGATGTCTCTTTTGAAATATATGCCTGGCATATGGATCCTTCAACTTGATTTTTATTTTTCACAATTCTTTTGAACCCTCCTATGTCTCTTTCGAATGGATACATCCACCTGTATTGAATCGACCCACACACTCATGCTTCGTATGTTAGGTCTATATAGGCAAGTGCTCCATAGAGTCAAAAAATTTGGGGGAGAAGATTTTCTTTAGTTTATATAGAATAATGGGGATGTTCTTTTCCATCACTAATAAATCATCAACACTAAGAGTCGAGAAGCATATAGGTTTCTAAAATATTCACTCAACTTAGTTAACAGCTTCCAAACATGATTGGATAGTTCTCTAAATGCAATAGGAAACCAATACTCCATGAATACATGACAATTATGACTCTTTATCACAAAAAATCTTTCTTGTGCAATATTCACATATCTCGCTAAGTTTGAAGCGTAACCGTTTGACATTTTAAACTCTTGTAGCCACCTTCACACATTTTGTCTTTGTGTAGAGCTCAATCAATAACTTGCCTTAGGCTTACACATTATACCATTTACCAATTGTTGCAAGTTTTACTTAGGATGTCTATAATATTCTGCCGAATCCAACCTAGCCTTATCATTATCTTTGGTTCAGTCATTGTCTATCATAATGTTCATAATATTGCCAATCACATTTTTCTTTATATGCATCATATCTAAATAATAATGAACCAAATTGTAATAACCAGGTATAGGAATACATAAATCGTGATGCGCTGCCTTGTCAGACCTCGCGAAGTTCCAAGTCTGGACCCTAGGCCTCCTTAGAGGTTATGTGTTTAGGACATTTTCATGGAATCAAAAGTCCCAATAATTGTTCCTTATATATCCAAGAATTGAAAAATGATTTTTAATAAATTTTATAGAGTCTTTAACTCTTCCATTTTTAGCCCGAAAAATTAAGAAAACGCAAGTTTTCAAAAGTTTATACTAAAATCCAAAAGTTAGATTTTGATTCTTAAGAAGTTTGATTTTTCCAACAATTTTATTGGATTCAAATGGGGAGTATTCTCTTATTTACATTTATGTTTTAAAGTTAATGGAGAGTAAAATAAATGAGGACATTAAATAATTATATAATGATATTTGAGAGGTGTAGATGAAGAAGCAGAAGAAGAAAAAGAAAGGATTGGGCGCCTAGGCGTTGGCTGTGCTGCTGATTTCTTAAGCTTTAGGTAGGCGCGCGCTCGGGTGACCAGGTCGTGGCGCCTGGGCACCTGCTGGGCGGAATTAAAACAAGAAGCACAAACCCTTTCCCCCATTCTTCTCCAAGTCTCTCTTTCTCTCTCTTCTTTCTCTCTCATCCTTCTCTCCCCCACATATATTTTGCTAATCTTTCACCATTTCTGCTCAAATCCACTACTAATCCACCTTCTTCCATTATCATCATCATCATCATCATCATTTTAGCTTGATTCTCTCTTGAAGCTCTCTTCTCTCTCTCTCTTTCTCTTCTTTTTAGAGAGAGAAACCAAGGTGGAAAGAGACCCAAGTCCTCCATCAAGCTTCTGCCTTCTTTTGCAATCTAAGGTAACTCCAAGCTCTAATCTTCTTCTATTTCATAGGTATGGAAGGATTTTATTGAAGATTTGAGTTTAAGGTTAAGATTGGGAACCTAGGGTTCCATAATGGAGATTTTGTGCCTTGGGATGTATTACAAGTTAATTTTTGGTTCTATAGGCTAATTAGTATTTGGATAATGATGTTTTTGGTGCTAGATAACTTATGTGGTGACCATAGTTCCGTGGCACAACATACTAAGGCTACTCTTTCCCTTGGATTAACATTGTGAGTTGATAACATATCTATAGCTAGTTTGTTTTAAGTATATGTATAACAAATAGTTTGTTTTAAGTATATCCATGATTTCATAAATGTTATATTTGTCAAAGAAATTGAAATAGCATTTTAATGTGTGAGTTTGGTGAATTTTTGAAAGACAAAAGATATTACTCTTCTTTATATATATATGATTATGTATGTGTGTAGGACAAGTACCTTAGAAGTGATTTTCAATACTTGAATAGTTTAATAGAGAAAGATATGATTTCCAAGTTATTAGATTTTAACTATATAAACGCTTGAAGTTGATATGATGTTTAGAAATTATAGATTTCTATGAAGTAAGCTAATATTGATTCCCATGAATTATTTCCAAATTGATGTTTGGATTTTAAAGCTTGATATGTTGAGAACTATGAACTTTAATGCTTTAAGAGCTTAAATAATGTATTTAGAATCTAGAACTTGAGGTCTAAAGTAAAGTTATTTAAGGAATCTTAATGACAATGAATTAGAAATAAGCAAAGGTTTCCAAGGGGAAGGAAACTATGACAGAAACAGTTTGCTAATGGCAGCAGCATTAGCCTTGGTGCACCTCTAGTAACCCAACTAGCAAGGTAATTGCTAGCCCGGCATATTTGGCCGACATGTCCGGAAGATATAGACATGTTGGGTAAGCCCAGACGTGGGATCAGTTATTTACTGGCAAGACCTGCATGAGGGGCCAAGGCCCAAGTCTGTGGGTGCTAGGCAGCTATTTCTGAAATAGGACCCTCCCTTAAGTTTTATTATAATTTTAAATCAAGTATTTACTTTTCATGTTATGAGAAAGTGCTTCTATCTTTAAGCCCAGTTTTTATGTCGTTATTATACATGATTTATTACATCTAGGTTTAAAAGTGTTATGCTTATATATGTTTACAAAAAAGTTTTTATCCAATTGAATTAAAAAGGTGATTAAGGACCTATGGATGTTTCAAAGACAAATTATACTCCAAGCATGTTTTACTGGAAACTTTATAGTATATTGTTATATAGACAAAGTATTTTACTTAAGAAATTATATGAGTTTGAAGAAACTTATATGTTATATGTTACTAAAAGATTATGTTTAAGCTTGTCCCACTCTTATTATAGGTATATTATCCCTCACTAAGTCTGTATGACTTACTCTTTCTTTCTCTCCATGTTTTTAGACAGGTGCGGGATTGTGTTCAAGCTTCCACAACTAATTAAAAGTTTCAACTTAAGGTTAAGTGTAAAATCTTCAGAAGTTCTCCATGAACAAACGGGCAGGGTCCTCTCTGTGTTGGGTAATTTGTTGTAATATGTATATTATTGTTTTGAGTTGTAATTAGTTTAAATCTCAATGATTATGGATTAAATCTTCTTGAATAGTTATGTAAACACATTTTCATGAGTGATTATGTTTTAAATTTTCATATTGTGTGCTGTGGGGCGCATTCTGAGAATGTTTGGATCCCTAATGAGTTTGCATATTTGTATGTCTTATAGAGGGCAAGGATCCTTATTTGAGAGTAGTCATAAATACAAAGGAGATTTTGTCCGATTTTCTATTATAATAAAGTCTAAGTAGGCTTACTAGGGACGTGTTCCTGCGCGCCGGTCATGGCCTGGATTGGGTCGTGACACAAATGATCCTTCCAATATAGTAACTCCCAAAATGTACTTACTTAGTCCAATTGTGTTCAACCCCATACCCTGGTAATCTTATGGACTTTCCAATTTTTGTTATCTTTGGAAGACACCAAACTCTTTTCCAAATTTTGTGACTATTAAGTTTGGTTGGAGCCTCATCATTCTCTATAGTATTCTTTCTAAATCGAAACTTGTTGTACCTACAGAATCGAAGAATCTTCTATAGCAATCAAATCACGAATTCTTTCCCCCAAGCTTCAAAGTGAATGCCTTTGTATCCTTCATACAAATTGAGCATGCCAATTTTTCTGGTGTCATCTATCCAAAAAACATCCGATAAGCTAGAAATTCATTGACATCCACATCAATGCTGCCCTCAACGTGAAATTTTGCTTCGATGAAATGTCATAAGTCAATATACCATCACACCACAATTCATGCAATTCATCAATCAATGGTTGGAGATAAATATCAATATTGGCTGTAAGATTATTGGGACCAGGTATTATATAAGTTAAGAATAAATAAGGATATTTCATACACATCTCAAGAGGAAGGTTGTAGGGCATAACAACCACAAGCTAGCAAGAATAGGGTTTATTGAATTGATTATTTGAAGTAAAACCATCAACATAATGCCCTAAACTAATATTTCTAGGATCAAAGGCAAGATTAAGGTAAGTTCAGTCAAAATGTTGTCAAGCCTCACTATGAGATGGATGGGACATTACACCATTATTCCTCTTATTCTCAACATACCATCTCATGTGAAGGGTTGAGCTTATGGGTACAAATAATCTCTTCAGTGTAGAGATTAGGAGCAAATAGTGTATTCTTTTCTAAGGAATGTCCTTATTCCTTCCATTTCCCACTTGCCTGGGCTTAAACCTAGGGTCTTCACAAAATTTTCAATAAGTAAAGACATTATCATCTTTGTTATAAAGCATACATCCTTTGAAACAGCACTCAATCTTTTCTTCTTTTAACCCAAGTTTAGAAATCAACTTCTTTGCATGGTAAAAGTCCCCAGGGATGGAGTCAGGCTGCGAATTAATCTCCCTCATCAAATCAGTTCACTAATTAAATGAACTCTGACTCTGGGTTCGCTTCAAACTTAATACTCAATATTCTTGCATTTGAAGACAACTCTGAATGCACATACCCTTTCCATAGAGGCCTATTCATTGCCTCTAACAAAGAATGAAATCTCCCAGCCTCTAGATTAAGAACCTTAATGGAAGACTGGGGACACATTCCAAACTTGGGGTCAACAGCTTCTCTAATTGTTTCTTGATAATGATTACAATTATCCTTTCGAGTCACATTACCCATATCCTTATAACTTATGTCAATCCCACTAGAACTGCTTCCAACGTAACCTATACCAAATTGATTAACCGTTTCAACTTCGCCATGCTAAGTCTAGACCCAATAATTAGGCATGAACCCATATTTACACAGATGATATCCAGTGGTCTCAATGTCAAAATACCTCCTATATTTGCACTTACTACAAGGATGCCTAACCTTTTCTTCACTTACGAAAGATTTTATTTGACATACATCACTGACAAATTGCTCAACACCTCCATAAAATTCTGGTTTAGTCTCCCATGGTTTAGGTGCAACCTATCATACATCCATGATCAGAACATTGCTCTTGAACAAATATTAAACCTAAATGATACCTAAACAATGATCGATCATAAATTACACGATATAATCCCTTTCAATTTCTACCAAAATATGCAAAGGCTCCTTTTAAATTAGGAGTTTTTACTTATTAGATTAATATACCTTTTCAATCAAAATGATAATATAAATAATAAAAAAATTTGGAATAATCTCCCTAAAATCAATCAATCTTAATTGAAAATAACTTAATTAGTAATGAATTAAATAACAAATTATCTACAAAATTGACTAACCATTCAAACAAAGATATCCAATAACAAATACATACAGTTATACAATTCAGTCAATCCTAAAAATCGTTCTAGAGCGCACCTTTTACTTCACAACATACAGTCACACAAGACCATAACACACGATTCAATTAATTAGGAAGGAATGTTAAGCTTTTCCCCACTCATGTAATCATATTCTCCTTATTCCATCCTATAACTCTATACTAGAAATTATAAGTATTTAATCTTACGACAAAACATAGATTCAAGAATGAGACATTGTACTTATTAACACTCCAACAATAGTAAGCTCCAAATTGATGCTCCAAATGTTTTGGATGTGCTCCTACGTAAACAAGATAAGAAAACCATTGAGTTAACCAAGGTCATTAACTAAAAACTTTGAGTAAAGAGATGAAATACCAAAAAAAAAAACCCAAATCAAAAAAAGTAAATCAATTAAAATGCTTTAGAGAGTACTTGGATCACAATAGCGATCTCCTCGGTGATGGCAATAGAGCTCCGACAATGGTGGTTGTTAAGGTGGCCATGGGTGGGGAGGAGGGGAAAGGGAGAAAAAGGACAGAAAGAAGAAGAGGGTGAAATGAGGAAGGGGGCTTACATATGAACGATCATATTCGTTAAGTATTAATAGCTTATCTATGGAAAATTTGTCGATAAACTAAATCAAAATGTATCATTTCACTTAAAGTCGTTGCCAACGAATTTTTCATTGATAATGACATTGGTGAAATAGTGCATTTCGATATCATTAGTAACATCATCGGTATTCGAATAATTTGGCAAATAAAAAGGCACAAAAGATGTGAATCTATCGATGGTGTATCCATTGGTAAGTTAAACAATTTTTAATAAAAAATTATTAATTACAGATGACAGTACCGTCAATGTTTATTAGAAAAAAATAAAATAAAATAAAAATTTACTGACAGACTAATGGTCAATAATTTATTATGAGTAAAATAAATTGAAAATAAATTAATAATTATCAACATCCCATTCGTCTGTAGTTCTATTAAATCTTTTTGATTCATTTCTGATGTATTGTCCGTTGGTAACTTTGTCAGTAATAATTTGTGCCATGTGGCATGTATTGGTGCCATATATTATCGATGAATATAATATCGTAGATAAAAATTTCTTCCTTAACCATAATTTGCCGGATTAGCCGTTGGCAACATTGGCGAGCGTTTATTCATCGATAATTTCTATCAGTTTCCCCATGTTCATAGTAATGGATTGGGCCCATATCATTATTTATTATTATTATTATTATTATTATTATTTTCTACTTTTTCTTCTTTTTTGTCTTTTTTATTTTTCAAAATTTAATTTTTTGAACTCAATTAGAAATTGGGTGCTAACAATAACCATTGAATCTCCTTAATTCTAGTAAAAGATGTCCTTAAAAAAGGAAACAAATAACCATAGAGAAATATTAGGAAACAATATCTCTAATATCTTTATTAAAAGTCTGACCTATCAAATGAATATTAACAAATAAGATCCCTAAACTTTAGGGATTAAGATCAAAATTCAACACATATCATATTATAACATATTCAATACTTGTATCTATACTTGTGCAATATAGAACTTTATAAACATAATGAGTGATAAAAATGTAAAATGTTTATTTTTAACCTAAAAGGATTTTCATTTTCCCTCACTCCACTCAAGTTTTTGGGAACAAAAAATAGGCTTTTTAAGAGGGAACCGTTCCCCTTGAGTTTTCTTTCTTTCCTGTCTGTCATTAAATACCCAATCAAGGGGACATGTTTCCCTCCCTATCATTCCCCTTTCCTTTCCCCCAATATCGGTCATCCAAACGCACTATTAATTTTTCTTATCATATCTGAAATAGCATATAAAAAATATTCTAGATATGTAAGTTATGATTGTTGTTTTGGACATTTTGATTTTGAGTTGCCTGTAAATAAGGGATATGTTTTTGTGTTTTAAATTCCAGTGAAACTTAAAGGTTGAATGTCTTATAGAAAGCTAAAGAGACGAGAGGTGAAGGGCAGGAGATGAAGAGAATGGGCCAGGTAGTCGGGTTGATGGATTTCAAAACGACATATCGATATCACAATCAACCATGGTTAAGTTTTATTATTTTTTACTCGAAGAGATCAAAATCCAACCTAATCCAAATATTCATTATTGGGTTAGTTTAGGTTAATTTGATTCACAAATTGATCTAGACCCATGATCACCTCTAAGAATTAGAGTATATTTTGCAAGCACTAAAAAGAAAAAAAGAATAATGATATTTGTCTATACTCATTTTTTTTTCTTCACATTAGAGAGTGTATGTAAATAGTGAAGATTTTATATTTATAAGTGAGAATTAAAAAAAATTAGGTTTGTAAGTGATCATATTATAACCCGATTCCCTATAAATAGATAGATAGATAGATAGATAGATAGATAGATATATATATATATATATATGTATTTTAAATATCTGATTATTTGTATATAAATTTTTAATTAAGTAATAACATTATCACTTATCACTACAATTTCCTCAATTTTCTACTTTTCGATATGAATTTCTCACAGTTTACGCATGATTCAAATAACAGTATATATAAACCCGACACATCTACCATATTAAATAACAATTGTACTCTGAAAGTAGACAAGCTATTTATTACGTCTGCTAGGATCGTTTAACAATTAATAGAGTGTTGATATTTCGTACTACGAGTCAGGTGCAAAGCAACACGTTTAAAGGAAAACAATTTTGGTAAGTATATGAATGATGCTATTGCAAAAAGGGAAAGGTTACCAAAGTAGTACGAAAATTATTTCATCCAATCAAGATAAAGAGTTACCAAAATTACAGTAATAAATAAATGCAGTGCACGATCATTTTTCTAGACATAGAGTTAAAATCACACAAAATAAATGTTAGAAAATACTTCCCCTTCATTTGCACTAAAATGAAGTAAAATATTTTATACTTTCAATTAATTGTATAATATTAATACATATGTTTTTTGAGATAAGATAATATAATTAAATGTTTATATTAAAAAATTTATGCGATAATGAGCTTGGTTATGAGATATTAGACTTGATTTGGTATTGTTATGATCTTTTGAAAGTTTCTGAGCTCTTTAGACTCTCTAAAAATTGCTCTAAAAAAGTTACAGTAGTGTTATTTAATAAAATAATATAAAAATTACTTATAATAAGTAGAAATTATAAAAATAGGATTTGATAAAATTGTGCTTAAAATAAAAAATGACTATAATAGACCTAAATATTAAAGAGAATAATTTTCACTTTTAATGTCATTAAATAGAAAAATGTTATATTAATTTTTTTTTTAAGTTTAGAAAGTATAATCCAACTTTGAAAAATACCTCATGAGGGCTTCCGAAAATATATTTTAGCTTTTAAAAATTAGAAACAGAAGCACCTAAACTTTTAGATTTATCAAATAAAAAAATTTAACTTATACTTTTCATAAATCAGCGCACAATTTCAGAGAGTATCACTAAACTAGCCTATAATAATAATATGAATAGATACATTCCTTAAATAAATGCAAATAAAGTGATTTTATTATTAAAAGCTTAAGTGCAAAACTTTGGCTTAGAAATAAATAGAGAAATAGTTTATTGAATAATTGGATAGAGTGTTTTAGCAACCGGGTTGAAAAAAATAAATTCAAAACCAAATCAATTATTTTACCTTAAAATAAAGCAGCTACCCAAACAATTTGATGTAATTTTATTGTGGTTTAAATATTCAGTTTCATAGAGTCAATATAATCTAATGAACACTCTTAATTTTATAGCATTCAATACTTAAATGTTTTAATTATGTCATTAAAAAATTAACTAAAAAATTATACTAATAAGAAAATGGTTAATTAAATAATTAATGATCTAATTATAACATTGAAAAATTAACCAAAATAATATATAACAATAAAACATAATTAATTAAGGTAATATTATATGAAATTAATTTTTATGTATTATTGGCTAATAGAATTGTAAAAAAATATCAAATCAGAAAGGGTAAATATCCATTATAATAATTATTTATCATAATTTATTATTTTTTTATAATTTTATTAGTTGACAGCATAAAATATTTTTATACTATTAGTATATAGAAATTAATCTTATATTATATAAGCGTTTAATTTGTATACACTGAAAATATAAAAGAACTTTACATTGTCAACTAATGAAATGCAAGAAAATATTAAATGATACTAGATATCCACCTACTATGATGAGTGACCCATCATGATTTGGTATTTCATTGTATTTCTATTAGTTGACAATATAAAGTTCTTTTGTATTCTCAGTACATACAAATTAATCTCTTTATATAATTGGATAATAAAATAAATTTTTTATACATACTAAAATAAATAATAAATCTACACTTTAATCTCCAATTTTTTTTTTTTTTACTTTAATACTTTCATCCCTAAAAGATCAAATAACAATGGAGCCGAGTTTAAAGTAAATAGTGTTTGGTAACTCATTAAATATTCTAAAATGGGGTTTTATTTAAATTAATTTGGCTCAAAATCTGTTCTGAAAACTACCAATTTAAATTATTTTATTTCATCTCAAATGTCTCTCTTTTTCATCCGTCTTTATTTTGTTGATTGACCTTGTCCACAAATCCTTTTACAATTTATTTTTATCACCTAGCAAGATGCTCGAAGACATAAATCCTTTGCCAATGCAATTCTGAGGTGTCATTTCTACTGTATCTCGAACCTTTCTTCTCAAATTTTTTTTCACAAAGGCAGGTTAGTGCAGCCATTTTGGCTGCTGAAATTTTTCCCGAGGGGTACCTTTCTTCTCAAACTTTTGCTTCTTTTAAACTTTTTGAAAGTATATACGCAGATTCCTGATTCCACTGTGCGCAGTTTAATTTAGCATGGGAACCTATGATTCGGAGCCGTGACCTTTATCTTACGTAAAGTTACGTGTTCTTTTAGTTATGGGTATTTACAATTTTATTTTTGATAACTTCAGATAAGATATATGGCTAAACCGATTTTTAAGTTATACAATCAAATGCTTTTTAATAAAAAATTAATTTATTTTTATAAAAATTTATATAAGTGATTTTATTTAGCACAATATTAATCGAATTTTTTAAGTTACCAAACATCTCCTTTAGTCCTTCAAAAAAATTACGATATAACACACTAGTTCTTCTATTTAAGAATCACATTCTTTATTATATGTATTATTAAAATATAATATTTAAAATAATTTCAAATCAAATATAATATGATTTTTAATAAATAAAAATATCAAATTCTTATCTTATATTTTAGAGTTTAATTGATATGTATTAATAATATAAAATTATTTTACACTGTCAATCAATAAAAATAGGGAAAAATAAGAAATTATGGTAGATCTCGCATTATAATGGATAGTTATTTGTGTGAGTTGATACTTTTTACTATATCTATTGATTAATAATATAAAACTATTTTATACTGTCATGTATTTAAATTAAATTCTATATTTTAATTTGAAAAATCAAAATATTAACAAAATTTCTTAACAGGCTGATTTATTAAATCCTGATTTTCATGGACTAGCGTATTTTATCGCAAAATTAAATCTTCTGAAAAATATTTACCTCTGCCAGTCATGTCATGTAATACACGTGTCTCTGCAATGAAATCATGCTTCTAGTATGACTAGCGCAAGAGCGACGAACTGACAAATCCATTTCTCAGTTTTCAAAGCTCAGCTTATCTGTCTCTGTCTGTAACTCTGGATGTCATAGACGCAGTTCCTCATTCGTCTCCCAGCATTGC
The DNA here is from genome assembly GCA_031439595.1 of Pterocarpus santalinus. Lineage (NCBI taxonomy): Eukaryota > Viridiplantae > Streptophyta > Magnoliopsida > Fabales > Fabaceae > Pterocarpus > Pterocarpus santalinus. The sequence continues at coordinate 21,277,933 of CM062524.1, read as the reverse complement.
CCCACCCGTATCTGTAACTGCAACGTGCTTCATCCTTATTTCTTCGTTTTCCTCTGCCAAATCAAATGTCGGCAATTCCTATCGGCTCCATTTCCAGCCATGCTTCCACCTTCTTCTCGTGTTCGCTTCCTCTGTTCTATGCTCGCTACAGCTTCGCCAGGGTCACACCTTCTACACGCTGTCGTTTTCGCGTCTATTGCCAAACCGAGTCAAATGTAATAATTGGTTTCTTCGCTACCCTGTTGTGTTGTTCTGGCTTCAAGATTGTAGAAATGCCTGAAAATAGCTTCCTTCACATGTTAACATGATTGATTGTGTTTGTTAGACAAGAGACAACATGCCGTACCCTGTTGTGTTTTATTTATTTATTTAGGGAAAAATTGTTGAGCTTCAAAGTGAATTAGATTTTGTGTACATATGTATGTGGTCTGGAGATTTAGATTCTAGTGTGAAAATTGCTTTTACATGTTATCATGGTTGATTGTGCTGGTCGACTTTTCATACCCTGTTGATTGGTTGATTTATTTGTTTTTATTGTCATAGTAATTTATATAAGGAAGAGTTGTTGAGTCTCAAATTGAAAAAAATTGGTTTGTGTGTGCGCTCACGCGCAGTAAAGTCTGCAGATTATTTTGGTGTGAAAATTGCTGGTACTAATTGCCCTGATCTTTTAATTTATTTTCTTCCAACCACAAACTTTTTCCATTTAGACAAAGGAGGTGCAGATAAGAAGATGCTCCCCTTTTCTAGAAAGTTCATTGCTTTCTAGGAATGGTGCGGTGGGCTCGGGTGAGTGGAAAGCGGTTCCTGACATTTGGAGATCTTCTGCAGAGAAGTATGGTGATAAAGTAGCCTTAGTAGATCCATATCATGATCCTCCTTCAACAATGACTTATAAACAGGTATATTTTTTAATTTCGTTAATTTGTTGTCTCCAAATACTGAAAATGTTTTCCGAAGCTCTGATGTCTTCCTATCTTTATCATGGTGGTCATATGTACCACTATCCACTTGTAACCTAATCCTAATTTATATTTTGAAAAGGAGTATTTTGTTTTCTTGGTTGATGGCATGGTAAATGGCTAATCACTGTTATTGGAAATTTGGAATTGGTTCATGATTAATGTATGTGTAATTCTAGGATTTGTCTCAATGTAGATGACATTATGGAGGAAGTCCTTTATGCAGAAAGGAAGGGCAAGGTTTCAATATGTTTTCAAGAAATTTTTTTATATTTTATACCATTTCGTATGTTGAAGGTTTAAACTGTATTCGTTGAGTTGATCAACGATGTCATATTGCCATCTCATAAACCATATCTACAAAGGAACTATTTAAATCTAGATCTTTCTCAATGGTTTTGCCTATAGTTTTTCCTAGTATCCTTCTAACTCTAACTATTGAGCTGCCCTTAGTTTGATCTACTCTCCATACTGGACCTTTTACAGGTCTTTTCCACCCATGAGCAAACCATCTAAGCTAAGATTTTACTATATTTTCTATAGTAGGTGCTACTCCAACTTTTTCTCTAATGCAATCATTCCTACTTCTATTTTTTCTAGTGTGTCCATTCACCCAACACAATATTCTTATCTCTCCAACATTTGAACTTATTCTTTGTTGGATTTTACTGCCTAGCATTGGGTCTCATACACATTGTTGGTCTTATAGCTGTGCGATAAAATTTTTCCTTAAGCTTGACTGGTACTTTTCTATCACAAGTAACACCTAAAACACTCCTTCATTTCATCTACCTAGCTTTCCTTCTATGGTTTACATCTACCTAATTGTATGATGGACCCAAGATACTAAATCCGCGTGACTTGTGATATGGCATGGTCTCGAATTTTCACCTCTAAGTTAGAATTAGTGTGGCTCTTGCTAAACTTATCCATATACTCAGTCTTACTTCTAGTTAAACAAAAGCTACGTGCTTCAAAACTTGTCTTCACAATTCCAACTTCCCATTTATTTCCTCTCTTAACTCTCTAACTAGGGCTGTATCATCTATGAAATGCATGCATTTTGGCACCAGCTATGGGATGTGTTCAGTAAGCACATTCATGGTCAAGGTAAAATGATAGGGACTCAAAGTTGACCATTGTTGCAGTCATCTAGTTATAGAAAAATCTTTTGTGGCCCTCCTTGGTGTTCTCACATTGGACGTGAACCTATCATATATATCTTTGATTGTTCAAATACAAGCAGTACAAATTCTTTTCTTCTCCATTTGCTTACACTTTACCTCTTTTGGTGCTCTATCATACTTTTTTCCAAATCAATGAAAAGCATGTCTAAGTTGCTTTGATTTCTCTGACATCTCTTCATCAATTTTCCTAACAAGTAAATTACTTCCATGTTTGAATTCACATGCATAAAACCAAATTAATTCTCTATAATGTGAGTCTCTCATCTTAATTACCCTCTGTCATAACTTCATAGTATGGTTTATGAGTTTAATCCTCTTGTAATTCGTATAGTTTTGAATGTCTCCCTTGTTCTTAGAAATAGGACTAAAGTACTTCTCCACTCATATGGTATATTTTTTAGACCTCATAATCGTGTTAATAACTTTGGAGTCATCTTATGCCTTTCTCTCTTGAACACTTCCATACTGATATTAGTAGGTTTGCCTGCTTTCCCATTTTCCATTCTCTTCAATGCTTCTTTTACCTCAAACTACAAATTTTATGATTAAAGATAAAATTTTGGTTCTCCTCTCTAGTGTTTAGTCTATCAAATTTCAGAGAAGTCCCTTGTCATTCATTAAATAGCTTGTGAGAGTAACCCTTTTATCTTTCTTTGATATCTTGTTTTGTGACCAAAACTTTACCCTATTCATCATTAATGCATTTCACTTGCTCTAAAGTCTCTTGTTTTTCTTTCCTTAACTTTACCAAGCTTGTAAATACTTCTTTCCCTATTCTTGGTGACTAAGGGCTTGGTGTAAACTGTCTAGCTCTTGCCTCGCTCACTGTTTTCTTAGTATTTTCCTCAGGTACCTTAATAGTTTTCCTGATTTTCAGCATTTTTACGCAAGGGCCAAACTTTAAAACACTTTCTTTTAATATTAACCTTATCTTGCATGCTTGTGTCCCACCAAGATTCTTTACCCTTAGGTCCAAATCCTCCTGATTCACCGAGTATCTTTTTACTAACTTCGTAATTCCTTTAGCCATCTCATCTTACATTGCGTTAGCATTCTCTTGTGCCTTCCAAAACCCTTGAATAGTTGACAATGATTTAAGACTTTGTGCTCTTAAACTATCAAATAACTTCTTACAGAATATGAATGTGATCATTTTGAGTCTTTGATTATTGAATTGTATGCTGTAATCATGTTGATGTTACACCATGTTGATGTTATATACTGCACAATATGATTTTGAAAAGAATATTTTACATTAATCTCAATATGCATTGATAGAGTGCAAATATATTCCAAATTATTAGAGTTTTATGAGATTGGTATCCGTGATTAATGCTTTTTGTTCCAATGTTGAATTTTGTAAGAATCTTATCCAATAGGTCGTCATTCAGTGGTATGCTATGCTGATTCTCCATTTTTTTCTTATACTTTGTTTCATATCAAACTTTCAGTTGGAGGAAGCAATATTGGACTTCGCTGAAGGCTTGAGAGTTATTGGAGTAAGACCGGATGAGAAGATTGCACTTTTTGCTGATAATTCAAGCCGCTGGCTTGTAGCAGACCAAGGTGTGTGAACTTTGTGTATTCTTTATGAGCTCATTGCCTTAGTAACCAGAGTTTACTTTCTAATCCACTCTCAGTGTAGTGTTGCACCACTTGTATGTTCACGAACATTTCAACAATAAAATAAAATAAAATAAAATAAACTTGCAGTATTAACTTTCTAACTTCTGCAAAATTTTTAAAATTACTGATATATTTGTGAAACATTTTTTTTTTGTTTGTTTGTTTTTTTTTTTTTGGGGGGGGGGGGTAAAAAGTGCCAGTATTGTTTTAAAGTCACCTGTTTTATGAAAGATGCTTTTTTGTTTGTGATTTTGTAACTAGCATTACTCCTAGTTCTCTGTAAAAATTGTCAATAGAGGTTTCCATGTTGCTTCTGATGCAGCTAAACTGCTTATATGGTTATTATTACCAAAGTTTTTCTTTTCATATTAGTTTATTCTTTTGAACATAATGGCAATCCAAAAACTTTTGTTGCTAGACTTTTTGTCATCTTTACTGCTAGATAGCTTTTTGTCTTGCAAAGGTGAACATTCTACTTTTCTTGTGTTCACTGGGTGAGAATGAATTTTTATTTCTCATGTTGGGATCTATGCTGAGCTTAGTCGCAGGCTTACAATATTTATATACTCACAAGTTGTGTAAGTGCTCAATTAACTTTCTTTATTTCTATTTTTTTTTAATCAAAAGAAAAGAAGTTGATGGGGAGTATGAAACAGTGAATAGGCAGTTGGGAGTAACAACAGGCTTTCACTATATATGTTGCTGATTATTTCCAAGGCTAGATAGTTGTGATAATTATTGACAATAGTAGTTATTTTTCTTATCACATCCATGCTATGTTTAGTCTAGGCATGATGGCAAGTGGAGCAATCAATGTGGTAAGGGGCTCAAGGTCATCGATTGAAGAGCTGTTTCAAATATATGACCACTCTGAAAGGTTTGATGAATACTTCCATGTCCTGAAATTTTAAACATATGGTATGCCTCTGTGTCCATATCCGTGTCGTGTCGAGTGTTTGTGTCAGTATCCATGTGTCATAGCTGTAATGTATTGTGCCTGACAATTGCAACAGAGGTTTTGATTTTGTTGAATTCAGCCGGAGTATTTAAACAGACATGTTCTTCAACTAGGATGGTGTGTTGCAATTGTTAATGTTTCTTAACAAATTTTCATATATTCTTAAATGTCCAATCTATTTATTGATGACTCAATAGAAAGTTGCTGACTTCTGCTACTGTTATTCAGTATTGCATTAGCGGTGGACACACCTGAAATGTTTAATTGGATTGCAAAACCATTTTATGCAAAGGCTTCAATGAGATTTGTTATTCTGCTTTGGGGAGAAAAATCATCCCTGGTTAGTGAAGGAAACATGGAGTTGCCAGTCTTCACTTTCATGGAAGTCATAGACTTGGGACGAGAGAGTCGCAGGGCATTTGTTGATTCTCATGACGGTAGTATGTGACCTAGATCCTTCTCTACAGCCTACAACTTCAGATTATAGATATATTTGGTTGAGAATTATGTTTACTCCAAACCTTTTGTTCATTGAGCAAATAATGCAAGACAAGAACTCCAAAACAGTTAAGACTAAACATAACAAGAGTGAAAGAGAGAGCGAAGGGAGTTCAAGCTAGCAATGACCGCAGACAAGCCAAAAACATAAGTCTATCCTGATAGAGATATGTTAATATTCTTTTTGATTGTTTCAGTCTATTCCCCCCCACCCTCCTCCTTTCTTATAATTGAGCTTTTTATCAATAGAAGTGCTTTATATTTATTTTTGCGAAAGTGACAACTTACTGGTCATTCTCTTAATCATCAGAAGGAACGATAATCAGGTTCTGTGGAACTTATCTTCTTTTGCAGAGCAGCAATATATGTATGAAGCAATTAAGACCGATGACATTGCTACTCTTGTATACACAAGTGGAACAACCGGAAATCCAAAAGGTGTTATGCTTACCCATCAGAATCTTTTGCATCAGGTTTGATTGCTAATCTTTTATAAAATTCATTTGGCAAATGGTACTTTTAGATGAGCTGTGCAGTTTTAAGGTTATAAGTTTTGATCCTAAAATCAATTGTGATTAATTGTGTGTTGATTATATTTCTTGGTAATTAGTGAGAGCTTGATTGAGGGATGATTGATTGACAGAATATGCTTCTGATATTACCCTGGTTTCTAGTTAAACTTAAGGTGTAGGCTGGGGGCAGTTAACTCACATTGTGCTTCAACCTACAGCCTTTGTATATCTTCACCTCTCTCTCTCTCTCTCTCTCTCCCTCCTCACACTCATAGCTTTATCACTCAACTCACCTATTTTGCTTTAAAGAATAATGAAATTTTATTAGAGGATAAAGAGAAGAATACAGATATCCTCCTAAACAGGGAGGGGGGGAAAAGAAAGAAAGGAAGGGGGAGCTGTAGAGGACAAAAATTGCAATAAAAGCTTTCCTGCTCTCTGTATACCGGAGTCTGTCTTGTTTATTTTCTTTAGCATGTGGCACTGACAAGTTTAATTGGTTTCAGCTGGAGATAATTCTTGATTTCTGACATAGCATTGATAATTGTGTTTAATAAATTTCTAGGTTAAAAACTTATGGGATATTGTACCTGCTGAAGTTGGGGATAGATTTCTAAGCATGCTGCCTTCTTGGCATGCATATGAAAGAGCTTCTGAGTATTTCATTTTCTCATGCGGTGTTGAACAAGTATACACAACTGTGAGAAACTTGAAGGTATTTATACTTTAATTGGAGGTTTCATGTATTGTATGTGATAAAAGAAAACATATTGCCTCATATATTAATATCCTGTATTTTCTTTCTTTCTAGGATGACTTGGCGCATTATCAACCACATTACATGATTTCTGTTCCTCTAGTTTATGAAACATTATATAGGTAAATTCTTTTCCACGGATTTTACGAAAATTATTGATTGTGTTTAATGCATATGAATTGCATTGTTGACATGTCATATCATATGCAAAGTGAAAAAAGTTTTTTTTCTTTTCTTTTTTTCTTTTTTGGGGGGGGGGGGTTAGAAATATCATGTATTTTTTTCAAATTCAAAACCATGCCTGTGTAGTCTGTATGGTGCATAAAGCTAGTTCTTACTAATGCCTGAAATGTTAAATGGAAAAGACAACTCAAAAATCCTGTAATCTGTAGCTTTAAATAATTTAAGTGGTGGAGGTTCTTGTGTTTTTTGATTTTATTACAACTCAAACTCAATGGGTAACAGAAATGAATGAGCAATATAACTAGGAGAAAGAAGTTCCTTCTTTTATCCAAGGAGGAAGAAAATCAAAAACTGGAAAGAAGAAGAAAAAAGGATTAGTTTCCTATTTTATGCATTCTTATTTATGATCCCAAATAATAAATATCTACATAGTGTTTTTGTTGTTCTTCAGTGGTGTGTGTTTAATCAAGTCAACCATGAATTTCTAGCGTACATGAGCAAATTATTTGAGTCAAAAAATATTAAAAAGGGAAGAAAAAAAAGAGGTTTTTAGGTGAAATCGGGGTTTGGTTTGTGAGAGAAAACAGTTAATTTGGTATTTTGATAGTGAACTTTTTACTATTGCTTTCCCCCTTGCTTGTAGTTGTAGGTAATTGTCAAACTAAGCTACATCTTTGATGTTGTTTGTGTTTTGGTTTGTTTCTATTTTTGCAGTTGTTTTTTTGACTGCCTTTTTAAAATATTTCAGAGCAAATACTTACAAATATTCAAAATATTTTAATCATCATTGTCTCCACGTTTCTGTTATTTTGGTCATTTAAGAATAAATAGGATACTTTGTGACCCTTTTCTATCAATGAATTTATCTCTTTCTACACACTGGCATATAGAGATTTATTTCATTAGACAGGATTATCTTTATGATCCACATCCTAGGCACACTTCCTGTAAGGAGGACCAGTGTAATATGGTTCCTTTCACCTTGGAGATCAGGCCAATTAATTACGGGCAGCATTTTAACAAGTTTTCACTCAACCCTCTATGAATATCGTAACATTAGTGCCAAAGAGATTTATTTTAAATCTATGTTCTTGTTTTAAAGTCGATGCTGGATTTGTAAATTACCTGAATCATATCTTCTGTTTTCCAATTAGGAGGTTTATGTTTCTCACGAACATGACTTTTATTGTTCTTCTTGATTGTACCCTCGGCAGTGGGATCCAAAAGCAGATATCTACAAGCTCCCTAGTCAGAAAGCTTGTTGCACTCACATTCATAAGGGTCAGCTTAGCATACATGGAGTGTAAGCGGATTTTTGAGGTCTGGTCATTAGCTCTTTCTGTATGGTCTCTGAAGCATTAACAACATGAATTTAATTTTGATGCATTGCCAATGTCAAAAAGTTTTACACTTACATCCAATGATATGTTGTCATATAACGAGTTTTACACTCACACATCATGTCACTATTACCATGTTGAATAAGGTGTCAATAAAAAATATTGGGTGACAGTGTTACTCTAACAACATTCCTAAAATCATCAGTCCTTCTATTGTGTTTTCTATGCAATACAAAAATCTTATTTTATTCAACCTTTTTTGGAAAAAATGAAAAGATTAAGGGCTGTTTAATGGGCTAACCCAAATAATCAGAAAAAAATCTGGGTTGGACAGCATTTTATCGGCCTGATGCAATTTATGCTGCCACTGCATCAAAAAGAAAAAAGTAAAAAAGAAAAAGAAAAAGAAAAGGAAAAAGAATCTTTGGTAAGATAGGCCACACCCAAATAGGAATAGGTCCAAGCATCATCAATTTCCTAATCATATCATATATTGTTAAATGACAATTTTTTTCCTGACCATCATTTGTGGGACAATGCATGCTCATTTCGGACTTGAAAAAAATCGCATCTTCTATCTTAGGATTTGGGATTGAAAAATAAAAGTAATAAATGCATGCAACTGTAAGCATGCTTTGTGAACAATAGAATAAGTCAATATGGTAGATGATGTACAATAATTTTTGCTTTTTTCTTTTTTCATTTTGTTTACAAGTTTTATTGACATGTATAGTGCACTTTTTCTTCACTAGATTAAACAAGAACTTGGATGTAGTAATTCTAGTTCTGCCCAAAGATATTGCTTGTAATAAATTTCGATTTTGTTTGTAGGGTAAATGTCTAACAAAGCAGCAGAAGCAGCCTTCTTATCTCTATTCAATGTTGGAATGGTTATGGGCAAGAGTCATTGCTGCAATATTATTTCCAGTTCATATGATAGCAAAGAAACTGGTCTATAGTAAAATCCATTCAGCTATTGGAATATCAAAGGTCTTGTTTTCTTAATTATGGCTTTATAATGATTGTATTTTATGCCTTTATTTTATTCTGTTTCATTTTCAAGGAGTGCCATACTGATTGTCCGTTACTTTGCATAAAGTTCTGAGGAAAATGTTTCTAGTTTAGGTCTTTACGAGTACCAGGCCACTTAACTGGTTACAGTCGTTAGTTATTCCAAATTTTTAATATTTTTACTAGTAAATCTTTTGTTGTGGTTTTCCTGAGAGTCTAGTCATAAACTTTTCTGTCAATTGTTTGCCTCTATAATATTTTCCATTATTTCCCTGCTCATAATTCTCTCTCTTCGTAAATTAGCTTTGAGAAGGTGAGACTCAAAAATAAATTTTAAAGGTATCTTTTGTCAGTGGCAGCACTATAGTAAACATTTGTCATGGAATGTTGGCTTGTCAAGCAAGGTTCAGCTCAAGGTTTTCTTCTTTGTTTGCACTCCAGTTAAGAAAGGGTTCTAACTTTCTAATCACAAGGCAATCGAGAAAAAGATGGTGAAGAACAATCTGTTGGTTTTATGTGTTAAAAGGAATAAGGAGAGCTCACATTATTAATTCTTCACTGCGAAGTTGCTATGAAATTATGAAATTATAGGACTTCAAAGTAGCATCAATACAGAACTTTGAAACACTCAAACTAAAGGTTTTCTGCACTGATTCTATTCTGACTGCCCTATAAAAAAAAAATGTATCAAAAAAAAGTATCTTTGTATCTTTTGGTTAAGATCAAGTTTTCTTCCCTCTTTCTATTTCTGGTGCCTCATGGACAATACTAGGCACTATGGTGGATGTCTTTATGGGCTGCAACAGCAATAGTAGTAAGAAGTGTACTGTCACTGTGTGGAAGATATACTAGGGTGTTTGCTATGGTCCCTTTGGTTAGAAAAAACATAATTCAAGGAGGTTTTTATACAACTCGAGCATGGATTCCTTTTGAAAGAACAAAATTTGTGCATTAATTCTAGCTTTGCGAAGGAATGAAAGATCCTGGTGTAGATGTTGGGGATTGTCTTAGTTTTGTCCCCCCCCCCCCCCTCTTTCCTTCTATTCTTTTTGGTTGTACTATAGTTATTATATTCATTCATTTCCTTTTTGTGCTGGATCTTCTTCATATACCTCCTGTATTCTTGGTATTGGCCCTTAATCCCTTGCTGTTCCAACTCCATCCCTAAATCCTAAATCTTAAAGCCTAAACTTCATATCATATTGTGTCATGATTATTCATGATTTGAAATGGATCACTTTTCTGGTCATAACAAGTGAAGCTTCTGTCACTCTGCAGGCTGGAATAAGTGGTGGTGGTAGCTTACCTAGTCATGTTGACAAATTTTTTGAGGTCTGGTACTTTACATATGTAACTTGTAAGCAGGATATTATTTTGTTATTTTTTTAACATTATTTGTTTTCTTTTGGTTAAAAATAATAACAATAATAATAATAATAATAATAATATGCAGGCTATTGGTGTGAAAGTGCAGAATGGATACGGTTTAACAGAAACTTCACCAGTTGTTGCTGCTCGACGACCTACATGTAATGTAAGCAGCATATTATCATCTGCATAATGTTATGCCAATATAATCTTTTCAAACATATTGCTTGCCCTTTCTGTTACTGTACTTATAATAAATGGATAAGCTTGCCATTTTGAAAGCAAGTTATCTGTTGTCAGGGTATCAAAGGAGTATTAAAACTCTATTTGATACTCTATGATTTTATTTCTGTAAATAGACTTGATTGTATAGCTATTTTGTTTCTGTTTTTTACTTAGTCTATTTTAGGTAGTTTCTTATTCCCTTTTATTCTTTCCTTATTTCATAGGATACTGATTTCCTATTTTATAATCAATCAGTTAATGTAATTCCCTCTATAAGAAGAGGAATCCTTGTACAGCAGAAATAAGAGATATTTTTTCTGAATACTTCAACTTGGTATCAGAGCCAGGTTTCTCCCTTCTTTTCCCTACGCCTCTGATCTGCGCTGCTGCCATGGCTGACAGTTCCTCAGCCACCAGCGATGACCAACCAAAGGGATCAACTCCTAAAGACTCATTGTCTCCAAAACAGGAGCAGAGAATCCTTCTTGGTGATTCCCACTCTGTTCAAATCACCTCATTTCGGCTTAATGGGTCAAACTACCTCCGGTGGTCCCAATCCGTTCAGATGTATATCCGTGGCAGAGGAAAGCTTGGATATCTCACTGGTGAGCGATCCCAACCAGACATCACAGACCCGCTGCATGATGTATGGGATGCTGAAAACTCCATGGTGATGACATGGTTGGTGAACTCCATGGAGGAAGACATCAGCAGCAACTACATGTGCTATTCCACAGCCAAAGAATTGTGGGATAGTGTCACGGAGATGTATTCTGATCTTGGAAATAAATCTCAGATTTATGAACTCACCTTACAAGCTAGAGAAATTCGGCAAGGAGGTGACAACGTGACAAGATACTTTCACTCCCTGAAGCGGGTATGGCAGGACCTTGATCTCTTCAACACTTACAAGTGGAAGTCAGCTGAGGATGTCAAACACCATCAGCAAACAGTGGAAGAAGGAAGAATATTTCAATTTCTTGCGGGTCTTAATGAAGAGTTAGATGACGTTCGTGGTAGAATTATTGGGAGAGCAACCTTACCTTCACTAGGTGAGGTCTTTGCGGAAGTTAGGAGGGAGGAAACTCGCAGAAGTGTGATGATGGGGAAGACCAAAGCTGATTCAACTTCCCCTGAGACTAATGCGCTTGTTGCAGAAACAGTTGCCCTTAAGAGTTCAACCAACCAGAAAAATTCCTCCAATCTTTGGTGTGATCATTGCAATAAACCACGTCACACTAGAGAAACCTGCTGGAAAATACATGGGAGACCAGCACATCTAAAGGGTAGCAAATCTGGTCCTAAAGCATCCAGACCTTTCCCTATAGCTCATGAAGCAGAAAAGACTGCTTTGAGCAAGGAACAAGTGGAGCAACTCATAAGGTTGTTAAAATCCAGTTCTTTATCTAGTACTCCTAGTGGTTCTTTGGCACAAACAGGTAATTTTAGTACCTCTAGCTCTCTTAACTGCACCTCAAATATGTGTGCACCTTGGATCATTGATTCAGGTGCTTCTGACCACATGACCAGCCTTTCTTCTTTATTTAAAACTTACTCTCCTTGTTCTGGAAATGAAAAAATCAGAATTGCAGATGGTAGTTTTTCATCAATTGCCGGAAAAGGTAGAATTACCTTATCCAACCACATTAACTTGGAAAATGTTTTACATGTACCAAAACTTTCCTGCAACCTTTTGTCTATTAGTAAAATCTGCAAGGATTCCAATTGCAATGTGAAGTTCTTTGACACTCATTGTATTTTTCAGGACCGGACTTCGGGGAAGATGATTGGCAGTGCTAAGATGATGGATGGACTCTATTACTTTGAGGATACTTCTGAGAATAAAATAGCTCAAGGTCATAGTGGTATAAGTTCGACCCCTGTGAGGGATCAAATAATGCTTTGGCACAATAGACTAGGGCATCCTAATTTTCAATATCTTAGGCATTTGTTTCCAAGTTTATTTAAAAATGTTGAATCCTCTTTTGAATGTGAAAGCTGTGTTCTTGCTAAAAGTCATAGAGTTCCTTATTCCTCTCAACCTTATCATGCATCTAAACCTTTTCATCTCATCCATAGTGATGTATGGGGACCATCGAAAATTACAACCCAATTTGGAAAAAGATGGTTTGTAACCTTTATAGATGATCACACCCGATTATGTTGGATCTACCTTATGCATGAAAAATCTGAAGTTCCCAATATATTCAAATATTTTTCACAAATGGTAGAAACACAATTTGACACAAAAATCTGTATTTTAAGAAGTGACAACGGAACTGAATATTTTAATAAAACTCTCGATGAGTTTCTCCAAAATAAAGGTATTCAGCATCAATCAACATGCCCAAATACTCCTCAACAGAATGGCACTGCTGAAAGGAAAAATAAACATCTCCTTGAAGTAGCCCGTGCCATTATGTTTGAGCGTAATGTCCCAAAATATTTGTGGGGGGATGCTGTCCTAACAGCAGCATATCTCATAAATAGAATGCCCACTCGTGTGTTAAATTATCACACACCTTTGGACACTTTCAAAACCTTTTTTCCAGCATGTCGATTACATACTGATCTACCTTTAAAAGTGTTTGGATGTACTGTTTTTATGCACACTTCTCCTACCTTTCGGTCTAAACTAGATCCAAGGGCAGAAAAATGCATTTTTGTTGGATATTCTCCAACCAAAAAAGGTTATAAATGTTTTAATCCTAGCACAAAGAAACTTCATGTTAGCATGGATGTTACCTTCTTGGAACATCAACCTTTTTTTCAAAAAAATTCCCTTCAGGGGGAGAATGTGAATGAAGACAATTTTTTAAATGAACCATTGCCCACTCCTATTTTGCACATTGAGGATACAGTTTTAACTGATCAAACAAATGAACATGTGGAAACAATTCCTAAAATTGATAAAGGAAACCTTATGTCAGACTTAGGTAGAGCCCAAACAGGGAAAGAAATACCATAGTCAAAACAGGAGCTTCGTGTTTATACTAGAAAATATCCAAAAAAGGGTAGAGATTAGCCCATCATCTCTGCATCAAGCCAACCAGAAATCCTGCATAGCGGTTCAGCAGAAATACCACAAGAACTTCCAGGTAACACTGAAATTCCTATTTCTAATACTGATCTGCCTATAGCAATCAGGAAAGGAACCAGAACTTGCACCCAAAAATCACCCAAAATCAGCACAAATCATCCCATTTCCAAATATGTTTCCTACCAAAACCTCTCCCAAAATCACCGAGCCTTTACCTCTAAAATTACAAATCTGTTTGTGCCTAGAAACATTGAGGAAGCATTAGATGATCCCAATTGGAAGTTAGCAGTCTTAGATGAGTTGAATGCACTTGGGAAGAATGAGACTTGGGAGATTGTAAATTTACCACATGATAAAAAGCAGGTGGGTTGTAAGTGGGTATTCAACATTAAATGCAAGGCTGATGGAAGTGTAGAAAGGTACAAGGCTAGATTGGTAGCAAAGGGATTCACTCAAACTTATGGAATAGATTATCAGGAGACTTTTGCTCCAGTTGCTAAACTTAACTCCATAAGGATTCTCTTATCCCTTGCTGCCAATTTTAAATGGCCTTTACATCAATTAGATGTGAAGAATGCTTTCTTGAATGGAGAACTAGAGGAGGAAGTGTTTATGAGTCTTCCCCCTGGTTTTGAGGAAGAACTTGGAAGAAATAAGGTGTGTAGACTAAAGAAGTCTCTGTATGGGCTGAAGCAATCTCCGAGAGCATGGTTTGAGCGGTTTGGAACTGTGGTAAAGGGACTCGGTTATATCCCAAGCCAAGCTGACCACACTGCTCTATAAACATTCGTAAAATAACAAAGTTGCTATCTTGATTGTATATGTGGATGATATTATCTTGACAGGTGATGATAGTGTGGAGCTCAAAAATTTGAAGGAGAAACTTGCCCAAGTTTTTGAAATCAAGGAACTTGGACCATTAAAATACTTCCTTGGAATTGAATTTGCTAGGTCTAAGGAAGGCATTTTTATGAACCAGCGAAAGTATATTCTGGATCTTCTAAAAGAAACGGGATTACTTGGATGCAAAGCTGCTGAAACACCCATGGAACCCAACATAAAATTGCAACCAGCTGAACTTGGAGAAATAGTGGACAAGGGAAGGTATCAGCGGCTGGTGGGAAGGCTGATATATCTATCTCATACACGTCCAGATATAGCATTTGCTGTGAGCATGGTAAGCCAGTTTATGCATGCACCGGGACCCGAACACTTGGAAGCAGTTTTTAGGATCCTAAGATACTTGAAGGGATCACCTGGAAAGGGACTACTCTATAAAAATCGTAAACACCTTCAAGTAGAAATTTACACTGATGCAGATTGGGCTGGAAGTATAACTGACCGAAGATCAACATCAGGTTATTGCACGTTTGTTGGAGGAAATCTGGTTAGGTGGAGAAGCAACAACAAAGTGTTGTAGCAAGGAGTAGTGCAGAAGCTGAATTCAGAGCAGTAGCTCATGGAATCTGTGAGGTATTATGGGTGGAAAAGCTTCTACAAGAATTGAAGGTTTTCAATTCTCCACCTATAAAGTTGTATTGTGACAACAAGTCTGCAATCTCCATTGCACACAACCCAGTTCTACATGACAGGACTAAGCATGTGGAAGTGGACAAACACTTCATCAGGGAGAAAATAGAAAGGGGACAGATCTGCATCACTTATGTTCCTACTGCAGAACAATTAGCAGACATCCTAACCAAAGGACTACCCAAGAAATCTTTTGACAATATAACCAGCAAGCTGTCTATGGAAGATATCTTCAAGCCAGCTTGAGGGGGAGTGTTGTCAGGGTATCAAAGGAGTATTAAAACTCTATTTGATACTCTATGATTTTATTTCTGTAAATAGACTTGATTGTATAGCTATTTTGTTTCTGTTTTTTACTTAGTCTATTTTAGGTAGTTTCTTATTCCCTTTTATTCTTTCCTTATTTCATAGGATACTGATTTCCTATTTTATAATCAATCAGTTAATGTAATTCCCTCTATAAGAAGAGGAATCCTTGTACAGCAGAAATAAGAGATATTTTTTCTGAATACTTCAACTTTATCTTTAGGTCCCATGATGTTCTTTCCCTCCACCTTATAATATATGTCTGTTCCCCTTTTTCATTTTTACTTTTACATATGAAGCTAATTCATGAAATTTTTCACCTTACTTCTACCCACATACCAAACACACCTTGGGAAGGGTTCTTCTTTAGAAAAGGAAAAGCTAAATGAGAGTTATACTAAATGTAGTGTGGCAACATGGCTACGTAATCTACTTTTCTTTCCCTTTTATTTAGTTTTCTTTCTCATAAGATACCCTACTTAATCTGTTAAGCTGACTGTATTGTATCCATGTAGAGGATGGTACTCATATTAATCGCAAAATTTGTGTTCTTGCAATTAGTTTTAACTTTGAGTCTGCAAAGAGTGGTGCTTGTATCTGAAAAGGTCACAGATTTAATCGTTTGAAGGTTATTGGATCTGTTGGGCATCCAATTAGGCATACAGAATTCAAAGTTGTAGATTCTGAAACTGGTGAAGTTCTTCCACCTGGTTCAAAGGGAATATTGAAAGTCAGGGGCCCACAATTGATGAAGGGATACTACAAGGTAAGTTACTTTGTCAAAATGTAAACACGTTGTGTCTACACATATGGCAGATATAGGGTGCGCTTGTTTAAGTCTACAGAAACAATGCTATATGATGTGGCATTCTTTATTTTATTTTATTTTTTGGCTTTTGTGGGGTTTTTTTTTTTTTTTTTGAGGTTTTAGCTTATTTTTAAAAATAACTGTTTTCTAATTCATGTCTTTTAATAATAAAGCATTTTTTCTTAAAACAGTACAAACAAACGGGCACATAAAAACATGAATATTACTAGAGTTGTTTATTTGTCTGTAAATATTTGATTGTCTGCCAAACTTGAAAATTGAAACCATGGTGCTCACTTGCATCTGCTCTGTAAGCATTCTTCAGATGACGAATTCTTCTTCTGGCAGGAAACACCTACCAGCAACCTGTGTAATGGTCACTGGTGTCAAAAATATTGCTCACCTAAGAGCTTGCATCACATGCATGGCATGTAATCTTATTGATATATGCTGGATCAAATTGTGACAATTACATGTCTTACTCTTGTATCAGAATCCTTCAGCTACAGATCAGGCCATAGATAGGGATGGCTGGCTGAATACTGGTGATTTAGGTTGGATTGTTCCCAACCATTCAACTGGACGGAGTCGTCATTCTGGTGGTGCGATTGTTGTGGAAGGCCGTGCTAAAGACACTATTGTGCTTTCAACAGGTAAACCAGAAGTTTGTGTATGTTGAATTGTTGGTCTTTGACTCCAGTTGTCTCCTCACTCTCTGTTATGTTATTTGAGGAACTAATGTTTGCGATTTACTTTACTGTGTGTATGGCTATGTCTAAAACTTTAATTAAGGCGGCTACTCAAGTGGTGAATTAGCTACTTGTTGAATTTTCATTTTTTTTTTTTTTTCTCAATCGAGTCTCTGCACTTCGGAATTGGCTTTCTAAGTTGTCACATGTTTACTGTGAGGCTTTAGGGGTTGTTTTCCATTTTTTGACCCTTGATAGCAACCATGCTCTTTCTCGTTGCATAAAAAGCCTGCTGATGATTGGTTTTCCCCTTTATGTAAGTACTAACTACTTGTTTCAATAAGAGTAGGTGAGAATGTTGAACCAACAGAACTTGAAGAAGCTGCCATGAAAAGCACCTTCATACAACAAATTGTTGTTATTGGCCAGGTGAATTAAGCTTTAATGCTTCAAACTTTTTATAGCACAAGGCCTACATTTAACTGTATATCACATATTACAAAATGAAATGATTTTACTGATTTAGTGATAACTGTGACATATAGGATAAGCGACGTCTTGGAGCCATAATTGTTCCTAACAAAGAAGAAGTCTTAAAAGCAGCGAGGGAATCATCAATTATAGATTCCAACAGTTCAGATGTCAGTCAGGAAAAAGTGACCAGCCTAATATATAGAGAATTAAAGACGTGGTAAGTCCTTGTTCACATATCTGTTATTAAGAAGTCGTTGATTGGAGGTTGAACAAAATGATATGGAGGATAAGTAGAATGAATTTTCAATGAAGGGGAGGGACAAGTAAAAGGAATCATTTTCGTTTTCGATTTTTTGAATCTGACTTCAAAATTCGAAAATAAGTTCCTATAAAACAAATTGCACTTTCAATATGGAAGTGTTATATGAAATGAAATTATATAAATTTTCTTTAATATGACTTAGTTTTTCAATATTAATTTGATGATAATACTTTTTATGTCTTAAACTATTCCATCTTAAGCTATTTATACATGTAAAGATGTATTTTATAATATTTTATAGAGTTGTTTGTTTTATTATGTAATATTGAGAATTATTTATATTATTATGCATAATATTGAAAATCTATATAAAATGTAATTAGATTTATGGTAGGTTAAAAATCTTTTATTAATTTTTATATAAATTATCAGGATGACGTTAAATAAGAATGCATAAATAAATATAATGGATATGCTTCAATTTGGTTTTAGAAATTATCAAAGAACACAAATGGAGTAGCAAAACACATGAATTTTGTATTTTAATTATTGAATTCCTCTGAAATATTGTAAAAATATATCCTAAATTAAATTTTAGATTTTGTAATTTATATATATTCTCTTCAATTTGATTGTAATAAATTATTTTAATATAAGACAATATAATAACATAATAAGTAAATATTAAAAACTTTAGAGAGATTAATTTGAATGTACTAACAGTATAAAAGAGTTATAAAATAATAGAGGATTGAATCAAATAATTTTATTAATATGTTAATATATAATTGAATGTCTATATAAAATTTCTTTACACTGATATTGCATGCAAATTAAATTTGATTTTAGAAATCTTTGTAAGAAATTAAACTGTTTCCATTTTATATTCTTAAAAATTTATACATATTAACTTTATTTTTTAATGCAGGGGTCAAAATTTGTGTTATACACAAATTTTTATTGATTATTTTATAACTTGAAATGTCATACATTCCATTTAAACTATTATTAACTATCCATTGCAAAATGATAAATCCGTGCCATGCCCCTCTGTGTGTGTGTGTGTGTGTGTGAAACAGGTTTTTAACTGAAGGAAAGTAGTAGATCTAAATGAAAAATTGACCTTTTCTCTATTCGCTGACCAACTGGTTTTCTTTTCGTATGCTCTTGTTTTCATTATTTATTTGCCTTATCTCCTTTTCTTGCTGTCCTTATTATGCAGGACGTCTGATTTTCCGTTTCAAATTGGGCCAATCCTTCTAGTAGATGATCCCTTTACGGTTAGATTGAACTTCATAGTAGTAGTATATCTTTATGTTATTTACATTACATGACGGAATTGACATATTTGGTTAATCATTTACTTTAATGACAGATTGATAATGGGCTGATGACACCCACCATGAAAATTCGAAGGGATAGAGCTGTGGCTCAATACAGGGACCAAATAGAGAACCTATACAAGTAAACGTGCCTAAAGCCAATGGTATGGCATGAGAGTTTTAATTGTGTATTAAGACAGTGTTGTAAAATCTTAAATTCTTCTCCGTGTGACAATCCTTGTTATTCAATAATGATACTTACACAGATCTCAGATATTAAATCATATCCGTTCATTTTTTTTTTTTTTAACTGTATCTTTCTCTTTTCCCACTCTTTCCCCTTGCAGCAATTGCTCATGTTAAATGTTTGTCGTTTGTGCACAAAATTGTTTGTTTAAGTATCATCGCCTTTTGTTATTATATTTATATCTACTCAATGGAAAATATCATTCTTTGAATATGTTTTTAACTAAAGTTAGTTGAATTCAAGTATGAGTTATATTAAATAATTTATTATATAGAAAGAATAGTTGTAAAAATAACTTACTAGATAGCAATAAGATAAAAGAGATAGAATTATGTGCTCATTGCAGCTAACTTGGTTAGTTTGCTTACACTTTGTTACTAAGTCACTAGTTTGACTCTCGCTTGCCCAACCTCTTATTTGTAGTTGAAGCCTAATAATAGTTTTCTGCATATATCGTTAAGCTTGGGATGTTTCGTATTTAATCCTTATGCTTCCTCTCGCGCTTTTAGTTTAAAAAGAAAAAAGAAGACAAAAGAGGTGGGACAACCAAAATCAAGAGAGAAAAGAGGAAAAAAAAAAAAAAAGAGGGGCAAACAAAGAGATATTAAAAGAAGGGGTTACTGAAACCATTATAAAAAAGATGAATCCTTCCATGGGGTCGGCTCCCTCAACCAGATCTGGAAGAGGGTAGCGCACTATACATAGAGAGGAAGAGCTGCGGCTAGGGTTATATCATTTGGGTCCCCTAACTTTTCACTATTAAGTTAAATATGTCTTATTATCCAAGTAGTCGATTCAATCTTCTTAGCTTCCTCAATTTTCTTAGCATACAATCTTTGATTTAACCAAATGATATACTCTACACATGTGATTACTTCTTTAGGTGTTATAATAGAAGAACGTATTTACATTAACAGTGAAGAATTAGAAGATCAAAATGAATAGAAAATTTGTAATTAGGGAGAATTAAAACAAACCAAAAATTAGTTAAAGGACCAAAACAAAATATGAAAATAAACTAAGGGATCATAAGGTCCAGTTTGCCTTTATTATATAAAAAGAGAGGTTATAAAGATGACTTATTAGGTAATAAAAAGATAAATATGTATTAAGAATAAGATGAATCAAACTAAAATTATACACTAACTAGGATAAGCTATTGCCCTCGCTTTATCATCTCTACTTTTAACAGTTAATGTGTCAATCCTCCTGTTGTTGTATCTTCTTACGGAATGGAAAGTGCTGTTTTGTTCCTTGGTATTTACGCGTCAGATTCGTTAGTAGCGATTGGCGTCGACTTAGATCACTTTATCCACGTGAAAACCATTTTTCTTTTATCTGATCCGAAGTTTTGAAGATCGAATCAATCATTCAACCAGTATTCATTCATGATTTATGTCATAACCGTAAATAACTTTCATTCAAGAACACTGCCGATTATTAAGTCATAATTGACAATTATCAGAATGCAAAAAGCATGTGTAAATCCAATTCCACCGATTTTTGAAACAAACAAGATACGTTACCAGCCATTGTCACATACATTTCTAATGTTAAAAAAAAAAAGTAAGTTAAAAATTTATTGTGTCTCTGTATTCGTGCTCGTCTCAGGATCAATGTTTCTAAGTTTCACAACATAGGCATCGCCGTTTTGGTCACTTGAATCGCAGCTCCCGCACTCCCAGCAAGCAAAAATGAAATAGTAGTCATATTCAACAAAAATAAATGAATAAAAATGGAAAAAAAAGGATCTCGGTTGCACTTGCATTGCCAGTTCTTTCAAGAATGCATTTACTCATGATGACAAGTGGCTGAAGGCAGAAGTATTGAGCAATCTTGATAGTGATTTCTCGAATCATAGTAAAACTTGCAACTTCCGTAAATTTTGATGCTCTTCTCGGTCTTTATTCCTGCAATGACATATGGGAGCCAACAACATGAACTGAGTCTTTGCAGTTAGTTATTGATCATCCAACATAAGCAAAACTGGGAGGCCATTAACACCATGTCTAATTAAAACCTTGAGCTCAGGTATCACATCAGATGAATAGTACTAACCTTGCACAACCATACACAGCCATAACATAAGCCAGGATACACTGCACTTAATTACATCGAGTGCAGAGTTTTAAATTGCCGACTGCTGTAATATATCACACTGCAATGTGGCTACTAATCACAAAAATTCGTTGCAACATAACCGTAATGTGGCCGCATCAGAGCCATAACAGGCTGCAACAGGCTAAGTTAGAAACACATAGATTTCATGGCGTAATAGCCACGATGCCCATTGCGATGGTAGCAACCGCGATGCCCACAACTGCAACCGCAACTGTCTAGTGGTTTGACACCTCTCAGCTCAAGCATCTGATAAGGGTGTGCTAGCATTCTTTAATTGCAAGGTTCTAAGTTCAAGATCAACGTTGAGGGAATCTCAATCAGAACTCACAAGTCACCAGAAATCATTGCACGAACATTTCCCATCTTTAAAATGGTGATATCTTGTAGTGTCTCGAACATAAATTTCCCTTCCTGCTATCGTGCTGACGAGCTTCAGAACAGTATGGCAGTCTCCACAAACGCGAAGGTTCTTGACTATACGTATAACAGTCCCTGGAACAGCCTTAAGAAGCCCGTAAGCCAGAGCCAACCTCTCACTATGCCAGAAAAGTTGTCTTTCCTTCTCTTGTTGATCCATGTCATGCAAAACTGAGCTAGTATCAGGAACATAACCCCTTTTCCTCATCTCTGCATCCAACTCCCTCATTAAAGCTGCAATCTCATCCTTCATCGAATGAGAAGTCTCTCCAGCATAAAACACATAGCTCTCCTTTCCCAACTCAATGCAGCTATACCCTGGTTCCTTCTTAACTTCCATGACCATCATCAACTTCCTCACCTTTGAAACATTTTCCCACATACCAGCCCCAGCATAAACATTAGATAACAATATATAAGAGGAAGGATCTTCAGGCTTCAAACTCAATAGTCGATCAGCAATCCTAATTGCCATCTTGGTGTTACCGTGGCGCTTACAAGCACTGAGCAAAGCAGCCCAAGTAGGTTCATCGGGGCAAAACGGCATCATCCTGATGAGATTCTCTGCCTCTTCAAGGTACCCGGATCGGCTCAAAAGATCCAGCAAACAAGTATAATGCTGCAGGGAAGGCCTAATTCCATGATCCTCCACCATAGACTTGAACAATTCGCGGCCCTCGCTGACCAAACCAACGTGACTGCACGCGTACATCAACCCAACAAATGTTACCTCATTTGGCTTCACCCCTGCGGAAACCATGCCGTCATACAAAGCCAACGCCTCCTCAGCTCTCCCATGCTGAGCGCTGCCAACAATGATGGAAGTCCAAGAAACCACATCCTTCCTCCACATCCCAAAGAACACCCCCTTCGCCGCAACAAGGTCACTGCACTTGGCATACATATCCACAAGAGCGTTGCTCACAAACACACAAGACTCGAACCCGAGACCAATCACCAAACCATGCACCTGCTTGCCAAGCTCCCAAAGAGCCAAATTCGCACAACCCCCAACCACACTCGAGAGCACCAAAGGGTCCACAATCTCAACCCCTTCACGGAGCATTTTCACAAACAGGCGCAACGCATCAACACCATTCCCGCTCTGAACAAATCCAGAAATCAAAGCCGTCCAAGCAAACAAGTCCCTATTGGGAACCTCACGGAACAGTTTCAAAGCCTCGGACTTCAAACCGTTCCTTGCGTACCCAGAAATCATTGACGTCCAAGAGGCCTTATTAAACGACGAGATGGAGTCGAAAACGGCGCGCCCGTAACGTGGCAGCCCGAACTTCGCGTACATGTCGACGAGCGAGGACCTAACGACGTCGTCTTGAGAGAAGGGGGAGAGAATGAAGCGCGCGTGGAGCTGCTTCCCTTGGCTGACGTGGAGGGGGCCGAGGGAGGCGAGGGACTTGATGAGTGTGGCGAAGACGAAGTGGTCGGGTCGGGTGGGGTGGGAGCGGAGGATGGGGAGGGAGAGGGAGAGGGCGGCGCGGGGGAGGGCGGCGAGGTTGCAGGCGGAGAGGGCGGAGGCCCAGGCGACGGGATGGGGCGGGTGGTCGGAGAGGTGGCGGAAGAGGCGGAGGGCGTGGTGGGGGAGGCCGCATTTGCCGTAGGCGTCGATGAGGGTGGCGGGGAAGGGGTGGTGGTGGTGGAGGCCGGACTTGATGATGTGGGCGTGGAGGGCCTGGGCAAGGGATGGGTCGCGGCGTGCCAGGGAGAGGTGGGAGCGGAGGAGTGCGTGTGCATTGTGAGGGAATGACATTCATCAACTGTCGTCACCACCATTCGACAGCTCTCTTCTCGTTCGCCCAACCTTTGCGTTCAGCGGCTAAAGTTGAAGAAGGGGAAAAGTTCGTGATGGCGAGTTTATACGTGACAAGTAGCATCTATGTTTGAAACTATCAGCACATTTTATCGGCCCGATGCAATTTATCCTGCCACTGCATCAAAAAGAAAGAAAAAAAAAAAGGGAAAAATAATTTCCGACTTGAAAAAGATCACATCTCCTATCGTAGGATTTGGAATTGAAAAATAAAAGTAATAAATGCATGCAACTGTAAGCATACTTTGTGAACAACAGAATAAGTCAATATGGTAGATGATGTACAATAATAGCATTTTCTTGTGCCTTCCAAAACCCTTGAATATTTCACAATGATTTTAGACTTTGTGCTCTTGAACTATCAAATAACTTCTTACAGAATATGAATGTGATCATTTTGAGTCTTTGATTTTTGAATTGTATGCTATAATCATGTTGATGTTATATACTGCACAATCTGATTTCGAAAAGAATATTTTACATTAATCTCAATATGCATTGATGGAGTGCAAATATATTCCAAGTTATTAGAGTTTTATGAGATTGGTATTCATAATTAATGCTTTTTGTTCCAATGTTAAATTTTGCAAGAATCCTATCCAGTGAATTGTCATTCAGTGGTATGCTATGCTGGTTCTCCATTTTTTTCTTATACTTTATTTCATATCAAACTTTCAGTTGGAGGAAGCAATATTGGACTTCGCCGAAGGCTTGAGAGTTATTGGAGTTAGATCGGATGAGAAGATTGCACTTTTTGCTGATAATTCATGCCGCTGGCTTGTAGCAGACCAGGGTGTGTGAACTTTGTGTATTCTTTATGAGCTCAATGCCTTAGTAACCAGAGTGTACTTTCTAATCCACTCTCAGTGTAGTGTTTGTGATGCCACAGTTTTAAATTTCAAAACAGGGGAAAGGAAATAATAAAAGGAATAAGGGCTTTTTAATCTTTTAAATATTAAGTTTTAACAAAAAAGAAGGGGAATAAATGAAAGGTGGGAATTGCACCCACCATATCACATTTTCTCTTTTTCCCTTTTTTTTTTTTTGTTTCTGTTCAACTTTCTTCTTCCTCTTCTATTCCTCATTTTTTTTCTTTTTCTTTTTTTTTTTTCCTTCTTCTTATTTTTACCATCAAAGCTCCTTTTTCTTTTATTTTATCGCAAAAGTTTGATATCCATTAGCCCTTAAAGCTTGAGGTGAGTTATTAATCTCAAATTTTTTTCCTTATGAGTAAATTTTAGAGGTTATCTCAAATTTAGGGAGTAATAATAAAATAGCACGTGAGTATTATTTCAAGATTTTGCTTAATAATAGGCATGTTAATTATTAGACTATCTCCAAATGAATTATCTAAGCTTATCAAAATTATTTATATTGATCAGATCCTCCTGATACAGTGCCAGTTACTCTTTCCGGAATTGTTGGGGAGCAGCTCAATTGATTCCTCTTTATAGTGAGTGGTTATTTATTTAGTGGCAATAGTTTTAAATTTATTTTTATAAGAGAAACTAACCTGTTAAAGCTAATAATTTGATTCTATGCTAATATTTGATTTGCATAGTCATTTCAGCTAATTGATTTCTCTTTCTAAAATGATAATTGAGTTTCTTTAGATACTGATAGCTAATTTAATATTTTGGGTATCCTCTTAGTTATTATTTCAATGCCACCTGTTGCTATTCTTTCTTATTTTATGGTTTATTTATAATGAATTATAAAAGTTTATTTCTTGCAAGAATTGAATTTTGTAGAAGCTAACTTATTGAATTTAAGTGTTTCATTTTATAATAAATTTATGTTCAGAAAACCATGACGGGTTCTAATTTAGAACGCTGTTCACCGCTAGCGAAGAGATATAGCGATACCGTTCGCCGTTAGCGAAGAGATATAATAGCCTATGTGCACATAGTATATTTAGATGAGATAGTACTGGGTGAGACAAGGCCCCCGGCTTGAGATGAACTCATAATTATGATCATATGGGTTGAGACCACTCTCCAAAAAAATATAGTTCTTCTTAGGTAACCCTTGTGGAGTAATCGATTTGATGAAAGATTTGATTCTATGTTGGTAAAGTCTAATTATGAAGTTGATTAAGACAATATATTAAGAATTATCGAGTTTCTGTTTAAAAGGTTTTTTAATGAAGGATGTGGACAAGGTTCTATTTATGGAAAATATTTGAAAAATATAGAATTGACAAACTATTGCTTCAACCAAATTCTTTGGTAAATGTATGATTGTTAAGTTATTTTCTTTTATTTTAAAAGTTCGTGCATAATTTAGTTTCTCCTTTCTGTCCACTATGTTTATATACCGTCACTAAGTCTGTATGACTCACCCTATTTCCTTTCTTTCTCTTCAGATTCACAAGATACTGAGTAGCAGGTTCCTGGGATTAGTTATTCTACCTAAGATATTCCTTTTGGTAGGCTTTTACTGTGGAAAAAGGCTCCTATTTTGTCGACCCCAGTATTTTGCAGCTGGAGAGCATAGGATCAGTTTTTTTTGGATAATGTATTTAGCCATAATGTGTAATATTCTAGCTGTTGCTTCTGGCTGTTATATTTGATATAAAATAGGTTTGTATTTTTTTTTTTGGGTTCTTCGATTTTTAGGGGAGACTCTACTGAATTGTTGGTAGCTCCAATACTTAAGTTGCTAAATTATATGGATAGAATTTTGTTATTAGGCTTGCTAGGTTAAGTAAACCAGATTGACTTGTGCGCCGATCACAGCCTATGTTTGGGACATGACAAAAATTGGTATCAAAGCATGGGTAGTATGTCCTAAAGGCTGCAAAATATGGATAATCATAGAATCTTGCTTGTAATTTGTGTACCCGGGCACAACGTACAGGCAAGAGGCTATGAGTGACCATTGTTAAACTGGAGTTTTTTGTTCAAGTTATTATAATCTGTTTAGTGTTGTCCTTTCAATTCTCCTTCCTTGATTTTACCTATTTTTGTTCTTTGTTCATGTCCTAGGTGACGATGCCACCAAGAATGAAACCTGCTAGGGAGCCGATTACTGATGAGGCTTCCACTCAACTTCATGCAGTACCCCTACGAGGCCGTGGATGTGGTTGCGATCGTGGGAGACATGGACGGGGTGGTAGGATGCCTGAGGTAGTGGTTTCTAGAGCTAGGCGTGAGGATCCCGCTTTAGCTGAATTAGTTACCGGGATGCATAATATGCAATAAACGGTTCAGCAATTAGTGAATGTTCTCCAGTATTTTGCAGCTAGAGGGCATGGGATCAGTTGTTTTTGGATTATGTATTTAGCCATAACATGTAATATTCTGGCTAATGCTTTTGGCTGTTATATTTGATATAAAACAGGTTTGTATGTTTTTTTGGGTTCTTTGGTTTTTAGGGGAGATTCTGCCGAATTTTTGGTAGCCCCAATACTTAAGTTGCTAAATTATATGGATAGAATTTTGTTATTAGGCTTGTCAGGTTAAGTAAACCAGATTGACTTGTGCGCCGGTCACAGCCTATGTTTGGGACATGACAAAAATTGGTATCAAAGCATGGGTAGTAGGTCCTAAAGACTCCAAAATATGGACAATCATAGAATCTTGCTTGTAATTTGTGTATTCAGGCACAATGTACAGGCAAGAGGTTATGAGTGACCACTGTTAAACTGGAGTTTTTTGTTCGAGTTATTATAATCTATTTAGTGTTGTCCTTTCAATTCTCCTTCCTTAATTTTACCTATTTTTATTCTTTGTTCATATCCTAGGTGACGATGCCACCAAGGATGAGACCTGCTAGGGAGCCAATTACCGATGAGGCTTCCACTCAACTTCATGCAGTACCCCTACGAGGTCGCGGACGTGGTTGCGGTCGTGGGAGACGTGGACAGGGTGGTAGGATGCCTGAGGTAGTGGTTTCTAGAGCTAGGCATGGGGATCCCGCTTTAGCTGAATTAGCTATCGGGATGCATAATATGCAACAAATGGTTCAGCAATTAGTGAATGTTCTTAGTGGAAACCAACAGTCTCAAGGGGATCAAAATCAGGAGGACTCAGAGTCTAGTCCGGAGAAGACTCAAGCTGAGCCGCCATCTATTCAACATAAGGGAATAGAAGTTTCTTTGTCTGTATTCACGAGGCATAATCCTCCCGGATTTAGTGGTCCAGACTCAAATGAAGATCCTCAGAAGTTTTTGGATGATGTGACATGGATATGCAGAGCTTTAGGATGTTCTTCTACTTGGATGGTTAAGTTGGCAACTTTTCAACTGTAAGACTTAGCTAGAGGGTGGTATCAGACTGTGCTTTGCGGAAGGCAAGCAGGATCACCCCTGTTGGCATGGGATGAGTTTAATAATTTGTTCTTAGCCTATTTCCTACCAAAGAGTATCCGAGTTAGTAGAGCACGGGAATTTGAGTCTCTTGTGCAGACAGGCCAGATGACTGTAGCAGATTACCATATCCAGTTTGAGAGACTTTCTCTATATGCATAACACTTTGTGGCTACAGAAGAATTACGGGTTCAACGCTTTGTTGAAGGTTTGAGACCCTACATATTTAGAGTATTAGCAGAGATCGATAATACATGCTCAGGAGGGTAATTGGGTCATTCCAACACTAAAAAAGAGCTTGTTTCTAGCAAGTTGGTTCTGTCTTGGATATCAAGCAATCTAAGAGCTCATTTCAAGTTCCTTGGAGATCAAGAAATCAAGTTTAATTCAAGTAACTTGGAAAGCAAGCAATCTGATCATGTTGGAGATATGTTTAGATTGTGGCTAGATTCTTTTTTAATTGTTTTGACTTAGTCTAGATTTATTTAGATTTAAATTAAATTAGTTTATCTTTTAAGATTTAAATCAAATATGATCTAATATATAAAGATCAACTCTGATTTAAATTATTTAGAAATAAATCTTTTAGAATATAATCATATTTTTAATTTTTGAATTTTAGTTTCAAATCAGATCTTTTGAAATAGAATTAGATAATTTCCATTTTTAGGATTTATAGAATTTTTATCATATAGTTTTTATCATGGTTTAACTATCAATACAGTTGTGAGGTTTTCCTCATTTTGTTCTGTGTGATGCAAAATTTTCTATCCTTTCCTTGTTATCTATGTTTCCAAGGACAGATTTCTTGGGGTTTATGTCACGACCCAAGCCCCGGCCGTGACCAGTGCATAGGGAGAAGTCCCTACGCAAGCCTTCCACCACAGAATTTTATAAAAATTTCGACAGAGTCCCCTTTGTAATTAAGATATTTCCTAATTATAAAATGTTGTCCTGCAAGACAAACAAACACAATCTTCTATTGGGGATCCAGGTATTCTCAGAATACACCCCTTAGCACACAGTATAACAATGAAATATATATTTGTTCATATACAAGAATTCTTCCAAAATACATAACATTAAATTATGTAGAAAACCAAATCCTTTTAAGAAATCCAACAACATATTGTAAACAAATGAAATACAATAGAATCAATATAATCAGGTCAAGGCTGGACCTTGGGTGTAGTACCATGGAGTTACATACTAAGATTACAACTGAAATAGAATTACAAATCAGGGCCCTTACTATTGAGACTCACCAAAATAAGAATCTAATGATGCTGAGCAGAAGAGTCGACTCCCAAGTCTGAACCTGTATCTGAAAAGCATATAATAACCACGGGGTCAGTTTTGAGAAACTCAGTGAGAGATAAAGTGTCCCTAACACACATGAGACAATGTGCTAAATTGGGGATATTGAGGTAATACAATAATATATATAATGAAACAAAAATAGAAATCTTAATCAAATATTATCCAAATTTTCTTTTCCAAAAATTGAGTCTATCTATTCTAGGATAATCCGTCAGGAATCACACTTAGGTGACATTTCCTTTGTGTGAAACTCGTAATCAGGCACGCACCACTCTTTTCGTGGCCGTGAATATCAGGCACGCATCACACTATATGTATGACCATAAATAACAGGCACGCACCACTCTCTTGAATGGCCATGAAATACAACATCCTAGGTGCACCCAGGACTAACGCCTACTGTTGTTAGCCTACAGATCCTGACCTAGACTTTCTCAAGTCTTTCTTTTCCATAATATAGAACATTTAATAAAGATTCTTATAAAACGTACTAATATACCTTATATAAAACAATGAAGTTGTAACTTCAAGAAAAATAAAGCTTTGATACCTTAATAAATAAAAAATGAACAAAAGTCCAAAGCTTTTATCTAAAAACCTTTCAAAACAAAGAAAATTTTCCAAAGTTTAATAGGAAACCAAGATAATAAATATTCGCCACTTTTTTCCTTTTGAAAATTAAGTCATTGTCTCATATGAACCAGTAGAAATAGATAAGCTACCAAAATTTAAATTATATTGCTAAGACATACCAAATCATTTGCATATGTGTATATATATAGATAAAATACATTAAAACTAAGATATGGATAAACTATCTACTCATAGACTTAGTGCCAATCACGGAATCCTAACCCCATGAACTCAGAGAGCCAAAGCCAGTCCTTTAGGGGGTATATACTATCAATAATATGGCAATTTAATTTAAGGTCTGTCACTTAGACTTAGGATTAATCTACTTTACTTCCAGATATGAAAATTCCTAATTCTTCTAACCTAAGATTTCAAGAATTCTACTAACAATCAAGAAGTTGAAATTCTTTAAGAAGAAGTGGAAATGAGGCATGAGAATTACCGTTAGAATTGGAGTGAAGAGGAAATTGATAGAGATATGCCCTCCAACTTCAAATCCACCCAAGCAAGTATGAGAGAAGGAGGAACAGATTAAATGGATGATTTGTGTTTAAAAGGAGTGAAGATTGTATTGTTATTGTTGATTTAGTTGTAAATGATGGAATGGAGTTAATAGATGTAAGGAATGGTGAAAGAAGGAATTCTAGAGAGAAGGGAGAGAGTTTGGGTTAGAGAGAGAAGGAGAATTTCAAAAATGAGGGTGTGGGACGCGTCTTGGCTTATATATTGACCTTCGATAATTGATTACCACGACCAACTAGCCGGTAATCGATTACCAAGTCTGGTAATCGATTACCACAAACCCAGAACTGGAAAATTTTTAACCCGTGAACATACAGAGGGGATTGTAATCGATTATCAACTCTAAAAATTTGGTTCCCTCCTCCTGTAGTCATTTCCCAAGTTTAGTGCACAAACTTATTTACATTTCTTTTTAACTTTACTCTCCATTAACTTTAAAACATAAATGTAAATAAGGAAATACCTCCTATTTGGATTCAATAAAAATATCTAAAAATTCAAAATCCTTAGGAATCAAAATCCAACTTTTTGGTTTTAGTGTAATTCTCCAAAAACTTGCATTTTTATGAACTTGAGGATTGAAAACGAAGGGGTTATCCATTCCCTAAAATTCATTAAAAATCCCTCTTCAACTCATTGATGCCTAGGTAACCATTACCGGGACTTTTGATTTTAAGAAAATACCTCAAAGCTATAGCCTTCCAAGGAGGCATAGGATTCAGACTTAGAATTTTTCAGGTTCCGATTTCGATACAAAACTGCAACCCAAGCTAGGGTGTTACAGTTTAGTAGGGATTTCCTTATTATCTACGTTTTCAAGGATAGATTTCTTGGGGGTTTAGTAAAGAGGGTCTTTATCCTAAATCTTATTTTCTATCAAAGTGTGTGCTTGGGGTTTCTGGATCTTTATATCCACGGGGTTCCTCATCATTTGGTATTCAAAGTAAGATGTAGATAAATTCCTATTTATTTATCTTTGTCTTTTATGTTTCTCTTTTATCTTCTTTTCATGTCCGTTAGCATTCTTGTTTTTTTGCGTTTGTGCATTCTATCCTTTTGTGTTGTTGTCGCGTCTTTATCTATCTCTATGTTTCTTCTCTATCTGGCATTTGCCTTTTTGTTCTTAGTTTAGATCCGAAAAAAAAAGTAAAAAAAAAAAAAAAGAGAAGAAATCAGAAAAGATGAGGATTATAAGCATAATTTTTTTTCCCGTTGATCTAGGTTGTCAAGGACATGTTCTTTGAAGGTCTAGTAGGGAAATTCTTTCCTTTGATCTAGGTTGCTATGGACAGATTTTATAGAGATCTAGTAGGAAAATCCTTTTCCGGTGACCTAGGTTGCTAAGAACAGGTTTCTTAGAGGTCTAGTAAGAAAATCCTATATTTACTATCCTTTGTTTCTATTTCGTTTCCACTTTGTTAATTTTATTTCCTTACTTTTTTTTTTTTGCGTTTTGAGTCTCGTTTCCTTAATTGTTGTGTCTACTTTGTCCATTTTTTTTTATATTTGAGTTATATTCAGTTCAAAAAAATTGAAAAAAAAAAGAAAGAAAAAAAAGAAGGAAAAAAGGTCAAAAAAAAGAAAAAGAAAGAAGGAAAAAAAAAGAGAGAAAAAAAGGGAAAAAAAGATAGAGGAGAGAGTGTTAGTGAGATTCTTCAATTGTAGGTTCTTAGATGGCTTCATGGAGGAAAGGCAATGGTGGAGATATCTTTGAAGATTACAAAGGCAAGATTTGAGGGTAAATCTTTTTGAAGAGGGGGAGAATGATACATGCCCAGGAGGGTAATTAGGTCATTCTAACATTGAAAAAAAGCTTATTTCTAGCAAGTTGGCTCTGCCTTAGAGATCAAGCAATCCAAGAGCTCATTTCAAGTTCCTTAGAGATCAAGGAATCAAGCTTAATTAAAGTAACTTGAAAAGCAAGCAATCTGATCATGTTGGAGATATGTTTAGATTGTGGCTAGCTTCTTTTTTGATTTGTTTTGACTTAGTCTAGATTTATTTAAATTTAAATTAAATTAGTTCATCTTTTAAGATTTAAATCAAATCTGATATAATCTATAAAGATCAAATCTGATTTAAATTACTTAGAAATAAATCTTTTAGAATAGAATCATATCTTTAATTTTTGAATTTTAGTTTCAAATCAGATCTTTTGAAATAGAATTAGATAATTTCTATTTTAGGATTTATAGAATTTTTATCATGTAATTTTTATCATGGTTTAACTATCAATATAGTTGTGAGGTTTTCCTCATTTTGTTCTATGTGATGCAAAATTTTCTATCATTTTCCTGTTATCTACGTTTCAAAGAACTGGTTTCTTACGGGTTTAGTAGGGATTTCCCTATTGTCTACATTTCTAAGGATAGGTTTCTTGGGGGTTTAGTAACGAGGGTCTTTATCCTAAATCTTGTTTTCTATCAAAGTATGTGCCTGGGGTTTCTGGATCTTTATATCCACGGGGTTTCTCATCATACACTATTTGATTCTAGAGCTACATATTCTTTTGTGTCCGCTTCTTTTGCATCCCCTTCTTTTGCATCTTGCCTTAAGCCACGCCTATGGGTGATTCCTTATTGGCTAATTTAGTTTATAGATCATGTAAGGTGCTAGTTGGAGGTAAACTCTCGATAGTAGACTTGATAGTATTTGATATGGTAGATTTTGATATAATATTAGGCATGGATTGGCTAGCGTCTTGTCATGGTAACTTACATTGCCACAATAAAGTGGTAAAGTTCAGTGTGCCGGGTGAACCGACTTTCACATTTCAAGGTGATTGAGATTGGTCACCAAACAACTTGATTTCAGCAATGGTTGCTTAGAAGTTGCTAAAAAAGGGTTGTTTGGGGTATTTAGCAGTGGTGATTAATACTAGTATATCACAGGGGAGTTTGGAGCATATTCCAGTGGTATGTGAATATCCTGATATTTTTCCTGAAGAGTTGTCAAGGTGACCACCTGACAGAGAGATAGAGTTTTGTATAGATTTACTTCCAAATACTCAACCAATTTCTATACCCCCATATCAAATGGCTGTAGCTGAACTTAAGAAGTTGATACAACAATTGAAGGATCTTCTTGATAAGGGTTTCATCCGCCCTAGTTGTTCTCCTTGGGGTGCACCTGTGCTATTTGTTAAGAAGAAAGATGGCTCACTTCGTTTGTGTCTTGATTATCGGCAGTTGAATAAGGTGACAATGAAAAATAAATATCCCCCTCCTCGCATTGATGACTTATTTGATCAACTTCAAGGATCCCAATATTTCTCAAAGATTGATTTGCGATCTGGGTACCATCAGCTAAAAATACGGGGTGAAGACATTCCTAAGACAGTTTTCTGTACTCGCTATGGACACTAGAAGTTCTTGGTTATGTCTTTTGGACTTACCAATGCCCTTGCAGCTTTTATGGACTTGATGAATCATATCTTTAGGCCTTTCTTGGATCACTTTGTGATAGTCTTCATCGATGACATCTTAGTGTACTCCAAGAGTAAGGAAGAGCATGAGCAGCACTTGAGATTAGCTTTACAGACATTGAGAGAGCACAAGCTATATGCTAAGTTCTCCAAATGTAAGTTCTGGATAGAGAGCGTGACTTTCTTCGGTCATGTGGTGTCTAAAGAAGGGATAAGTGTTAACTTAAAGAAGGTAGAAGCGGTGCAAAATTGGTCTAGGCCTATATCCATGACAGAGATCCGCAGTTTCCTTGGACTTGCTGGATATTATCATTAGTTTGTCAAGAATTTCTCTCAAATAGCAGCTCCTTTGACTAGTTAACACAAAATCAGGTTAAGTTTCAATGGACTAATGCATGTGAGCAAACTTTTCAACAATTGAAGAGTTGTTTGAGATCTACTCCGGTGTTAGCATTACCTACCTCGGGCGGTGGTTATGTAGTTTATTATAGAGTTGGTCTTGGATTCGTGTTGATGCAACAGGGGAGAGTTATTGCTTATGCTTCTAGACAGCTTAAGAAGCATGAATAGAACTATCCTACACATGATTTGGAAAATGGCAGCGGTGATATTTACCCTCAAGATCTGGAGGCACTATTTATATGGTGAAACATGCGAGATCTATACTGATCATAAGAGCCTCAAGTATATCTTTCAGCAGAAGGATTTGAATTTAAGGCAGAGAATGTGGATGGAGCTCCTGAAGGACTATGATTGCACGATTTTGTATCATCCAGGAAAAGCGAATGTAGTGGCCGATGCTTTGAGTAGGAAATCCATGGGTAGTCTTGCCTACATAGTTGAGGTTAGAAGACCAATAGTGAAGGAGTTCCAAGAACTTGTAGATACAAGGGTGAAGTTTGAAATTTTAGGTAAAAAGTCACTAATAGCACAAGTTCAAGTTCGTTCAACCTTGGTGGATAGTGTTAAGGGTAGCCAAGGAAAAGACCCTCATTTGAGGAAGATTATGGAAAAGGTCCGGGCAGGCAAAGTTTCTAACTTTGTGATTGATTCTGCAGGTGTCTTGCGTTTTGGCAAACGCTTATGTGTACTTGATCTAGTAGACTTGAAGAAGAAAATATTAGAGGAAGCCCGTCATTCTTCTTACACTATTCACCCAGGTTCTATGAAGATGAATCAAGATATAAAAGAATTCTATTGGTGGGAAAGGAAGAAAAAGGAGATAGCTAAGTTTGTGTCCAAATGCTTGGTGTGCCAGCAGGTGAAGGCTGAGCATCAAAAGCCTAGTGGTTTGCTCCAACAGATTGAGATACCTGAATGGAAGTGGGAGAGAATCACTATAGATTTTGTGACGAGGTTGCCTAAAACCTCAAGGGGTTATGACTCAGCTTGGGTAATTGTGGACCGACTGACTAAGTCTGTGCACTTTTTGCCTGTTAAGACTTCTTACATAGCAGCTTAGTATGCCAAACTTTATTTAGAGAAGATTGTATCCTTACATGGAGTGCCTTTGCCTATAATATCTGATCAAGGGTCTCAATTCATAGCTCAATTTTGGAAATCTTTTCAAACAGCCTTAGGAACTCGATTGAACTTAAGCACTGCTTTTCATCCTCAGACAGATGGTCAGTCTAAAAGAACAATACAGATTTTGGAGGATATGTTTCGAGCTTATGTCCTAGACTTCAGAGGGAGTTGGGACTAGTATCTACCTTTAATGGAATTTGCTTACAACAATAGTTATCAATCTAGTATCCAAATGGCACTATTTGAGGCTTTATATGGAAGGTGTTGTAGATAACCGATTAGTTAGTTTGAAGCTGGGCAATTTGAACTTGTTGGCCTAGACTTGATACAGGAAGCTATTGAGAAGGTCCAACTAATCCGAAAATGTTTAGTGACTGCTCAAAGTAGGCAAAAGTCTTATGCGGATCAGAGGCGTCGATCTTTGGGGTTTGGTGTAGGAGAATGTGTTTCTATTCCCCTATGAAAGGCATCTTGAGGTTTGGAAAGAAAGAAAAATTTAGCCCAAGGTTTATTGGACCTTTTGAGATATTAGAGAGAGTATGGCAAACTGCTTATCGCTTAGCCCTTCCACCCAATCTTTCAAATGTTAATCCAGTTTTCTATGTATCAATGCTATGGAAGTATGTTCATGATCCTTCTCACATTATTCAACATAATTTGGTTGAGCTTGATGAGAACCTAACCTGTAATGAGCAACCAGTGACAATCATAGATAGACTAGTGAAGCATCTATAATTTAAGGATGTTGCGACAGTGAAGGTCGTTTGGTGGGGACCATCTAGAAAAGAAACGACATGGGAACCTGAAGCGATCATGCGAGACAAATACCCACACCTTTTCTATATTCAAGGTTCATTGATATCTCAAAATTCGAGGACGAATTTTTTTTTAAGAGGGGAGTTATTGTGATGCCACGATTTTAAATTTCAAAGTAGGGGAAAGGAAATAATAAAAGGGATAAGGGCTTTTTAGTCTTTTGAGTATTAAGTTTAAAAAAAAAAAGAGGGGGAATAAATGAAAGGTGGGAATTGCACCCACCATATCACACTTTCTCTTTTACCTTTTCCTTCATTTCTGTTCAGCTTTCTTCTTACTCTTATGTTCCTCGTTTTCTTTCTTTTTCTTTTTCTTTTCTTCTTCTTATTTTTACCATCAAAGCTCCTTTTTCTTTTAGTTTGTCGCAAAAGTTTGATATCCAATAGCTCTTAAAGCTTGAGGTGAGTTCCTAATCTCAAACCTTTTTCCTTATGAGTAAATTTTAGATGTTATCTTAAATTTAGGGAGTAGTAATAAAATAGTATGTGAGTAATATTTCGGGATTTTGCTTAATAATAGTCAAGTTAATTATTAGACTATTTCCAAATGAATTATCTAAGCTTGTCAAAATTATTTGTGGTGATCAGATCCTCCTAATATAGTGCCAGTTACTCCTTCTGGAGCTGTTGGGGAGCAGCTCGATTGATTCCTCTTTGTAGTGAGTGGTTATTTACTTAGTAGCAATAATTTTAAATTTATTTTTATAGGAGAAACTAACCTGTTAAAGCTAATAATTTGATTCTATGCTAATAATTGATTTGGATAGTCATTTCAGCCGATTGATTTCCCTTTCTAAAATGATAATTGAGTTTCTTTAGATATTGATAAATGATTTAATACTTTGGATATCCTCTTAGTTATTATTTCAATGCCACCTGTTGCTATTCTTTCTTGTTTTATGGTTTATTTATAATGAATTATAAAAGTTTATTTCTTGCAAGAATTGAATTTTATAGAAGTTGACTTATTGAATTTAAGTGTTTCATTTTATAATAAATTTATATTCAGAAAACCATGATGGGCTCTAAGTTAGAACGCCATTCACCGCTAGTGAAGAGATATAGCGGTACCATTCGCCGTTAGCAAAGAAATATAATGGCCTATGTGCACATAGTATATTTAGATAAGATAGTACTGGGCGAGGTAAGGCTCCCAGCTTGAGATGAGCTCATAATTATGATCAGATGGGTTGAGACCACTCCCCATAAAAATATAGTTCTTCTTGGGTAACCCTCATGGAGTAATCGATTTCATGAAAGATTTGGTTCTATGTTGGCAAAGTCTAATTATGAAGTTGATTAAGACAATATATTAAGAATTATTGAGTTTCTGTTTAAAAGGTTTTTTAATGAAGGATGTGGACAAGATTTTATTTATGGAAAATATTTGGAAAATACAGAATTGACAAATCATTGCTTCAATCAAATTCTTTGGTAAATGTATGATTGTTAAGTTATTTTCTTTTATTTTAAAAGTTCGCGCGTGATTTAGTTTCTCCTTCCTGTCCACTTTGTTTATATACCCTCACTGAGTCTGTATGACTCATTCTATTTCCTTTCCTTCTCTTCAGATTCACAGGGTGCTGAGTAGCAGGTTCTTGGGATTAGCTATTCCACCCAGGATATTCTTTTTGGTAAGCCTTTACTGTGGAAAAAGGCTCCTAGTTTGTTGACTTCAGTATTTTGCAGTTATAGGGCATGGGATCAGTTGTTTTTAGATTATGTATTTAGCCATAACATATATGACTGTTACTCTGAAAATATTCTTGATGTTGCTTCTGGTTGTTATATTTGATATAAAATAGGTTTATTTGTTTTTTTGGGTTGTTTAGTTTGCAGGGGAAACCCTGCTGAATTTTTGGCAGCCTAATACTTAAGTTGCTAAATTATGTGGATAGAATTTTGTTATTAGCCTTGCCAGGTTAAGTAAACCAGATTGACTTGTGCACCGGTTACGGCCTATGTTTGGGACATGACAATGTTGCACCACTTGTATGTTCACAAACATTTCAACAATAAAATAAAATAAACTTGCAATATTAACTTTCTAAAAGTACGATTAGTCTTTTGCAAAATTTTAAAAATTACTGGTATATTTGTAAACATTTTTTTTTTGTTTTTTTTTGGTTGTTTTGGAATGGGCGGAGGGGTAAAATGTGCCAGTATTGTTTTAAAGTTACTTGTTTTATGAAAGATACTTTTTTGTTTGTGATTTTGTAACTAGCATTACTCCTAGTTCTATATAAAAATTGTCAATAGAGTTTCCATGTTGCTTCATGCAGTTAAACTGCTTATATGGTTACTATTACCAAAGTTTTTCTTTTCATATTATTTTATTCTTTTGAAGATAATGGCAATTATTGCTAGACTTTTTGTCATCTTCACTGCTAGATAGCTTTTTGTCTTGCAAAGGTGAACATTCTACCTTTCTTTTGTTTACTGGGTGAGAATGAAATTTTATTTCTCATGTTGGGATCTATGCTTAGCTCAATAGCAGGCTTACAATATTTATATACTCACAAGTTGTGTAGGTGCTCCATTAACTTTCTTTATTTGTATTTTTTTATCAAAAGAAAAGAAGTTGATGGGGAGTATGAAACTGTGAATAGGCAGTTAGGAGTATTGATAGGCATACATTATTTCCAATTTTCCTAAGGCTAGATAGTTGTGATAATTAGTGACAATAGTAGCTATCTTTCTTATCACATCCATGCTATGTTTTTAGCCTAGGCATGATGGCAAGTGGAGCAATCAATGTAGTAAGAGGCTCAAGGTCATCGATTGAAGAGCTGTTTCAAATATACGACCACTCTGAAAGGTTTGATGAACACTTTCATGTCTTGAAATTTTAATCATTTGGTATGCCTCTGTGTTTGTGTCCGTGTCATGTCGAGTGTTTGTATCAGTATCCATGCTTCATAGTTGTAATGTATTGTGTCTAACAATTGCAACAGAGGTTTTGACTTTGTTGAATTCAGCAGGAGTATTTAAACAGACATGTTCTTTGACTATGAGGGTGTGTTGCAATTGTTAATGTTTCTTAATAAATTTTCATATGTTCTTAAATGCCCAGTCTATTTATTGATGACTCAATAGAAAGTTGCTGACTTCTGCTACTGTTATTCAGTGTTGCACTAGCTATGGACACACCCGAAATGTTTAATTGGATTGCAAAACCATTTTATGCAAAGGCCTCAATGAGATTTGTTATTCTGCTTTGGGGAGAAAAATCATCGCTGGTTAGTAAAGGAAACAAGGAGGTGCCAGTCTTCATTTTCATGGAAGTCATATACTTGGGACGAGAGAGTTGTAGGGCATTTGTTGATTCTCATGATGGTAGTATGTGACCTAAATCCTTCTCTACAGCCTACAAATTCATATTATAGATATATTTAGTTGAGAATTATGTTTAGTCCAAACCTTTTGTTGTCCAGACCTTTTATTCATTGAGCAAATAATGTGATAGAAACCACAAAGAAGAAACAGAAGAAAGAAAAGAAGATTCACTATATATTAACACTCTTGAGCTGATACAAGGTGTATCAATAAAGGATAAAGAGAAAGTAGTGTGAAATAAGCAGAAAATGAAAGACTCAAAGCACGAAGCAGCTCAACCTCTCTAGCCAATACCAGAAAATAGCGTGATTCCTCCCCTCCCCCTCATGCCCAAACAAATATCCCCTTTTCCTAACAAACTCCTTACGCACTCACATGCCAGCAAGGCACACACATGCACACACCTCCTGCACATTCTCTCAGCTCGTTAGTTAGGCATAAGGCCCACTAGATCCACTCATACTCTTCCCCTCAGCATTTCCTACAATACCCCTTATATTTCTTACGCTTGTGCACCTTTAACCTTTTAGCGAAACGGTCTCTAACAATACCTACCTCCCAAACTACCACCTTGTCCTCAAGGTGGAAGTCAGGAAAGCTAAGCTTGATATCTTTTGCCAATTCCCATGAGCTCTCAAATTCTGGCATGTCTAGCCACTTGATTAGCACTTCCCAGTTCCCATGAGAGTTTTTCCTAACTGCTAGCACTTCAGAAGGCTGGACTTTCAGTTCCCAATCCTCCAAAAGACTAGAGGCAGTGGTTGAGGGACAACCCCAGAGGCAATACATTTTTTGAGCAATGAAACATAGAAGATGAGTTGTACCCTAGACTCAGTGGGTAACTTAAGTCAGTATACAACTTTCCCAATCTTATCCAAGATCTCAAATGGCCTTCAAAACCGTGGACTAAGCTTATGATTTACTCGGGTGGCTAAAGATTTTAGTTGATATGGTTGAATTTTGAGGTAAACCATGTCTCCCACTTCAAATTCAACTTCCCTTCTTTTCTTATTTGCTTGAGTTTTCATTCTATTTGGGCTCTGTTGAGCTGCCACTTCAATTCCTCTAAGATAGAATTCCTTTTTGCTATTAACTGATTCACTTCGTCCACAGTTAAAGCAGAGACATCACCCTTAAGAAGGGTTGGGGTTCCCTCCCATATAAAGCCTTGAATGGGGAAGTGTGGGTGGAAGCACTATAAGTAGTATTGAACCACAATTCTACCCAAGGCAGCCATTTAGGCCACTATTTCAGTTTAATCCCTGCAAAGCACCTTAGGTAGGTCTCTAAACAGTGATTTACCACCTTCGTTTGTCCATCGGTTTGTGGGTGGTAAGCTGAGCTATGTTTCAGCTTTGTGCCGCCCTGCCTGAATATTTCAGACCAAAAAGAGCTTAGAAAAACCTTGTCTCTATCAGTGACAATTGTAGTCGGGAACCCATGCAACCTTACCACCTCCCTCACAAAGAGTGCAGCCACATCCTCGGCTGTATAAGGGTGGAAGAGAGGCAGAAAATGTGAGTATTTGGTGAGTCTATCAACCACCACCAATATGGTATCCACCCTTTAGGTCCTCAGAAGTCCTCCGATACAATCCATAGATATCTCCTCCCATACTTGAGAGGGAATAAGCAAGGGTTGACGCAACCTTGCAGGGGAGAGAGACTGGTATTTGTTCCTACTGCATGTATCACTAGCTTGTATATACTGGTGGATGGATTTCTTCATTCCTTCCCACCACAACAGATTAGAAATTCGCTTGTAAGTCCTGAAAAACCCAAATGACCCCAAATAGTTGAGTTATGGAACTCCTCCAAGATGAGAGGTATTCGAGAGGAGCCCTTAGGAATTACCAGCTGCCCCTTGTAATAAAGTCTTCACCCCTTGATTTCAAATCCTGGCTGTGAAGGAATTCCCTGAATTAAATTCTGCATAATCGACCGCAGCTTATCATCTTGCTACACTTCTTGCTCTAAACCCTCCCAATCTTGGAAGGTGACAACTAAAATTGCATTATAATAAACCTTGTGAGAAAGAGCATCTGCTGCCCTATTCTCTTACCCAGCCTTGCATCTGATTTTGAAATCAAACCCGAGGAGCTTTGCCATCCATTTCTGTTGGTCCTCACCCATTATTCTTTGATCAACCAGAAATTTCAAGCTATTTTGGTCAGTGAGCACCACAAATCTTCTGCCTAACAGGTAGTGCCTCCATTTTTGAATGGCAAGAACAATTGCCATGAGCTTCTTATCATAGGCTTACTTTAATTGGGCTTGGGTTGATAATGTTTGGCTCATATAAGCCACAGGTTTGCCCTCCTGCATCAATACAACTCCTAGTTCCTTCCTCGAAGCATCAGTTTCTATGATGAATTCTTTATTGAAACAGGGAACGACCAAAATCGGAAGAGATGTCATAGCTTGTTTCAGGTTGTCAAAAGCAAGTTGAGCTTCCATTCCCCATTGGAATTTGTCTTTCTTCAAAAGTTGAGTGAAAGGCCAAGTAATCCGCCCATATCCCTTGACAAACTTTCTATAGTATCCCGTTATTCCCAAGAAGCCCCTTAATCCTTTAAAATCAGTTGGTGGTGGCCAAGAAAGCATCGCTTCAATTTTCTTTGGGTCTGCTGCCACCCCTTTTTCAGAAATTATGTGCCCCAAATACTCTAGCTGCTTTTGGGCAAAACAACACTTCTTCTTATTGATATAGAGGTTATGCTTCCTTAAAAGTTCCAGCACTCTCCTTAGATGATTAGAATGTTCTTCCATTGACTTGCTAAAGATCAAGATGTCATCAAAGAACAATAGCACAAATTTCCTCAAGTAAGGCCTCAAAACTTGATTCATCAATGCTTGAAAAGTTGAAGGGGCATTTGTCAACCCAAAAGGCATTACAAGGAATTCGTAATGCCCTTCATGAGTTCTAAAAGCTGTCTTTTCCACATCCTTCTCCCTCATTCTAATTTGATGGCACTCGAATTTTAGGTCCAATTTAGAGAAGACCATAGCCCATTGTAATTCATCAAGTAACTCATCAATCACCGGTATGGGAAATATTATCTAGAACTGAAACTTTATTCAACGCCCTATAATCTACACAAAACCTCCATTCACCATCTTTTTTCTTGACTAGAATCACAAGACTTGAATAAGGACTAGCACTAGGCCTGATTATTCTAGCATTCAACATCTCATCAATAATTTTTTCTATTTCATTTTTTTGAAAATGGGGGTGCCTATAAGATCTCACATGTGGAATGATTGCTCCTTCCTTCAATCTGATGGTGTGGTCATACTCCCTAGGCGGTGGCAACCCTGTTGGAAGTTTACATATGTCTTCAAACTCTTCCAAGAGTTGCTAAATGATATCGGGCAGCACCTTCCCCTCCTCCTTTCCCTCCTAACCCTCTGAGGGAGTGATAACCTTCGCCATCGTCTTTGAGTGCCTTAAGTGCTGCTTTCCATGAAGCTTGGGACTTACAAAGGGAAGGATACCCTTGTATTCCTTTAATTTGGCCATCCTCCTTCCATTTAATTGTTAGCTTCTGGAAATTAGCCAATATGTTTCCTAATCCCTCA
This sequence comes from Pterocarpus santalinus, assembly GCA_031439595.1. Classification (NCBI taxonomy): domain Eukaryota; kingdom Viridiplantae; phylum Streptophyta; class Magnoliopsida; order Fabales; family Fabaceae; genus Pterocarpus; species Pterocarpus santalinus. The sequence goes on along the minus strand of CM062524.1, from coordinate 21,234,798 downwards.
AGCCAATCCATTCCTAAAACCATATCCACACTTCCAAGTTCCAACAGGAAAAATGATTGCTCTATCCTCACACCTTGTACCTCAATGATCACTCCTTTGCAAATTCTATTGCCAACAATTTGTTGACCTGTACCCATTTCTACCTTTTATTGGGGAGTGTCAGTCACCGCCAGCTGTAGTTCCTAAGCTAAGAATTTAGAAATAAAATTGCTAGTTGCCGCGATATCAACGAGAATCACCACATCCCTCCCATTCACCTTCCCCAACACTTTAAGGGACTTATTAGAAGTAAACCCCTTGAGGCTATTGAAGGAAATATGCAATGATCGCAACTCTATTGCTAGAGCCTCCTCGGCAGTAATTTCCTCCTTCTGATCACTGATTTCTTCATCAGACCCTTCTACCAACACCAAGCGATAGTGCTTCAACTTGCAAACATGATCGTGACCCCATCTCTCCCCATATTTGAAACACAAGCCCTTTTTACTTCTTTCTTGTAGCTCAACTTGAGATAATTTCTTCCCTGTGCCTCCTCGGTTTTTGCTGGAGCTCCCTTCACCTTGCTTCGATCCTCCCATTTCCCTATTAACCCAACCTCTGGTTCCTGTGGGTCCTATTCAAGGTTGAAATGACCCCCTCCCGTGGTTTACTCCCTTTTCCACTGGGCTCACCCCACCACTTCTCCATTCTCTATTTCTTTCTTCCAACATCAATGCTCGATCCTTCACTTCTTGCAGGCCTTCTAGTTCTAAGCTCTTCATCTCAGCTTGCAATTCTGGCTTCAGCCCATTAATAAAAACCCCCTTCATGATTTCCTTGTCCACATAGTTCATGGGCCCAGATATCTTCTCAAACTCTTCTATGTAGGCCATAATTGAGGCCACTTGTCTCACCCTCAACAAAGGCTTGTATGGGTCCTTCACCACCCCAAGCTCAAAACGCCTCAATACTGCTTCACAAAGTTATCTCCACGACGGAAAAGCAACCTAGTCCTCCCACGTCCTGTACCAGTTGAGAGCCTTGCCTTCTAACGCAACCAGAACGAGATCCAAGTGCTCATCACCCACTATGTCATTCACCTTGTAATAGTGCTTGATTCTGGTTAGCCATCCATGGGCGTCCTCCCCCGCAAAAATTGGTAGGTCCATCCTCCGTTCCTTGCCACGCCGCCGTGAGTATGGGCTTCCTTGAGAGGAGTTGGGAGGTCGGCTCCCCCAAGAAGATTCGTCTCGGTGGCGCGAATGACCTCCATGGGAGTGGGGGGAGTATCGCTGTTCTTGAGATTGAGCCCGCGAGTCACGATGCTCTCTGCGAAGAGGAGGGGAGTGTTGTGAACCCCTCTCCCTTCTTGGACCCCCATTCCATCGGTCATCCTCTTCTACCCGGCGGTAACGTCTCCTGGGCGGAGGCCTCCCACGCGGCCTATCCCTCAAAAGCCACACTACCTCATCCAACCTTCTCTCTAGGTCCTCCATTCGGTTCTCCATCTCCAACACAGCTTCGTAGTTGATCCCCACAACCTCAAGAATGAGGCTCTGATGCCAAAATAATAGAAACCACAAAGAAGAAATAGAAGAAAGAAAGGAAGATTCACTGTATATTAACACTCTTGAGCTGATACAAGGTGTCTCAGTCAAGGATAAGGAGAAAGTAGTGTGAAATAAGCAGAAAATGAAAGACTCAGAGCACTAAGCAGCTCAACGTCTCTAGCCAATGCTAGAAAATAGCTTGATTTCTCCCCTCCTGCTCATGCCTAAACAAATATCCCCTTTTCCTAACAAACTCTCACGCACACACCTCCTGCACATTCTCTCAGCTCGTTAGTTAGGCATGAGGCCCACTTGATCCACTCATACTCTTCCCCTTAGCATTTCCCACAATACCCCTATATTTCTTACACTTGTACACCTTTAACCCCTTAGGGAAACTATCTCTAACATAATGCAAGACAAGAACTCCAAAATAGTTGAGAGAGAAAGAGAGAACGAAGGGAGTCCAAGCTGGCAACGACCGCAGACAAGTCAAAAACATAACTCTCTCCCAATAGAGATATATTAATATTCTTTTTTATTGTTTCAGTCTATCCCCCTCCTCTTCCCCCTTCTTATAATTGAGCTTTTTATCAATAGTAGTGCTTTATTTATTTGTTTTTGCAAAAGTGACAACTTACTGGTCATTCTCTTAATCATCAGAAGGAACCAAAATCAGCTTCTGTGGAACTTATCTTATTTTGCAGAGCAGCAATATAGTATGAAGCAATTAAGTCTGATGACATTGCTACTCTTGTATACACAAGTGAAACAACTGGAAATTCGAAAGGTGTTATGCTTACCCATCAGAATCTTTTGCATCAGGCTTGATTGCTAATCTTTTATAAAATTCATTTGGCAAATGGTACTTTTAGATGGGCTGTGCAATTTTAAGGTTATAAGTGTTGACCCTTAAATCAATTGTGATTAATTGTGCACTAATTATATTTCCTGGTAATTAATGAGAGCTTGATTGAGGGATGATTGATTGACAGAATATGCTTCTGATATTACCCTGGTATCTAGTTAAACTTGAGGTGTAGGCTGGGGGCAGTTAACACACATTGAGCTTCAACCTATAGCCTTTGTATACCTTCACGCCCCCCCTCTCTCTCTCCCTCCCTCCCTCCTGACACACACAGCTTTATCACTCAACTCACCTATTTTGCTTTAAAAAATAATGAAATTTTATTAGATGATAAAGAGAAGAATACAGATCCTCCTAAACAGGGAGGGGGGAACAAAGAAAGAAAGGAAGGGGGAGCTGTAGAGGCTAAAAATTGCAATAAAAGCTTTCCTGCTCTCTGAATACCGGAGTCTGTCTTGTTTATTTTCTATAGCATGTGGCACTGACAAGTTTCAATTGGTTTCAGCTGAAGATAATTTTTGATTTCTGAGATAGCATTGATAATCGTGTTCAATAAATTTCTAGATTAAAAACTTATGGGATAATGTACCTGCTAAAGTTGGGGATAGATTTCTAAGCATGCTGCCTTCTTGGCATGCATATGAAAGATCTTGTGAGTATTTCATTTTCTCATACGGTGTTGAACAAGTATACACAACTGTGAGAAACTTGAAGGTATTTATACTTTAATGGGAGGTTTCATGTATTGTACGTGATAAAAGAAAACTTTTTGCCTCATGTATTAATATCCTGTATTTTCTTTCTTTCTAGGATGACTTGGCGCATTATCAACCACATTAAGTGATTTCTGTTCCTCTAGTTTATGAAACATTATATAGGTAATTCTTTTCCCATGAATTTTATGAATATTGTTGATTGTGTTTAATGCATTTGTGAATTGCATTGTTGGTGTATCATATCATATGCAAAGTGAAAAAAGCTTCCTTTTTTTTTGAAGGGGGGGGGGGGGGTTTAGAAATATCATGTATTTTTTCCAAATTCAAAACCATTCCAGTGTAGTCTGTACGGTGCGTAAAGCTAGTTCTTACTAATGCCTGAAATGTTAAATGGAAAAGACAATTCAAAAAATCCTGCAATCTGTAGCTTTCAATAATTTAAGTGGTGGAGGGGGTAACAGAAACGAACAAGCAATATAACTAGGAGAAAGAAGTTCCTTCTTTTATCCAAAGAGGAAGAAAATCAAAAACTGGAAAGAAGAAGAAAAGGAATTAGTTTCCTATTTTATGCATTCGTATTTTAGATCCCAAATAATAGATATCTACATAGTGTTTTTGTTGTTCTTTGGTGGTGTGTGTTTAATCAAGTCAACCGTGAATTTCTAGCATACATGAGCAAATTATTTGAGTTAAAAGAAGAAGAAGAAGAAAAATAGAAATTTTTAGGTGAAATCGGGGTTTGGTTTGTGAGAGAAAACAGTTAATTTGGTATTTTGACAGTGAACTTTTTGCTATCGCCTTCCCCCTTGCTTGTAGTTGTTGGTAATTGCCAAACTAAGCTACATCTTTGATGTTGTTTGTGTTTTGGTTTGTTTCTATTTTTGCTGTTGTTTTTTTTACTGCCTTTTAAAAATATTTCAGAGCAAATACTTATAAATATTCAAAATATTTTAATCATCATTGTCTCCACGTTTCTGTTATTTTGGTCATTTAAGAATAAATAGGATACATTGTGACCCTTTTCTATCAATGAATTTATCTCTTTCTACACACTGGCGCATAGAGATTTATTTCATTAGACAGGATTATCTTTATGATCCACATCCTAGGCACACTTCCTGTAACGAGGACCAGAGTAATATGGTTTCTTTCACCTTGGAGATGAGGCCAATTAATTACAGGCAGCATTTTAACAAGTTTTCAGTCAATCCTTTATGAATATCGTAACAATTTTAAATCTATGTTCTTGTTTTAAAGTCAGTGCTGGATTTGTAAATTACCTCAATCATATCTTGTGTTTTCCAATTAGGAGGTTTATGTTTCTCACGAACAAGACTTTTATTGTTTTTCTTGATTGTAACCTCTGTGTTTTTCTTGATTGTAACCTCTGCGATGGGATCCAAAAGCAGATATCTACAAGCTCCCTCGTCACAAAGCTTGTTGCACTCACATTCATAAGGGTCAGCTTAGCATACATGGAGTGTAAGCGGATTTTTGAGGTCTGGTCATTAACTCTTTCTGTATGGTCTCTGAAGTGTTAACAGCATGAATTTAATTTTGATGTATTGCCAATGTTAAAATGTTTTACACTTACATCCAATGATATGTTGCCACATAACAAGTTTTTCACTCACACATCATGTCACTATTAACTCATTGTATAAAGTGTTGATAAAAATATTGGGTGACAGTGTTACTCTAACAATATTCCCAAAATCATTATTCCTTCTATTCTGTTTTCTATGCATTACAAAAAATGAAAAGATTAAGGGCTGTTTAATGGGCTAACCCAAATAATCAGAAAAAATCTGGGTTGGACAGCATTTTATTGGCCTGATGCAATTTATGCTGCCACTGCAGTCTGCAGCAAAAAAAAAAAAAAAAAAAAAATCTATTGGTAAGATAGGCCACACCCAAATAGGAATAGGTCCAAGCATCATCAATTGCTTAATCATATCATATATTGTTAAACGATAATTTTTTTCCTGACCATCATTTGTGAGACAATGCAAGCTCATTTCCGACTTGAAAAAAATCACATCTTCTATCTTAGGATTTGGAATTGAAAAATAAAAATAATAAATGCATGCAACTGTAAGCATGCTTTGTGAACAATAGAATAAGTCAATATGGTAGATGATGTGCAATAATTTTTGCTTTTTTCTTTTTTCATTTTGTTTACAAGCTTTATTTACATGTATAGTGCACTTCTTCACCAGATTAAACAAGAACTTGGATGGAGTAATTCTAGTTCTGCCCAAAGATATTGCTTGTAATAAATTTCGATTTTGTTTGTAGGGTAAATGTCTAACAAGGCAGGAGAAGCAGCCTTCTTATCTCTATTCAATGTTGGAATGGTTATTGGCAAGAGTCATTGCTGCAATATTATTTCCAGTTCATATGCTAGCAAAGAAATCTGGTCTATAGTAAAATCCATTCAGCTATTGGAATATCAAACGCCTTGTTTTCTTAATTATGGCTTTATAATGATTGAATTTTATGCCTTTATTTTATTCTGTTTCATTTTCAAGGAGTGTCATACTGATTGTCCGTTACTTTGCATAAAGTATTGAGGAAAATGTTTTTAGTTTATGTCTTTACGAGTACCAGGCCACTTAACTGGTTAAAGATATTTAAAAGATAGTTAATGAGTAATCACTGATTGACTTAATTAACCAAGTTAGTCGTTGGTTATTCCAAAATTTTAAATATTTTTACTAGTAAATCGTTTGTTGTAGTTTTCCTGAGAGTCGTCCATTCATAAACTTTTTCTGTCAATTGTTTGCCTCTATAATATTTTCCACTATTTCCCTGCTCATAATTCTCTCTCTTTGTAAATTAGCTTTGAGAAGGTGAGACTCAAAAATAATTTTTAAAGGTATCTTTTGTCAGTGGCAGCACTATAGTTAACATTAGTCTTGGAATTTTGGCTTGTCAAGCAAGGTTCAACTCAAGGTTTTCTTCTTTGTTTGCACTCCAGTTGAGAAAGGGTTCTAACTTTCCAACCGCAAGGCATTCGAGAAAAAGATGTTGAAAAACAACCTGCTGGTTTTTGGTGTTAAAGGAATAAGGAGAGCTCACAATATTAATTCTTCACTGTGAAGTTGCTATGAAATTATAGGACTTAAAAGTAGCATCAATACAGAACTTTGAAACACTCAAACTAAAGGTTTTCTGCACTGATGCTATTCTGACTGCCCTATAAAAAAAAGTATCTTTATATCTTTTGGTTAAGATCAAGTTTTCTTTCCCCTTTTCATTTCTGGTGCCTCATCGACAATACTAGGCACTATGGTGGAGGTCTTTATGGGCTGCAACAGCAATTGTAGTAAGAAGTGTACTGTCACTGTGGGGAAGATATACTAGGGTGTTTGGTATGGCCTCTTTGGTTATAAAAAACAGTATTCAAGGGAGGTGTTTATACAATTCGAGCATGGATTCCTTTTGAAAGAACACAATTTGTGCATTAATTCTAGCTTTGCGAAGGAATGAAAGATCCTTGTGTAGATGTTGAGGATTGTCTTAATTTTGTCCCCCCCTCCCCCACAAAAAACACATTCTTTTTGGTTGTACTACAGTTATTATGTTCATTTGTTTCCTTTGTTTGCAGGATCTTCTTCATATACCTCCTATATTCTTGGGATTGGCCCTTAATCCCTTGCTGTTCCGACGCCATCCCTAAATCCTAAATCTTAAAGCCTAAACTTCATATCATATTGTGTCATTGTTATTCATGATTTGAAATGGATCACTTTTCTGGTCACAACAAGTGAAGCTTCTGGCACTCTGCAGGCTGGAATAAGTGGTGGTGGCAGCTTACCTAGTCATGTCGACAAATTTTTTGAGGTCTGGAACTGTACATATGTAACTCGTAAGCAGGATTTTTTTTGGTATTTTTTTAAAATTATTTTTTTTCTGGTTAAAATAATAATAATAATAATAATAATAATAATATGCAGGCTATTGGTGTGAAAGTGCAGAATGGGTATGGTTTAAGAGAAACATCACCAGTTATCGCTGCTCGACGACCTACATGTAATGTAAGCAGCATATTACCAACTGCATAATGTTATGCCAATATCATCTTTTCAAACGTATTGCTTGCCCTTTCTGTTACTGTACATATAATAAATGGAGAAGCTTGCCATTTTGTAAGCAAGTTATTTTAGGTCGCGTGATGTTCTTTCTCTCCACCTTTTAATATATGTCTGTTTCTCTTTTTCCTTTTTAATTTTACAGTTAAATCTGGTTCATGAAATTTTTCACTTTATTTTTAACCGCATACCAAATACAACGGTTCTTCTTTAGAAAAGGTAAGGCTAAATGAGAGTTATACTAATGTAGTGCGTCAACATGGCTACTTAATCTACTTTTCTTTCCCTTTTATTTAGTTTTCTTTCTCATAAGATACCCTACTTAATCTGTTAAGCTGACTGTATTGGATCCATATAGAGATTGGTACTCATATTAATCGCAAAAGCTTGTAATTAGTTTTAACTTCGAGTCTGCAAAGAGTGGTGCTTGTATCTGAAAAGGTCACAGATTTAATCGTTTGAGGGCTATTGGATCTGTTGGGCATCCAATTAGGCATGCAGAATTCAAAGTTGTAGATTCTGAAACTGGTGAAGTTCTTCCACCTGGCTCGAAGGGAATTTTGAAAGTCCGGCGACCGCAATTGATGAAGGAATACTACAAGGTAAGTTAGTTTGTCAAAATATAAACACGTTGTGTCTACACATATGGCAGATATAGGGTACGCTTGTTTAAGTCTACAGAAACAATGCTTATATGATGTGGCTTTCTTTATTTTATTTTATTTTAATATTTGGCTTTTGTGGGTTTTCTTTTTTTCTTTTTTCTTTTTTTTGAGGTTTTAGCTTATTTTCAAAAATAACTTTTTTCTAATTCATGTCTTTTAATAATAAAAGCATTTTTCTTAAAAAAGCACAAACAAACAGGCACACAAAATCACGAATATTACTAGAGTTATTGTTTATTTATCTGTAAATATGCTGGATCAAATTGTGACAGTTACACGTCTTATTCTTGTATCAGAATCCTTCAGCTACAGATCAGGCCATAGATAGGGATGGCTGGCTGAATACTGGTGATATAGGTTGGATTGTTCCCAACCATTCAACTGGACGAAGTCGTCATTCTGGTGGTGCGATTGTCGTGGAAGGCCGTGCTAATGTGCTTTCAACAGGCAAACCAGAAGTTTGTGTATGTTGAATTGTTGGTCTTTGACTACAGTTGTCTCCTCACTCTCTGTTATGTTATTTGAGTAACTAATGTTTGCGATTTACTTTACTGTGTGTATGGCTATGTATAAAACTTTAATTAAGGCTGCCACTCAAGTGGTGAATTAGCTACTTGTTGAATTCTCATTTTTTTTTTTTTTTTTTGCAATCAAGTCTGTGCACTTCAGAATTGGCTTTCTAAGTTGTCAAATGTTTACTGTGAGGCTTTAAGGGTTGTTTTCCATTTTTTGACCCTTGATAGCAACCGTGCTCTTTCTTGTTGCATAAAAAGCCTGCTGATCATTGGTTTTCCCCTTTATGTAAGTACTTACTACTTGTTTCAATAAGAGTAGGTGAGAATGTTGAACCAACAGAACTTGAAGAAGCTGCCATGAAAAGCACCCTCGTACAACAAATTGTTGTTATTGGCCAGGTGATTTTAAGCTTTAATAATGTCTCCAAACTTTTTATGGCTCAAGGCTTACATTTAACTATATCTCTCATATTACAAAATGAAATGATTTTACTGATTTAGTGATAACTGTAACAAATAGGATAAGCGACGTCTTGGAGCTATAATTGTTCCTAACAAAGAAGAAGTCTTAAAAGCAGCGAGGGAATCGTCAATTATTGATTCCAACAGTTCAGATGTCAGTCAGGAAAAAGTGACCGGCCTAATATATAGAGAATTAAAGACGTGGTAAGACCTTGTTCACGTAACTACTATTAAGAAATCGTTAATTGGAGGTTGAACAAAATGATATGGAGGATAAATAGAATGAATTTTCAACAAAGGGGATGCACAAGCAAAAGGAATCTTTTTCCTTTTCGATTTTTTGAATCTGACTTCAAAATTGGAAAATAAATTCTTATAAAATGAATTGCACTTTCAATATCGAAGTGTTATATGAAATGAATTTATATAAATTTTCTTTAATATGACTTATTTTTTCAATATTAATTTGATGATTATACTTTTTATGTCTTAAACTATTTCATCTTAAGCTATTTATACATGTAAAGTTGTATTTTATAATATTTTATAGAGTT